>CM035841.1:379289720-379889720 GCA_020510985.1 Pholidichthys leucotaenia
GGTCGGCATGAACTGTCGGGGGTAGAGGTCAATCCTGGTGGTGGTTTATCCCTGAAAATGTTCTGGTCTTTTTTTTTTTTCCCCTGTCCTGTGTTGTATCTGTTTTTTGACTTGAGAGCGTGGTATTTTTGTTTTTGGGTTTGGGCAATTCTGTTCATGTATTTTGGAGGGTAGTCTAGCCCTGAAATTGTTCTGTGTTTTTTTTTTTTTTCCTGACCTGTGTCGTAGTTGCTTTTGACCTGAGAATTTGGTATTTTTTTGTTTTTGTGCCTGGGTAATTGTGTTTCACGTATTTTGGAATATAGTCTAGCCCTGAATTTGTTCTGTTTTTTTTTTTCTGCCCTGTGCTGCATTTGCTTTTTGACCTGAGAGTGTGGTATTTTTGTTTTCGTGCCTGGGTAATTGTTTCATGTATTTTGGAATGTAGTCTGGTCCTGTAATTGTTCTGTTCTTTTTGCTGTCCTGTGTTTTGTTTCTTGTAGTTGCCATTTGTGCATTTTGGGAGTTTTGATTTGTCATCATGTTCTGTACTGTAGTGAGTTTTTTTTTTCTCTCTTTTCGGTTATTTTGTGTCGGTGTGACTGTTCCATGTATTTTTTGAGTGGTTTTTTTTTCCCTGTCTGTGTTCTGGTTTTCGATCTGTGGTTTGATCCTCTCCTGCCCCATCCGCCCACCCTGGAGGGGGTGGGGGGGATTGGATGTCTATGGGCAGTCAGGAGCCTGCCCTCAGAGGGAGGGTACTGTTATGACCCGAGCGCCGATCTCGTCCGTGCCCGGGCTATGCATCATCTCTGCCGACTTTGAAAGCAGTGGATAACACTCTGGCTCCCCGGGCTCTTATTGTGACAGTACTCGGTGGGGTTTCCTGCTGTCAGAGCCGATCAGCTGTTCGGCATCACAGCTCGTTAGCTGCCGGCTTTATTAGCGGGCGCTGACAGCTGATTGATGCTGGAGTATCGTCAATCATTCCTGGTCCTCGTCATGTCAGGTTCGTGCTTATCCTTGTTCATAGTTAAGGTTGTAGTAGCTGGGGTTAGCCCTACGATCCCTTGTATTCTATAGTGTGTGTGTTTTGCCCTCAGCGGCTCACAGCCTTGTCTCGTCTTGTCTTGTGAATAAAACATCTATGTAAAGCTCACTGGTGACTTTTGGCGTCTTATGGTGGCCCGCGAGGGTCACCGCATGACATCATGGATAGTATTGTGTCTCAGGGCTCTTTGGATCACTGATATCAATCTCAGATAACTGTCATAATTAGTTTGCCAGGTGAGCCCAATTAAAGGAAAACAACATAAGAAGGATGTTCCACATTATTAAGCATGTCAATGTCATAAATACCCGTGTGCCATTACACGGCGCATGAAGGAGAGAATGAAAAACCCAACTGCATGAGTAGAAAGTGCCATTTTATTAAACAAGCCACAAAATTAACAGTTCAGCTTGACCACACAAATACAGGAAGTTGAAAATGATGAATTAAGACCACCAGACATACAGGGCGCCTTTCAGATGCTCAACAGCCCGGTCAAGGTGAAGCCTAGTGCCGCAGGACTGCTGTCAGCACAAAGAGAAAGGCAAACATGACACTTACGAGGCTGAAGGGATCCCGGGGCGATCCGTGTAGCCTGGAGGATGAAGAGGGTGAGCAGGGTCAGCTGATTACACCAAGGGATTACCTGAACTTCAAGGGCTTGGTTGAATAATAGCAGGTAATGAAAACTCATACGTGGAGAGCTAGCTGCCGTGTCTGGAGGTGAATGCTCTGACAATCTCTTTCCACAAACGCAGCAAAGAAATACTCCTGATGCAAATGAGGAAAGAGATTGCCGGTGTGAGAAAGTGTGGGCTGAACGTGATTGGACCTGATGTGTGAGAGCGTGTATGAGTGTGTGAATGGGAATGAATGGAGCGTGTGCATGTGTGTGTGTGTGTGTGTGAACACCCGTAACAGGACAGTTGATGGCACTTGACAGGAGAAGGGGGCGTGCCCAAGTTGTCAGGGAGCGGAGGCCCAATAGCTCCCTGAAGCGCCAGGTGGAAAATAGGGCAAAACATAACAATAAGTCAGAACTGGGTTTGGAACAGCCAAACCCAGATAGCAGATAATGTGAAGTACCACATAGTGCAGTGTTGCATTATTGACTGCACTATGTGGTACTTCACATTATCTGCTACATGCTAATTTTTTAAACTGCCTTGACTAGTACTACTCATTATTACTAGTATTATTATTATTATTACTTATTATTACTTATTTTTCTACACTTATTGCACGTTTCTAGTCCTTTAGTTTTTTAGTTTATCCCTTTTTCTCATTATGTTTTTAATGTTGCAGCATGGCACCGAGACAAATTCCTAGTTTGTGTATCACATGAACAATGGCAATAAACCTGATTCTGATTCTGATTCTGATTCTAAGTCAGAACTGGGTTTGGAACAGCCAAACCCAGATTCATGACAGCCCCCCCCCCCCCCAGGTGTGGATACCAGACACCCCAGTACCATCAGAAACAACATCCCTCAAGGGACCCCCCCCCCCCCCCGCCGCCCCCAGCAACAAACACTAACCCAGGGTGGGAGGTGGGGGAAAATTGGTTAGGAGGAAAGCAACAGGTGAGAACACAACCAGTAAAAAACTAAATAATGAGCAAAACTCTCCTAACGCCCCTACCTGGAACACTAACCCCCTTCCCCATAAGTCCAAAGTTCAGGGGGTTGGCCAGAGTCCCAGGCCCCCAGCATGGTGAGGAGTGACAGATTGGGTGGCCTGTCCAAGTCCCAAGTCCAGCAGGCGGCCAGCAGAATAGCGTCCATCGGCCTGCCCGGCCCAATGGACCCCCCGGCCCAAAAACCAAGTCCTTTGGGTGGCCGACCAACGTAGTGGAGCCACCAGAACCAGATGGGAAAGCAGAGAGGCAGCCTACATACTTGGGACCTACAGCGATCAACTCAAGGAACAGGAGTCCTCCCACCATCCGAGGCTTGGGACCGGGGGACCGTAGCACCTGTGATGGTCCTGGTCTGGGACATGGCCTGGATCCCATCGTCTGGAGGTCTGGTCCGGGGAATGACTCTGCTGCGGCGGCCCCCGCAGCCGGCGTGATGGTGGTTGCAGTCATGGTACTCTCGTGAGCCATCCTCCACACCTCCAGCTCCTCTGGCATGGCGGCCATGGATGACCTTTTCGCTGGCCGATGGACAGGACCCTCCCGGGCCTCCGGCTCCTCTTCCCCCGAGCGATCCGGATCCAGGACCGGTGGGCTCGTAGGGGCACATAGAAAGGAGTTAGTGAGACCAGGTACGAGATCACTATATGCCACTGGGGTGGAGCACTCAGGGGACTGCACACCCCGAGTCTCCTTGCCAGGAGGCAGGTAAATTTGCTCACTGACCTTGAAAATTAAATGAGAAGAAACTTACCTTTTCTCCTGGCACTGGAGGTCTCCAGTGGCCTCCGAGGCATCCTTTCTCCTCTCTTGGCATTCCTCATTGGGCTGTGGCTCTTCCTCCCTTGAGGTAAGTTCCTTTAATCTTTCAGCCACCTCCAGAAGGAGCCACGGCTTCACCTCCAAGATGAGGTCTGTCTCTGCCAGGAGAGCCAGCCTACGTTCCTCCAATTCCTCCCGTGATGGAGAGGAGCATGGCTCAGAGTGGGGAGGCGGAGCTGTTGTAAGCGGGGCTGGATGCTTCTTGCGGCGGGGATTCCTCCCTCTCCTCCTCCTGGGCAACTTGGGAATGAGATAATCCGGAATGCGGAGCACTGCGCTGGCCAGCGGATCACCCATGCAGAAACATCACACACATCCTCTCCCTTTTACCCTCCACAGTGTCAATTTTATAAAAAAAAAAAAAAAAAAAAAAAAAAAAAAAAGCTTAGAGGAAGGAATTATATATAAGAGTTTAGGTAAAGTAATCATTTTAACCGCATTGACATGGCCGGCTAAAGACAAATTCAACACTGACCAATGATCAAAGTCTTCTTGAATACGGGTAAGGAAGGGAGTAAGATTTGCTTTATATAATTCGTTGAATTTGTGAGCTACCTCCACCCCTAAGTAAGTAAAGCTGTGTTGTGCTATCCTGAAGGGTAGGGTGTGCAATGGATATTCTTCTGCTGCTTTATTTAAAGGAAAGAGTTTGCTTTTGTTCAAATTTAGTTTATAGCCCAAAATAGCACCAAAGGAATTAAAGATATTAAGAGCTCTAGGAATAGAGGTTGAAAAATCAGAGATGTACAACAGAAGGTCATCTGCGTACAGAGATATTTGATGTTCCATTCCATATCTGAAAATTCCACTAATAGGGGGATCATTATGAAGTGCAATGGGAAGTGGTTCAATGGCTATTGCAAATAGGAGAGGACTTAAAGGACAACCTTACCGAGTGGAGTGGTGGAGAGGAAAATACGATGAATAATTATTATTGGTTCTAACTTGAGCTTGTTGGGATGCGTATAGTATTTTAATCCATGAAATAATTTTTTTATCAAACCCAAATTTCTCCAGTGCGTAGAAAAGATACTGCCATTCCACATGGTCAAAGGCCTTTTCCGCATCCAGAGAGATTATAGCCCGTGGACTGGATGTTTGGGAAGGGTGATAAATAAAATTGAACAGTCATCTTAAATTAAAAAAGGAGTGCCTATTTTTAATGATTCCTGTTTGGTCAGGGGAAATCATTAATGGCAGTACAGTCTCCAGATGTAAGGCCAGTATTTTAGACAGTAATTTAACAACCACATTTAATAGACTAATTGGGCGGTAAGAAGAGCAGCTAAGAGAGTCCTTATCCTTCTTCAATATTAGAGAAATGGATGCTTGATAGAGTGTTGGAGGTAAATTACTTAGCTTAAAGGATTCATTGAACATATCCAGCAAAAGAGGGGCTAATTTGTGTTGAAATTTCCTGTAGAACTCAATAGGATAGCCGTCTGGGCCTGGGCATTTGCCACTCTGGGTTGAGGAAATAGCTGCTAATATTTCAGGAACTGTCAGTGGCTTCTCCAGTTCTTCAACCATTTCAGATCCTACAGTGGGAATTTTGTGTGTGTCAAAGAAATTATTTATATCTTGAATGGTTGAAGAATTTTCCAAGGTATATAACTGACAGTAAAAGTACTGAAATTCTTTATTAATTTCCTTAGGATCGGTAGTGATACCAGAAGATGTTTGTATTTGTGATATCTGATGAGAGGAAGAACTTTTGTCAAAGTTGATGAGCCAGTAATCTGCCAGCCTTGTCACCATGTTCATAGTAGGTACTTTTGGATTTAACAAGTTCTGCAGCATGATCTGCTGTTAGTACATTAATTTCAGACTGTAATAAAAGACGTACTTTATACATGTCTGGAGTTGGTGAAGTAGAATACAAGTGATCCAAATGAGCAATACGAGCCATTAATTCATTCAGTCTCTATCTTCCACATTTTTTCTGAAAAATTACATAAGCTATGATCTGCCCTCGTAGATAAACTTTGAGTGTTTCCCAGAGGGTAGACACCGAAACATCAGGAGTCCTGTTAATACCCAAGAATATGTAAATTTGATTACTAATCATTACCAAAAATTTGATGTCTGAGAGGAGAAGTGTATCAAAATGCCAGTGGGTGTATAAGTTGAGAGGACGATCCATCTGTATGCTCATTACGACAGGTGCATGGTCGGAGATTACAATCGACTCATAAAAACAAGATTCCACAGAGGGAAAAATTTTGCTATCAACTAAGAAGTAATCTATGCGTGTATATACAGTGGGGCAAAAAAGTATTTAGTCAGCCACCAATTGTGCAAGTTCTCCCACTTAAAAGATGAGAGAGGTCTCCAATTTTCATCATAGGTATACTTCAACTATGAGAGACAAAATGAGAAAAAAAAAATCCAGAAAATCACAATGAAGGATTTTTAATGAATTTATTGGTAAATTCCTCGGTAAAATAAGTATTTGGTCACCTACAAACAAGCAAGATTTCTGGCTCTCACAGACCTGTAACTTCTTCTTTAAGAGGCTTCTCTGTCCTCCACTCGTTACCTGTATTAATGGCACCTGTTTGAACTCGTTATCAGTATAAAAGACACCTGTCCACAACCTCAAACAGTCAGACTCCAAACTCCACTATGGCCAAGACCAAAGAGCTGTCAAAGGACACCAGAAACAAAATTGTAGACCTGCACCAGGCTGGGAAGACTGAATCTGTAATAGGTAAGCAGCTTGGTGTGAAGAAATCAACTGTGGGAGCAATTATTAGAAAATGGAAGACATACAAGACCACTGATAATCTCCCTCAATCTGGGGCTCCATGCAAGATATCACCCCGTGGGGTCAAAATGATCACGAGAACGGTGAGCAAAAATCCCAGAAGCACATGGGGGGACCTAGTGAATGACCTGCAGAGAGCTGGGACCAAAGTAACAAAGGCTACATCAGAAACACACTACGCCGCCAAGGACTCAAATCCTGCAGTGCCAAACGTGTCCCCCTGCTTAAGCCAGTACATGTCCAGGCCCGTCTGAAGTTTGCTAGAGAGCATTTGGATGATCCAGAAGAGGATTGGGAGAGTGTCATATGGTCAGATGAAACCAAAATAGAACTTTTTGGTAAAAACTCAACTTGTCTTGTTTGGAGGAGAAAGAACACCATACCTACTGTGAAGCATGGGGGTGGAAACATCATGCTTTGGGGATGTTTTTCTGCAAAGGGACCAGGACGACTGATCCGTGTAAAGGAAAGAATGAATGGGACCATGTATCGTTAGATTTTGAGTGAAAACCTCCTTCCACCAGCAAGGGTATTGAAGATGAAACGTGGCTGGGTCTTTCAGCATGACAATGATCCCAAACACACCGCCCGGGCAACAAAGGAGTGACTTCGTAAGAAGCATTTCAAGGTCCTGGAGTGGCCTAGCCAGTCTCCAAATCTCAACCCCATAGAAAATCTTTGGAGGGAGTTGAAAGTCTGTGTTGCCCAGCGACAGCCCCAAAACATCACTGCTCTAGAGGAGATCTGCATGGAGGAATTGGCCAAAATACCAGCAACAGTGTGTGAAAACCTTGTGAAAACTTACAGAAAACGTTTGACCTCTGTCATTGCCAACAAAGGGTATATAACAAAGTATTGAGATGAACTTTTGTTATTGACCAAATACTTATTTTACCGAGGAATTTACCAATTAATTCATTAAAAATCCTTCAATGTGATTTTCTGATTTTTTTTTTCTTATTTTGTCTCTCATAGTTGAGGTATACCTATGATGAAAATTGGAGACCTGTCTCATCTTTTAAGTGGGAGAACTTGCACAATTGGTGACTGACTAAATACTTTTTTACCCCACTGTATATGATACACCTGTGGGAAAAAAAAAAGAACAAGCCTAACCTATTGGATTATGAGCACGCCAAGGATCTGAAATTGAGAACTCACTCATAAAAGCTTTAATTATCCTGGCTGATTGTGAGGAGGAAGCAGATTTTGTAGAGGAATGATCCAGTTCTGGGTTTAACCAGCAATTAACCTCTTGCACGCCGGGATACCGCGGGCGGTCACGTCCCTGCGTCCTAGTGCATCCTTGTGCGTCCTAGTGCGCACTGTGCGTCTCAGTGCGCACTGAAAAAAAAAAAGCTGCATTTCCATTCTTCCACTACAGACACAGCCGCGAACAAAAAGCCAAAGGAGTGCTTTGATTGGTTTAGATTTGATTGACCTCTCATTCGACTAATAAGAGCCTTGAATTGGGTTTCTGAAACCTTGAAGAACCAATGACTGAAAACCTAGCAAGAAGGACCCGCTTGCCAACGACTGCGAATACAAGGAGCCAGTTGAAGCAGAGAAGTTCGACAATAGAAAGTGTGCGTCCCGTGCATAAAATCTGTTTTGTGTAAGCCGCTGTGTGTAACGTTAGTGTTCGCCAGTCTTTTTTTATTACTACTGTTCTTATTTGTTTTGAAAAATCGTTCGCCAAAACCACAATCATGGAAGCGCAAAACCGCAATAATGGAATCATGGTTTGACCGGGTCGCGTGACCAGAACCACGAGTCGTAACAAGCGGACCAGTGTCATGTTCGTCTGACAACGAGGAACAGATGTTCACCAGCGACACTGCTGTTGTGGACAGGTAAGTGTTATAAGCTAAATTATTCTTTATCACTGAAAATAGTAATCAAAATGACTTTTGACCGATCGGTAATTACAACTGTGTGTCATCGCCACATGACGGACCGTTGACGGACCATTTTTTTGTGCGCCGCGTTCCTCTGTAGTGGGGAGGGGGGGGAGTTGTTATCCTCTGCATTGCAGATATTTTAGTATAATTTTTATTGCACTGTAGGTTATTTTTTCTTGTAAAAAAAGGCCACACATTTTTTACGTGGCATGCTTCTTTGTGTGTAGGGGGCTTGTTTGTTCATTCATTCATTCATGAATGAATAAACAACCCCCCCCACACACACACACACAGCCCTGAGTGTCACTTTTCATTTGAGCCCAAGATGAAGCTTCTATGTTGAATCATTCAAAAGTTATAGACGTTTTTCCAAACTGTGCCATTTGGCACAATTTGGCACAGTTCAAAAACGCCTTGGAACAGCCTGAGAAAAAAGCTGTGTAATATATTCATTTTTTGTGATATTGTTACAAAATTTTGACCTCAGCTGGATAACACTTGGTTCTACATTTCTGTTGCATTTTCCAGCCCGTATCTGACAGCTGTGTGTTATTTGCAAGAATTTGTATCTAAAAAAACACCCAGGCAAACTTTATTTTCTTCAAGTTCAGTATGTTTAGATGACTGTTACTCAATGGCAGGAGCACTTAGAGAGGTTATGACTGTTTTGCCAAAAACTTCAAAGTGTTTTCTTTTAAATGAGACCAACCCCATGAAGATGCTACAAAGGGTTGAAGAACAGCTTTTGATTTACTTTCGGTACGTTATTTTTAGGCGTTTTTAGGGAAATTGACCAGAGTGCAAGGGGTTAAAGCCACCCCCCCCCCCAAGATAAGGGAATGAGAAGACATATCAGGAAGCTTAGAAAATAAATGTTTAAAAAAATCTACATTATCCCAGTTAGGAGTGTACACATTCATCAGGATAACAGGAATACTATACATTGTACCAGTGATGATTAGGTATCTACCATTAGGATCCGAAAGCACATCAATGCATGTGAACGAGAGAGATTTACGAATCAAAATTGCAGCCCCTCTAGATTTTTTTTAGAATGTGGAATATAATCCTGTCCAATCCATCCACACTTGGTCCTAAGAATTATGGAGGGTTTCAGGTGTGTTTCTTGTAGATAAACCACATGAGCTTTTAGTCGCTGAAGGTGATGTAGGACCTTACTGCGTTTTATTGGGGAATTAAGACCTTTACAGTTCCATCTTACAAACTTAAGCAAATTTCCCCTCTGGTGTTGGCTCAATCCAGACGGGGCTATTTGGGCCTAATGCAAAGGATATCAAAATAAATATAAATATAACTTGGGCAGGCAGGCATAATACAAACACTAACAGAACTCCCAGATCTAACATAATAAAAGAAAAAAAAAGACAAAGTACAATCCCCCCCCCCACCAATCCCTGAACTAGCATCTCCCCAAATGAGATGTGTGCAAAAAAACCAAAACTCTCGAAGTCCAGGAAGCTTCATAGGAGTCAAAAATACAAAAAAAAAGCACTTAACTACAGCTACTTGAGATTAATATGACCCTATAAATGCAGTGTGATTTTACCAGGTGCCAATAACTTATTTACAATTAGCTTTTATGTACATAATAATTATATACCTGGATAATAGCAATTTGTGGTGTGGTGAAGAAAAAAATATTAATTGGGTACTTAGGTATGACTGTGAGAGTGAATGGTTGTCTGTCTCTCTGTGTTGGCCCTGCGATGGACTGGCAATCTGTCCAGGGTGTACCCTGCCTCTCGCCCAAAGATGCTGGGATAGGCTAGAGCCCCCCGCGACCCGAAGAGGATTAAGCAGAAGAAGATGGATGGATGGATGGATGAATTAAGCAAAGCACCAAAGGGTGCGATCCATTTACTTACAAGATTAACATGTAGCTATTAGCAGGCATTTCAGGGCGAAAAAAGAAAGAAAGAAAGAAAAAAAACAAAAACAAAAACAAACACACATAACTATATGCAAGCATATAAGTCAATGTATGAAAAAAATCCCAAAAAACATTCAAGTCCCCCCAAAATTCTCTCAGACAAAAAACCTAAATAGAACACCCAAAAGTAGCCTACTGTGAAGCTTAAATAATGCTGTAACTATTAAGAAGGAACTTAAGGGTGAAATATATGAACAAAAGAAAAAAATCACAGTCAGTAGGACTGACTAAGGCACCTGTACAAATGGTCCTAATCAGGCAGAGCGGTCCAGGGCAGAGTAGACTTTATTAATTTCTCTCTCTCACATTCACCAGAATCACCACTATCAAAAAGACTAACAGGTAGCTGGCACCTCTCCTTTTATATCATACAACTCTCTCAGTCACCTGTGGTGCTGCATTAACATGAAAGCCTTTGCAATTCCCCATTTTCTTTGTCACTGTTCACATCAACCCACCAACCCCCGCATCAGCACACCAACCCCTCATGACCATTCCGTCTGAGTGGAAACATACTGAGTGGATTCCGACACTATAATATAAAATAAGAAAAGAAAAAAAAAAGAGAAAAAGAGAAAAAAAACTTCAGTCCGAGCTCTCTTATTCAGTCATTCCAGAAAACAGGATACGTTTGTTCAATTCAGTTCAGCTTTATTTATAGAGCGCCATATTACAACAAAAGTCATCTCATAGCACTACCAAATGCAGGGAAAACCCCATAATTTCAGAAAGACCCAGCAATCAGACGATCCCCTGTTAGCAAGCACTTAGCGACGGTGGAGAGGAAAAACTCCCATTAACAGGAAGAAATCTCGAGCAGAACCAGGCTCAGGGAGGAGCAGTCATCTGCTGCAACTGGCTGGGAGTGAGGGGATAAAGAGGATGAAGAGAACAGACATAAAGAACATGAACAGTGAGAAGCCAAGTACATTATTGGAGGTCAACCGGCAGTCTGAATCTACTAACAGCAAAACAAAAGGGGGGTTAGGAGACACAAGATCCCTCCCTAATCGTAGGCTATATTGAAAAGGAAGGATGTTACCCTGTTCTTAAAAACAGAGATCGAGTCTGACTTCCGGACCCAGAGTGGTAACTGGTTCCACAGAGAAGGAGCTTGATAGCAGAAGGCTCTGCCTCCCATTGTACTTTTGGAGATTCTAGGTATTACAAGTAATCCAGCATTTTGGGAGTTTAGTGCTCTGTTAGGATGATAGGGTCATATCAGATCTTTTATATATAAGGGGGCCTGATTATTAAGAGCTTTGAAAGTGAGAAGAAGGATTTTAAACTTAATTCTAAACTCTATGGGAAGCCAATGAAGGGAGGCCAGAACCGGAGAGATATGATCTCTCTTTCTAGAACCAGTTAAAACTCTTGTAGCAGCATTTTGGATCAACTGAAGACTTTTTAAGGATATTTTAGGACAACCTGATAATAACAAGTTACAATAATCTAATTAAGAGCTGACAAAGGCATGGATAAGTTTCTAAGCATCATTAAAGACAAGATGCTCCTAATCTTGGCAATATTGCGCAGATGATAGAAGGCAGTCTTAGAAACAAATTTAATATGTGAGTTAAAGAACAGATCTTGATCAAAAATAACTCCAATGTTCCTCACAGAACTATTCAGAGTGAGAGTAGCGGCATCCAAGTTAAGAGTATGATTTGGAAAGGAATTTCTAAGGTTTTTTGGACCAACAAGAATGACTTCAATCTTATCTGAGTTCAATAGTAGAAAATTACAAGTCATCCAGGCTTTGATTTCCTTAAGACAGGCGTCTAACTTGGCTAATTGATTACAATCATCAGGCTTCACTGACAGGTATAATTGTGTGTCGTCTGCGTAACAATGGAAATGTATACAGTGCTTTCTAATGATATTGCCTAACGGAAGCATATATAAACTAAAAAGAGTAGGGCCTAACACAGATCCCTGTAGAACTCCATGACTGAGCTTAGAGTTGGAAGAAAATTCATCATTGATGTGAACAAACCGAAGTCTATCGGACAAATAAGATCTAAACCATTGCAGCAAAGTTCCATTTAGTCCAACATAGTGTTCTAATCTATCAAGTAGAATGTCACGATCGATAGTATCAAAGGCTGCACTAAGATCTAAAAGGAGAAGTACAGAAACAAGTCCATTATCGGATGCGATAAGGAGGTCATTAGTGACCTTCACTAAGGCTGTTTCAGTGCTGTGATGGACTCTGAACTCAGATGGAAACTCTTCAAATAAACCCATTCCCTGCAAGTGGTCAAACAATTGTGCAACAACAACTCTTTCTAAGATTTTTGAAATGAAAGGCAGATTAGAGATTGGTCGATAGCCAAAACTCCTGGATCGAGCATTGGCTTTTTGAGAAAGGGTTTAATTACATCAATTTTAAAAGCCTGTGGTACATAACCCAAAGTTAAAGAAGAATTAATTATATGAATAATATGGCTACCAATAATTGGGAAGACTATTTTAAATAACATGGTAGGAATAGGGTCTAAAAGCAAGATGAAGGCTTAGATGAGGAGATTATTTTATCTAACTCTAAAAGGTCAATTGGAGTAAACTTATCTAAACAGATATCAATTGAAGCAGTTGTAGTAGTTGATGTACTTAAGTTTACGGTGGAAAGAATCTGACTGATTTTATCTCTAATAGATAAAATTTTATGATTGAAAAAGTTCAAAATGTTCTGACTAGAAAGCTCAAGGGGGATGCAAGGATTGACCGAGTCCTGACTCTTTGTCAGCCTGGCTATAGTGTTGAAAAGAAACCTGGGGTTATTCTTATTCTCTTCTATTAATGCAGAGTAATAACTCATTCTAGCTTTTCTAAAAGATTTTTTATAAATTAAGAGATGATTTCTCCACGCTAAATAAAATTCATCTAAATTAGTAGAATGCCATTTTCTTTCTAATTGACAAGCCTTCTGTTTTAAGCTACAAGTTTTTGTGTTAAACCAAGGGGTTAGAAATCTCTGGTTAGACTTTTTCTTTTTTAAAGGGGCCACCAAATCTAGAGTCTGATGCAGAGAGGCTGTAACACTATCTACCATGCTACCAATTACAGAAGGAGCAGGCTCTCCATCTTTTATTTCCGTTGTGTTGACCCATGGTATAGAGGAGACAATCTGCAAAAATTTGGTAACGTCATCTGAGAGACATCTGCTGTAGTAATATTTTTCTTTAGGAGTCAAAGAATCAGAAATAGTGAAATCAAAGGTTAACAGACAATGGTCTGACAGTACAGGATTATGAGGAGACACTACCAGATTTTCTATTTCTATACCATAGGTCAAAACAAGGTTCAATGTGTGGTGGAGATAATGGGTAGAATTTTCTACTTTCTGAGAAAACCCCATTGAGTCTAAAATTGAATTGAATGCCTTATTAAGACAGTCACTATCTACATCAACATGTATATTAAAATCCCCTACAATAATTATTCTATCTGATTTCAGCACTAAATCAGCTAAAAATTCAGCAAATTCGGATAAAAACTCTGAGCAGGCCGAGGGAGGACAGTAAACTATGGCACAGAAAATTGGGTTCAAGCCAAGATAGCCAACATGCCCCACACTGAGGACCAGGCCCTAAAGGAATTAAAACATGATTTTTGCTTTACATTAACTAATAATTTAGAATGGAAAATTGCCGCTACTCCACCTCCACGACCAGAACTTCTGGGATTATGATAGTTTAGATAACCAAAGTTGATTCATTCAAACCAACATAATCATCTTGCCCTACCCACGTCTCGGTGAGGGATATTAAATCGATCTGATGATCAATTAATAGATCATGGACTAGAAGAGACTTGGGAGTTAGAGACCTAATATTTAACAAACCACATTTAATTTTTAAATTATGAGGAGGAACAGAGGCCAAATTATTAAATTTAGAGACTTGAGGTTTGATTTGAGTTATACCAACATTTTGTTTAATCACTTTGGGATGTTTATGCATTATATTTTTATTAACTTTTTTATTAACTTTGGGGGGAGCAGAGAAAGGTTCTCTAAGGGAGAAGACAGGGGCAAAGTTGGGGGGTGGTGGATGAGGAGGAACTGCAGAAAGTCGTGTATTTATCAAGTTGTGTTGTATTTGTCTTGGGTTATAATATTTTGGGTAACGGGAGACGGACACAATCTCTGTAGGGTTATAAATCAAAGACTGATCAAAACAGTGAGGATTATTTGGATTAATGGGATTAATATGATAAGTGAAAACACAACCAAAAAAGGGCTGGTTGGCAGACGCAGGAACTTCAGAGTGAGTTAACACACCAAATTTCAGTCACTGTACTAAAAAACGCTCAATGGAATAGGACAGATTGTCCCTTAAATCACGTGCACCAAGTCTATTTGGATGGATACCATCTGGCCTCATAAGTGATGGGCGGTTCCAAAACAGGTTAAAATTGTCTACAAAACCAGTATTAAAAGTAGGACATGTAAAACACAACCAAGTATTAAGACTAAGAGTTCTGCTAAAATAATTGCAACCTCGTCTGAAAGGTGCCAAAGGCCCAGAGATAAACACACGTCTGCCACAGTTCATAAGAGAGGACAGAAGGTTCCTGAAGTCACTTTTTAAGATCTCTGATGCTTTGTCTGGGATGTTGTTGCATCCAAGATGTACTATGACAGTTTTAACGTGGGGGTATTCATTTAGTAGGTCAGGGGTAAGAACCTCAATGTCAGATACTCTAGCCCTAGGAAAAAAATTTAGTCACACAGTACCTGCTTCTGATGTTCCTCATAATCAAGTCACCAATTACCAACGTCGTCTGGGGGGGCTTTGTCGGTGGTTTCTGACGTGATGAATAATTTTGTCAGTGGTGCTGTTGTGAAGGCGGGGTGATGTGCTCTCTTGTATTTGGAGCTGGTGTGTAATTTGGCAAACCTAGAGTAGTCTTAGTCTGGGGTTGGCGGGTTTGAGCCGCCGCTGAAGGAGAGGAAGGAGGAGGGGGGTGGACGGCCAGCGTCCAGGTGGGGAAAATCCTCCAGAGAAAGGATGTCAAATCTATTTTCCAAGAGCAAGGGAAGAGAAGAGGCCCGGCCCTGTCTGGTCAATCGACGACGATTGCTAGCTGGTCCAACCAAGTTCCAGGGCGTGCACGGAGGATGAGAAGAACCAACCGGGGCTTTGGGTTTAGCCCCGAGATGAAGCCAGTGATTATTGCTCTGGTTCTGGATATCTGAAGAGGCCAGAGCAGGGGTAGAAGTGGACAGAGATGTGCTGAACTCACCCAGGTAAGTAGCCGTTTCTGCCAGCTGCGAGTCGGTAGCCGGGGCTGATATTTGCCTGAGAATTATGGTGTCGAGTTGGTCTTCAGCCTCCCGAATCTTATAAAGGTTGGAGAGTCTCACTTCCAACTCAGAGACCTTCCTAAGGAGGGACACACAGCTGGTACACATCGGGGATGGAGCCATGACGTTCCAGGCAAGAGGTGGATAGCCAACCAGCTAAAAACAGCTAAAAACAGGTTAGCTAAAAACAGCTAAAGAGGCTAAAAACAGGTTAGAAGGTTAGCCTAGCCCGGTAAAAACAGCCCAGCCGGGGGTCCGACCCACCCGAGCGTCCGATTGGGCTTTTCAGCTAGGCCAATACTAAGCAAACACTGAGCAAAAACTAATTTCAGCAAAAAGAGATAAAAAATTAAAAACAAAATCAATAAAAACAAACAAAAGGGGACAAGATAACTCTTTGACACAACGAGACGTTAACAGACGTTAACGTCAGGTGTCTGTTCAAAAAGTTACTCACTTAGAGATTTTGTTCATGAAATCTGTATCAATTGCAGGATCATCAAACCTGTGTGTCGTTCCATCTGGCATAGTGACTCTCACAATTGCCGGGTAGAAGAGACCAAATTTCAGCCCTGGGTAGGAGTGAAGAGTCCGTTTCACTGTGATGAACGAGGCCCGCTTCTTGGCGACAGAGGACATATAATCAGGGAATATGGAAATTTTCTTGCCTTTGTACAGGAAAGGGGAGTTTCCCTCAGCCCGCTGCAACAGTAGATTTCGGACATGGAAATAATGCACTCTTGCGATAAGAGGGCAGGGTGGGTTTCCATCTCTGGGCTTTTCTCACAGGGCCCGGTGTGCACGATCAAGCAAGGGTTTCTCCTTCAAGCCAAGCAGATCTTGAAGTAACTGGGCAACAAAGCCAGTTGGTCGGGGTCCCTCCAGTCCTTTTGGTACACCAAGCACATGTATATTATTTCTTCAAGATCTGGCCTCCAGAGCTTCACACCTTTCATCCAAGTGCTTGACTTGTGTTGTTAGCATGCTAACTGAAGCTTCTAGCTTGCTTACCTGAGTGCCGTTGTCCGTGGCCGCTAGCTCCAATTCTCCCACTAGTGACTCATTTGCCTTGACCCTACGTTCAAGTGGTTCAATTGAATTCTTCAGTTCCTGTCTCACAGATATTATTTCAGAATGCAGACTCATAGACAGGGCCTCAATTTTACCACATATATTGTTTTTAAAAGCGTCAATCATGGCCTGAAACAGTGTAGCATCTAGGGTGGTCTCATCAGGATAAGGTGGACTCTGTGAGACAGGAGCAGGTGTGGCTGGCTCAGCAGGTAACGGTGTTTTGCGGCCTCCTCTCGAAGATTCCTGTTAAACTTGGGAATTAGACATTTTATGTCAAAGTAGATGGAATAAATGACACTTAAGATTTGTAATAAAATTGCTAAATGTCCAGGACCATGTATGAGCAAGGGTTAACAGGTAAAAGTTATTTAAATAATATTTTCTAGGAGCTGCACCAAAACATGTCTACTTCTTACTATGCTCCATAGCCAATTTATGTTTTAACCTAAAGTGTGGTTACCAATGTGTCCAGAGCTGCAGAAACACCAGGGAGACCCAAGAAGGATTAAGTGGAGGAAGATGGGTGCATGGATGGGTAAGTAGAATGTTTGCTGACTACCAGTCTGTGCTAATAACAGAAACATTGTCATGACAAGATGGAGGCACGTCATGTAAAGTTGTTTAATTTGGTAGGAAAAGGATCAGTGTGAAACCAAATCTAACCTGACCAAATATATACAATGTAACAAAAATATGAACCTTGGTCCATAGCTTGGTGCAGATTTTCAGGTGTAAAAATAACTAAAAGGATATATACGCTTCTTTAACTTTCTTTTGTCTAAAAATCCAGTGTAGTGTGAAAGCTGGAGTTTCTATGACCTTTATTTCCTGCAATTATGGGCAGTTTTGTTGTATTCTTTTCACAAGGCACAGCAAAACTTTCTTTAAAAAATGTGATCATGGTTAGACAGCAGCAACATGCTGCAAGCAGCTTATATTAACATGATGAAAGGCATCAGACAAAGAAATTGGTTTAGTGAAAAAAAAAACTCTCAGGTAATTTACTTCTTCCTCTTGCAGCTCTCTGCAGTAATTGAAAATGTAAGCAGATCAACTGCCATGAGGTGTCTTGATGATTTGTGAGATGTCTTTAGACAAAAATGTACGAATCTGCTTTGTTCTTCATCAAAAATCATGATGTTTTCTTCTGTGATGTGACTTCAGACAACGTGATGAAATTCTGTTTCATCTAAGTTCTTGAGTTCAGTCACTGTCTTATGTCAAACAACAATTGTTTGTAGTTCCAAAACCTGAAGAAATTGTGTGACTTAAAGGTCCTATACTGTCATGAATTACCTCTATGGGGCAGAGAGGAAGACCAAGATGGTGAACTGCAGTATGAGAAATTTATTGAAAAAAACAAAACACAAAGTCCAAACAGTGCACTAACAGAAAATCCAAACAATTAATCAATCAATCAATCAATCAATCTTTATTTCGGATAGATTAAAAGTACAGATTAAAAGAAACAGAATAATATAACAAAGGGGGAAAGAAAACCCAACAAGGTCAAATTAGACAATAACTCCTCTGATTATACAGTTCAACATAAGTTATCCGAAATGGGTGATGGCTGAAGCCGCAGCTTATATTGCCCACCCATATTCCATCCAAGAATTCAAAAGAAAAACAAACAAGAGCGATTACAATTCAGAACAAAGCTAAGACAAAATGTGACAAAAAAAACCAACAACAAAAACTAAGCAACAACACAACGCAGACTGGATATGACAATCCTTATGTGATTTTATATGTCATCTTGTATATATGTTTGGAGTATTTCTTCCTTTAGTTTTTGTTTAAATTGTCCAAGCGTTGTACATGATTTTAATTCAGGTCCAAAATCGTTCCATAATCTGACTCCTTGCACTGAAACACAGTGTTGCTTGGTGGTAGTTCTCACTGAAGGTTTTTGAAATATACATGTTCCTCTGAAATGATATTGTTTCTCCCTTATTTGGAACAACTTTTGGATATTTGCGGGCAGTGATAGATTCTTCACTTTAAACATTATTACTGCAGTTTTAAAGTCATCCAGATCTTTCAACTTGAGAGCTTTTAATTTAAGAAAAAGTGGGTTTGTTGGTTCCCTGTAAGCTGCTTTGTTTATTATTCTAATAGCTCTCTTCTGAAGCATAAAGACTGGATATATGTTTGTTTTATATGTATTTCCCCATATTTCAGTACAATATGTCATGTATGGGAGTATTAATGAATGATACAAGGTATATAGTGTGGGTTGATTCAGCAGATATTTCACTCTGTGTAGTATTGCAATTGATTTGGATGTTTTACCTTTAATATAATTAATATGTGACTTCCAACACAGTTTATTATCAATTATTACACCAAGAAATTTAGTTTTGGATACCCTTTCAATCTCTACACCATTTACGCTGAGTTTAGATACTAAGTTGTTGTGATGGTTGTTAAAAACTATAAATTTTGTCTTACTTAAATTGAGCATTAATTTGTTTGAATCAAACCACAGTTTAAGCTTTCCTAATTCCTTTCCGAGTGTATCCAAAAGTTGTTCCAAATTGCTTCCACTGCATAATAAATTAGTGTCAATTAGTGTCAATCAGTGGCAAACAATATTAAATGCATTTTTTCTGAAACTTTACATATATCATTTATATACATATTGAATAATAATGGCCCCAAAACTGAACCCTGTGGGACTCCACAAGTAACCTTCAGTAACTGTGAGTTTTTGCTACCAACACATACATACTGATATCTATTCTTTAAGTAACTACATAACCAGGACAGTGCTACTCCCCTAATACCACAATTTTGTAGTTTCTTTAATAATAAGTTATGATCCACTGTATCAAATGCTTTTTTAAGATCAAGGAATACCCCAACTGAATACTCTTTATTTTCAACGGCAGTTGATATTTTTTCTATAAATTCCATTAGAGCAAATGCAGTTGTCCTCTTGTATCTGAACCCATATTGCTGCTCACACAATAAATTATTCTTCAGTATGAAGTTGTCAATTCTCTCATAGAATATTTTTTCAAGTATCTTGGAAAATTGCGGCAATAGTGAAATTGGTCTATAGTTTGAAAGTTCCCCTCTGTCACCTGTCTTGTATATCAGAATTACTTTAGCTATTTTCATTGCATTGGGAAATATACCTGTTTGGAGAGACAGGTTACAGATATACGTCAGTGGTTTCACTAAGCATTCAATAATAGTTTTGACTAAGAGCATGTCAATACCATCACAGTCCGTAGATGATTTACTTTTAAATGATTTAACAATTTCAATGACCTATCTCTCGTCTGTGTTCTTTATGAAAATGGAGTCTTTTATAGCAGTGTTTTTGCTTATTGTATCACCTGTGGGTGCCGTAATGGGTATTTCTCAAGCCAAATTAGGACCAATGTTAACAAAAAAGTTATTAAATTCATCTGCAGGTGAAGCTGCATTCACACTCTGAGTCGTTTTATTATTTTTTGAAAAATTGGTTGGGTAGCTTGTATTTCTGTTTTTATTTCCAAGAATATTAAGTATTGTCCATGTATTTTTAATATTGTCTCTGTTTTTCTCCAGTTCTTTACTGTAATAGTCTCTTTTACTACATCTTATTATATACGTTAACTTATTTTTGTATGTTTTATACCGCTGCTCTGCTTCTTTTGTCCTTTTCTTTAGAAAAGCTTTATATAATAAATTTTTCTTTTTACACGCCTTTTGTAATCCTTTGGTTAACCATGGCTTATCGGCAGATTTATGTTTAAGCTTTTTCTTTACTAATGGACAATTTTTTTCATAAAGAGTGGTTACAATGTTTATAAATGTGTCATAGGCTTCATTTACATCTGATACATAGACTTTTGTCCAGTCTTGCTTCAGCAAGTCTTCTTTAAAAGAACTGAATGCATTTTGCGATTTGTATCTGAACGATTTTAAAAATTTTTCTGTATTGGCCCCCATGTGGCCATGGATAAGTGCAAAGGTTGGCAAATGGTCACTTATATCATTTATCAATAATCCACTTTCTATTTTCTTATCGATAATATTAACAAACAGGTTGTCAATAAGTGTAGCAGTGTGGACTGTGAGTCTACTGGGATGTGTTATTGTGGGATATAGACTCATGCTGTACATAGAATTCATGAACTCTGTAATTACATTTTGTTGATATGGATTTAGTAAATCAATATTGAAATCTCCACAAATTACTACCATTTTCTTACTAGTAATATTATTGTACAGTTCGACTAATTTATCTCTGAATGTCTCAATGCAAGTTCCCGGCGTTCTATATATACAACTTATAATTAGATTTTTTGTTTTATCTTCATCAATCTCAACAGTAACACATTCCAAAATCCCTGGTAGTGCAAAGGACATTCCATTTACAAGTTTACACCTATACAGGTCATCAATATACAATGCAACACCACCACCCTTTTTTTGAGATCTGTTAATATGAAACATCTGATATCCCTCTATTGCCATCAGGGGATCCTGCTCTTCATTAAGCCAAGTTTCAGAGACTGCAATAGCTGTAAATTTTCTGTCTAGCTGTTTTAAATAGTCCTGAATCTGTGGAAAGTTTATGTTAAGACTTCTGCTGTTGAAGTGTATTATTGGTAGTTTACCATCTAGTTGCACTTGACTTTTGAATTGCTTTTTGGTGTAATATTCACAATGATTATGAGTATTATTGAAAAAGTGGTTATCAGGATCAATATCATTTTCCATCTCTTGTAGTTTATGTTCAGCATAATGGCATATTTTCAGAGTTTGAATTTCCTCACTCTGTGTCAAATGACTTCCTCCAACTGGGGATAATTGATGTCTACTCAAGTCAGTCATAAGTTTTTTGGGGTTTTTTTTGTTTATTTTTTTTTTTAAAGTACATTGACATGGTATGTCAAAAGAACTATTCTTGCCGTGTGTGTGGATATGGATTTTTATAGTCTCTTAATTTTCTTAATCAGTGTTCATCTGTACTTATTTTGACATATTATTCGGCCCAGGAAACACGCACGCAGGTTCAGGTAGATTTGAAAGCTTTATTTTCAATCAATGTAACGTGTTTGGATGCGTGTGTGCGATATGTGAATGTATTGTGGGTGGAGGATGTAGGCCGGGACAGAGCAGCACGCCGTGCAGCAAGGCAACCTTGCAGTAACTGTGGTGGCTGGTGTTGGCAAGATCCCAAGCCTGGGAGACAGCGTCCTGCTGTGCATCCAAGGAAGAGCAGTGAGGCAGAGGAGTGATGAGGACGAGGGAGAGGATGTCCGCCACTGGGAAAACCACCTGTGCACAGGGGAAGGCTGAGAGGACAGGTGAGACAAAATAGACAGCTTACGTGTCGTGATGAAATCAGCAGGCCTGGAGGAAGGAATCCGCTGAGGGTTAGAGCACGAAGGAAGACAGACGGCTCCAGGCCAAAGCTCAGGGCGAGGTGGAATAAGTAGCTGTGCACTAACGAGGTGCAGGTGTGCGTGCAGCTGAGGTGGATGCCCGTGAGCGGCGAGTGGTGACAGTACTCCCCCCCCAGCAGCGCCACCTGGCGCTGGCTTACCTGGGTGCGGCCGGTGAAACTCCGCGATGAGATCTTGATCCAACACCCACGAAGAGCGCACCCAGGATCTCCACTCCGGCCCATAACCTTCCCAATCCACCAGGTATTGTAGCCCACGACCCCCGCGCCGGGAGTCCAAGATGGAGGTAACACCCCACGCCGGGTCACCGTCGATCATCCTAGGAGCGGGAGGCGACCTAGGAGGGGGGCAGAGTGGATTGGAAAGAACAGGTTTAATCTTAGACATGTGGAAGGTGGGACACACATGTAGGGAGGGAGGGAGGGCCAAACGCACAGCCACCGGGTTGACAATTTTAGTGATCACAAAAGGGCCAAGAAATCGCGGAGCCAGCTTCCTCTTCTCAGCCTTGAGGTTGATATCTTGGGACGAGAGCCAAACCCTTTGACCCACCTGATAATCAGGAGCTGGCCTTCTGTGGCGATTGGCGGTGGAACTGTTGCGCGCCGCCGTGCGTAAAAGCGCATCCTTTGTCTTGGTCCACACACTCAGGCAGCGTCTCATGTGCGCCTGGACAGAGGGGACAGCCAACTCACCCTCCTGCTTGGGAAACAAGAGGGGATCGTACCCCAAGGACGCCTCAAAGGGTGACACACCAGTAGCTGAAGATCGCACCGAGTTGTGGGCATATTCCACCCAGACCAAGTAGGAGCTCCAGGAAGATGGATTGGAGGAGGTCACGCAGCGCAGGGCAGCCTCCAACTCCTGGTTCGTGCGTTCGCATTGTCCATTGGACTGGGGGTGGTGACCAGAGGAGAGACTAACCGTGGCCCCCAAGGCGTTGCAGAAGCACCTCCAAACCTGGGAGATAAACTGAGGGCCCCGGTCCGATACCACGTCCAGGGATCCCGTGCAGCCTGACAACATGTTGGACCAGGAGGTCAGCCGTCTCACGTGCCGAAGGGAGACCCCGAAGAGGCACAAAATGAGCGGCCTTAGAAAATCGATCTACAATTGTCAGGACTGTGTCATAGGTGTTAGAGACTGGAAGGCCGGTGACAAAGTCAAGGGCGATGTGTGACCAGGGCCTTCCCGGGACCGGCAGGGGCTGGAGTAGACCCGCAGTCGGAGAGTTTTGGGACTTGCCGGTAGTGCACTGGGGGCAAGCCCGGACATAGTTGGTGTCGTCCTTCTGGAGACCCGGCCACCAGAACGAGCATTGCAGCAGATTCACCAGACGGGTGATGCCAGGGTGACAGGTGAGCTTGGAGGTATGGACCCAGTGAATCACCTCTCCTCGAACCGCCGAAGGAACGAAGAGCCTCCCCTCTGGACCACCGCCAGGGTCCGGTTCCATCTCCTGAGCCCTTCGGATCTTGTCCTTGATGGACCAGGAAACTGCCCCCACAACGCACAAGCTAGGAAGGATGGTGTGTTCCGACTCCTCCGGATCTCCAGGTGAGAACTGCCTGGATAAAGCGTCGGGCAACCCATTCTTCGAGCCTGGACGGTACGTGATGGTAAATTGAAAACATTCAGGCGCCGCACTGACCTCAAATACTCGAGGTTCTTGTGGTCCGTCCAGACCACAAAAGGCTGAGCTGCCCCCTCCAACCAGTGACGCCACTCCTGCAGTGCGGGCTTGACAGCTCCCTGTCGCCGACGTCATAGTTGCGCTCCGCCGCAGATAATCGTCGAGAGAAGAAGGCGCAGGGCCGCTTGACTCCGTCCACTGGCGAGAGCTGAGAGAGCACCGTCCCCACCCCCGTGTTGGACACGTCGACCTCCACCAGGCACTGCAGCGCGGGGTCAACCTGGGTCAGGACCCGGGAGGACGAGAACTCCGCCTGGAGAGTCTTGAAGGCGGCGGCTGCCTCCTCGGACCACTGGAAGGGCACCTTCGATGAAGTGAGGTCGGTCAGGGGGGTGACAATGGTGCCAAAGTTGGGGACAAAGCGCCGGTAGAAATTAGCGAAGCCAATAAACTGCTGCACCTGCTTCCTGGAGGTCGGCGTGGGCCACTCGACCACCGCTTTAACCTTAGTGGGGTCGGGGAGAATCTGGTTGTGCGAGATGACGAACCCCAGGAAGGAGGTGGTCCGGGCGTAGAACTCGCACTTCTCTGCCTTGATGTACAGTCGATTCTCCAGCAGCCATTGCAGGACCCGCCTCACATGAGCCTGGTGCTCCTCCCGTGATTTGGAGAAGATGAGTATGTCGTCTAAATAAACAAAGACAAAGACTCCCAGGAAATCTTGTAGGTCTTCGTTTATGAGACGCTGGAAAACGGCAGGTGCATTGGTGAGCCCAAACGGCATCACAAGATACTCGAAATGACCGCTGGGCGTCCTGAAGGCCGTCTTCCATTCGTCTCCCTCCCGGATCCAAATGAGATGGTAAGCGCTGCGGAGGTCTAGCTTCGTGAACCAGGTCGCCCCCTGGAGGGAGTGGAAGGCGGTGTCCATGAGCGGCAAGGTGTAGCGATCCTTGATGGTGATGTCATTCAGCGCTCTGAAGTCAATGCAGGGACGCAGGGACCCATCCTTCTTGGACACAAAGAAGAAGCCCACGCCGAGCGGAGACGAGGAGGGGCGGATGATCCCAGCGCTGAGCGACTCCTTGATATAGGTATCCATCGCCTCACGTTCAGGTGCAGAGAGGCTGTACAGGCGGACAGAGGTGGATGCCCGTGAGCGGCGAGTGGTGACACATTTAGTTTGATCCAAACTCTACAATTTCTTGTCCATGTTGCCTGTATCTTATTTTGTCTTTTCAGCATCCGTGCTTGCCATGCTATTTCAGCATTAGTTTTTGTTAGATGTTCATTTAGGTAAACTTCTGTTCCCTGTAGTTTTCTGGCCTGCCTCACTATGTCATTCTTTACCCTTCTGTTCACAAAGCGCATCACAATTGATTTCTTTGTTTTATTATCTTTTCTTGGTAAAGCAAGACAGGCTGAAATTGCATTTGCTTCGACCTTTATATCTCTACTATCAAGGAACTGAAGCACCTGGTTTTCCAGGGAGACTGATTCACTCAGGGGAACATCCTTTCCTCTCAATCCTGCTGTAGCATGAGCATATGATTGATATTTAATGTCTAGTCCACTTATAATTAGATCATCCATACGAGAACATTGTTCAAGATCCTCGACGCGTCGCTCCAAGTCTGCAATTTTTTTTGTCTTTTTCCTTAATTGTTAATTTTAATTCTCGGACATCTTCCATTAGCTCTATTATTTTGGCCTGCTGACTAGCCACTTTGGTCAGTTCTTCTGACAAGAAGTTCAGAGATTTTTTTGATCTCTTCCATTTCCTCCTTCTTTGGTGGCATTTTTACTGACCTGTGGATAGTAAAACAATCTCTGCTGGTGTCGCCGGTATCCGACAAACAGACAAACAAAGCAAACTTATTGCAAAAAACAGCACAACAGAACAGGTCCAGGGTTCTGGTGGACACAATAGCTGGTAGAATCCGGTAAAGAGGAATGAAAATAACAGCTCTTAAATAAGGATAGAAACAAAAGAAACAAATGATGGCAGGTGTGGATGCCATGAGCGGGCAGGAGGTGACAATGATTATAACACAAATCAGCTGGGAGTAGTGAGAGGGAGAAGACGGGACTGACAGCTGACAGGGCACTGCCTACAACAGAGCAAAAAACCTGGAAGTGCCTCTGACAGCTGCAGCCCCAGAGAAAGAGAGAAAACACAACAGAATATGAATATAATAAAAACAAGTAAATCTAAACATACGTAAATAACAAACCAACAATGAACGCAAACAGGAAAATAAATCATACTAAAAAAACAATACAGAATGTGTGGAAATCAACAAAAGGTAAAATAACAGGAATTAAAACTTAAAACTACAACACTAAACAAATATGAAACAAAAGGCAAAGAGACTGAGCCCTGCGGAATCCCCCCATGCTCAGATTGTGACAGAGCCCTCCCCTCAAGGGGTGGAGACCAGACACCCCAGTAACATCGAAAGAAAAAGACTCCCACATACAAAAAACCCACCCCAACAAGAAAACAACCCCACCCCGGGCGGGAGAAGGGGGACCCAGGCACGGATGGACCTAAACAAACCAGAGAAAATGAGAAAAACTCTCAGAACTAACACCCTAGCAAAACCCAGACTAAGAGGAAACAAAAGCAAAGATCCCACTCAGGACCCACAACCGCACAAGACCAGAAACTTAGGCCCCCTGGACCAAAGAATGAGACAGTTCAGATGCCCGGCTGAAGTCCCAGACCTGTCAGATGGTGTGATGGTATGAATCGGGTGGCCTGCCAGAGAACGTGGGCCACCCAACCCAGCGGCACAGTCTGTCCGGTGGTCGGCCAGAGTCCTATAGCCACCTAAACAGAAGGGGTGGCCCAGGAGGTGGCTGGTCCACGGGTAAGCCCAATGAAGAAGGGGACAGTGGAGTTGGGGGGACTACAACGATGCTGGGCATAGAAGGGGGAACCATGACATGGTCAGGCAGAGGAGGAGGAACCATGGCCCCCTCGGACTGGCCTGTAGCACCCTCAGTTGTCCGGGACTGGAACAACACAGCACCCGCGGCTGCTCTGGGCTGGGCCAAAGAAGCACCCGCTGTGGCTCCGGGCTGGAGCAAAGCAGCACCTGTTGTGGCTCCGGGCTGGAGTAAAGCATCACCCACTGAGGCTCCGGGCTAGAGTGAGGTTGCACCCATGGTGGACCCGGACTGGGCCGGAGCTGCACCCATGGTGTACCCGTCTGGGCCAGAGCTGCACCCATGGTGGCCCCCAGACTGGGGCATAGCACCCATAGAGACGTGGACTGAGGAGGAGCTGCACCCACGGAGGTCCTGGGCTGGGACGGAGCACCCACAAAAACCTCATCCAGAGGGAGATCAGCACCCCTGGAGGTCCCGGGCTGGGAATGACCTCAGCTGATGGGGAAGAAGCACCCTCAGAGGTCCCGAGCAGGGACGGAGAACCCGCAACGACCTCGGCAGGAGGAGCTGGACCCACGGTGATCTTAGGTGATGAGGTCGGACCCACGAAGACCTCTGTCGAAGTTGGACAGACCTCACTGACCCTGGGGAAAAACTCTGATCGAAGGGATAAAGAGGCAGTGTCAGGGTCACCGGCGGCAGTGGAGCCTGGCGAGGTGAATGCAGGTGCAGCTGACGTCTGCACTTGGCTCTCCCCACCAAGAGCTGGACACGATCTCTCCAACATGGAAACAACAAAAACAAAGGAGAGCACTTGCCTGAGCTCAAGCTCCACCACCGTCCAGGACTCTGTCGATCCAAACAGTGACGTCTCGGGCCCAGCCCTCTGGAGGTCCAACTTCGGCTCTGCTGCAGTGGCCCCTACAGCAGGCATGGTGGTTGGTGCAGTCCCGGGACCCTCCAGCAAAATGACCCATGCAGGTGGCTCGCTCGGCATGGTGATAGGAGGTCGGCTCCCTGCTGGTGCTGGATCCTGCTCAGCTGAAGCCCAGGATGGTCCTTCATCAGCACAGGTGGCAGCTCGGTCTCAGTGCTCTCCCTCCATCCAAACTGTGGCTGTGGAGCTGGAATCAGGTCTTCCATGGCTGCAGGCTCCTCCATAGCCCAGTGGCTCAGTCCTGGGGTTGGCGGACACTCAAGGGGGAAAGGAGGAGACATGGAGAGAGCAGGTAAACAGTCTATAGCTGCAGCAGATGGTGAGGACTTAGAGGACTGCCTAATCTGAGCCTCACCGCCAGGAATCAGATAGGATAATTCATGTTTAATTGAATGAGGGTGGAAAAAAACTTGGCTGAGTTCCCGGGGTGCGATATCTTCTTGCTGCAGCTGGGTGGGAATCAGTCCTCTCCGTGACTTCAGTGGTTGTAGGCCCCTCAAAGGAACATGGAGGAGCCGCCCCTACAGGCATGGCGACGGGTGGAGCCGGAGAACAAACAACTCAACTCTCAGCAGTGAGAGGACACATCGAGGAGATGGGGGGTGCAGTAGCAGCGGAGGAAGAGGAGGCTGACAAACAGCCGGCAAAGGATAACTAGGAAGAGGAACCTCTGCGGGAATTGTCAGACTGGGCGGGGAAGAAACTGCTGCTTGAGAGGTGGAGGTGTTCTTCCGGCGAGATTTCCCTGGGCAATGGCAAGTGATGGGAGGCGGAGACGTTGGCTCCTGGAGTGGTGGAAGAGGACCCAGTGAAACCTCCTTCAGCTCCTGGGTGAGATCCGGGAGGATCCATGCCTTTTATTCTAGAAGGAGCTCTGTCTCCGCTAGTATGACCTGCCTCCACTCCTCCAGTTCCTCGGCCGATGAAGCGGGCCAGTGTTCGGGAGGAGGAGGCGGAGCTGCCACTGGAGAGCGGCGAGAGGCTGGAGGCTTCTTCATTGGTGCAGGCATCAACATCAGAGTGGATTTCCCCAGCCCGTGACTCGTAGATTGTGGGGTGATTTTGGAGAGGAGTAAGTCAGCGAGCTCCAGGTGGTCCCACAGGCTAGGGCATGCCTCGAGTACCTGTGCCGCGCCCTCCAGAAGCTCTCGGGTTTCCTCGGGGGTATGGGAGGCATGAGCCTGTGTGAAGATGCCCTCCAATACGCACGCAGACCACCGCCCTACTTCGCTCAGTCCAAGATTTAAAAAATCCGGGGTGACAGATATGGCAAACCCCAGGTGAAAAAACAAAAAGAACTACAAACTGCAACAGCTGGGTCTCTAACGGGCCGGAGTGTTCTGTCATTAATTGCCCCTTGGGGCAGAGAGGAAAACCAAGATGCTGAACTGAAGTTTGAGAAATTTATTGAAAAAACAAAACACAAAATCCAAACGGTGCACTAACAGAAAATCCTAACAGATAAACAAAGCAAACTCACGGCAAAATACAGCACAGTAGAACAGGGCTAAGGTTCTGGTGGAAACAATAGCTGATAGACTCTGGCAAAGAGGAATGAAAATAACAGCCCTTAAATAAGGCTAGAAACAAATGAAACAAATGATGGCAGGTGTGGATGCCATGAGCGGACAGGAGGTGACAATGATTATAACAGAAATTAGCTGGGAGTAGTGAGAGGGAGAAGACGGGACTGACAGCTGACAGGGACACCTCCCACAACAGATCAAAAAACTTGGAAGTGCCACTGACAACTGCAGCCCCAGACAAAGAGAGAAAACACAACAGAATATGAATATACTAAAAACAAGTAAATCCAAAAATATGTAAATAACAAACCAACAATGAACGCAAACAGGAAAATAAATCATACGAAATGTCATAAGCTGAGTTCTGGATTTTTTGGCCAGACTCAGTCTCGTCGCTCTTTCCTCGTATTTATATATTTTTACTGTATTTTGTGCCCTTGAGGTTTAGTTCTGTTCTGTCTTTGTCCAGGCCTGTTTCATGAGTTTGTTTTTTAAAGTAATTCTGTTGAACCACAGTTCAAAAGCATTGTCTGATTTTCATTGGTTAATTTTCATAGAATTTTTATTTATTACCATTTTTGTCAGATTCAAGTTATTTCTGTGACCAATGTGGGTTTTTCTTTCATTAACAGAGGGGTACCAACAATTTTGTCCACGGCTGTATATACTATATATATATATATATACACACACTTTATATCAGGGGTGTCCAATCATGTGCCATGGAGGGCCAAGACCCTGCAGACTTTACCTGCAACCAGTGTTTTCAACAGCAGATTACACTGAATTTCGTCCCAATGATTGCTTATAAGTGAAAACACCTGCTAAAGAGACAGGGTAGAAGAAAAACCTGCAGGGTGTTGGTCCTCCATGGCACATGATTGGACACCCCTGCTCTCTCTCTCTCTCTCTCTCTCTCTCTCTCTCTCTCTCTGAGTGGGTGTGGTCGTGAGTGCGAGCTGAGAGCGTGTGACAGCGTGAGTGAATTATTTCAAACTTTTCTCTATCTTTTGGTGTTTAAGGTGTTTTTTTGTTAAATAATCTTAATTTTTGTTGTCTTCTGTAGCTGGGGTGGGGTAGGCGTTTTGGGAGGGGGGTTTCTGCTGCCAGCTCTGCTGGTCAGCATGGTTTTGGAGCGAGGCTCCGGTTTTGAGCAGCTGACACGCCGCCATGCTGTCAAACTGACACCGGCTGTCAGCTGCTCGGTGGAGGAATGTAGTCTGGCTGTGGGGGAGCTGGTCGGTTATGAAAGTGTTAGATCAGCTTCGAGAATGAATAGTGCCGTGGTGATTTTCCTCGATAGTGTGGAAAAAGTTAACCGGGTAGTGGAGAGCGGGGTTGTGATTAAAGACACACTGGTTCCTGTTCTGTCTCTGGTAAATCCCGCGAAGAGAATTACCATCTCAAATGTCCCACCATTTTTAAAGAACGAGCTGTTGGAGAAGGAGCTGTCGAGACACGGGCAGCTTTTGTCCCCGATTAAGCACATCCCTCTCGGTTGTAAGTCCCCGCGTTTAAAGCATGTCATGTCTTTTAGGCGACAGGTGCTCATGATTTTAAAGAATAGCGAGGAAAGCCTCAACCTCGTGTTTAAATACCGGATTGACGGCTTTGATTATACCATCCACGTCACCTCCGATAATATGAAGTGTTTCGGCTGCGGAATGGAGGGACACTTGATTCGATCATGCCCTCAGGGAGTGGGGGGTGATCACTCGGGGGGGGGGGGGGGGCGCTAGTGCGGCCTCGGGGCTGTCTGGCGGCGGAGCGGCTTCGCCGCCCTCCGAGGCTGACGGCGCTACCGCGCCGTCGGCCGTTTCGGCCGGAGCCGCAGGGCCGTCTGGCGGCGGCGCTTCGGCCGAGGCCGCGAGGCTGTCTGGCGGCGGGCGTCTGTCCGCAGCCGGCCTGTCGATCATAACTGAAACAGCAACAACAGTTAAAGCACATCGTGGGGCTGCTGCACAGACCAACATTGCAGACAAGGGTGATATTATCGAGAGGGATCACGCTGAGGGTCAGACAGAGGAGCCGAATGAGGCCCAGGTAGATGGTGGGACCAGAAAGATGAATATAAAAGCACAGCACAGGGTGAGCGAAAGACAGGAAGAGACAGCTACCAGGGTGGCTGAGTCAGTGTTGGAGGATGAGGATGACATCGAATTAGATGAAGAGTTATGTAAAACCTCCATCAAGCGGAAGAATTTGGAAACCAAACAGCAGAGGAGCAAAGTAAAAAGGGTTGTTAAAGACAGTTCTGAGGTTTCTCTATCTCAGCCAGATTCTTATGCTGGGTCTGAGATAGAGAGTGATGGTGAAAGCAGTGATGATGTGGCCAGTGGAGGCGGTTACCCCTTCACAAAAATACAGAAGTTTTTGCAGGACACTAAGGGGGTCAGAATGGTTAAAGTTGAAAGCTTCTTCCCTGATCTAAAACGTTTTGTTGACTCTGCTCGGGTCTACATGAAAAATAGGGGAGAGCTTGAGCAGGAAAGTTTCACTGATCAGGAGATCTACAGACTAAAAAAGCTTGTGCTAAAAGTTAAGAACCAAATTGCCCAGGATGATTAGTCTTTTATCGCTCATTCTTTCTTTTCTGTTTTTATATTGGCTTTGCCCTCTTATATACATGTGTAGTTTTAATTTTGGCACACTCAACATCAATGGGGCAAGAGAAATGTCCAAGCGAGCGAGTGTTTTTACTCTTGCAGAATGCAAGAAAATTAATGTTCTGTTTGTTCAGGAGACTCATAGTTCTGAGGACAATGCTGCTGACTGGAGGAGGGAATTTCGGGGTGAAATTATTCTTAGTCATAGAAGCAGCAAATGTGGTGGAGTGGGTATTTTATTTTCTCGAGATTTTATTCCACTTTCTTATGACATTGATGAGATAATTGCAGGCCACATTTTAAAAGTTCGAGCTGTTTTTGAGAATGTGAAAGTTGTTTTTATAAATGTGTATGCTCCAACCGTAGGCACAGAAAGATTGGCCTTTTTAAATATTTTGGATGACACGATCAAAAATTGCAGTAATGATGACTTTTTATTTGTGGGAGGTGATTTTAATTGTACAGAAAATCCTCTTATGGATAGGAATCACCCAGAGCCACATGCTGCATCCAAAAGAGTTTTAAAAGGTCTCATAGAAGCTCATGATCTGTGTGATGTGTGGAGGAATTTTCATGGCAAGGCTAGACAGTACACGTGGAGCCATAGAAAGGACAATATTTTGTCCTTAGCTAGACTGGATAGGGTTTACAGTTTTAAGCACCATTTTAGCATTTTTAAAAGTGCTTTTATAGTCCCTGTTGGCTTCACAGATCATTCCCTGGTTCAGTGTTGTGTTTTTATCAAGAATATAAAGTGCAGTAGTGCATACTGGCATTTTAACACGTCACTTTTATCGGATAACAGTTTTAAAACTGCTTTTATGTTTTTTTGGAGTAATTTTAAATTAACAAAATCAAATTTTAGTTCTTTGCAGCAGTGGTGGGATGTAGGGAAGAGCCAAATAAAGAATCTGTGCCTACAGTATACTCGCAATGTCTCTGGAGACTTGGCCAGGTCTGTCAGGGACCTGGAGAGAGAAGTAGTGGAGCTGCAGTCTTTGGCAGGCTCCACAGGAGAAAGAGGACATTTTGAGGCCCTCAATGGCAAAAAGTCTGTTTTAACTGACCTACTGGGAGTGGCTGCCAGGGGCGCTGTGGTACGCAGTAGGTTCCAGAACATCGCACTAATGGATGCTCCATCTCATTTTTTCTTTGGTCTGGAGAGGAAGAATGGTCAGAGGAGGATGATCCACTCTCTCAGCTCCGAGGACGGGCGGCCGATCCATGAGTCTGCGGAGATCCGTCGCTTTGCAGTTGCTTTCTACAAGGATCTCTTTAAGAAAGAATTTGTTGAGAATCCACATGCACTGAGTCATTTTTTGACGGACTTGCCAAAGGTGATGGCTAGCGTGAATGCGGAGCTGGAGAGCGGGATCACTCTGCAAGAACTGGCAGTGGCTGTCCAGTCTCTTCAGTGTGGAAAAGCCCCAGGGATAGATGGCCTACCAGCGGAGTTCTACAAGGCGTTCTGGTCTGAGATCTGTGAGGACTTGCTGGAAGTACTGTCTGACAGTCTGCGGAAGGGTCACCTGCCCCTAAGTTGTAGGAGAGCAGTCCTCACCCTCCTTCCAAAAAAAGGCGACTTGAAAGACATTAAGAACTGGCGTCCGGTGGCCCTCCTCTGTACTGACTACAAAATTCTTTCCAAAGTGTTGGCTACCAGACTGAGGAAGGCGATGGAGCAGGTCATCCATATAGACCAGACCTACTGTGTACCTGGTAGGTTGGTTACAGACAACATTTTTTTAATTCGTGATGTTTTGGACCTCTCCAGCTCATTGGTCAAAGAACTTGGTCTTATTTCAATAGACCAAGAAAAGGCGTTTGACCGAGTTGAACATCCCTACCTTTGGCAGACATTAGAGGCCTTTGGTTTCAGCTCAGGGTTCATCGCCATGATCCAGGCTTTGTATAGAGACATTGAGAGTATTCTTAAGATTAATGGTGGTTTGAGTGCTCCTTTCAAAGTTGAGAGGGGTGTCCGACAGGGCTGCCCCCTCTCAGGTATGCTGTACTCTCTTGCCATTGAGCCCCTCCTTTGTAAACTAAGGCAAGGCCTCACTGGTTTTAAAGTCCCCAACTCTGACTCTGTTTTTAAAGTGTCTGCATATGCTGATGACGTTGTTGTTTTTACAAGAAATCAAAATGATGTAGACTACCTTTTAAGAACTGTCAATCTTTTTGGTGAGTGCTCCTCAGCGAGAGTGAATTGGGGTAAGAGTGAAGCTGTTGTGGTGGGGGGGAGACCACAAAAAATTGCCCTACCTGGTGGCCTCTCGTGGACACAAGGTGGTTTTAAATATCTTGGTGTGTTTTTAGGAAATCAGACTTTTACTGAGAAAAATTGGGAGTGTTTTTTAGAAAAAACTGAAGGAAGACTAAAAAAATGGAAATGGATTCTGCCAAACTTGTCCTTCAGAGGTCGTGTTTTAATTATCAACAACTTGATTGCTTCAATGCTGTGGCATCGACTGTCTTGTCTGGACCCTCCACCCAATTTGCTGGCCAGAGTGCAATCTATAGTCGTGGACTTTTTCTGGGACCGTCTTCACTGGGTTCCACAGAGTATCCTGTTTTTACCGAGGGAAGAAGGTGGTCAAGGGCTCATCCATCTGGCCAGCAGGGGGGCTGTCTTTCGCCTGCAGTTCATTCAGCGACTGCTGAGTGGCCCCCTTGACCTTGTGTGGAGACCTATTGCCAGGGCTGTCCTGGCTCGCTGTGGAGAGCTTGGACTAGAGGAGTCGCTGCTTTTAATGGATTTAAGGGGCCAAAAACTCCCAGAACTTCCCCAGTTTTACCAAAGTGCTTTTAAAATCTGGGGACTTTTTAAAAAGAACTCTCCCCAGGCTTCCTTGCCGCCTTTCTGGCTTTTAAAGGAACCACTTGTGTTCGGGACCCGTTTTGATGTGGGCAATGTTTTAGGACCTTCTGTTTTAAAAAAGTTTATTTTTGCAAAGGTCACAACGCTGGGACACTTGGTAAATTTATGTGGTCCTAACTTGGACAATGCTGTTGCCCTGTGCTCGGCTCTTGGCGTCTCTTCAGTCAGAGTTATAATGAACTTGTTGAAAGATTGGAGAGACTGCCTGTCTGCAGAAGAACACTCTGCTATTGTTTTACACTGCGAAAACTCTGTACAAACTGCTGATGAACCTTTTCCTTTTAGTATTTTATCTCCTGATTTTAAAGATGGCACTGGTGTGTTTTTAAACTCTGAGCACATTAACATTTGTGACTCTCCTGGTAAAAAAATGTATGGACTTTTGGTGAAAATTCTAAATGTGAATAAGTTAAAAGGTCGAGCTGATACACCATGGAGGAAACACTTGGGTCTGGGTCCAGAGGTGAGGCCTGCCTGGAGAGCACTCTATAAACCACCATTAACTAAGAAGGTTGGAGACCTACAATGGCGAGTTTTACATGGTGCTGTGGCTGTAAATGCTTTTATCTCTCTTTTAAACCCAAATGTTGTTGAGGTTTGTCCATTTTGTCCTCAGAAAGAAACTGTGTTCCATTGTTTTCTGGACTGTAACAGACTGCAATCATTGTTTGTTTTTTTGGGGAAACTGTTTTATCTGTTTGGAGAAGTCTTTTCCCAGCAGATTTTTATCTTGGGCTTTCCATATAGACTGAGGACTAAGAAAAAGAGTGAACTCTTAAATTTCATCCTGGGTCAAGCTAAAATGGCTATTTATGTTAGTAGGAAAAGAAAAATTGAACAACTGCTGGATTGTAATGTAAAAGACATACTGATTGGCATGATTAAGGCTCGAATAGTGATTGATTACAATTACTATCATCTGATGCAGAATGTTGAAACCTTTGAGGCTATGTGGTGCTTTAAGCACATCCTGTGTTGTGTTAAGGAGGGGAAAATTACCTATGGTATAATCCTGATGTAAGAAGCAAGTTTTTTGTTTTAGTTTTCCTTGTTTGGTTACTTGTGTCTTTGATTTCTTGTCAGTGAGACATTTTTCTTTTCCATTGCTTCTTTTAGTTGTTTTAGTTGTGTTTTTCTGTTGAATTTGTGACAATAAAGGTGTGTTGAAAAATCAAATCTCTCTCTCTCTCTCTCTCTCTCTCTCTCTCTCTCTATATATATATATATATACAGTATATATATATATATATATATATATATATATATATACACACTCTCTCTCTCTCTCTCTCTCTCTCTCTCTATATATATATATATATATATATATATATATATATATATATATATATATATATATATACATATATACACTACCGTTCAAAAGTTTGGGGTCACCCAGACAATTATTTTGTGTTTTCCATGAAAAGTCACACTTATTTACCACCATGAGTTGTAAAATCAATAGAAAATATAGTCAAGACATTGACAAGGTTAGAAATAATGATTTGTATTTGAAATAATAATTTTTTCCTTCAAACTTTGCTTTGGTCAAAGAATCCTCCATTTGCAGCAATTACAGCATTGCAGACCTAACATGATTGTACAAGGGTTTTCTAATCATCCATTAGCCTTCTGATGCAATGAGCAAACACACTGTACCATTAGAACACTGGAGTGATAATTGCTGGAAATGGGCCTCTATACACCTATCTAGATATTGCACCAAAAACCAGACATTTGCAGCTAGAATAGTCATTTACCACATTAGCAATGTATTGAGTGTATTTCTGATTAGTTTAAAGTTATCTTCATTGAAAAAAAGTGCTTTTCTTTCAAAAATAAGTAAATTTCTAAGTGACCCCAAACTTTTGAACGGTAGTGTATATATAGTATATATATAGTATATATATATATATATACTGTATATATACTGTATATATAATTAATAAAAGCTCGAGCCATGCATTTAGGGATCGGTGCATTGTGGTTAATGTCAAGTATCGTGATCCATCACTATATATACACAGACAATTTTCTAAAGTCTATTAGTCTCTGCTAACTAGTGCCCAAAGGTATCTTGGCTATTGTTGTGTTCTCTTCACTGCCTCTTAAGATGAAATAAATTGTCAGCAGGATTCATTATGCTTTGAAGCTGTAGTAGAAACTGTAGACTGTAAGATTTTAATTTAAATTCTGGGTTAATTAATCATTAAAGTGAGCTGGAATTGCTAGCTGGGTAACTATTAGCATAAACCCTGAACACAAGAACAACTTGACCAGAGTGGTGGCCAAGTGGTAGAGCACCCTCCTCTCAGCCTGGAGGTCATGGGTTCAAGCCCCAGCTGGGTCAGACCATATAAAACTGGTACTTCCTGCCCTCTAGCTTGGTGCTCATCATAATAGAATGGAGGAAGGAAAAATTGTAACCCATGGGCAACAGATGGAAATTAGCCACTGGCTACAATCATGCAAATTTACATTGACTGATATCAACTTGCACTGTCTGTTAAAACAGCAATTTACAAAAAAAAAAAAAAAAAAATCCAGATTCATAAGTCTGTCTCTTTTCAAACATCACCTCACTGTGGAATTTAAGATACACAGCTAAAATCTTCACATTAAATATAAGAAACCACACACAATTACTTTCGTTAAAAATGATCAGAACACCACTGAAACAGAGTGACATAAATTTGGTCAAGCACCCAAGCACAGTTATTGGGAAATATAATACCTCCTTGAATCCCTTGAATCCAATCATATTGCTCTATCAGAACTAACTGTTTTATAATAATATATCAAACATCATGCTGTCTACGTGCTAATTGTACATTAAGTCACATAGTCTTGATAGCCTACTCAAGATAATAAATTTGCCTGTCAGTTGATTTTTTTTTTAAATAATGAACTTTATCATACAAATTACACAAGACCCGTGTTCAGTAAAACAATCTCTTACATGTTTTTATAACCTCTGCCCAGCCCAATAGCCACCCAAAAAAAAAAAAAAAAGTACTGAAAAGAGGAGTTCAGAAATGCCGAGAGAGCAGGTGGAATACAAACATAAAATATGATGTATGAATCTTCAGTTTATCAGAAAATTTAAGCTATGCAGCGAACATAACAGATGTCACTAAAATTTATATTTTGAAGCTGGGGGTGTGTACAACAAAGGCCTATCAAATAAGTCAAAATTTGATTTTGCTAAAATTAAGATTGTTTGCTGTCTAATTCATACAAAAATATTAGTATTGTGTACACTAAAATAAGAATAAAACTGCAGCAGCTCTGGAGAAGTTCCACAAACAGATTTTAGTGTAGACAAGGATGCTTAGGGTTGATGACATGTTCCAGTCAGATAAAGACCCAGTTGCACATACAGAAACTAGACCAGAGCTTGGATGCAAAAGGTAAGTATTTATTGACTTTTATTATTTCAGCAGCAGCAACAGTCCTCTGGGGTAGAGAAGGGAGAAGGTGAGAGGTCAGAATAATAAGGAAGGAATAATGAATGTATTTAAGTTTAGTGCTTACTCTTTCAAAGGAGCGGCGGAGCGGGGAAGCCAGAGAGGATGAGAGCATTTACTTGTCCTGAAGGACAGGATTTGGATTTGGTCCAGGTAACTCTGAAAGGTTGGTTACAGTGGGTTCCCAAGCCGGTGGGTGTGGGTGTGTGTGTGTGTGTGTGTGTGTGTGTGTGTGTGTGTGTGTGTGTGTGTGGTCCTGTGGTAAGTGTTAGTTGATTTGATTTCCAGTAATGAAAAATGCGCTTACTTGTGATTCTGGTGTGGTGATATGGTCCAAGTAGGAAGGGTAAGATTCACAAAGTAACCTGGGGAGGTTCACGGAGTGTGAGTTAGTCTTGACTTTGATTTGCATAGATGGCTTACATGGAGGAATCCAGACAGAGAGACATGAGGGGAAGCGAGCAGGCCATCCAGTGCATGGAAAGAAGCTCTTGGAGCTGTAGACACAGGTAAATGACAGTGAGCTGTTGTTTCAGGATGATGCCACAAAACTGGTAGTGTGACCTACCTATTTATAGTGGTGTGGATAATCAGCTGTAGGTGGTTAATAAGCAGCAGCTGCACATAATCAGGGAGACAAAGTTTGACTGAATGGAGCATGTGTGAGTGTACCAGCTCACCCAAGATTCTATACAGTTGATAATCTAGAGAAGAGTCAGAACTGGACTGTCATTTCCTTTATTCAGCTCCTTTCATCATAAAAAAAAGTAGGCTGGTGCTTTGGCATTAAATTGAAAACTGAGCTTGGGTTCAAGTTTGACTCATCGGTAAGAGTCTGAAGATTTGTGTGCTGTTGTTTACAAGGATGCTGAACAGTAAAAGGGCAAAATGCAATTAAAAGAAGTGGAACTCCATTAAAGTTCATGAGACTTTAAAACAAATGAAAATAATTTCTGTAATCAGTAGCTGCCTGTTGCTGGTTTACTTGTTTCATTATATTAATGTTAAATTGAAATTAAATTACTGTAAATATTTTTGAGCTCAGTGTTGATTATCTGCAGGTTGTGTGTATCATACAATCTGTTGTCTTCTCAGGGAAACGCTTGACATTTATTTAAAGCAAAAACATTGAAGTCCTCCTGCTTTGTGTGATTGCTTATCTTTGATAGTATCCTACTGTGACTAAAGAATGTCCAATTTATCTCTGGGGTGTGATTATTTCTCCACATGTTGTCTTTGGCTGCATGTGTGTGTGTGTGTGTGTGTGTGTGTGTGTGTGTGTGCAATCACATGCTTATGTGTCATGTTTGAGCTGTGCCGGGACTCAGTGAGTGGTCTTCATTGTTTGATATTTAAGAAGGACCGTGAAACAAACACGCACACATAGATATTCCAACATGTAGTGCTTTTTTTTTTAAACACACATCTACACATCTGTCCAGTTATCATTAGGAAACTTCCCATCTGTCTGCTGTCAAAACAACAGGCATTGCAAGTATGCTTCCACCCATCTGCAGGTACAGATGCAGGGGCACACAAACAGTGCAAGCAAAGTCTTATCGTGCCACTGTGTCTGTCATGGGCAGCGAGAGCTCGCCCCTCCCGTCCCGTCTCATCTTTGTCAACTCATCACTGCACCTGAGGCAGAAGACGCACCTCCACCCACTGATCAGCCAGCGTTCTTAAGGAGGCTCTCTCCGTGCATTCAGTGCTGGCTTGTCTGGGTATGCTGCCTGTTTTCAGGCAAGTTGGTTCATTTTCTAGCAAGTGTCGACACGTCGTCTCACTTTGTGCTAATTTCTCTGCAGGTTGCTGCCATTGTGCAGGTGTGTCTTTGGGACCGCCCGCGCTCTCCTGCCGTGCCTCATCATTTCCCTCAGCAATCTGCTCCACCCGGTCAGGCACCATCAGCCATTCCCCGCACCCTACTGGCTCGTCTATTCACCGCTGGGTCCTGCTGGTTCTTTCTCAGAACCCAAGTAAGTGGCAATTTGGCTCTCCCCTTTTTCCCTTGCTCCGTTCCTCCTCTAACAGCTCTCGTTCTTTTTCCTCAAGTGGATTCCTCTGACGAGTGGCTGTTCTATAGCTTCACATTTCTTTTTCTATTTAATAAATTGTCAAACGTCCCCCTTGTGTGGTTCCCTCCTGTGCTGTGGTTTCATGCACGTAAGCGGTCAATTTAGTAATCATGACAGAACGAGCCAGCCAGGATGGTTGCTTAGCCGAGGCTGCGGCACAGGAGCTGTCAGGTTTGGATTGCTTCTCGGCGACCGAGCACCAGCTCGCAGTGCTTACGCAGCAGGTTTCTAATTTGCTGGGTCTTTGCAATCAGAGAATCACCACCATATCTGGTCGGGAGGTCGTGGTAGTCACTGAATGCATGGCGCCGGTCTCCATCCTCCTCTCCGGTAACCACCGGGGGGAACTTACGCTCCTAGTTCTCCCAGTTTCGTTCTCCCCAGTGGTTCTAGGCTACCGATGGCTCCGGAGACATAATCCAATCATTAACTGGGGCAGAACACTAGCTCCTCCTGGAGCCCATTTTGTATGGCAAACTGTATGCGCTCAGCGGAATATTCCCCAGCTCTGTCTGTCTCCCTCCCTTCAGTCGAGTTGCCAGACCTCAGCCTCGTTCCCCGGGCATACCATTACTTGGGGGAGGTTTTTAGCAAGTCGAGGGCTTTGTTGCTACAGCTTCACCACTCCTTTGATTGTGCTATTGACCTCATCCCGGGGGCGAGGCTGCCATCCAGTCGGCTGTATCGTATCTCCGGCCCAGAGAGGGAGGCGATGGAGAAATATATTAAAGAGCTGCTGAACGCCGGCCTTATTCGGCCATCTTCAGGCCCGCTCGGGGCTGGATTCTTCTTCATAGGAAAGAAGGATAGCTCGCTGTGCCCGTGCATTGACTATCGGGAGCTCAATGAAAATACCATCAAAGACAAGTATCCTCTGCCTTTGATAAATTCAGCGTTCGAGGTCCTTCAGCGCTCACGGGTTTTTACCAGGTTAGATTTGAGGAATGCATATCATTTGATCCACATTCGCTAGGGCGATGAATGGAAGATGGCATTCAAAACTCATCAGGGACAGTTTGAATATCTGGTGATGCCATTTGGGCTCACTAACGCCCCTGCCATCTTCCAGCGGTTAATTAACGACGTCCTCCGCGATATGCTTTATCAATTCGTCTTTGTCTACCTGGATGATATTCTTATTTTCTCCTGCTTGCCAGAGAAACATGAAGTCCACGTCAGAGCTGTTCTGCAGCGGCTTATGGAGAACCAGCTTTACGTTAAGGTGGAGAAGTGTGAGTTCTCCACTACATCTACCACCTTCTTGGGCTTCATCGTGGCTGAGGGGAGATCAATTGTCAACCCAGCAAAGGTGAAGGTAGTGCTGGACTGGCCAACCCCCCACTCCCGTAAGGAGCTCCAACGCTTCCTCGGGTTCGCAAAACTTTTATTGCAGGTTCATAAGGAACTATAGTGGGGTGACACTGCTTTTAACACAACTGACCTCCATTAAGGTCCCCTTTCGCTGGACCGAGTCAGCTGAACAGGTGATTTTCAAATTTAAGCGCCTGCTCATGGAAACACCAATCTTGGCTCAGGTCGACACGCAGCTCCAATTTGTCCTCGAGGTGGATGCTTCTGTCTTGGGGGTGGGCGCGGTGCTGTCGCAGCATGCACCTTCTGACCAGAAGCTCCGCCTGTGCGTATATTTCTCTCGTCGGCTTACGCCGGCCGAGAGGAATTATGACATAGAGGACAGAGACCTTCTTGCCATTAAACTGACATTGGAGGAATGGAGGCACTGGTTGGAGGGTGCCATTCACTCCATCGTCATGTGGACCAAACACAAAAACCTGGAATATTTGCGATCGGCCTGCCGACTTAACACCAGGCAGGCTCGTTGGGCCCTGTTTTTCCAGAGGTTCAACTTTTCCATCACATACCGGCCTAGCGCTCGGAATACCAAACCAGATGCGTTATCGCACCAGTTTGATTCCGAGGAGGTTGCGCCTCCTTCCCCTCCCCAGACCATAATTCCGCCTTCGTGCGTCCTTGGAGCCCTTACTTGGGATACTGAGCGCCAGGCCCAGTCCCATGACCATGTGCTAGTAGGGTGTCCCCAGAACCGTCTGTACGTCCCGGCCGGGAGTGGGGTCACACCAGCCGCTTTGCGTGCCATCCAGGCATCTCCTGAACTGTGGACTTTGTCCGCCCAGCGTTCTGGTGGCCCACACTGCGGCGGGATGTACGGGAGTATGTGAAGGCCTGTTAGACCTGTGTTCGGGGAAAAATGGACTTGTCTCCCTCGTCAGGCCTCCTCCATCCTCTTCCCACCCCTGGGCATCCATGGTCCCACATCATCGTGGATTTCGTCACTGGACTTCCCCTCTCCCACGGCAAGATGGTAATCATGACCACAGTGGATCGCTTCTCCAAGGCTGTGCACTTGGTTGCCCTCCCGAAGCTCCCCTCAGCCTTGGAGACGGCGGTCCTCCTCACTGACAACATCATCCAGATCTACAGCATCCCAGTGGACATCGTGTCTGACCGGGGGCCTCAATTTACATCCCAGGTCTGGAGGGCCTTTTGCCAGATGCTGGGAACCTCAGTGAGCATCTCTTGGGGGAATCATCCTCAGAGCAATGGGCAGGCTGAACACGCCAGTCAGTCCTTGGAGTCCACCTTGCGATGCGTAGCAGCCAAGAATCTGCAGCTGGCGACTTTAATCAGTGCAATCTGAGCCACGATCTCCCCCGCTACAAACAGTTTATTAAATGCCCCACCAGAGGATTAAACACACTGGATCACTGTTACACCACAGTGAAAGACGCATATCGCGCTGTCCCTCGAGCTGCGCTGGGATTATCTGATCACGTGATGGTTCACCTCATTCCCACATACAGACAGAGATTGAAGCTCACTAAACCTGTTGTGAGCACTACGAAGATACGGACCAGTGATGCTGAGGAGAAGCTGGAAACGTGCATGGAAATATCTGACTGGGGCATGTTTAAAGGAGCCACGCATGATCTGGATGAGTACACGGACACTGTGAACTCATATATCCACTTTTGTGAAGAGAACATTCTTCCATCACGCACCAGGGTGAGTTACTCTAATGACAAGCCCTGGTTCACAGCTAAGCTCAGACGGATCAGGAAGGAGAAGGAAGCAGCGTTGAAAAGTGGAGACAGGGACTGCTACAGGGAGGTTAAATACCGGTTTAACAGAGAGCTGAAGAGGGCTAAATCTGTGTATTCAGAGAGACTCCAGCAGCAGTTCACTGCTAATGATTCGGCTTCCGTGTGGAGAGGACGGTGGTGCAGTGGTTAGCACTGTTGCCTTACAGCTAGAAGGTTCCTGGTTCAAATCCCCAGGCTGGCAGGGGGTGGAACCTTTCTGTATGGAGTTTGCATGTTCTCCCTGTGCTGCGTGGGTTTACTCCGGGGGCTCCGGTTTCCTCCCACAATCCAAAGACATGCATGTTAGGTTAATTGGTTGTTCTAAATTGTCCCTAGACATCTGTTTCCTATAGGCCCTTAGAGTAGAGGGTTAGTACTAGTGAAAGCGCTTTGAGTGGTCTTTGTGACTAGAAAAGCGCTATATAAGTGCAGGTTAGTTAGTTAGTTAGTTAGGACTGAGGCAAATCACCAACTATCGACCTAAGGCTCCTAAAGGTCAGGATGACAAAGCCCTTTGTCAAAGACTGTCCCAACACTATGCCCGTTTTGACACCTCGTCATCTGTGTCCAACTCCCCCCCTCCCTCCAGCTCCACAGCCTCCACATTCCCTACTTCATTTAAGGCACCCCCCCCTCCTCCCCCCCTCCCCTTATCATCGGTGAGCAGGATGTGCTCAAACAGTTCTCCAGACTGAACCCGCGCAAGGCCCCCGGCCCAGACGGCGTGTCTCCCTCCACCCTGAGACTCTGTGCGAAACAGCTGGCTCCTGTCTTCACAGACATTTTTAACACCTCCCTTAAGTTATGCCACGTGCCGTCCTGCCTCAAATCCTCCACCATCATCCCTGTCCCCAAAAAGCCACGGATCACTGGACTTAATGACTACAGACCTGTAGCGCTCACCTCTGTAGTCATGAAGTCCTTTGAGCGCCTGGTCCTGTCCCACCTCAAGTCCATCACCACCCCTCTCCTGGACCCGCTGCAGTTTGCCTACCGAGCCAACAGGTCTGTAGACGACGCAGTCAACCTGGCCCTCCACTCCATCCTGCAGCACCTGGACTCCCCGGGAACCTACGCCAGGATCCTGTTTGTGGACTTCAGCTCCGCATTCAACACCATCCGCCCCGCTCTGCTCCGGGACAAGCTGTCCCTGCTCAACGTGCCTGACTCCCTCTGCAGGTGGATCATCGACTTCCTAACGGACCGGAGGCAGCATGTGCGGCTGGGAAAGACTGTCTCAGACTATACTAGCATCAGCACCGGATCACCCCAGGGCTGTGTACTTTCCCCCCTACTCTTCTCCCTTTACACCAACTCCTGCACCTCCAGCCACCAGTCTGTCAAGTTGATCAAGTTTGCGGACGACACCACCCTCATCGGGCTCATCTCCAACGGCGACGAGTCCGCCTACAGGAGAGAGGTGGCCCAGCTGGCATCCTGGTGCAGCAATAACAACCTGCAGCTGAACGCTCTGAAGACAGTGGAGATGATTGTAGACTTCAGGAAAGTCACTACTCCTCTGCCCCCCCTCACCCTCTCAGGCTCTCCCATCACCACTGCTGATTCCTTCCGCTTCCTAGGCACTACCATCACCAGGGACCTCAAATGGAAGCCGACCATCAGCTCACTCATCAAAAAAGCCCACCAGAGGATGTTCTTCCTGCGGCAGCTGAGGAAGCTCAAGCTACCCACCAAGATGTTAGTGCAGTTCTACACAGCCATCATCGAGTCCATCCTCACCACCTCCATAACCGTGTGGTACGCAGGAGCCACTGCCAGGGACAGACTAAGGCTGCAGCGCGTCGTGCGCACTGCTGAGAAGGTGATCGGCTGCAAGCCCCCATCTCTCCTGGATCTGTACATCTCCAGGACCCGGAGGCGTGCTGGCCGGATCATAGCCGATCCCTCACACCCTGGTCACATACTGTTTGCCCCTCTCCCCTCTGGTAGAAGACTTCGGTCCATCCAGACTAAAACCTCCCGTCACATGAACAGCTTCTTCCCCTCTGCCATCAGACTGCTGAACACTAAGTGACTTATTGACTCTCGTGCACTATGTACAGCAGCTCAACCAGACTCATGTCAATCATCACTGTTTTCTTCCTGCATTACCGACTGCACTATATAGTTCTCCACAGTATCTGCTGCTGGCTAATATATTTTAACTGTTGACCAGTATCACTTAATCTTATCCTACACTTTATTACATGTATAGTTTATTTCTTTTATCTTATCATGTTTAATGTTGCAGCATTGTACCGAGACAAATTCCTAGTTTGTGTACTACATGAACAATGGCAATAAACCTGATTCTGATTCTGATTCTGATTCTGAATCCCTCCTTATGGAGCGCACACCTGACCTGGGTGGAGTATTCCCTCAACTCAGCTGTTTCCTCGGCCACCAGGCTCACCCCGTTCGAGGAATCCTTGGGGTACACGCCTCCCCTCCTTCCTATGACCGAGAGAGAGGTCGCAGTCCTGGGTCCCTACACCATTTCCCGGGTTATCAAGCTACGGGCTACGGTCCGGAAGAACGCTCCTGGGTCCCCTCTGATCGGGTGCTGGACAAGGACCTGCTCCGGGTCTTTCATCGGGCCCACCCGGACAGGTTCTCTGGACCCCCAGGAGGCACTGCCCTCCCGTCTCATCTTTGTCAACTCATCACTGCACCTGAGGCAGAAGACGCACCTGCACCCACTGATCAGCCAACCCAAGCGGCAATTTGGCTCCCCCATTTTTCCCTTGCTCCATTCCTCCTCTAACAGCTCTCGTTCTTTCTCCTCAGCTGGATTCCTCTGGCCAGTGGCTGTTCTATAGCTTCACATTTCTTTTTCTATTTAATAAATTGTCAAACGTGCCCCCTTGTGTGGTTCCTTCCTGTGTTGTGGTTTCATGCACGTAAGCTGTCAATTTAATAATCATGATAGTGTCATTTCCATTAAAGTTTGGGGACTTTACTTCAACTTTAAGCCTCTTCTATTTCATCTGTACCTGTCTTATAAATTAATAGGATTGCTGTAGCCACCTGTTTTCAATGGCTGTTTAGCTGAGGTGCATCAATTTTGATAAATACAGTCATTACATTGTTCAGCTCAGAAAACAAACAAAAAAAAACACTATGTCCTGCCAAGTTCCAAGCAACTGTATAGATAATTTTCAGCCAAAGAAAGTGGCCAAATCTAGAGATTTAACTTAATGAGGTATATAGATAAACTGAAGGTGCCAGGGGATCGATACAGGGAAGTGTTGTGATACTGTGTGTCAATGATATTTTATTGAGCCAGAGACACCAGAATCGCCATATTTTAATAAAAGTATGAATAATTGTTGCAAAGACATGCTCTGATATTCGGGTACCAGACAATTGACTTTCCAGTACCAACCAATTGACTTTCCAGTCTGCTAGATGGTGCTAATAGCCTACTGCTTGATTAGGTCAGCAAAGCAAAAGAGTGACCCATGAGTTATAGCTGTGAGTTGGGCAAGAGAAAGATCAGGGTAGTACATCACAATGATTTTGCAATTATTAACATATGGCAAGATTGCAATAATATCGTTTTGTGGCCCAAGTATCAGGATAAAATTGTATCTTGGGGCACCTGGTGAGTCCCACCCCATTACTTTCACTCAGACTACCTCCCAATGCAACTTCTCCGCCAGTTACTGCTGCTGATCTGAAGTTTTTTCAGTCCATCTTAGCTGTGGGAGCAGCGGCTATTGGCGCTGGCCGGAAACGAAGGCGGCGTGGTAAACGTGCCGGTGCGTTAGTCAGGCTGAAGAAACGAGGATTTCGCACGCCGCTCCCATCGATCCATCTGGCAAATATCCGCAGTTTGGCGAACAAAATGGATGAACTGCTGCTCCTGACTCACAAAAACCGGGATTTTAGCAGATCTGGCGCCCTTTGTTTCACGGAGTCCTGGCTGAGTGAACACATCCCGGACAGCGCGGTCCGTCTGGACGGATTTCAACTGTTTCGCGCTGATCGCAGCCGAGAATTTTCTGGAAAGACTAAGGGTGGTGGAATCTGCTTCTACATAAACGAAGGTTGGTGTACTGATGTCACAGTGTTGAAGAAGTTTTGTAGCCCTAACCTAGAGTCACTGTTCATAAACTGTAAACCCTTTTATTCACCGCGAGAGTTCTCCTCATTTATTCTGGTCGGAATTTATATCTCGCCTGCTGCTTGTACAACGGAGGCACTGCAGCTCCTCGCTGACCAGATAGCAGACGTGGAGGAAAAACATCCAGACTCTCTGCTTATCATTCTGGGTGATTTCAATAGAGCTAATCTCACAAATGAGCTTCCTAAATACAGACAGCATATTAAATGTCCCACCAGGGACACAAATACACTTGACCACTGTTACACAGTTTTAAGAAATGCCTATCATGCCGTCCCCCGTGCAGCTCTGGGTTTTTCTGACCACTGCCTGCTCCATCTTATTCCAACATACAGACAGAAACTAAAAACTTCCAAGCCTGTTGTAAGGACTGTGAAGAAATGGACTGAGGAATCAAAGCTGAAGTTACAAGCCTGCTTTGACTGCACAGATTGGAGTGTTTTTGAAGCTGCAGCCATTAACTTAAATGAACTCACTGACACTGTGACATCATACACCTGTTTCTGCGAGGACATGTGTGTGCAGACCAAGACCTTCTGCATATACAACAACAATAAACCCTGGTTCATTCCTAAACTGAAGCAGCTACGTCAGACCAAGGAGGAGGCCTACAGGACTGGTGACTGGACTCTGTACAAGCGGGCCAGAAACATGCTGACGAAGGAGACCAGGCTTGCTAAGAGGAGCTACAGTGTGAAGTTACAAAAAAACTTCTCAGCTAACAACTCTGCTTCTGTCTGGAGAGGCCTACGGAATATCACCAACTACAGGAGACCATCCCCCCACCCTGCGGAAAACCTCCAGCTGGCTAATGACCTAAACAGCTTTTACTGCAGGTTTGAAAAGAACCTACAGTTCTCACCTCCCACCCACACAAAAGGATTATCTGCAGCCCCAGGAACTCCATCCCTCCTCCACTCTGACCTCCCACCAGCACTAATGATCTGTGAAGAGGAGGTGCGCTGGGTCTTTCAGAGACAAAAGATCAAGAAGGCTGCAGGACCTGATGGTGTGTCTCCATCCTGCCTGAGAGTCTGCTCCAACGAGTTGGCCCCCATCTTCACCCGGATCTTTAACAGATCACTGGAGCTGCGTGAAGTGCCTTCCTGCTTCAAACGCTCCATCATCATTCCAGTTCCCAAGAAACCCTCTATTACAGGATTAAACGACTACAGACCTGTTGCCCTGACCTCTGTGGTCATGAAATCCTTGGAGAGATTGGTGCTGAACCACCTGAAGGTCATCACAGGCCCCCTGATGGACCCACTGCAGTTTGCCTACCGGTCAAACAGGTCAGTGGATGATGCAGTGAATATGGGACTACATTACATCCTGCAACACCTCGACTCCCCAGGGACGTACGCCAGGATCCTGTTTGTCGACTTCAGCTCAGCGTTCAACACCATCATCCCAGGCATTCTTCATCAGAAACTCCTCCAGCTCAAGGTGCCCCCCTCCACCTGCCAGTGGATCTCCAGCTTTCTGACTGACAGGTGGCAACAGGTGAAGCTAGGGAGATTTACATCCAGCTCCCGAAAAATTAGTACTGGCGCCCCCCCAAGGATGTGTCCTTTCCCCACTGCTCTTCTCCCTCTACTCCAACGACTGCACCTCAGAGGACCCTTCGGTGGAGCTCCTGAAGTTTGCGGACGACACCACAGTCATCGGTTTGATCCGGGATGGTGATGAGTCTGCATACAGGCGGGAGGTGGAGCAGCTGATCCTCTGGTGCAGCCAGAACCATCTTGAACTTAACCCAGCCAAAACGGTGGAGATGACTGTGGATTTCAGGCGACACCCCCCTTCATTCCCCCCACTCACCATCCTCAACAGCACAGTGTCCACTGTGGACTCCTTCAAGTTTCTGGGTACCACAATCTCCCGGAACCTGAAGTGGTCCTCCCATATTGACACTGTCCGGAAAAAGGCCCAGCAGAGGTTGTTTTTTCTGCGTCAGCTCAAGAAGTTTGATTTGCCTCAGGAGCTGCTGGTTGTCTTCTACACCGCCATCATCCAATCTGTCCTCTGCTTTTCCATCACTGTCTGGTTTGGATCTGCCACTAAACAGGACAAGACCAGACTGCAGCGGATCATTAAGTCTGCGGAGAGGATCATTGGTACCGACCTACCCTCCATTGAGAACTTATATCGGTCCATAACCAGGAAACGGGCGGGAAACATCTGTGCTGACCCATCACACCCCGGCCACAAACTGTTTGAACTTCTATCTTCTGGTCGTCGTTACAGATCACTGAAGGTCAAAACCACCCGTCACAGGAACAGTTTCTTTCCTCAAGCCATCACTCTGATGAACTCCTAACATTCACCTAGTCCTACCTGTCGCTGTACTCATGACTTTTCATCCATTATTACATTGCACATAACTCTCACACTGCTTTTTACTTCATTCACATTATATCACTGAATCTGAGTCCACATTGAAATACTGTGTGATTGTATATTTTTTTCATATATTTCTGCAAAGTGTGGTTAGTCCGAGTAAATAACTGCATATATTCCTGTATATATTTGCATCCTTTTATAGAAACGTGGACAGACTGTAATTTACTGTACATACTGTGGTTGTCATTGAATCCTTATTTAAATCCTTCACCTGAACAACGAGAGCAAGTTTTTAGCCAAAGTCAAATTCCTTGTATGTGTTGTGCATACTTGGCCAATAAAGCTGATTCTGATTCTGATTCTGATTCTGATTCTGATTAGATGTTAAAGCAATATTATGTAGGATTTTCACCAAAAATAATATTTCCATAAGTATTTTGATGGTACATCAACCTTTGACCAGATGAATGTCCCTTCCCGTAGGCCAACATTGCTTGCAACAGTTCTTTTCTTGGTAGGAACGCTGAAAGCACTACTACGATAGCATCTATGACCTAAAGCCCAACAGCCAATCACAGGGCACAGCTGTGGCCACCAGCAATAATGTACCTTGTGAGTGGCTGTTAGAGCTGAGGTCATCGTCGCCATAGTTGTTGTGTTTTCAGTGTTCCTATCAAGAACAAGAAAAGTTACATAGTACTGCTTTAAAATTTTACACCAGTAAAATAATACAGTATATAATAGTTACAGGTGAATAGTGGTATTTTTTTTAATCTTTTTTGCCAAAAAATATGTCATAAAATGGTCTTTGTGTAAAATATTTAGCTCTTTTCTTTCAGGAGAAGTGTAAATTTCAAAATCTGCCAAGTGTTTGTCATTATTATACATTTTAAATGCTTAAAACAGTGTTTAATAACTAAAAATACACAAAGCAGAATTGAATTTTCATCAGTTTTCTCTCTCTAAATGTTTCAGAAACCCATAAACAACAGTTTTGAGATAGCAGAAATGAAACTGAACCCCTTATACATCTTCTCAAATATTTATGTTTGCCCAGAACATACAGTGTCCAGTTTACAGGCTGTCCTGTGTGTCCATGTCTAGGCATTTTCTTATCTCTTTTGTAGTCCAGGAATCAGTTCCTCTCCAGCCAATGGTGGTCCTGGTGGATTACTCTTCTTCCGAAGAATCTCAAAATATATAAAGATATAACATAAGATTAGCTGAGATTTATCCAAAAGAAACTTGTGTTTCTAGAAAAAATGTTCAACAGTATAGGAAGAGGAAAGGTAATAAATATAACACTGGAAATGCAATAAATAGCAATGACAAAGCAATTAGAAACAAAGCTGATTAGAAAACAATACACTAGATATTGAATAAATAATTAAATAGATATAAATAAATAAATAAATAAATAGATACTGAAAAAAATGATTGTATCAAATCTGGGAATAAATATCCAGTAATTCAACATTTATTACTCTGGTTGAGGTTGGGACACTTCTCATGAGAACCCTCGTCATCCACGGGTCTTTCTCCCTTCTAGTTGATCACCTCAACATTTTTTGCTAAACTATTTAGAAATTATTACTCAAAAAAATCTCTGCAATATCTAAAGACATCGAGTCACTGGAGGTAAAGACACGAGTGACAACAACAGAACAATAGATGCTCCTTGAAAACACAGAAAAAACACATTACAGAAACAATAAAAGACACTCCAAACCTATCACTAACAATACTAAAACTACTATTTACAATGCTAAACTATTATTTACACTATAAACACCAATAAAATACAGCAAAAAGATCACTTATGCCACACAGCTGCTCCATGATGGTCTATTAGGTTCAGGTTCAGGTTACTTTATTTGTACCCGTACGTAGATTTGTTTTGCAGTCTGGTGACATCCATATTTACAAGCCACAATTACATTCAACATAAACACAAACACAGGCACACATGAAGCTGACTATAAATCAGAATCAGAATCAGAATCAGAATCAGCTTTATTACCAAGTATATTTACAAGTAAACACACAAGGAATTTGACTTGACATTGGGCGCGCACATTAGGCGCATCCAATGACACGGCAGCCATAGGCGCCTGTCTGCAGTGGGGGTAAAGGGGGGAAGGGGGGGGGGAAACACAATAGGCAGAGAGAAAAAACATAGTTATCAGAATCACGCTCGTATAAGCTCATATAAGCTCATGAGCCAAATTTTGATTACACAGAAAAAAACCCTCTATGCACATTAGCAGACAATAGATACAATCACACAGCAGAGGGAGGGAGAGCAGTGTGTGTATATTTGCATGTCATTGTGTAGTGTGAGTGTAACAGTTGTTAGTGAGCAGCAGAGGGCGCCTCCAGGCAGTGGATAGATGTTATAATCATGTGACTTATAAACAAGTCAAAGATCAGAGTCTGTCTCTCTTTTCCTCTTCCTTGCAGAAGGCACATGGGCAATGTCCTTGAGAGACCAATCCGCTGACGACAACAACTGATTGTTGATGTATGGGTAGACATAAGCCACTTCCCAGCGTTATCTTCATCGAGGAGGAATGTAAACAAAGGCACCAAAACACAAGGTCAAATCTGCACAGTGCACTCAGAGAATAAAAAATTTCTCTCTCTTCGATTCTGTGCTTCAATTTCATACAGGCTTGAATCATACTTTAGATCATTCTCTGGAGAGCACTCAGCGATCCACAGATGTTATCCACCTACCGAAACATAGGTAAAACATGTCCAGAGAGTTCGTTCTCTCTTCAATGCATGCCAGATAGTAAATTCCATGTTAATCCTGCCGCTGACAGTCAGTGCTCCCCCCAGCTGGACGAATTGTTGAATTTGTTAAGGGAGCTACGCCGGGGTCCGCATTTGATTAGCTCACCCAGATAATTTCGATACACTAGGAAAACTCCAGGGGCCAAACAGAAGATCCTGTGATCAGTTCAATCTCAGTCGAATCACACAGACACATGAATTCCAATACCATGAGTCTCCCTTGGGTTCCCCCTGACCCGATCTTCTACTTTTTAAAGTGGTGACAATCGCATATAAGTCGCTTTCCAGATCCATAATTTCCATTTGGATTAAGATTCAGCCAGGAGAAGAGTGACATTGCAAGCTGGGATCAGAAGGGAGAGGATTAGGAGGGAGAGGGAAGAAAAGCGTCTGCTCTCTCTCAGAAGCGGAAGTGAATGATAATCATGAAACATGATAAAAATACTCAAGGCTCCATCAGTCAGGGTATAAAGACAAAGAGATGAGAGAAAAATCAGAGGTAAGAGAGAAGGGTCATATTAAAAAGTTAAAAACTAGTCAAAGAGGTTAAAAACTCAAAGGTCTAAAACCCAATAAAATATTTAGAACCCAAATAAAATCCTACAAAAATAAGTAAATATAAAATGGAGTTAATAAATAGGTACCTAAATTATGTGCAATATATTGTTACAACTTGTTCAACTCTTTGACAGCAGCAGGAACAAAGCTGTTTATGTAGCGCTGGGTTTTACTTTTTGGGACAGCAAACCTCCGTCTTGAGGGAAGAAGCTGAACGTTGCAGTGCAAAGGGTGGGAGTCATCATTTATAATGGAGGTAGCCATCCTCTGTACTTGTCTGGTGTACAGGGATGTCAGGCTCAGCTGTGACTCACCAAGCAAACGACTGGACCATCTAACTACCTGATCCAAGGATTTCCTCTGTTTCAGTTTTATCTGACCAAACCATGACACTAAAGAAAAGGATAAAACAGATTCAATAAAAGCCCGATAAAACATTGTCATTATGGTTCGGTCAGTTTGGAAGCGTGCAAGTTTCCTCAAGCAATGCAAATGTTGCTGACCCTTTTTGCACACTCTTTCACAGTTCTCTTCAAAGTTTAAATTACTATCAATAATCGTCCCAAGATATTTGTAGGATTGTACACATTCGGTGGTCTGGCCTTTTAGTACGGTGACTTTGTGCCTGGGAGTTTTCCTCCTAAAGTCAATAATCATATCTTGTGGCCGACACACATTGTGGGCTCACGCTGCCACAGAGACAGGACTGAATGTGTATTGTGGGGTGTCACGTCTGCAAGGACTGAGGACTCGAATCTACAGGAGGTAACAAGGAAGTGTGAGATTTGTCTCTTTGTCCCACAGAAGACGCCCCGGAGGGTATTCCGGTTCATCAGGAAATGAGAGACAATGGTGAAGCTTCAAAGGGATGCTTTGTAACTGTATGTTGACTGAAGACACCATGTGACTTGAATTCTGATGCTGGAAATGTATAAAAGGGTGTTGAAGTATGATTCTTTCTCTTTCCTGCTTTGAGAATGCTAGAAGCTGTGTTCTGTCAAATAAAGCTGGTTTTATGACTGAAACTCAGCCTCGTTATTTGAGCATGCTTCTACACTGGTGACCTACGACGGAAAATGAGCAGACAGAATTCTCCCGAGCGGGGCTCGGTGGAAGCCAGCCTGATGGCCGCCTCCACGATCCGGCTGCCCAATTTCTGGCAGCACAGCCCGCGCTCATGGTTTAGCGCAATCGAGGCGCAGTTCAACCTCCGGAGAATCTCCAACGAGGACACAAGATTCTACCACGTGGTAGCGAAGCTGGACAGCGACACGGTCCAGAGAGTGGAGGATCTGGTTAACCATCCACCAGACAGCGACAAGTACAGCGCATTGAAGGATGCGCTGATCAGCCATTTCACCACCTCAGTCCAACAACGAGCAGAGGGGCTCCTGGCGCTGACGTAGGCCGAAAACGATAGACCTGCGGACCTGATGGTGAAGATGCTGCAGCTCAAAGCCTCTGAGGATGGCGAATTCATTTTCGCCCACCTTTTCCTTCGAACCCTACCACCAGCAGTGAGAGTGGCCCTGGCAGAGTCACCCCGATTGGCCAGGTGAGACTACCATGGGTTGAGCAAGGAGGCGCAGAGGTTGGTCGACGCCCACAAGCGGAACGCGGTCTCGGCCGCGGCGGCCAGTCCGGGAACGGCGTCTGGAGACAGTGCGGGTCCAGCGGCCGCGGCGCCAGACGCACCAACGACGGCGGCGACAGGAGCCAGACGACGCGGAGCGGAGAACGGCTCGTGCTTCTACCACCGCCGTTTTGCAGAGAGAGCGCACAGGTGCGTCCCACCGTGGAATTTTAAGCGCCAGGGAAATGCCAAGACCAAGGGCCGGTAGCAGCTGCGACCCTCGGCAAAGAGAACAGGCTGCTTTACCTGACGGATGCACGCTCGGGGAAACAGTTCCTCGTGGACACGGGCTCTCAGCTGAGCTTCGTCACACCCACCTACGCGGAACGGCTGTCGCCTTCTAAAGCCCCCTGGGTGTCAGTGTCAGCAGCGAACGGCTCCACGATTAAAACGTTTGGTGAGAGGACCATGCTTCTGTCCTTACAGGGCCGTTCATTTGAGTGGACATTTATTGTAGCAGCAGTCAGTTTCAACATGTTAGGGGCTGATTTTTTGTGCTCACATGGTTTATTGGTTGACCTTGCTAATAGACGTCTGATTAATGCACTGTCCTTTCATTCTATTCCCTGCACAGCTCGGGTGGCCCCGCCAACTGCACATGCCAGCGTCTCAGCTGCGGGTGGTAAGTTTCACACTCTGCTCGCTCAGTTTCCAGCACTCACAGTCCCCACGTTTTCAGCAACGGTGGCCAAACATGGGGTAGAACATTTCATAACCACAGGCCCTCCCGTTTTTGCAAAGGCTCGGCGCTTGGACCCAGCTAAACTGGCCATCGCGCGCGAGGAGTTCACTAATCTGGAAAAACTGGGCATTGTTAGACGTTCCAAGAGCTCTTGGGCTTCGCCGTTACACATGGTCCCAAAAGCTGACGGCTCGTGGCGACCTTGCGGCGATTTCCGCAGGTTGAACAACGTTTCAGCTCATGACCGCTACCCGATTCCACACATTCAGGATTTTTCTGTTCATTTGGCGGGGGCGCGCATTTTTTCTAAAATAGACTTGGTGCGCGGCTATCACCAGGTGCCAGTGCGCGCGCAGGATGTACCCAAAACGGCGGTCATAACACCTTTCGGCCTTTTTGAGTTCTTGCGCATGCCTTTTGGCCTCAAGGGGGCCGCGCAGACTTTCCAACGCATGATGGATGCAGTTTTACGCGACCTGCCTTTCGTGTTCGTTTATTTGGACGATGTTTTGGTAGCCAGTGCGTCCGAAGGCGAACATGAAAAACACCTCACAGCAGTTTTCCAGAGGTTGGCAGAGCACGGGTTAATAGTTAACCCAGCGAAGTGCCAGTTTGGGGTGGCGCAGATTGATTTTTTGGGACATCGCGTTTCGGCAGAGGGAGCAGTTCCCCTTCCAAATAAAGTGCGTGCCATAACGGATTTTCCGCAACCTCAAACGGTCAAGGCGCTTCAGGAGTTTCTAGGGATGGTTAATTTTTACAACCGTTTCCTCCCAAGCGCAGCACGACTCATGCAGCCATTGTACACCGCGTTAAAAAAACAAAAGCCCGCAAATAAAGTTGAATGGTCTCCGGAGCGGGAGCGCGCTTTTGCCCAGGTCAAATCAGCCCTGGCAAACGCAGTTTTGTTAGCGCACCCAGTTCCAACGGCCCGCATGGCACTCACCACTGACGCTTCGATGTAGCGGTGGGGGCGGTAGTTGAACAGTTTGTGGCAGGTACCTGGCAACCCCTCGCGTTTTTCAGCAGGACCTTGCGCGATAGTGAACGGAAATACAGCGCGTTTGACAGGGAGCTTTTGGCCCTACACTTGGCCATCCGTCATTTTCAGTTCTGGTTAGAGGGGTGACGTTTCACCACTTTTGTGGATCATAAACCGCTAACGTTTGCGATGGCCAAAATTTCAGAACCCTGGTCAGGCCGGCAACAAAGGCAACTAGCCGCAATATCGGAGTTTACTACTGATATTCAGCATGTCGCGGGTAAACACAATGTTGTAGCAGACTGCCTCTCGCGTGCAGTAGCACCGCCAAGCCCCATAGGGGCAGACTCTGTAGCCATGGCCGCGGGCCCGGGCAGCGACGCGGGAGCGCGCGCAGCCCTGGTCTGTGTTGGGTTAGATTATGCAGCCATGGCTGCGGAGCAGGTTAACGACGCGGACGTGCGCACGCTCCAGTCTGGACCAACAGGGTTAAGGCTGGAGCACAGGGTGCAACAAAACGGTATGCCCCCGCTAATCTGCGATGTCTCCACGGGACGGCCCCGCCCTGTGGTGCCAACCGCGTGGCGTCGCCGTGTTTTTGACTTGGTCCATTCTCTCGCGCGCATCGATCAAATTGGTGGGAGAGAAATTTGTTTGGCCCGGGTTGCGCAAACAGGTCAAGGAATGGGCAGCAGCCTGCGTAGCGTGTCAGCGAGCTAAAATACACAGACACACTAAGGCCCCGTTAGAACCTTTCCACATCCCCGCTAAGCATTTTGATCACGTGCATATTGACCTGGTCAGCCCGCTTCCGTTATCACACGGGCACACACATCTTTTGACGATGGTAGACCGCACCACGCGCTGGCCAGAGGCGATTCCTCTGACATCAACCACAGCCGAAGAAGTTGCGCGAGCATTTTTAGCAGCATGGGTTGCGCGTTTTGGTGTACCGTCGGACATAACGTCCGACAGGGATCCCCAATTTATTTCCGAGCTATGGTCATCGATGGCCCGCAGCTTGGGGGTGAAGATTCATCGCACCACCGCGTATAACCCCCAGGCTAATGGTTTATGCGAACGCTTTCACAGGTCATTGAAAGCAAGCCTCAGAGCGTCGCTAACGGATACAAATTGGGTAGACAAACTTCCATGGGTTTTATTAGGGTTGCGTTCTGCACCTAAGGAAGATTTGCACGCTTCCCCGGCTGAATTAGTTTTCGCTCAACCGCTTCATTTGCCCGGGGAATTTCTTCCTGATAATCCCGCACCTAATGGCCCCACCGCTCAGCCGTGGCAGAGCGGCTCAGGAGCAAACACGCTTCCTGGCCCAGTCCATCACAGTTTCCCACGCGTTTTTGTGCCCGAGGCTTTAAAAAATGCAGAGTTTGTTTTTGTTAAACATGACGCCCAGCGTCCAAGTTTGCGGCCGTTTTACGACGGACCGTTTCGAGTGCTGGAGACCGGGCAGAAGCATTTTCTGCTAGATTTAGGGGGCAGAAGGGAGCTGATTTGCATTAACAGGCTCAAACCCGCTTTTGTTCTGGCTGACGAGGAGGTGCAGCTCGCGAGGCCCCCCCGCCGGGGCAGGCCGCCGAGGAGACATTCTCCAAAGTCTTCACAGAGAGGTGCTAACAGCTTTAATCCACAGGTGCAGAGAGATGTTGCAGGTGCAGCCAAGCCAGGTTGCAGCAGATTCGGCAGAAGATTAAAACCTAGGCAGTTGGTGGATTGATTAGCGATGTATGGAGTGCTTTGTGTTTCTCTTTTTGTTATGCCATTTAGATTTTGCCTTACTAGACGTTTGGGGGAGGTAGTGTGGCCGACACACATTGTGGGCTCACGCTGCCACAGAGACAGGACTGAATGTGTATTGTGGGGTGTCACGTCTGCAAGGACTGAGGACTCGAATCTACAGGAGGTAACAAGGAAGTGTGAGATTTGTCTCTTTGTCCCACAGAAGACGCCCTGGAGGGTATTCCGGTTCATCAGGAAATGAGAGACAATGGTGAAGCTTCAAAGGGATGCTTTGTAACTGTATGTTGACTGAAGACACCATGTGACTTGAATTCTGATGCTGGAAATGTATAAAAGGGTGTTGAAGTATGATTCTTTCTCTTTCCTGCTTTGAGAATGCTAGAAGCTGTGTTCTGTCAAATAAAGCTGGTTTTATGACTGAAACTCAGCCTCGTTATTTGAGCATGCTTCTATAATCTTTAGTTTTTGTCGTATTCAGCTGCAGGTAGGAATCCTCACACCAGTGAACAAAATCATCAACTACTGGGCCGTGGCCATTCTCACCATCCTGGAGGAGACTGACAATAACTGAATCATCAGCATACTTTATAATGTGTCTGTTGTCATGTCTGCTCCGACACATGTTTGTGTACAGGATGAAGAGTAGTGGTGACAACACACACCCCTGAGGAGAGCCAGTAGAAGAGCACTTTAGGTCAGACAATGCACCATTGACCCTTACTCTCTGCGTCCTGTTGGTTAAGAAATCCAGAATCCAACCCACCAGATTTTTGCTCAAATCAAATTGTTGCAGGAGCCTTTCAACAAAAATATGAGGTTGGATTGTATTAAAGGCGGAGGAAAAGTCCACAAATAAAAGCCTGTCGTGTGTCCCATTAAAATCCAGATGTTTAAAAAGCATGTTAAACAGAGTGACAGTGGCGTCCTCCACTCCTCTGTGAGGCCTATAGGCAAACTGCAGAGGATCCAATGCATGCTCAGTCGGCTTTAGGACCTCACATCTGACCAGTTTTTCAAAAATTTTCATTAAAATTGAAGTCAAAGCAACTGGTCTAAAGTCGTTTACCATTTTAGGACAGCTGGATTTTGGAACGGGAACAACCACGGCTTCTTTCCAGATCTTAGGCACATGTTGTGTCTGTAAGGACTTACTGAAAATGTAATGAAATACAGGACTCAGTTCATGTGCACAGGACTTTACCAAGCGCCCACATATATTATCAGTGCCCTGACTTTTGTTCACTTTTACAGCGCAGAACTCCCTTTTAATATCCTGCACCTCAATATTAAAGTGCTGATTGTCTTTGAGTTTCTGTTTCAAATCTTGGGTTTCAGTGCTAAAATCAAAGGAGTCAAAACGACCATAAAAACAATTAAGAGCATTAGCCAGCTCTGTGTCTGAATTAAAACCATCTAAAAACACACAATTACTGCGCTCTGTGCTCTGAAGGCCTGCAATAGTTTTCATACTGGCCCAGGCTGAACCAAGTTTCTTTGTTGCCATCTTACTTTCCAATTCTGATTTATAATTCTGTTTTGCTCTTAAAATTTCGGACTTCATCTCTTTTGTGGCAACCTGTAGCTCAGAAACAGACCCCTGTTTAAAGGCAAGTGCTTTCCTCTGTAAGCAGAATTTAACTGATTTTGTAACCCATGGCTTGTTGTTGGGCTATATTTTGACACGTTTACGTGGAACGATCGTATTTTTACAGAAAGCCATGTATGAATGAGCATATGACGTCCACCAAAGAATCCAAATCATCCCCGCAGCACAGTGTGAACATCTCCCAGTCTGTACAGTTAAAGCATTCCTGGAGGCAGTGCACTGAATCCTCTGTCCACACATCTATGTCTCTGGTCTCCACCTTGCCTCTTCTGAGAGCAGTTTTATACGTGGGCAGCAAATGTACACAGTTGTGATCTGAGGATCCTAAGTGTCTTCTTTAAAGAAACATGGTTAAAATCCCCAAGAATAAAGTTTGGTGCCTCTGGAGAAATTGACTGCAGCCGCTGCACCACATCAAAGACGGTGCTGGAGGCGAAGTCAGCGTCTGCCCTCGGGTGTATGTACACAGTTGTGATGAAAAGTTGGGGGAACTCGCAAGGCAAATAAAAGGGGTGTAGTGATATGGACAGAAGCTCCACATTGGGTGTACAGATGCGCTCTCTGACCGTGACAGATGTGCAGTACTGCTTATTAATATATAAACATATGCCGCCCCCCTGACGTTTTCCCGTTACCTCTTCCTGCTGATCTGAGCACAGTGGGGCTCCAAAGCCGTCAATCCATAGGTCCGCGTCCCGGTCATGCGCAGTAAGCCAAGTCTCGGTGTAAGCCATGACACAGCAGTTCTTAAAGTCCTTCTGGTAGCATGCATTCCCTTGAATTTCATCCACCTTGTTCCTCAGAGATTGTATGTTCCCCAAAATCATAGAAGGAAGAGGAATGTTACCAAACTGACGTTTCCTCAGGCGTAATTTCACACCTCCATGCTTTCCGCGCCTCCTTCTCTTGTCTCTCTTTTCACCGCTGTGTCCATGAACGTCTCTCAAAATAAAGTCCGGCAGTTGCGGCTTAGACCCAATCACAGACTCTGCATTATCCGTGTTTAAATGCAGCATCATGTCCCTGGAATAATGTATTCTGCCCGGCATGATCACGATTGCGCTCACCTCAGAGACACAGACCCGGTGTGAAAGAAACAGCAGTGCAAAAATGGGGAGGAAATCCATATTGATGGAACCAGGGAGCTCTTCGCCATACAGTCCACAAACATTCCAGGACAGAAACGACACTGAGAATTTCGTTAAAAACACATTAAAGTGCGTAAAAACAGACACACAGACGATGGACTTTTTCACCAGCTGCCGGTCGCTGCGTGCACATGCGCCCTCCTGTAATACTCTGCATGCTAGCTCTGTTAGCTTCCCGTTAGCTTTGACTTTGTCCTGATCAGTAAACTTCTGGTGTGACGTATGGCTTCATTTCTGGTATTTGTCACGCCGCGCCATTCATCAGCGGCGCCACCTGCTCACGCACCTGACAATCATCAGCGGCGAGGGATAAAGGCCGTCTCGCCCGGAGGCTCGGCCTGAAGCCGTCAGACTTCGTCCCTCACCGTTGTGAGCATACTTCCCTTCAGCGTCACCATTTTGGTAAGAAGATCGCTTACCTCTTTTCTTCAGTCTTCTCCCCTGTGCACAGGTGGATTCCCCAGCGGCGGACATCTCCACTCCATCGCCCAATCCTCGCTGCTGTACAGAGCTCTCCAGGTGGCTGTCTTCCGGGCTTCGCCCCCTTGTTGTGCCAGCTGTCCTGACCCACCAAGTAAGTCCTTCTCTCGCCATAAATCCCTCCTGTGTTGATGTATGCCCGTCACCCTCTCCCTGTGCTCTCTCCATAGGGTTGCTCGGCTGTACGGTCACCTGCCTCTGTGCCTGGAGCAGACACCATCACCAACACATTTACATCCCGCAGACACGCACTCATTCACTCCTGCTGTTAATAAACTCTTTGAACTACTCTAAGCCTGTGTGTGTGCGTCTCCTGAGCCGTGCGTTATGTCAGTATTATGGTAAAGACGGTCTTCTCAGCTTTCAGGAGCACTTGAAATGAAATTTCTAGGTAGAATATTCGAGGAGTTACAGTCAGTTGAATGAGCGCGTCGCTGGCAAGTGCCAGTGCTGCTCTTTGGCACTCGCCGGTGATGCCGGCATCTGCCAAGGTTAAGAGTAATATGAGTATCAAGGTGACATTAAGGCTGATGTGTTCTTTCATTATTTCTCACTTTTTGTATGACTAACCGTTAATATTCACTATCTGATTATTTTGAGCATCACTATCTTATCAAGCTTTGATATAAACTCAATTAAATGGTGCTCATTTCTTTGTATCACTGTAAACAAATTCTCCATGTTGTGTTGATGTAATCCCTGGTTCTTTTGAAGTGCATTCATAGTATATGTTATAAAAACAATATTTTCACACTGACAGATTAATATTACTGATCTTCAGACCATATTTGATACACAGATCAATAGCAGCCTGTGGCAACCATATTTGTTCCTCAAAAATAGCTCCTGGATGTAAACTGCAACTTGACAGGCCGACGGAGGAACAGAAACATAAGGTTCTATGTAGTCTTACTTTGTTTAACATATGCGTCAGTTAAGATTAACATTACATCAGTGATTCATGAGCAGTAGTTTGTGCAATGACTGTCTAGAATAGGCTGTAATTTTAATCTTGCAGAATATGGTAAGAATATTAGATGTACAAAGGGGAAAAACAGACAGAACTATTCAACACAAGTTTGACTGAAGACTCTTATCATCTCCCACACACAATCAATCTTTCTCAGTAATATGTCACACAGCAACAACTAAAATGTTCTCGTTGTCTTTCAGGAACACTAAGGGAAGGCCAAAGGTTGTGGAGTCCCCGATGAGAGCTTTCTTTTTCTTTACACCGATTAGAAAGTCTTTATCAACTGCAAATGGAGGACCTTTAGCCTTTGGTATTTCAGCCACATCTGAAAAATATAATAGTGTGCCTTATATAACACCATAGTTGGTTTCAACCGAGCAATTTTATTAAACAATAAGCATTCCATGAGTGTTGAAACCTCCGGATAAAAATCGATCTACTTAAGGTGCATTCAGACTGAATGCAAAGTGAATTTTTTGCATCGCACTATTACATACAGTCATGTGAAAAAATTAGGACACCCTGTATAAGCCTTTGTGGGTTTTTTTTTTAACATATTTGGACATATGGATAATATCAATGTTAAAAATAATGGGAGATTCATGCAATACAACTAAACAATAAAAAATGAGTTAAAGACTTCTTTTCAAATTTTCTGTAAAATGTAATTCTAAACAAATAGTGAGGGATAAATTAGGACACGCCCCTTCTTTTTAAGGACACCCCCACATTCATTCCCACTTACAATGGATAAAACAAAATGCTAAAAAAATGCAAATAAAAACAAAAACAAGGTTTGACATAGATATGTGAACATTTCTTAATAAAAAAACTGAATATTTAATGGGGTGTCCTAATTTTTTCACATGACTGTATAATCCTGGAATATCCTGGAATATCCTGGAATATATATCCTGGAATTTCCCCATCGTGGGACTAATAAAGGTTTATCTTAATCAGTGTCAAAATGCAAATACATGCAGATTTGCATCTGAGTGAGTTGTTTGTGATAGCTAATCAGCCTTGAGATTCTGCCATCATTGTTGTAATAAACACTGGAGAATAAACTAGTTTGAAAATTAAACTGCCACTATCCTGCAGACACATGGCTCAGTTCTGCAGCTGAGACAGCATGTTGTGTGTGTTAATGAGGGCTGCACCGTAAGCAACTCTCATCCAGGTGGAGTTTCTGGAGGAGGCAGTGACATTTTTCCGACTGTGTGCCACACCAGATAACATTGTAAACTTTAACATGACAGCATTTTTGGCATTTCCACAGCAGGTAAAATGAGGCAACCTCACCCCTCTGCAAGGCTTTACATTGACTTAATATGCAATTGTGCCTTGTGAAAACTTCACGCATTGTGTTTGGTCTGACCACACCTTTAAAGGTGTTCTAACAATAGTTAATTGCTTCCACCTGTCTATTTCTAGCTTACCACTACATAATAATGGGCAATACTAACATAATGGAAATTTTCCATAGAAAAAAAGGACTTTAATTATGAATGGCTTCGGAAGAGGAAGAACAGAAAGATAAAGTTCATGATACTGTACAACAACATTAACAACATTGAAATACAGATCAACAGTCAGCACAAAATATATGAATAATCAAGCATATAATAACCATGAAAAATCAGCAGATAGAAAATAAAATATAGCCTTTGTTTTCAAGTAGCTGGAGACTGAGATTTTGCACTGTTAAATTTGTGCAGTGCCACCTATGGATGCAATAGCTCAACATTGGGACTCTGGGTGAGGGAGTTGATTTATAGCCAGCCTGTAAAGCTTCCCATGTCTGGATTAAATGAGAAAATGTGTACACCATTTCGGCCTGTAAAATCTAAATGAATTGGCATTTGGTGATAAATTAATATTTATTATCAACATAGATGATGTATGCTTAATAAAAAAATCTAGTGAATGACCTTTAGAAAGTTAAATGTACTTTCACTTTAATATTTTTGCGAATATGCTGCAGCTTGATAGTGCAGTGGTTAGCACTGTGACAGCACAGCAAAAAGGTCATGGGTTCAATCCCAGCCTTGACCATCGTGGGTTTGATCCCACCTCTGACCATTGATGATCCTTCTGTATGCAGTTTACACGTGTCCCCCGTGTTTTTGGGGTATACCCTGCCTCTTGCCCAAAGATGCTGGGATAGGCTCCAGCACCCCCACGACCCGAAAAGGATTAAGCAATTGAAGATGGTGGATGGATGGATACTGCAGAAAACTTTATTTGTAGAGCAAACGATCAGTGGGTCTATGGGCATCTTACCTTGATTTGGGACTCAAAACCTCTCTCTGTAACTGGGTGCTGGACTTTTTCACAAGGAGGCCACAGAACGTGTGGGTTGGCAGCAACACCTCCTAGACCATCACACTGAGCACAGGGGCCCCACGAGGGTGCATGCTAAGCCAGCTGCTCTTCACCCTGCTGACCCATGACTGTGTACCAGCCTACAGCACTAACCACATCATCAAGTTTGCGGATGACACGATGGTGGTGGGCCTCATCACCAACAACAAGGAGGCCAACTACAAAAATGAGGTGAGCCAACTGGTCCAGTGGTGTAAAGACAATGACCTCTTTCTGAACATGGGAAAAACCAAGGAGATTGTGGTCGACTTCAGGAGGGGTCACACTCAGCACCCACCTCTGATCATCGATGGTGCAGCTGTGGAGAGGGTAAGCAGCACCAAGTTCCTGGGGGCGCACATCTCCGAGGACCTCTCATGGTCCAACAACACCACGTCACTGGCCAAGGAGGCTCAAACTCACCTCCATTTCCTCCACAAACTGAGGACAGCATGAGTCCCACCCCCTATTATGTGCTATTTTTACCGGGGCACAATTGAGAGCATCCTCACCAGCTGCATCACAGTGTGGTATGGAAGCTGCACCACTTCCTGCCGGAAGACACAACACAAAATGAAAGCAGCCAGCAAGATCATCGGTGCCCTTCTGCTGCCCCCCCCCCCAGACATCTATCTCACCCACCCACAGAGCCATCAACATTGTACGCGACACCTCACACTCCTCACACTCCCTCTTCAGCTCCCTGCCCTTGGGGAAAAGGTACTGGAGCCTATGGGCCCTCTACACAAGACTGCTAAACAGCTTCGTTCATCAAGCCATCAGGACCCTGAACTCTGTCCACTCCCCGAACCGTAACACACTCACCTGCACAATAACTACCTCAGCTGTTGGCACAGAAAGACTGGCACACCAGCATTTGCTGCTGTATGTCTCTGCAATTTAACTGCAACCATTTGCACAAATGGCATATCTGCTGCTGTCTGTTTGTCATTGCAATACTGATCATGTGCAGTCCTATCTGTTACTATCTGCACCTACACTACCGCATTGAACTGCAACTATGGGTATTACATCTCTACTTTTCTGTATATAAGATTGCTGGGTTTCATCATCATTTATCGTTTATCTCTATTTGCACTATGGGAGGTCTGGGTCTATATTTTGTTGCCATTTGCCCTAGGGTTGCATTACTGTATACATAGACTGCTGTTGTTGTTGTTGTTGTGTTTTTTCCAGCCTTATTCCTTTTTCTTTTTCTTTTTATATTGTGCACACCACTGAAGAGCACCATTTCAACTCTCCTGTATGTCCTGTATATATAGTAGTATTGACAAATAAAATCATTGAATTTTGAAATCTCTTGAATCTTGGGTCTATGATGGGGGAGTTGAATTTCCGACCTGGTTGTAAAGTTTAATGTTTCTGTGCCTGGTGGATTTTGCAGCTTTGCACTTTTAGTGGGAATGGAGAAAGGAAAGTTAAGGCATAGAGCTACCAGAGGACTGACCCCCTACTGTAGCTTTCACTATTTACAGTAGCTGTGTGGCCTAGGGTCAGTGAAATGGAGATAGGCACCGCCCCATACACCACATGGTGTCTCACGTGCTGTGGAAGGGATTAACTTGCACTTTTAGTGGAGGAAAACAACAATAATAGGAATAATGACAACAAAAACAACACTCCTGAATTGGTAACTTGGACTCCCTGACCACTGACTTGCACCAGTACCACCCTGACAACCTCCTATCCTATCAGGACTTTGTCAGTCTTTTTAAAAGCAGTTATTGCCCCTCTACAGATTATGCTATATCTGAGCATTCCCGGGTTCAGATAGTGAAGTATGGGTTTGCAGTGGAGTCTGTTATAAATCAAAAGCCACACAGTTCCAACACTGATCGGTACCCTTCAAATATGACAGACACAAATGGCTCAGACTAAATGGCAACATATCACATGTCAAAAATGAGAGCAGGCTGAGGTTCCTCATTTGAATAGTATATTTCATTCTTTATGCCTTTGCCGCTTTTTCTTTGCATTGTATCTATTGTAATGTTTGTTTCATGTTGCCCTTTTATTTGCTCTTCTTGTAACTGCTTCAATCCTTCCATCATTCTTCAGCTCCTGTTTGTTCATTTAGAGGGCAGTAATTGCCTCATTATGTTAAAGTAGCAGCGACGGCCTTTCTTTGAAAGAACACATCTTTACTTCTAAGCAAATTTGTGTCACAATGAAATATGACAAGTCAATAATCTGTAGACTTATGCAGGGCACATGATTAAGTTTGTGTGCCTTAGTCTGACTGGCAACAGGGGACAAAGTGATTAAAAGGGGCTCGCTAAGTTGAATAATTCAGAATCAGAATCAGAATCAGAATCAGGTTTATTGCCATTGTTCATGTAGTACACAAACTAGGAATTTGTCTCGGTACAATGCTGCAACATTAAACATGATAAGATAAGAGAAATAAACTATACATGTAATAAAGTGTAGGATAAGATTAAGTGATACTGGTCAACAGTTAAAATATATATTAGCCAGCAGCAGATACTGTGGAGAACTATATAGTGCAGTCGGTAATGCAGGAAGAAAACAGTGATGATTGACATGAGTCTGGTTGAGCTGCTGTACATGGTGCACGAGAGTCACTTAGTGTTCAGCAGTCTAATGGCAGAGGGGAAGAAGCTGTTCATGTGACGGGAGGTTTTAGTCTGGATGGACCGAAGTCTTCTACCAGAGGGGAGGGGGGCAAACAGTACGTGACCAGGGTGTGAGAGATCGGCTATGATCCGGCCAGCACGCCTCCGGGTCCTGGAGATGTACAGATCCTGGAGAGATGGGAGCTTGCAGCCGATCACCTTCTCAGCAGTGCGCACGACGCGCTGCAGCCTTAGTCTGTCCCTGGCAGTGGCTCCTGCGTACCACACGGTTATGGAGGTGGTGAGGATGGACTCGATGATGGCTGTGTAGAACTGCACTAACATCTTGGTGGGTAGCTTGAGCTTCCTCAGCTGCCGCAGGAAGAACATCCTCTGCTGGGCTTTTTTGATGAGTGAGCTGATGGTCAGCTCCCATTTGAGGTCCCTGGTGATGGTAGTGCCTAGGAAGCGGAAGGAATCAGCAGTGGTGATGGGAGAGCCTGAGAGGGTGAGGGGGGGCAGAGGAGTAGTGACTTTCCTGAAGTCTACAATCATCTCCACTGTCTTCAGAGCGTTCAGCTGCAGGTTGTTATTGCTGCACCAGGACGCCAACTGGGCCACCTCTCTCCTGTAGGCGGACTCGTCGCCGTTGGAGATGAGCCCGATGAGGGTGGTGTCGTCCGCAAACTTGATCAACTTGACAGACTGGTGGCTGGAGGTGCAGGAGTTGGTGTAAAGGGAGAAGAGTAGGGGGGAAAGTACACAGCCCTGGGGTCATCCGGTGCGTGAAATTCATGGTTTCAGTAACCATTTATTCTTATCAGCCTTCACTAAGCCACATGTCAGCTCTCTTTAATGTTCTTGACTGCAAGCTGTGATTTTATCTGCATATAACTTATAAATCTAAAGTTCCAATTAAATTTAAAACTTAAGAGATATCATAGTGAACATACTTTCTAATGTCATTGCATGGCTAAACATCTGTTTTAAAATGTAATAGAAAAAAACAGAACATGATGTACAGTAATTCATAATTTCATAATCATCCTTTATATTCTCCCCAGAAATTTTTCAGTGCCCTTTACATACTGAGCACACTTACTGTTTTAAATGGCCATCAGTTCCTTTTAGGATATTTGTTAGAAATCCAAAATAGAAACTTTTTCCTGAAGGTACAGGAACAGCATCTTGATTGAAGAAAGATCATCATCTCCAAGGACCGGTTTGGTTTATGTGACGTGGATTTCCTACAATTAATTTAATTGAAAACAGTCTTTACCTATCTCTGTCCAGTGTCTGCTGCTAAGAAGCACCTATTAAATGATGCTACCACTGCCATGCAAGGTATGCACCTCACGTGCTTAGTGTTTATATTTCTGCTAAAATCTATATATATAAAATGAATTCTGCATTGTGGGTATGTATGTATTTGGCAAGCTTTGTCCCCCTATTAACTCAGAAGCCACTTGGCTGCGGGCTCTCATTTTTTGCATGGCAATGCTACAATACCTGAAGAGTGCACCTGACCACTTGACCATAAAAGAGGTCAAAGGTGACCTTTTTTAACTGACTTTTACTGGTGGAGGTGTATGCCGGGGAAGGAATCAAGCACACCCCGGATCCAATCTCGTACACTCCGCTGCTGCCTCCATGTGGCTCTCTCTTCACACTGGTGCTGGATTGTTGTTGGACAGGGAAATGGAGACAGACTGTGCTGCTTGCTCTCAATAATACACTCGCTATGGAGTGAGATAGGGAAATGGACGTGTATGGTGCACCTTGTGTTCACAGGAGCATATTGTGCAAATAGGCCAAGGATGGGCAACTGCTGGCCTCCACCCTCATTCATTGTGGCCCGCCAGTGCATTTTCAAAAATCTATTATTTATTTATATAACATTTGATCATGGATGGATGGATGGACGTTTGATTGTATTTGAAACTGTATTTTTAAATGCAATTATTTTATCTTATTTAACATTTATTTTACAAGGAGGAAAAAAAACCCTTATGGAGATCAAAGATCTCTTTTACAAGAGGATCCTGACCAAGACAGCAGCAGGAACCCAGAGTTTTAAAGAAATATTTGCCAACACACTCACATACATTTATACACATTAAGTTATAATAACATAAAATTACAGACCAAGATCTACATTTGCATCAGTAAGGCAAAGCATCTGCAGATCATTTTTCCAGCCTCCAGTTCATCTAATTTTGATTTAAAGAGACTCAGTGGCACTAGCTCAATAAGATTGAGCTCAGCTTGTAACCAGGTCCGTGAGGATGGAACAGCAAACCTAAAAGCTCTTTTTGTCATGAGTCGTGTGCTGACTCCGTCGGCACTCGGGCTGTGCGGTAGTCTCCCCTCTCTCCTCTGGCGCGGTTCTAGACGTTTATTTTGACAGCGTCTCAGCAGGGCTTCCGGCTGTCAGTGGAGCCCCGCTGAACAACCTGTTTCTAATCAGCTGATGACCCTTCATCAGCTGATCAATCTATTCCTCCCTATTTAAGGGAGCAGCCCTGTTTGCTCAGGGCTGCAACCTACACGGACATTCCCATGTCTTCTTTCCAGTCTGGCTTCCCTAACCCTGAGGTCAGTTCCCACAGTGTTCAGGTTCCGCCCTCGCTGTGCATATGTAAGTGTTTGTATTTATTTGTGTTGCCCCACGATTATTATTTTGTCATTGTGTGTCTTTATTTAATAAATGCACAAACCCACGGCTGCCTATAGCGTCTCACTGATGGCTTGTGAGAGCCATCCATGTCACTTTTCCCTAATTCAGTTTGCACTTTAGGTATAGAAAGTAGATAAGAATCCTGTGACTGAAGAGAATACTTTCCTGAAGATTTCTAAATTATATAAGCCTGTAAATATGTAGGAAGCAGACCACTGACACCCTTATAAATGAGAATGTTCCGGTGCTTGAGTGTACACATTGACAAGTCAGACCATCCAACACAAGAATACAACAGACGGTGGTGAGTACGAGCTTTGAGGTTTGTGATGAATCTCAGAGCGCCGTGATACACAGTGTCCAGAATGTGCAAAGTCTGAGAAGAGGCGTGCATATAAATCACATCACCAAAGTCCAACGCTGGCATGAATGTAGCTGTAGCAAGTTTCTTCCTGCCCTCAAATGAGAGGCAGGTCTTAATTCTGAAGAAGAAACCTAATTTTACCTTTAACTTTTTTGTCTTTTGCTCAATGTGTACTCCAAAAGAAAGAGAGTCATCAATTGAAACACCCAGGTATGTATGTATAATCTATCTATCTATCTATCTATCTATCTATCTATCTATATCTATATCTATATCTATATCTATCTATCTATCTATCTATCTATATACATATATATATATATATATATATATATATATATATATATATATATATATATATATATATATATATATATATATATATATATATATATATATATATATACATATATATATATATATATATATATATATATATATATATATATATATATATATATACACATACAGTACATTACTCACAAAAAGTTAGGAAGATTTGGTTTTTGGGTGAAATTTATGGAAAATGTAAAAAGTTCATGCTACAGTGATATTATATCATGAAAGTCAGGCATTTAAGTAGAAGCATGCAATGGTAATTTCCTCATTTCAACAAAAGCCAACAACAGTGGTGGGTACACCACAACAAAAAATGTCAATGTCTCAATAACTTGTCATGTGCCCTTGAGCATCAGTTACAGCTTGACAATGACATCTCATGCTGTTCACAAGTCGACTTATTGTCTGCTGAGGAATGGCATTCCACTGTTCTTGAAGGGTGGCCCTCAGGTCATTGAGGTTGTGGGGTGAAGGGTTATGAGCCTATAGATAGACAGACAGATGTACTTTATTGATCCCAAACTGGGAAATTACAGTGTAACAGCAGCATGACACAGTAGACAATCCAAACCCACAGAAATACACACAGCATAATAAAAGGAGTTACCCAGGGAAGTAAAAATGTTTAGATAACTTTATATACTACATAGGCTACTACTAGGTTAAATAAATGATGATCCTTATGAGTCTATGGATAGTACCAAATATACAAAGAAGGATTATATGATGCAGGGTGAAATGTAAGGTACTGATTAGACTATAAGGTGCAGTATGGCAGCATTGTTATGACCAAAATTCAACATCAGTGAGTTATTGTAGAGTGAAATGGCATGTGGCAGAAAAGATTTCCTGTACCTGGCTGTTCAGCAGCGAAGCTGTAGCAGTCTGCAGGAGAAAGTGCTCCACTGTCTGTCCAGTGTGGAGTGGAGAGGGTGATCAGGATTGTCTATGATGGATAGCAGTTTGTTCAGTGTCCTCCTCGCCACCACAGTCTCAAAGAACTCCAGCCTGAGACCAAATACAGAGCCAGCCATCTTGATAATCTTGTCAAGTCTATTGGTGTTGCCTGCTCTGATACTGCTACCCCAACAAACAGCAGCAAAGAAGATAGCGTTGGCAAAGACGGTCTGATAGAAAAGCTCGAGCATCTCGCTGCACACATTGTAGGATCTCAGCTTCCTCAGAAAGTAGAGTCTGCTCATCCCCTTCTTGTACACAGCATCGGTGTTAGATTTCCAGTCCAGTCCGTTGCTGATCATGAAACCCAGGTATTTGCAGTCCTTCACTACTCCCACCCAATCTGCAATGGCTGTGAAGGTGTCCTCTTCTTCCTGAAGTCAATCACCATCTCTCTGTTCTTGCTGACGTTCAGCCTCAGGTGATTCTGCTTGGTCCAGTCTACAAATCTGTCTACCAGTCCCCTGTACTCGCCTTTATCTCTCTCTCTCTCTTATACACCCAACAACAGCTGGGTCATCAGAGAATTTCTCCAGGTGGCATGGCTTGGAGTTGTACTGAAAGTCATTAGTGTATAAGGTGAAGAGAAAAGGAGAAAGCACCATCACATGTGGAGCTCCCGTATCACTAACCATCACATCAGACAAGACACTGCCCAGCCAGACAAACTGTGGCCTGCCTGTCAAGTAGTCAGTAATCCAGGAGATCACAACGCTGTCAAACCCCATCACCTGCAGCTTTTTACCCAGCAGCAGCAGCTGAATGGTATTAAATGCACTGGAGAAATCAAAGAACATGATTCTCACAGTGTCTCCTCCTCCATCCAGGTACAAATGAGCTCACTGCAGCAGGTAGATGACAGCATCTTCAACTCCTAAATGGGGCTGATATGCAAACCTCCAGTATACAACTAGGACAATATCAGTCGCTACGGAGGGTGACAATATGTATGGGTACATATTCATACTACGTAGGATAACTAAGTAGACGGTTATGCTGTTTATTCCATCTAGCTACAATGCTCCGCACTGTGTGTATATATATTTATATATTTATGTGTCCATATGTATATTCGCTGCTCTTGTTTTTCTTGTCTTCTTGATTGCTGCTCTGAGTGTTGCTATCCCTGTGCTGTTGCAATCCTGGAATTTTCCCATTGTGGGACTAATAAAGGCTTATCTTATCTTAACTGCAGATGGTCAAGCCACTTCTTCACTTGCGGCCTCAGGTGGGCTAAGACAAGTTTCTCCATGACCTTCATCACATGAGATGTGAGGGCAACTGGTCGATAGTCGTTCAGGTCTGATGGAGACAACTTCTTGGGGACAGAAACCAGGCAGCACATCTTCCACAGCACCAGTACTCTCTCCAGACTCAGGCTCAGGTTGTATAGGTGCTTCGGTAACGGAGTTAGCTGGTTGGCACAGATCCTCAGGATCTTGGCGGAGATGCCATCAGGGTCTGCAACCTTCCGCTGGTGAAGTCTTTCCGTTTCCTCACCTGACCAGTAGTCAGAGTGATGTGAGGGTTGGTGCTGATGTCTTCAGTGGAGAGGAGGGGGGGTGAGGGGGGAGAGAAGTGCTGCACAGGGGATTGAGGGAGAGGGGAGTGTGGGGTCTGGCTGTGTTGTGGGGGTGACAGACGGTGAGTTGAACCTATTAAAAAACAGGTTCAGCTCATCAGCTCTCTCAAGGCTCCCCGATGTCTGTCTCTCCCCTTACACCCAGTGATGTGTTTCCTTCCAGTACACATATCCCTATGTTTTTCTGCTTGAGTTTATCCTCTAACTTCCTCCTGTAATTGTCTTTACACATCCTCAGCATCTCTCTCAGTTCACGCTGCACTGTCCTCAGTTCCTCCCTGTCTCCAGACCTAAAAACCCTCTTCTTCTTGTAAAGAAGTGCTTTCAGGTCACTGGCGATCCATGGTTTGTTGTTGGGGAAACAGCACATGGTTTGGGCTGGCATGGTTATGTTTTCACAGAATCTGATGTATTCTGTGATGCTGGCAGTTATGTTGTCTCTGTTCTCCATGTGTGGTCCACAGAGTACATTCCAATCTGTCATCTCAAAGCAGTCCTGTAGTGCATCAGCAGCCTCTTGTGTCCACCTTCTGACAGTCTGTACATGAGCAAGCTGCCTTAGCACAAGGTACCTGGGGGTTTGAACCAGGCTGTGATCAGATCTGCCAAAGGCGGGGGGTGGGGGGTAGAGCTGTGGTGCTGTATGCATCTCTGACATTGGCATACAGGAGATCCAACGTTATATTTTCTGTGTTGGGATAGTCAACAAACTGGTGAAAGTTTGATAATGTTTTGTCTAGTGAGACATGGTTAAAATCTTCTGTGATGGTCATAAATGTGTCAGGGTGCTGGGCCAATAGAGTGGAAGAAGTGGAGATGATGACATCACAGGCCACCACTGCATCAGCTGACGAATGACTGTAAACAGCGTTTACAATGGTGCACAGGAGTTCTCTTGGCATGTAATAAGGTTGCATGCTCACGGCGAACAGTTCAATGCCCGGGCTGCAGAGACCCTCATTTACATAAATTTGTCTGGGATTACACCACCTCTTGTTTACAAAAAGTGCAACCCCTTCTCCCTTCCTTTTACTGCTCCTTAGAACATCCCTGTCCACCCGGATAGTCTTGAAGCTGGGTAAGGTGACATTGCTGTCCAGGATGTTTGAGTGAAGCCACGTCTGTGTAAAACATATGATGCTGCTCTCCAGGTATTCTCTCTGCATCCTGACCAGCACTGAGAGCTTGTCTGTCTTTTTTCCTCAGAGACCTCATGTTCCCCGTTATTAACACTGGTACTATTGGTTTAAACTTTCTCCTCCTCATTCTAACCTTTCCTCAAGCTCTTCGCCCCTGACATCTCCTCCTCAGCTCATCCAGGATCAGGGGCTTTGCTCCGGGTAGCAGCATAGGCCTGTTCAGTGCAATCAGCTGGTTGCGTTTGTAAACAATCCTTTTGACTCCACTTGTATTGTTTTCCATAGCCACTAGGAAGAAAAATAGCAACAAAAAAAAACAGTAGGAAAAAATAGTAACACTTTGTGCAGTCCTTACTCAAGTCTTATTACCCAGCCTTGATAAAAAAAGAACACACTAGAGACAGAATACACTAAATAAAGACACAAAGCTAGCAAAAACATCAACAGGAGCTGCTATGACTTGCTGCCATTCCTCCGGTGCCGGAAGGAAAAACCTCTACACAGTGACTCAGCTGATCCCATAGGTTTTCTATGGGATTCAGGTCTGGAGAAATTGCAGGCCACCCCATTTGAGGTACCCCAGCCTCCAGCAGCTGTTCCCTAGTGATATGACCTCAATGAGCTGGAGCATTGTCGTCCATGAAGATGAAATTAGGCCTGTGTTGTTCATGCAGGGTCACAATGGCTGGATTAATGATGTTGTTCAGGTAGTATCGGCTTGTCACTGTACTATCCACAAGGTGTAGGGCAGTTCTGTCTTGACCAAAAACATTTGCCCAGACTGTAACATCACCACCACCAAAGGCTCATCTGGTGACAACAGTGGCTTATGCATAGTGCTTTCCTTGACACCTCCAACATCTTTGGCACCCATCATTTCTGCTCAACGTGAATTGACTTTTATCAGAGAACATCACTGAGGCCCATTGGTCCCTTGTCCAGCCTAAACGCTCCATGGCTCATGCAAGACGATGATGCCTGTGCCTGATGGTGTGGTCAAGTACCCTTGCAGGTTATTTAACATGCAGACCATGCTGATGTAAATGGTTTTGAATGGTCTGACATGACACTTGGGTGCCTCTCACCTCCCTTAAATGTGCCTGAAGTTCAGTAGCATTCATCGTCCAGTTCTGCAGGGCACTGTTCACAATGAAGTGGTCATCAGCATGGAATGTGGCCAAATGACGTTCAATTCTATGCCTTTCTGTGACTCTTCCAGTCTCTCTGTATCTCTTTTGCAACCTGCCGATGACACTCTGTGACGCTCTAAAGCCCCTTTTCCATTAGTACCTACTCAGCCCTACTCACCTTGACTCTACTCGGTTTGTAGTGTTTTCCATTAGTATCTGGTGCCTGGTACCAGGTACTTTTTTGTGACCTACTTCAGTGAGGTTCCAACTGTGCTGAGTCGAGCTGAATTTTTTTTTTTTTTTTTTTTGTTACTTATTTGTACCCGTAGGTAGACTTGGTTTGCAGTCTGGTGACAAGCCACCGGCTGCTGGTCGCTGCTGGTCGCTGCTGGTCGCTGCTGGTCGCTGAAAATGTGATGTCAATAGATGCAGGCCACTGATTGGCCAGGGCATAATGTCAGGGGATGAGAACGACGTCTTCACAAGATTCAAAACCACCATTTGCAAATGTGGCTGTGAGTTTTTATTATTTCTGTGATAATCAACAAAATAAATGGCTACACACAAATCAATACTGTAACAAAACATTCACCATCTTCCCCATGAGCAGCCATCAGCTCAGAGACCTCCTGGTATATTGTTTTTAACTTTTTGGCTCGCTCCACCACAGCAGAGATGATGGGGCTGAAAAGTTCATACTGTATATAGTGGTCAAATTTGACCAAACGTGGCTATTTTTCAACAGTCTCCCCACCGGTGCGTACAGTTCTTCCATCGATGTTGCAGCGCTTGGATCCCTGTGCTTGAAAAATAAACTACATTTGGTCAAATTTGACAACTATGCCGTCCAGCTTGGTGCTCAGCAATAACGGAATGGAAGAGGGAAATCTGTGGCGGCACCTTGCATGGCAGCGGCCCTCTGATTCTGCACTGGGGTGTGTGTGATTGACACTGTAGATAGGTAAAGCACAATCTCGTTCTACTGTACATGATTGGTTGTACGGTTGAATGACAATAAGGGTGATTTAATTTTCAGCCCCGTCGGCTCTGCTGCGGCGGAGTGAGCCAAAATGAAAAAGTATACCAAGATCTCCAAGCTGATGGCTGCTCACAGGGAAGATGGTGAGTGTTGTGTGATTTTAAGCATCTTTTACATTATTTATCAGTGAAAATGTCAGCAAGTAAACATAACGGGATAATGGGCTGCCTTTCTGTAATGAACCCACCCACTTGAGGTGGTCACTCGGTTGAAATGGAAAACCAATCACACCGTGTAGAGCCGAGTAGAGTAGATGCGAGTTGGGCTGAGTAGGTAGTCGTGGAAAGGGGGCTTAAGCTCAATGGCCACTTTCCTCTGAGAACATCCTGTTTGAAGTCTCACAATGACGAGGTACTGTTGATCAATTGTTAGGTGTCGTCTTGGTCTCATGATGTCAAAATGTGAACAGCATGATGAAGAGGACTGTTTAATACCAATTCTAATTGAACCAGAAAATTTATTGGTTGATTTATGGATCGTTTGATCGTTTTGGATCGTTTGAACCTTGTTTGAGAACAGCAAGTTACACAAAAAGTACTGAAACATTGAACAGTTGGACATGCGCTGTCATGGCGGCCGCTGAGCCGTCATCAGCCTCGGCTGTGCACACACCTGCCACCAATCATCAACGGACCTTAAAAGCCGGCGTCTCTGATGGCTCAGCACGGAGTCGTCTGCCTACTTCGCCACGCAACGCGTCACGGACTCATCCTCTTGCCAGAGCATCCACGACGCAGTCTCGCCAAGCTTCGCCACGTAAGAATCAAAGTAACTTACCTTGTCAAAGTGTAATCCCCTGTGCACAAGTGGACCTCCCTGGCAGCGGACCAGTCTCCCCGGATAACGGAGCCACTCCTCCTTCTCCTCGGAACTCCTCCACCTCTCCACAGCACCCAGCGTCACCCACGCTGAGCCACTACAAGCCGCAGAGCCAGCGCGAGCCTTCCAGCGCCACCTGCAAGTAAGCAGTACTCTTCATTACATCTCTGTACTGCGAACAGCACTAATCTTTCTGTGCTTGTGTGTTCCAGGGTTGCCAGGTCGCGGCGGGACTCGCTCAGCCCCAGCGGTTCCACAGCATCACACTCACTCACACCTTCACACACATTACACACCTAATTCAATAAATAATTGTCAAAATAGTCTACTCGTGTCAGTGTCTGTCTCCTGGGTCAAACAGCCATGCCATGCGCATTCAAGAGGTTAGAGAAGGTCAAATTAAATTCACCTGTAAAGGTTAAAGTGCATTTTAAGTGCATCCTGAAATTTTACCTGAAAGCTGAATATCCCTAACTTTTTGTGAGTAGTGGGAATGCCGCAACAGAATTAGTAAGGCGAGGGTCACCAAACTCTGTACACATGTTCACCTTGTTACCCTGACCTCTGCGGATGGTTTAGCGATTGCAAGGTCAAAAATCAAGGTCAAAATGCCGTATAGACTACATCTCAACAAGAAAAAGAGGCTGAGGTGTACCAGTGGCAACTGCCAGTATTTTTATTATTGGAAGAGTAAAAAAAAAAAAAAAAAAAAATACATATAAAGTGCAGTTCTTATGAATCACTATTTAGATCTACTCCAGACAACAGATCTAAAAATGTTAATATAAAAGCCTGATTTTGCACAATGCACAAAAACATTCATCATTCCGTTACTGTTAGATGATCAAATTTTCAACCCAATATGTTGTGAGGTGAGCTATATTAATGTTTTTCAGTTATTTATTTATATCCATTTACAGCCCACCTTCCTTGACCGGCTCTGCTTTATTTATTGATGAATTATGAGATGACTAGCCTCTGGACATAAATATATCCACAGCCCCCAATGTTTGTGACCACACAGGTCAACAGTTATTTGATTTCTTTCAGCACAGTCACAAGACTGATATTGCACTGTTGTCTTTTCAAGTTTGAAAGCAGTTGCAATTATCAACATCAGCAAAACTAAAATGCCTTTTGAAAATGATAATAAACAGTAATAGTACAATGATGAAAAACCTAACCTATCATGAAATTTTCTGTTTTTGCCTGTAAATGCTTAAAGCTTGTTTTTACTTCTTTTTTTTATTGCAACTTAACAGGTACTGAAGAGCTTCACTTGTTACAGTAGTTCATAATGTGGTTGTGCAAAGAATTTTAAGAGTTAAACCAGTGTCTAGTTTTATTGCTATCAGAGGGTGTCATGAATTGCCCCTTGGGGCAGAGAGGAGAGACCCATGCGCTGGACGGCTAGTTTGTGAAACTTATTGATAAAACAAAATCTTCACTTCCGCTCTTCAAGGAGAGTAGACGCTTCTCTCTTTTCTCTCTGCTCTAGCTCCCCACTTCCCTAACTAACTGGATCCCAGCTTGCTGTTGTCTGTCTGCGTCTACTGCTGATTATCGAAAAGAAATTATGGAATTGATAAGCTGGGCTTTGAACGCAATTGACACTATTTTTTCAACAAGGAACAGTGCTCCGGGGGAAGCTGTTTGCCCCGCAGGGACGGCTCCAGCGGGCTATTTACGGGTGACAAGTGTTTGGAGGATCTTGTGCCTGAGTAATCTCTCTATCGAAGATATTGAAGATTTGTATATCTTCGTAATAATGGTGACTGGGATCGTTCTGATTGGAACTGGGATTGTCCTGGTGTACCGCAAATTGCTGAAGATGGATACAACCTATCAAAATGCTGGCCACGCGAGGTGCATCCATCAAATTGGAAAAATGGAGGAGACTTTGATAGCGACAAATGGAGAACTGTCTCGGAAGGTGGATTACATCTACGCTTAAGTCTATCCACGACGGACTCAAAGCCCTCGCAATGAAGGATTAAGCACTGAATCTGCAGAAGAAAATAAAGTTCTTTCTCTGTGTTCAGTCTATTTGGCTCAATTTCCCTTACAAAAATCCTCCTGATAATCCCCAGTCTTTGTTTTTCAAAACACTGAGCACACGGCCTCTGGACAGTAGCTGCTTGGGACAATTGCCAAGGACAATTGCTGCAGCCAGACAAAACATCTTCTGCCAAAGTGTCCTTGTGCTCATATTGATACAACATTGCTTCAACACTACATCCACACTGACCCAGAAACTGACAACAAGATAACATTCACTGCTCTCCTTGTGTCCTGTGGACTCTGGTCTTGAATGTGCATCGTGGGCTTTTTTTGTCTTTGTAATCATAATATTGATTACTTATGGTCAATATTCTGAATTCAATGATTTTTTTGCTCCTTCCTATTGTATGATTTCTTATCTGTACCATCCTATTGGCAGGCGCGTCCCCGATGCAGCCGTGTCACTGGAAATGCAGGTTCATTTTCTGTGTCAAGTCAAATTCTCTCGTATGTTATCAGTGATCTGTTAATGTACTTGGCAATAAATCTTTTTCTGATTCTGATTCTGAAAACACAAAGTCCAAACAGTGCTCCAAAACAAAAACCAAACTGACATACAAAGTTAAGTTATGGATTCAACACATCAAAACATGGGCAGGGTTCCGGTGGAGATGAGGAAAGAGACTCCAGCAAAGAATGAAGAAAATAACAACCCTTAAATAGAACAAGAAACAAATGATGGCAGGTGTGGATGCCATAAACGGGCAGGAGGTGACAATGATTATAACAGATATTAGCTGGGAGTAGTGCGAGCTGACTGGGGCACCGCCCACAACAGAGCAAAAAACCTGGAAGTGCCAGTGACAGCTGCAGCCCCAGGAAGAGAGAAGACACAACAGAATATGAATATAATAAAAACAAGTAAATCCAAAAATATGAAAATAACAAACCAGCAATGAACACAAACAGGAAAATAAATCATACTACAAAAACAATACAGAATGTGTGGAAATCAGCCAAAGGTAAAATAACAGGAATTACAACTCAAAACTACAACACTATACAAATATGAAACAAAAGGCAAAGAGACTGAGCCTGGCAGAATCCCCCTATGCTTAGGTCATGACAGACCCCGCCCCCCCACAAAGGGGTGGAGACCAGACACCCCGGGAACATCAAAAGAAAAAGACCCCCCCACACAAAAAACCCACCCCAATAAGAAAACAACCCCACCCCAGGCGGGAGGAGAGGGACCCAGGCATGGAGGGACCGAAACAAACCAGAGAAAATGAGAAAAACTCTCAGAACTAACACCCCAGCAAAACCTAGACTAAGAGGAAACAAAAAACGACCCCGCTCAGGACCCACACCCACGCAGAACCGGGCACCTAGGCCCCCTGGACCAAAGAACTTGACAGTTCAGGTGGCCAGCTAAAGTCCCAGACCTGACAGATGGTGTGGTGGTAAGAGTCAGATGGCCTGCTGGAGAATGTGGTCCACCCAACCCAGTGGCACCACCTGTCAGGAGGTTGGCCAGAGTTTTTTAGCCACCTAAACAGAAGAGGTGGCCCAGGAGGGGGCTGCCCCACGGGGAGGACCAACAAGGAAGAGGACGATGGAGCTGAGGAACCCACAACAAAGTCCGTTGGAGGAAAGGGAACCACGATGGCATCTGGCAGAGGAGAGGGGACCACGACAGCCTCGGACTGACCTGAGGCACTCTCAGTGGCCCCAGACTGGGGCATAGCAGCACCCACAGTGGCTCCGGACTGGAGCAAAGCAGCACCCGCAGTGGCTCCGGGCTGGAGCAAAGCAGCACCCGCAGTGGCTCTGGGCTGAAGCAGCGCAGCAACCACAGTGGCTCCAGACTGGAGCAAAACTGCACCCACGGTGGCTCCGGGCTGGAGAGTGTCAGCACCCTCAGTGGCTACGAGCATAGCTGCACCCATGGTGGACCCGGACTAGGCCATAGCTGCACCCACAGAGGTCCCGGGCTGGGATGGAGCACCTGCAAAGACCTCATCCGGAGGGGAAGCAGCACTCATGGAGGTCTTGGGCTGGGATGGAGCACCTGCAATGACCTCAGCAGGAGGAGCTGGACCCATGGTGATCTTGGGTGGTGAGGCTGGACCCATGGAGACTTCTGGCAAAGCTGGACAATCCTCGGTGACCCTGGGGAAGAGCTCAGATGGGAAAGGCATGGAAACAGGGTCATGATCACCGGCGGCAGTGGAACCCAGCAAGGTGAGTGCAGGTGCAGCTGACGGCTGCACTTGGATCTCCTCATCAAGAGCCAGAAAAGACCTCTCCAACACAGATACAACTAGAAAAGCACTCGGAGAGCGCAGACCTCCGCCAAGCGCCACAGTTCCCCCCATACAGTGTTTAACATCATAAATATTAATCCTACATTTATTTTGTCTAAGTTTATAGATTCCTTGTCAGCTGGGTTACACACTCCCCCGCTAAATTTGGCTGGGTGTTACAATTCACCGCACAACCGCGTACAACCCACAGGCCAATGGGTTATGCGAGCGTTTTCATAGATCACTTAAAGCAGCACTCTAGGCTTCATTGACAGATCCAAATTGGGTAGACAGACTGCCATGGGTTATCCGGATCAGTCTTCGTAATATTATATATTATAGAACCTGAAAAAAAGAAAAAAAAAGAATCCTTTAAATAAAAAATTCCTGGCTCCAGATGGTGATCCGGATGACCTCCAAAATGTAATCATCTGTAGGATACCACATTTCTGACAATCTGTGAAAATTTCATGAAAATCCGTCCATAACTTTTTGCCCCCCAAAAAAATTTTAAAAAAAGAATCCTTTAAAAAATTCCTGGATCCAGACGGTGATCCGGATCAGCACCAAAATCTAATCATCTGTAGGATACCCCATTTCTGACAATCTGTGAAAATTTAATGAAAATCCGTCCATAAGTTTTTGAGTTATCTTGCTAACAGACAAACAGACAAACAAACAAACAAACAAACAGACAAACCAACGCTGATGATCACATAACCTCCTCCTCTTGGCGGAGGTAATAAAAACAAAGGAGAGCACTTGCCTGAGCTCAAGCTCCACTGCTGTCCAGGACTCTGTTGATCCAGACAACTCCTCGGGCACAGCCTTCTGGAGGTCCAGCTCAGACTCTGCTGTGGTGGCCCCAGCAGCAGACATAATGGTCGATGCAGTCCCGGGACAGCCCCATTGATGTGACCCATGCAGGTGGTTCGCCCGGCGTGGCAACAGGAGGTCCGTTCTCTGCTGGCACTGGATCTGGCACAGCTGAGGCCCAGGAATGTCACCATGGGATGAGATGCTGTCTCAGCGCTCAGCCCATGTGTCCCTTCATCCCTGCTTCTCATTGAGCAGCGTCTCAGCAGGCTCCCAGCTGGCAGCATTACGGACGGCTGGGGCCAATTAATCCTCATCAGCTGGGGCGCTGCCAATGAGAATAAATAGGAGCAGCCTCGATGACTCGGGGCTGCGACATAAGCACTGCTAGGCTGAAGCCCCTTCGTCTGGTGTCAGCCTCTACTCCCCTTACAGCATTCCTGTGATTGTAACCCGCTGTGAGTATGTACGCCTTGTTACCCCTATGTCCGGTACGAGCTCCCTGCTCCTGCGCTGTGCAACCTGTGAGTGTACCTCTGTACGAGTGTCTGTGCTCTCCTCATCCCTTATCCCTCACCTTTAATAAAACATCACGACTCACTGGCTCGCCCTTGGCTCTTATTGCGTGGCTCCCTAGAGCCGTGCGTGACAAGGGACACTCACTCTTTGGCACAGGCTTCGGATCACAGGCAGCACTCTCTCTCCGTCCAGACCATGGCTGTGCTGCTGGAACCAGGTTCTCCAGGGCCACAGGCTCCTCAATCACTCGGTGGCTCAATCCAGTAGTCGGCGGACACTCGGGGAGAATAGAAGGAGGCACGGAGAGGACAGGTGAGGAATTAATGGCTGCAGCAGGTGTTGAGGACTCAGGGGACAGCAAACACTGAGCCTCACTACCAGGAATCAGGCAAGGCATATCTCCATTTTCTCCGCAAACTGAAGACAGCACAAGTCCTACAACCCATCATGTAGTCATTCTACCGGGGCACTATTGAGAGCATCCTCACCAGCTGCATCACAATGCTGTATGGAAGCTGCACCGTCTCCTGCCGGAAGATACTTCAACGCATAGTGAAAGCTGCCAGCAAGATCATCGGTGCCCCTCTGCCCCCACTCTCAAACATCTACCTTACTTGCCTCACCCGCAGAGTGATCAACATTGCAGGCAACACCTCCCACCCCTCACACTCCCTCTTCAGTCCCCTGCCCTTGGGAAAAGGTAACTGAGTCTCTGGGCCCACTCCACAAGACTGCTAAACAGCTTTGTTCATCAGGTCATCAGGACCCTGAACTCTGTCCACCCCACCCCACCCCACCCCACCCCAGACCATAACGCACTCACCCGCACAATAACTACCTCAGCTGCTGGCACAGAAAGACTGGCACACCAACAGTAATACATTTACTGCTGTATGTTTCTGCACTTTACTGCAACCATTTGTACAAATTCCATATCTGCTGCTGTCTACTTTGTAATACTGATCATGTGCAGTCCAAGCTGTCACTGTTTGCACCTACACTACTACACTGACCTTGCAACTATGAGTATTACTGCTCTACTTTTTCTGTATATAGGGTTGCTGGGTTTTATCATTTTCCTTTATTTACACTGTGGGATGTCTGGGTCTATTTTTTGTCGCTATTTGCACTGCGGGTAGCATTACTGTACATAGACTGCTGTTGTTGTTTTTCCAGTCGTATTTGTTTAGTTTTATATATATATATATATACTGTATATATATATATATATATATATATACACAGTATATATATGTATATATTGCACACACCACTGAAGAGAGAGAGAGAGATTTTGATTTTTAAAAGATCTTTAATAAACACATTTGTCCATCAGTCAATACAATTTCTATGTCATGCTACATTACACAGAAAATTAATCCCCCAAAAAACGCCCCCAAAAAAGCTGTCCATCATGAACTGAACAGAGGACATTCTCCAGGGACCAGAGGGTCCTGAAACCTTCCACATCCCCATTCCCCATAAAAAACTGAAAGTCCAGCCTGATTCTGGCTTTAAGTAGCCTCACAAATAAAATTTTGACATCAACATCATTCTCAACATTTTCAAGTTTTCTTCTCCGGCTTACATAGATAGCCAACTTTGCCTGCCCTAAAACAAAGTTCAGTAGTTGACACTTCTGCTTAAAACGACGATTGTACATAAAACCACAAATGAAAACCTGCTTAGAGAAAACTTCCTTAAAAATATGAACAAGTACTGTGAGAAGTTCAAAGAGGCCACTCAGGCGCTGACATTCAATAAAACAATGAAAAACAGTCTCCCTAGAGGAACAAAAAACACACTGATCACTGACACTGCTGTTAATCACAGAAACAAAAGCATTGACTGCTATAATACCATGCAAGACCCTCCACTGTAAGTCTCCATGCCTCTTAGGGAGAGGGGCTTTATAAAGAGCCCTCCAGGCAGGCCGATGCCCTTTTCCTAATTTAAAATAGGCTCTCCAAGGAGTGTCCACACAGGTGTTCAATCTGTCCTTGTTGAGTGCCATCACCACCAGTCTGTAGAGTGCCTTACCACTGGCTCCTCCAAAGTCCACACCAGTGGGAGCACAGAATGCCAGTAAGGAGCAAGGAGCGACGTCAAAGTCCATATAGAGCGTGAGAGAGGGAAAGGGGTCCGTGCTTTCCAGCTGCAGCGTGCCATTGCTAAAGTCCAAGAGTAGGGAGTGCTCAAGTCCATGAAGCTCCTGTTTCCAGTGTGCAAGAAGACCATCGATGAAACGATTCGACCTGACACCAAGATGAGCTGCTAAAGCTGAGGCGTTGTTGAGGCCAGGACCAGCCAGTTCCACCATTTGCTTCAGAGTGAGAACGTTCCTGGAACACAGCCTATCAAGGAAGGTCCTTCCAACTCCCGGCAAGACACCAAGGCGACCACCAAAAACCAGCGGCTCCCTCAACAACCAGTAGAGGGAATTGCATGGCCCTCTTTGTTTTTTAAAAAGAGTCCACACTGAAAAGAGACTGCGGTGAAAACTGGGTAAAGACAGTGCATTAGAGTTCTTAAAATCCATTAAAAACACAGGGAGGTCTAGCCCAAGCCCAAGGACTCTCTGTAAAATAACACAGGCCAAAGGCCTCCATACCAGGTCCTGGGGGCCCGTCAGCAGTCTCTGTATGAAAGTCAGTCTAAAAGCAGCACCTCTACTAGCTAAATGAATCACTCCTTGCCCCCCCTCCTCTTTGGGAAGAAATAACAGGGCTTGAGGAACCCAGTGGAGTCCACCCACCCCAAAAAAAGTCCACCAAAACAGACTGAATTTTGGACAACAAACCAGCAGGGGGGTCCATGCACATGAGGCGGTGCCACAGGGATGAGGAAACAAGATTATTTAAAATGAGCACTCTTCCTCTAAAAGATATTCTTGGCATTAGCCACTTCCATTTGTTTAGTCTCCCGTTAATTTTCTCTATGACCCCATCCCAATTTTTTTGCTCAAACTGCTGATTTCCAATAAAGACACCAAGATACTTAAAACCTCCTTTTTTCCAAATCAACCCACCAGGCAGCGTAAGCTGATTTTCTAGTTTCTCCCCCACCATCAGAGCCTCGCTTTTTCCCCAGTTTATTTTTGCAGAGGAAAGTTGGCCAAAAAGATTGACACTCCTAACCAGAACGTCAATGTCACTCTGCTTATTTAGCAGAATGACTACATCATCTGCATAGGCCGACAGCTTGAATGTGGTGTCACAGCCAGGAAAAGTAACTCCTGATAGATCCCTTCTCAGGCAGTGAAGCAAAGGCTCTATGGCGAGGGAGTACAGCATCCCTGAGAGAGGGCAGCCCTGCCGAACCCCCCTCTGGACTTTTAAAGGGGCAGACAGGCCCCCATTTATCTTCAGCACACTCTCAATGTCACTGTACAAGACCCGTATCCTGGCTATGAAGCCTGGGCTGAACCCAAAAGCTGTTAAAACTGTCCATAAATATTGGTGTTCAACCCGATCAAACGCCTTTTCCTGGTCAATTGAAATCAAACCAGTTTCTACCGCCAATGAACCAGAGACCTCCAAAATATCCCGAATTAAAGTGACGTTGTCACTAATCAGCCTGCCAGGCACACAGTAAGTCTGGTCTACATGAATGAGCTCGCTCATCACCTTTCTCAGTCTTCGGGCCAGAGCTTTTGAGAGAATCTTGTAGTCTGTGCAGAGCAGAGAGGCTGGCCTCCAGTTCTTTAGGCTCTGGAGGTCCCCCTTTTTCGGCAACAGTGTGATGATGGCCCTCCTGCAGGTCGTGGGTAGGGTCCCCCTTTCCAAGCTATCTTGGAGAACCTCCAGCAGGTCTGGACCAAGCAGGGGCCAGAATTCCTTAAAAAAGTCCACAGAGAGACCATCTATGCCTGGTGATTTTCCATTCTGGAGGCTCATTAGCGCCGTATGCAGCTCAGACAGAGACAGTGGAGCATCCAAGCCGGCAACAAGGTCCTCTGAGAGCACTGGAAGACCATCAAGGAAGACCTGGCCCAGTGACGTGTCCTCCCTCCACTCTGCTCTAAACAATTCACTGTAAAAGCTAGCAGCGTGTTTCCTGATCTCTGCTGCTGTGGAGATTGTTCTCCCGTCATCGCCCAACAAGGAGTGAATAAGCTTTCTCTGTCCATTTTTCCCCTCCAGTCCAAAAAAGTACTGGGAGGGCGAGTCCATCAGAGCTACATCCATGTAGCGTGAGCGGACCAGAGCACCCTGTGCGGTGACCCCTAGCAAGCTAGCCAAGGCTGACCTTTTTGACTTGAGAGCCTCTAAGTGCTCCTGTTTTCCTGTAGAACTGAGCAACTCCTCTAGTTCTACCACCTCAGTCTCCAGAACTTTCAAGGATTGAGTCAAGCTACGAGTGACATTTTGAGTGTACTGTTGGCAGAGTTGTTTTATCTGGGCCTTACCAAAATCCCACCACAATTGGAGAGAACTAAAAGAGGGTTTTTGTTCCCTGTGTGACTTCCAAACATCATGAAAAACCTCTTTAAAAAACACATCATTTAAAAGTGTATTGTTAAAATGCCAAAAAGCACTCTTACACTTTACATTTTCAATAAACACAGAACAAAACAGCAGGCAGTGATCAGTGAAACCAACAGGACAGATACAACTATTTTTAAAAACACTCATTTGATGTTTAAAACCATAAAAACGGTCTAACCTAGCCATAGATAAAAGGTTATCTTTGACATGGCTCCAGGTGTACTGCCTCTGGTCCCCATGATGTGATCTCCACACATCGGCCATTTCATGTGTTTTCACCAGTTCTCTCAGCCTATTGGCAGAAGCAGGGTGAGGCTCCTGATGGTTCCTGTCTAGTCTGTGGTTTAATGTACAGTTAAAATCACCCCCCAGAAATAAAAAAACTATTTGGATCACAGGACCTAACCGTATCCGAAAGCACGTCAAAGACCCTGATCCTCTCTGCTCTCTGTGTTGGCACAAAGTTCACGTTTTCAAACTGTACCTTTAATAAGAGGAAATGACCTCTCACCACCTCTTCTACCTCATAAGAGACAGGCACACAACCCCTAGAGAAAAGTACAGCCACCCCCCCACTGCTACTGGATTTGTGGCTAAAAAAAATGCAGCCATCCCACTCTTTTCTCCAATGGCTCTCAATGTCCACAGTGCTGTGAGTCTCCTGGACCATCAGCACGTCAAGTTTCTTTAAATTAAAAAGCTTGTATAAAGAGGCCCTTTTTACATCATCCCTGGCCCCATTAATATTGAGAGTGCCAATTCTAAGGTGGGGCATTAAAAAGGATAAAAATAGGGTACAGTAAAAAAAACACACACATAGCATAAAAGGGAAGAAACAAACTAAGAGTCAACATGACTGTTAGTAATTTGCGATTTCAGTTTAGCAACCAGTTTCTTTAAACGATAAATTTCCTGATCAGTGAAAGTCTCATTCCCATCATTCAGTTTCATAAATTTGCGAGCTGATGCCACGAATAACTCCAGATCTGGAAAGTAATTTTCCACTTTCACAGCTCTGCTCCCCTTAGTCACCTGGAGAAATTGCCTAATTTTAGTAAAACAATAGGAGCTTTGCTCCTCCTGCGTCTGCGTCTGCATCAGTTCAGACTCATCTCCACTTTCGTCAGAAGCGCTCTCATTCAGTAAATCTAAATTCCCAACCCTACTAGATTTAGCAGAGCTCTGCAAGTTTTCAGCACTTTTCCTTTTTTGTGCAGCTTTAAAAGGATCCTCTTCAACAAAACTACATTCCTGCATTTCTTCATGAACTGCAACGTTTGTCATGCAGTGTTTGCTCTGTGTGTCCGCTACAGCCTCAAACCGCTCCTCCCCCGCCTGCAAAGTCTGTTCATTCACGTTCCTTCGTTTAACTGCACTTTTACTTACACCCTCCACCTGTTTACCCCGGGCGACAGGCTCGTCACAATGATCAGAGCTGCCGCCAGACAGATATTCCCCACCATCACTGTTTGGGGGGGCAACTACCGCGCCCGCCGCGGCCACCCCAGCAGAGGCGGCCGCGGCCGCCCCAGCACAAGCGGACGCGGACGCGGACGCCCCCGCAGAAGTAGAAGCGGACGCGGACGCCCCCGCAGAAGTAGAAGCGGACGCGGCCGCGATCCGCGACCGCGGCCGCGACCGCCCCAGCAGAAGCGGGCGCCGCAGCGGCATCCGCCGCACCACATGTAGCGCTACCCTCCGGACCACCAGAAACAGCGGCGTCACCTTTCTTACCGCCAGTGCTCTTTGTGTTCGCCTTTTCAGGACATGACCTAATAAGATGGCCTTCTGCGCCACACGCAAAACACTTCATGGTTTCAGATGTTGCAAACACCAAGTAGCTAAAGCCGTCAATCCTGAAATTAAAAGACGCGTTCAGTTCAGCAGAGCTGTCTTTCAACACCATGAAACACTGCCTCCTATGACATACAACATGCTTCAGCAGGGGTGATTTACTACCCAGAGAGACCATTCTGATAGGGGACACAACCTGGCCAAAACGGGACAACTCTCTAATCAGCTGATCATTTTTAACGAAAGGAGGAGCGTTTGAGATGGTGATCCTCCTAGACGGGTTCGCCAGCGGTAAAACGGGAGTAAAAGTGTCACCTATGACCACTCCCTGTGCCACCACCTGATCAGATTTTTCAGTCGAATCCAGAAAGATCACAATTGTGCTGTTCATCCTCGATGCTGATTTTATGCTGCCATGCCCAACCACCTGTCCTACAGCGAGGCTGGCCTCCTCCACAGAACAGGGAACTGTCGGGAGGATTCTCACACCATGACGCCGGGTTAAGCGCTCAAACTCCACACCACCATCAATCACCGGCATGATGCCGGCCGGGAAAAACCGACAGCAGAAGCTACCGTTCCCCAACACACTCACTCCAACACTCACACCCCCGCACACACACACTCAACCCACTATATTAAACACACACACACCTCAAACACACAAGATAGAGAAAAAGTTAGAAAATACAAAGTTTAAAGTACTCACTCGACACCACTCCACACCCCTGCTCCCACAAACGCCCACGCATGCGCACGAGAGAGAGAGAGAGAGAGAGAGAGAGAGAGAGAAATGCCATTTCCAATTCTCCTATATGTCTTGTACGTATAATAGTATTGACAAATAAAAATCTTGAATCTCTTGTTTGGGAGATTCATGTGTGTTTTGGACTGAGTAAAAATTATGAGGAAGCTGTGGAAATCATTGATAGATCAAAAATTGGCCAGATCTCTTAACAATATCTCAATGATCTCCACCCCTATAGTATAGTATAGGGAGTGTAACAGTCAGATATGAAAGATTATGACAAAGCTGGTAGTGTTTCTTTAATACTGATGGCATTTTTTTATTTGTTCCTTGATCTTACACATTAAACTTGAATAGAATATTATTTAACATTGATGTAGTTATTTGGAGTATTGCTATGTGAACAGCAACTGTGAAAAGCCTAATGTGGGACAACTTCCATTAAATACAACCAGATATAAACTCAAAATTGTCCTAAATGCTCTGCTCCTGCATAATACTTTTCACCCTGTGGCACTGGTAAACATAAAAAAAGAAGTATTTGTTCTGATCATGAAAAACTGACACCACAAAGTCAACTGATGTTTGGATAGAAAAACATATTTGACGTGACATGTCATTGCTGATACGGATTGCTTGATTGTGTCTGCATTTCAGCCCGAATGCAATTTTTTGTGGGTGTGACTAAGAAGAGGCATGCCTGTGTGTATATCTGTCTGCTCTGACTCAAAAATGTAATGTGGAGTGTGTGTGTGTGTGTGTGTGTGTGTGTGTGTGTGTGTGTGCTGCAGAGTCAGTCAAATCCCCCCCTCTGGCTGATCCACACTTCATCACCGCTTTGATCCAACTTCTAACAGACTCACACTTATCGAGGAAAACTTGGGCGCATATTAAAACTGATAACCACCTGCATCCACACTGTTAAGTAGACACACCTCTTAATTATCCGCTACACTGCAGATACTCCCTGAGCTCACCTTCATAAACCTCATTTGCCTTTTATCCCCTTTATCTCTTATATAACAACGATTCAGAGGTACATCCACTTTTTTCTTTCTAGCCAGTGGGTTATCTACCTGTAATGAGAACATAAAATTGTCTTTTGTAGCAGCTCTACACAGATTAAAATAACTAGAAAGCAGATTTTTCTGTTGCACAACCTCCTCAGAGGCAGCTGTCACCTTCATATTTTAAAGGTCCCATTTACTGCACTTTTTCCACATGTTGACAGTTTCTTAATGAAATGCTTGAGACATACTTTGATTAAATTGATTAAAGAATTTAATTACAGCAGCAGCATTATGAGTTATCTGATGTCAGTGCATGTGTCTCTAAATGCTCATGAGCCCCAGTAGACCCACCCTCCCATTTATGTCACTTAGGATGTTGCAAATTTCACTAATGTTAATTGGGTAGCTCATAACTCGGGTAGCTAACACAGCTTGAGCCAGCTAATGTAAATTTGTATTAAAGGATGAATAAAATTAAGCATCGCTGGTGGACAGGGGTGTGTGGTTTCAGTGGTCAGTAGGATAATATGACTGGTCCCTGGAGTACAATAACCCTGAATGAGTGAATGGGAAACTGCTAATGGCTGCTAGCCACCTTTGGTCTCAGTCAGAATAAAATACTAAAACAAATAATAGTAAAATAAGCTAAAATAACATTTAAAAAAATTGCACATATCTTCAAACTTTAGGTGAACAACAATTTCAGTGGACTAACTTTTGTAGAAAATAGCGATCAAGATTGATTGCAATCAAACAGTTAAAGGGAACACTCATTGAGAATCCTAAAATAAGCATATTATTACCTCTACTGAAAGCTGAGAACATAATAAACATGAATAGCATACTTTTGTAGCCTTAATTTTGTCTAGAAAGAAAAGAAATTGAATTTTTTCCATTCATTCTCTTGCACCCACGTCACTCTGACTTCCGTATTTGCCGACTGATTTGGGTGATGTTACAAGTTGTACAAAAAGCTCAATGGCTGCAGCAGAGCAACCCGCACTCTCGATTATGCATCTAAATTGTAGAAATAAATGGATATTGCAGACAACAGACCTTGTGAAGATTCTGATTGCTCGATCACTCAGTGGCAAGATCACTATTCTCACTGCAAGCATTTAACTTGCAAGGAGAGGGTGAAGATATGAAGCAAAAATGATGATCAAGATTTGTCTAAAAATCATCCTTATCAATAAAGCACATATATTTGAAGAATAAGGTCTACCCTTGCTAAAAACATAATTTGGTATTAAAATAAGAAACACTCTATTTTCTGTAAAATCTTAAGAATAATTTCGGCTGAGTTGCTGATCACTCAGGAACAACTTTTACACACATTTTTTTTTTTAATTTAGAGAAAAAAAACAATCACAAGGTGGATTTCAAAATTTTGTATAATATAAAAGTAAGACAAGAAACATCATTAAATACAAATAGATGTACCGGTTCACAGTGTTGTTAGGGTTAAGCTGCAACTCGTCTTCATTTCTGCTCGGTTCATCATCACAGAGGCGCACTGACTCGGGTTGCTTTGGCAGCTCCACTCTGATCCAGCAGCTCACACGGGCCCGAGCATCGCTGGGTCTGGGGAAAAAGGAGTGACCGCTGGTGGACTCGGACATGTGTTTAGTGGAAGTTTAAAAGCTGCTTCAGCCACCGGCTGGACGATGAGGGAAGAGCAACTGGGCAGGAGGACCAGAGCTAATGGCTAACAGGGAGCAGCTGGACGGTGAAAAAAAACCCCTCCTGGACAGATTTAAGAGGAACTCACCATTCGACTGTCTTGGCCCGGTTCATACAGGTAAACTGCAGGGACTGCAGCAGCAGCATTGGCACAAGCTTGGTTTTTGTCGTTGGCAGGGTCAAAATCTCCAAAATCTCCGTCATCATTATCGCCGTCTGCTAAATCAGGGGTTCCCAAACTTTTCAGCCCCCGACCCCCGAAATAATGGTGACAGAGACTGGCAACCTCCACTATCCCCAGAGGTGACATTACATAAGAAAACGTGCGCACAGTTTGATATAGCTGCAGATTCATCTAACTGCAAAGCATATTTCCCTTTCTTCACTCTGTCAATCAACTGACACTTTATGTTCTGGGCCATGTCCATGATGCGCCGGGATATGGTACCGTCAGACAGCGGCACTGCTTCCAGCTCCCGCGTCTGTTTATCCCCACGCATTGTCTGACTCATAGCAATAGCAGCAGGTTTTATTAGGGTTTCTCTGATTGTGTGTGGCGTTTTTGCCTGTGCAATTAAATATGCCACCTTTGAGCTTTGGTAGTGATTGTTGTTTGATTAGTTATGACTTTCTTTTGGCCTTGCATTTCTCTCTCCTTTTAGTGGAAAAAATCCGCTGGTTCAGAGACAAGAGATGGGTGCTTAGTTTTCAAGTGTCTGAGCATTTTTACGGGCTTTAAACTCTCATGTGCAAGCATCTCGGTACACACTACACATTGGGGATGTCGTACTTCACTGATAATGATGCATGAATCCATACTGAATATATTTGTCTCAATACTTGCGACACTTGACGGCTGGTCTGACTGTTTATGGAGCCAGGTATGGTGGTGTCCTCCTCCTCCTCCTCCCCCGGAGCCAGAAGTCGATGGCCTTTCTGACGGCATTTCTCCGCTCTCTGCTGCCATCTGCGCTGGTCTCCCTGTGTTGTCTTTGGTTGGTATTAACCACCATTTCATTTTTAAAAATAATATCCTAGGCTTAAAGTGTAGTGTGTTGATTTGAGCTGTTCAGGCGAAATCTATTGGTGCACACGGACCTCTGTGTGACCTGTGACGTTTACTGTTGCACAGTTAAAGTGACATGTTACCTATGTAATCACCTCAGGAAGATTCTGAAAATCATCTCGCGACCCCCCCTCAGGGACGCAGGACCCCCCAGGGAGTCAAGACCCCCACTTTGGGAAATTCTGTGCTAAATCACTCTTCACCTACGTCTTCCTCTTGGTTGGTATCCACTTCAAAACTCAGATCGAGAATGCTTCCTTCCATTTTCCTCAAAATATGAACACAATCTCATTATTTTCACATTGTAACAAGAGTAGACATTAATTCAATTTTCAGTTCCTGACGTCACCAGTTCAGGCCGACATTCCCAGCGAATTTCGGTCATCTGAAGCTGTCACTTTCACTGACTTTTTCTCTCTCCGGATCACAATTTTTTTTCCAAAAAAAAAGGTGATATTTGAGGAAATTATATCATTTCCTGTGTAACCATACCAAATTCGGCCAAATTAAAAATCAATAAATTTCCCCTTTAAACTAATGATAAACAGACGGACTCTGACTGCTCAGCTAAGCTAATGCTAACAGTTTGATGTACCAGCATGTCAAAAATATTTTTTTAAAAAGCCAGCATGATGCAAAATATATTGTCAACTGTGACTTAGTGAACCATATGGGAACAAAGATGTCTATTAGAGTGACTAAATTCATTGTACCATATTGTACCATTGTACCAACAACCATATGCAGGCAGACCATCTCACACATAAACTGGCTGCTCTACTGAGTGAATGTGTGCTATTGTGGAATGTGGATGGTTTCAGTATGTGTAAGCATGTGTGTGTAGGTAAAACAGCAGTTTCCAGATGGTGGGTGTTTATTGCTTTGCATGTAAATATGTGGTAGTTATTGCCATTGGACTCCTCGGCCACAGCAAGGTAATGCCACTTGTGTCGCTGGAGTCCATTAAACTTCCACCTTCTCCACCTGCAGTGAGAGTGTGGGAGAGAACTTGTGTTTATGTTTTTCCTTGTGTGTTTTCTCAAAATGCATTTTAGTGCTGCAGAGGTAGGAGGACACTTGGACTGAAGGGTGTATTAGTTTGCTTGCTGGCACATGTGTGCAAATGCACTCAGACATGTGGTGTGGTATGGTGTGTGTGTGTGTGTGTGTGTGTGTGTGTGTGTGTGTGTGTGTGTGTGTGTGTGTGTGTGAGAGAGAGGGGGTTGTTCCTATATTTCTTCCAGTGCACTGAGGTGTGTTTTATAAACTGACAAGTATTTCTGAAGCGAAACTTTGAACTCCGTTCTTGTTAAAATCACTTCATGCACAAACAGCCTCCATTATGTTGAGTGAAAACAGATTTGGAGAGCAGCTATAATAACAAAATGTGTAAATGATTCAAGGTTGACTATACAGACGTGGACAAAATTGTTGGTACCCCTCTATTGATGAAAGAAAAACCCACAATGGTCACAGAAATAACTTGAATCTGACAAAGTGGTAACAAATAAAAATTCTATGAAAATTAACCAATGAAAATCAGACAATGCTTTTGAATTGTGGTTCAACAGAATTATTTAAAAAAAACAAACTCGTGAAACAGGCCTGGACAAAAATGATGGTACCCCTAGAAAAGATTGAAAATAATGTGACCATAGGGACATGTTCAACCAAGATGTGTCCTCTAATTAACATCACAGGTGTCTACAAACTTGTAAACAGTCAGTCGGCCTATTTAAAGGGTGACAAGTAGTCACTGTGCTGTTTGGTGACATGGTGTGTACAAAACTAAACATGGACCAGAGGAAGCAAAGGAGAGAGTTGTCTCAGGAAATTAGAAAGAAAATTACAGACAAGCATGTTAAATGTAAAGGCTATAAGACCATCTCCATGCAGCTTGATGTTCCTGTGACTACAGTTGCACATATTATTCAGAAATTTAAGATCCACGGGACTGTAGCCAACCTCCCCGGACGTGGCCGCAGGAGGAGACGGATAATACGAATGGTAACAAAAGAGCCCAGAACAACCTCTAAACACATTCATGGTGAACTCCAAGGTCAAGGTACATCAGTGTCAGATCGCACCAGCCGTCGTCGTTTGAGCCAAAGTGGACTTCATGGGAGACGACCAAGGAGGACACCACTGTTGAAAACAAATCATAAAAAAGCCAGACTGGAATTTGCCAGACTGTATGTTGACAAGCCACAAAGCTTCTGGGAGAATGTCCTATGGACAGACGACACAAAACTGGAACTGTTTGGCAAGGCACATCAGCTCTATGTTCACAGACGCAAAAATGAAGCATACCAAGAAAAGAACATTGTCTCTATTGTAAACATGGAGGAGGTTCTGTTATGTTCTGGGGCTGCTTTGCTGCATCTGGAACAGGGTGTCTTGAATCTGTGCAGGGTACAATGAAATCTCAAGACTATCAAGGTATTCTAGCCCTTGTATTTTGCTGAAAAAAAATTACATTGATTATGTTGCTGGTCATTTTGACCCGTACTGTGTAAATCCACTCAAAACAGTCAAAAAACAGGTTAAACCAATAACAACTTTATTTTAGATTGTATAAACATTTATAAAAGGGACATAATACATTTTTAATTTCAACACAATATTTAAGAACTATTTTGTTCAAGTTTTTCCCTCTGCCTTTTTTTTTCCATTTAACTTGCCCCTTTTTCTCACATTTTCAATGTTCAACATTTTCAGTGCTCTCCACATGAAGGACAGAATGTAACTGTGTGATTTCTGCAGATGTAATTCTTGCATTTCACACAAGAGGTACTTGTTTTACTGTCCTCTCGGGAGGGACAGACCTGGCATCTTTTCCGTTTCTTTACACCTGTGTCCACTGGATCCATTGCAAATTGGTTGGATGACCTGACCTTGACCTTTTCAATGACAGCTGCAGCTGCTGGGGATCGAGCTGGCCTGGCTCGCCTCTGGATCTTGGGAGTGACAAGTGCTTTGCCGAGTTCTTCCAGGAAAAGCCGACGTCGGTACAATTTGCCGGCATTCCATTGCTGGTTGATTTCAGTCCACAGGACATAGGCATTGTAAGCAGACACATCCACACTGTTGTAGAAAATCACCAAGGGCCAACAGGCAGTCTTGCGCTGGCAGCTGTATGTTGCTGTGACTTTGTCCAGATTGTCAACTCCTCCTTTGGTGGAGTTGTAGTCCAGGATCATTTGTGGCTTCATGTCTTCTCTTGTGCTCAGAGATGCATCTGTGTACACTGTGCTCATTACAAGAACATTCTTGTTTCTCTTTGGGCAGTATGAAACAACTGCTGCTTTCTCAGTGAAAACAAATATTGAGGAATGCAGAGGTCAGGCCTGCATCTTCAGAATTTTCACTGGGAAGTTCTGGCTTATTTCTTCTGACTGTTCCCAACATAGTCAGCTTTCTCTTCTGAAGTTCATCTTCAAGGCGGTAGGATGTAAAGAAGTTGTCACATGTGATGTTATTACCTTGCAATCCTTCACTCATCTCCAGCACCACACGCATCCCCTGATTCTTCTCAGATGCTCCTCCAGGTAGCTTTCCAGTATACACTTGCATATTCCATACATAGCTAGATTTTGCATCACAGGCTACCCACATTTTGATGCCATACTTGGCAGGCTTGTTGGGCATGTACTGTCTGAACGGACAGCGCCCCCTGAATGGTACAAGGCGCTCATCTACAGTAACGTGGGGACCAGGATTGTACAACAAAGGTAGAATTTCAACCCATTTATCCCATACATCTCTAAACGCAGCTAGTTTGTCTCTTTCACGTCGACCAGCTCTGGTGTCACGGTTGTCAAATCGGATCACACGAGATATCATGTGAAATGTCTCCAGAGACATTGTTGCTCGAAAGATTGGCCTTCCATGCTCTTCATCCCATAGACTTGCAGTTGCTTCTCCCTTTGACCTGTACACTCCAGCTAATACCAGAATTCCAATGTAAGCATGCAAGTCAGTCTGATCCAGTGGCTTCCATTTCTCCTGAAATACACGCCTCCCCTCCAAGTTGGTCATTTCCAGTATAATCTTCTCTATTGGTGGGGATATGAAGAGCTGAAATGCTTATTGAATATCATCAGCTCGTGTGACAGCAAATCTTGTAGGACCGGGAGTCATTTTGATGACATTGGAAGAGGACAGTCTACCTCAGCTTTGGTGTGGTGATGTTGACCATTTTATATTACCATCTTTAGATGCCAATGTCCCCTCTGTGGATGATGATTGCTGCATTCCTTGGCTTTCATCCGATGGAGACACAATGGCAGTCCCGTCCTCTGTATCCTCCTCATCGTCGGAAAATTGACAATCTGGATTATCAATTACATTGTCCTCGGTCTCTGAAATCTCTTCCTCTGCATCACTATCTCAGTTCAAAATATGTGATGAAGCTTCTTCAGCTGTAAACCTTCTGGAGCTAATTTTTGGTGTGTTTGTCAAAGAGATGACATGAGAAAAGTGACAAGGACAAGGGAAAGAAAGTCCCTCCTTGACACACACCTGGGTCTCTGGCAATCAAAATACAATTAACTGGGCAGTCAAAATAAAGTACATCAAAGAGGCATGTTTATTTTGGATCTGTACAGTTACTTACCCACATAAAAGTGTCTGGGTCAAAATGACCCGCAACATCATCTTTGTATACAAACAGTGCACATACATTCGACTACACATCAAAGTGTCCAGATTTTACACACCAGTTTATGACCCTAGATGAGGAAAAGTCACAAAATTTCATGAAGAAAAAGAAAGGATAACCCATACTTTGGTCAACACGAAAACCGAAATGGGTCAAATTGACCCTTAACATAATACAAGGGCTAGAGAGAAATGTGCTGCCCAGTGTCAGACAGCTTGGTCTCAGTCGCAGGTCATGGGTCTTGCAACAGGATAATGAGCGAAAACACACAGCTAAAAACACCCAAGAATGGCTAAGAGCAGAACATTGGACTATTCTAAAGTGGCCTTCTATGAGCCCTGATCTAAATCCTATTGTACATCTGTGGAAGGAGCTGAAACATGCCGTCTGGAGAAGGCACCCTTCAAACCTGAGACAACTGGAGCAGTTTGCTCATGAGGAGTGGGCCCAAATACCTGCTGAGAGGTGCAGAAGTCTCATTGACAGTTACAGAAATCGTTTGATTGCAGTGATTGCCTCAAAAGGTTGTGCAACAAAATATTAAGTTAAGGGTACCATCATTTTTGTCCAGGCCTGTTTCATGAGTTTGTTTTTTAAAATAATTCTATTGAACCACAATTCAAAAGCATTGTCTGATTTTCATTGGTTAATTTTCATAGTATTTTATTTTATTACCACTTTTGTCAGATTCAAGTTATTTCTGTGACCATTGTGGGTTTTTCTTTCATTAACAGAGGGGTACCAACAATTTTGTCCACGTCTGTAGTTATCTAAAATTATATTAACCTCATAAAATGCAAAACAGGCAAAAAGCAGTTACAGATACAGAGTAAGAGGCAAGAATGACTTTTACATGACAATTCAATGTACTTATAAACCAATTTGTGTCATAACTTCTCTGTGCACCTCTCCAATGGTGCACGGCGAGGGGAAAAAGGACGAGGCTTTAAATGCTGGATTACACCACACGCACATTTATTAACACAAAAGTGAACATAAAGACACAAACACAGCTCGGATACACTTAGAGTTCTCACGAACGCCCAACGCACACACTGGAGGTTACAGCAGTGAACAGAACACAGGCAGTACTCACAGTGCGGGGGCAGTCCGAGTTGTCACAGCGACTATCGACAAGCAAACACAGATTCAGTCCTTCCTGATGTGACGGTGGACAGGGAAAACGACCATCCAACGCGTACAATAATCCAGCTGTGGCGGGTTGATTCAACCCCCCCCCCCCCACAACACACAGGACACTCAGCTCTTCTCTCGGTTTTTCCCGCTGCACTACTGAGATGTAATGTGCCATTCATGTATTGTGATGCAATGTGCCACGCATGTATTGTGATGCAATGTGCCATGCATGTATTGTGATGCAATGTGCCATGCATGTATTGTGATGTAATGTGCCATTCATGTATAGTGTTCATGCGTCCTGTCCTTACTGTGACCTAGAGGCTGAGATCAATATGTAGATGTGCTTTGGTGTGACCCCCACAAACAGACTGGTCAGACACAGCGCTCGGCTAGAGCAATTAACAGAACAGTGAAATGTGTATTAATGTCTACAGACAGACTCGTTTCTTCTGGCTCACTTCTGTGATGTTAATGTTGCCTTTCATGCATTGTGTTCATGCGTCCTGTCCTTACTGTAACCTAGGGACTGAGATCAATATGTCTCTCAAATGCAAATGTCTCATGCCTGTTCTGTTATCTCTTTGATCATGCCAACTGCTGGGGAATGCCCTTTGATGTATTGTTGTAGTTAGGTATATATGCTGCAACTCTGTAATGCAAACTCTCTCACTCTCTCATTTTGATTCTGCAACTGCTGCTGCAGGACACAGACATTGTGTCCTCCTTCTCTGAGAGCCGTGGGCTCGCTCCCGGCGCGCAGGCACGGCGCCGGGAGCGGAGCTTGTGACGGCTGGATGATATAATAAAGCTTCACTTAAAACCTTCAACAACGCTTATTATTATTTGCATCCGCCGCACAGCGGCGTTTGTCTAGCAAAGAGTTGCTTTTGTACAAACACCGCTGGCATGACGAATTGGGAACACCTGGGCGAGTGCGGGAAAGATGATTACCGGGGCAAACAGCTGACTGTCAGAAAGAGGGGGGCGTGCCCGGACAGGCCAGAGTGGCAGCTACAGGCAGGAACAGAAACGGTGCACGGACATGAAAACAACAAGAAATCAAAACTCAACTCCACATAATAAACCCACTGCCTGAGCCACCAGGATTGATCCTTCTAGGGATGGATACCAGACACCCACGGTAACATCAAGGGACCCCCTCCCCCTCCCCACCAACCCCAACAGGCACAACAATAATACACAAACCCGGGTGGGAGGTAGGGGAAACAGGAAAGGAGGGAACACAATACCCTGCCCAGGGTCCAAAACTAACCCCCCCAGACCAAAGACGTGGAGGCTCGGGAAGCCGCCCTGAGTCCCAGGCCCAACAGGCAGTTTGGCGAACCCAGTCAGGTGGCCTGCAAGAGAACACAGGCCATCTGGCCCAGAGACTCGGTCCCTCAGGTGGTCGGTCAGCGTTGTTAATCCACCAGGGCTGGCGGGGTGAGGCAGGAGACGGCCTGCCTACCGGGAAGCTCATTGGTGGGTGACCGAACTGAAGGGAGGGAACCCCCATGGCGTATGACCGGGGGGAGAAGGGGACCACGGCGTCCTTATGGTGGTCCACAGTGCCCTCAGGAATCCCGGCTTGGGACCCAGCTGCACCCGTGGTGGGCCCCAACTGGGCCTGCTCCACTGCACCTCCGATGGACTCCAGCAGGAGCCTAGCAGCACCCATAGTGACCTCCAACTGAGGCTCAGCTGCACCCGCGGTGACCCCTGGCTGGGCTGGCTCCGCTGCACCCATGATGGACTCCAGCAGGAGCCTGGCTGCACCCGTGGTGGGCTCCAGTTGGAGCACCGTTGCACCAGTGGTGACCCCCATCGGGAGCCTCATTGCTCCCGTGGTGGCCCCTGACCGGGCCGGCTCTGCTGAACCCATGATGGACTCCAGCAGGAGCCTGGCTGCACCCGCAGTGACCCAGATTGGACCAGTGCTGCACCCACCACTGTCCCGGTCTTGGACGTGGCTGCACCCGCGATGGACTCTAGTTGGAGCACCGTTGCACCAGCGGTGACCCCCACTGAGGGCCTCATTGCTCCTGCTGTGGCCTTCCCAGCAAGGGAGGTAGTACTCCTGACGTCACCTGGCGCTGGGCCCCCGTTGACCTCCTCCGGGGTCACCAACATCCTGTCGTCATCAGTTGGCAACCCTGGTGATGGCAGCTCTTGCCCGGCGACCCTTGTGAGAGGCTCGGCAAGCATTGGAAAGAAGGAAAGGTTAGGGTTGCCGGCAGCGGTAGAGCCCGGTAAGGGGAGCTCAGGTGCAGCCAAGAGCCGCACCCGACTCTCCTCAACAAGAGCCAGACAAGATCTCAAAGGCAATTGAATTACAAGAGAGACAACTTGCCTGCGCTCAAGCTGTACCGCCGTCCAGGACTCTGACGCTGTTGACGATAATGGTCTGGGTCCTGTCGGCTGGGGGTCTGGTCCGGGGGATGACTCTGCTGTGGCAGTCCCCACAGCAGGCGTGATGGTGACAGCAGTCCTATTATCTTCCTGCAGTAGCTCCAACGCAGGGGATTCCACCAGCATGGCTGCAGGGGAACCTCTCCTTGCTGGCTCCGGGAACCATCTGCTCACTCTCAGGAATCGACTGGGGGAACACAGAAGAGACAAGGAAGTAGTTTACCTCTGCAGCTGGAGGGGAGGACCCAGCGGACTGCCAAAGCTGGGCCTCTCCTCTTGGAGGCAGACAGTGTTTATCATTATCATGTTTAATAGCACAAAAACACACTTGCCTGTTCTCCCAGAGCTCGATGTTCGCAGCTGCGGGGAGCCGGCAGTCATCCTCACTCACATCTGCACTGGCTCTGGATCCCCCTCTGGATGATGGAAGAGCCGGCTTGGGAGATGTGGAAGTGGGCGTGGACCAGGGAAGCATGGCCCTCTCAGAGGCTGGAAAGACGGCAATAGCCGAAGGAGGGGAGGGCTTCTCCCGGCGTCTCCTCACCGGATGACGCCGTGGTCTGGTCTCCGGGAGGAGGGTCAGGTGAAGCGTCCCGAGGAATGAAGGCCTGATGATCTCTGGGTCTCCGTCTCGGTGCCGTGAGGAACGTCAGCCCGGGGAAAGAGCGCTGAAGTGAACTCACAGTCGCCAGCAGGTCAGCAAACTTGGGGTAGCCCCATAACCCGGGATAAACCTCCAAAACCTCCATAGCTCCTTCCAAGCACTCCAGCTTCCTCTTCGGTCCTCGGGTGGTGAGGGCCCCGTTGACACAGGTCCGGATATATTCGGTGGCCCATCCCTTCTCAATCGTGGGCAACTCCGCAGCAACAGCCTCCACAGCAGACGAGATGGTGGTGTCAGTCCGATGCTCCTCCTGCAGTAGCTCCAATGCTGGGAAATCCTCCAGCATAGCTGCAGGGGAGCCTCTGCGTGCTGGCTCCAGGAATGGATCATGCGGGGCCACTGGCTCCTCCACCGTCTGACTGCCTTGACCTTGGGCCAATGGACCCTCAGGGAGAATAGGAGGAGACACGGAGAGGGGAAAAGGTGAATTAATATTTGCAGCCGGAGGAGAGGACCCAGCAGACTGCTTAAACTGGGCCTCTCTCTCGGGAGAGAGAGAGGCCCAGTTTACTTGCCTGTCACTTGCCTGTCACCCTGGCTCCTGATGTTGACAGCTGCAAACTGTTGGCAATCACCCTTCTCCGTGTCACTGACTCCTTCAAAGGCTTGTAGAGTAGCCGGCTCCGATGACGTGGAGGTGGGCGTAGCCAGGCCAATCTCGGCGGCTGGAGCGATGACGGCCGCCGAAGACGAGGGGGGGTTCCTCTAGCGAGGCTTTCTTCTCCTCGCAGGCGGTTGGAGCACCAGATAGTCCGGGATTTTGAGCACACCACCCGGCTGCAGATAATCCAGGCCGATGGACTCCAGATTATCCGGAAATGACAGCAGTGTAGCCGCGGGAGGCTCGAGCTCTGGGAGCTCCGCACTCGCCCCCACGCATGGCACGGCGAAGATATCCCGGAGGATCTTGGTCACCTCTGGATGGTCCCACAGGCTATCCCGATTTACCACTCTCACCGCCGTATCCCGAGCCCATTGAGCTGTCTCGGGTGAACAGCACTCCAGCATCTGCGAGAGTATGTCCTCCAGCAGACAAAGCGAGTGCAGATCCCTCTCCAGCAGCTCAGCCATTGCGCCCGGAAAGCAGGTGAGTGAAAATGAGACAGTCCAAAAATGAAAAAATGATTTGTGTGGGTGTAACCCACTAAATCCTTTTTATGGCTGGATTATTCTGTCATAACCTCTCCGTGTGCCTCTCCAACGGCGCACGGCGAGGGGAAAAAGGACAAGGATTTTAAATGCTGGGTTACACCACACACACATTTATTAACACAAAAGTGAACATAAAGACACAAACACAAAAGGATACACTTAGAGTTCTCAAGAACGCCCAATGCACACACTGGAGGTTACAGCGGCGAACAGAACACAGGCAATACTCACAGTGCGGGGGGCAGTCCGAGTTGTCACAGCGACAATTGACTAGCAAACACAGATTCAGTCCTTCCTGATGTGACAGTGGACAGGGAAAACGACCATCCAATGCGTACAATAATCCAGCGGCGTTTGTCTAGCAAAGAGTTGCTTTTGTACAAACACTGCTGGTGTGGCGAATTGGGAACACCTGGGCGAGTGCGAGAAAAATGATTACCGGGGCAAACAGCTGACTGTCAGAAAGAGGGGGGCGTAGCCGGACAGGCCAGAGTGGCAGCTACAGGCAGGAACAGAAACGGTGCACGGACATGAAAACAACAAGAAATCAAAACTCAACTCCACATAATAAACCCACTGCCTGAGCCACCAGGATCCATCAGAACCGAGCCCACAGGAAACATGGGCTCGGTTCATGATAATTTGGACAAAAGGTTGGGGAAGTTCATCTTGCTTTGAAGCTTTGACTTTGGCAGCCTCAGTTTGTCTAACTCTCCATTCCTTGCAATCCATTCTCAGCAAGGAAACTTTAATTTGTGTAAGTAAAGAATGCACTGCATGACTTAAACAAAAAAAACATATCAGAGGTTGCACTATAATTTATTGCTGTCTGTCATCTTGACAGACAGATGTTGTAAAAATTCAGTCATGATCTATTATAATCCATCAAAACAAGGGCTGTCACGATGGAGGAATTGTCCATGTAGTGATGGTGGGTAGCTCAACAATGTGATATGCAGTATTATCGCTAATAATTTTTAGAGCCCTGTGATTTTGTAAATTGAGATGTTTGTCGCTTCTGAGACAAATTATCAGACAAAACTCTGAGATGGTCATTACAGGTCTGCTCTGTGTATGTAACGGGAGCGCAGAGTACAGGTTTCCCCATAGGGTCGTCGCTGGCAAGGTTAGCTGCCGGTTCTCTTAAAAAAGACCTGAATCATTTCCATAAAACAATATATTGTGGTGACCCAGCACACTGCGGACAGACACTGTCTCACACTCATCAGGGCTGGAGGAAATGGAGGACAATTTACATACAGACAGAGCGCCCCAGGGGGCAATCAGACGGGACTGTTATGTATGTGTCCTCGGAGAGGACATCCGGGCTGGACGCTAGTTGATGTCATGCTAATGATGTGTATTGACTGATGTGTATTAGATGACAATCACTATGCTAATGCGCCATGCATTCTCTCTGTCTGTATAACGTGTATAAAAGAGCTTGTTATACATGCCTCAGCAATGCAAAAATTTTCCTACCAGACACATGGCCCCAGCGGGCAACACTGGGGTCCACCGGCTGTATTTATGTTAGAGGGTGAATAAAGAACCTGTGTCAACCTACGCTCGTGCCTTGCCTCCACATCCTTTCCTTACACACTCTACATTGGTGACCTGACATGAAATGGACTATCTCTCCCTTTCGCCGTGCCATGGATTCCTTTTTCTCCACATTGGTGACCTGATGGAGATGAACTGTCTCTTCCCTACGGCACACACCTTATGGTGACCTGACGTGGGATGAGTGTCTGCTCCCTTTCACCGCGCTGTGGATTCCAGAGACCGGGGATCGCCTACATCCTTTGCATCTGTTGGTAAAATGACATGATTGCTCTGTCTTTCTCACACTTCTTTATCTGCTTGCTTCACACGCTACACTGCAGAGTTTAGTTTACACCCTATAATTCATTTGCTGAAATCAGTTAGAATCAGCTTTGCGCACAGCTGAGCGGCCACATAAGCGGAAATAACTGTTACTGATACAATGAGGAAACCACCCCCTTGTATGGAGGGTGGGGGAAGTTATATAAAAACTGTAGGGCCCACTTTTCGAGTGGCACACTCTTGGAGAATTGCCTAAAGAGCTGTGTTCCAGCACTGCTTGTATCCATATCTCACTTTCAGTAAATTAAGTGAAAGTATACTTCATTTCTCAGTCTGATTATTTGGCCGTCGTATCAAAGAACTGGGGTTTAAGGTATTTTAGACACAACACATCCACACTGGAGCATGCACGCCTTATCCTCTCTCCATGACGGTGACCTCCAGGGCCGGATGGAGAGCGCGGCACTGGGACCAAGACGCACGAGGATCAGCGACACGAGCAACGCACAGAAACAGCTTGAACGGGGAAGATCATCGGCGCCGTCGGCATTGATTTCCACCAAGCTCCCCAACTCTGACTCACCTCCCGACAGGGGGACTCTCTGCACACAGAAGTGCTGCGCACACACCACAGGATTACGAGGACAGCGCAACTTCTAGCTATGTGGTCACTGCGCACCAGGGACAAACCAGCTCCACAGACTTATACATCATCCTCCACCATTGCACAAGCCCTAGAAACATGGCCGATCACCATCCTTGGAACCTTTAGGGCTGCTCATGCACCTGAAGCAGACATGCAGCCCACACATGGTACTTTGTATGGGTTTCTCAGCCACGCCGCACAATGGGAATTTACCCGATTGCTTTCCCCAATGACTTTAGGGCTGCTTCCGCACCTAAAGCCAAACCGCCAAGTCCCTCACACAGCTTCAGTTTTTTTTCACAGCCGCTACGCATCCTCGGGGAATTTGGCCATTCACCTCCCCCACATCCTCACAGGACTGAGCCGCAAGAGGAGTCAGAGACTTATTTTTTTTCACAGCCGCTTTGGCTCACTGCCAGGTTTACCGAGAAAGTCCCTCACCATGGCAGATCCACATGCAATTTTTGCGTGGCCCAGACACTTTTGATGTCCCGGGCCGGCACCCACTTATTCCCACCTTCCTCCCCCTCCTCCTCCACATTGCTCTTCCAGCACCTCACTCCCTAAAGCTGGCCGATCGCCGCCAGTTTGTTCCATTATGCACGACGCGCACCGGCCCCGTGATGGGACTGTTATGTATGTGTCCTCGGAGAGGACGTCTGGGCTGTGCGCTAGCTGATGTCATGCTAATGATGTGTATTGACTGATGTGTATTAGATGACAGTCACTATGCTAATGTGCCATGCATTCTCTCTGTCTGTATAACATGTATGAAAGAGCTTGTTATACATGCCTCAGCAATGCAAAAATTTTCCTACCAGACACATGGCCCCAGAGGGCAACGCTGGGGTCCACCGGCTGTATTTATGTTAGAGGGTGAATAAAGAACCTGTGTCAACCTACGCTCATGCCTCGCCACCACATCCTTTCCTTACACCCTCTACAATATCAAGGTTTATTTCTGCATGGTAGTTTGGAGTGGCAACCCCTGATTACCTCATGAACCCGGACAATGGACACAGCTTCAAGCCAGGTTCAGAAAGGCTGTTCTGCTCTGAAGGGAGCAGGGGAGAGTTATTGTCGCCTCCTCCAGGGGACAGAATGGAGCATCCGGGGGGGTTTATGTGCCCCCTTTCCCTAAAACCCCTTCACCGAACCAAGTCAAATGAATGCAGAACAGATGGATGGTGGTCTTGGCGCCTTCAACCCCTGTTGCTCTCTGGTTCAGCCTTCCGACCGTGTCCCTCCCATTCCTCTGTGGGCGCCTCCGGGACTCTGCACATGTGGGTGCAACAGCCGATAGACTCCGGTTTCTGAAATGACTACGCCTTGCGTGTGCTATGGGGTTCTGGAATACTGTAGCCCCAGCAGTGGAAAATGGGTGGTCGCGGTCAATTTCACGCCGTCCCTGGGAAGGGACGCTGTCAGCATGGTCTCATAGGTAGACCCTGACCCTCCGTGTATGGAGCCATGTTGGCGCCTCTCTCTTCTCCTGGGGTGGGGGTGGGGACTCAGGTGTTGAGCCATGCCCAGTGTTAGCCTGATTAGTTAATGTTATAACCAATCAGGCTAAGCAGGAATGCTTACATAGCTAGAAATGCTCTGTCCAAAGTCAGCCGTATGGGGAGCGGAGCTTAACTCTACAGTCACGGCAGAAAAACACAGACTTGGGATTTGGGGCTGATTTTGCTCTTGATATGTCTCGTAAGTCACAAAAAATTTTTTACAGACATGTTAACAACAGAAAAAAAATTGATTTTTACCGGAGTATCACTTTAAGCAAGTCAGCAGTAAGTAAGTAAAGCTTCAAATCACAATCCGTCAAGATGACAGACAGCCTTGAAAATTTTCCTTCACAATAAAAAAAAAAGGAGTCACTGAAGTACAGAGAATTCTGGGTTAATGCAACCTCTGAATCATATCTACATTAACATCATTTCATCTTTTGTCATCAAATTTGTTCTCTCCCAGGGCTCCAAGAACAAAATGACATCATTTTGTTCTTGCAGCCCTTATTTGAGAGTTTTTGCAGCTTGTTCTTGACACATCATGGTGACAGAATTTTTTTCTTGCGTAATGTACAAGAACTATTGTGTGACTGGTCAGAAATACAGATTTCCCAGGAGCTCTGCACTTGAGCTTCTTGTGACGTATGAAATGTCCTGGCCAGAAAGAACTTTGTTCTTGTTCTTTCCACCTCAAGAAAATGATCAATTTTTTTCTGTTCTTGCGGAGTATGTACAGGCCTTTAGGGTGTTTCCACACTTGAAACTCCACATGTTATGACCCATTTAGTGAGCCAAGGCCAGAATTTTCTATTCAGCCTGGGTTCTCCAAATCCATTTTGACCCATACATCAAGGTGGGCTGCCCTAGTCATTTTTGCCCTGGGGGGAGACATACATCTCCAAAGTCTCTTCTGTACACAAGCAAGGCAGACATACACATACATCCCAGGCAAGGATTTGAACTCATATCACCATAATCTGAAAACCTCTCACTCTTACCACTGAGGAGTTCCTCTTCTAGCACTAAGCTAGTAGTGGAGGTGTACCATAAGGTGTCAGGAACTGCACTACTGACTAATTCCTTATGGAGGAGGGATCCATAACGCCTTACTACAATTTTTATTTTGTTACATTGTACATTTGGTCTGGTTAGGTTTGGTTTCACACTAATCTTTATCCAAGCAGACCAAACAACTATATGTATTGCACTGACGTATCATGGTCATGGCGACATTTATGCAGTTAGCACAGATGCTGCAGTTGGCAAGCATTCTACTCACAATCAGAGGTGTTTTCTGAAGCTCTGGACACATTTGTAACCACACTTTAAGTGAAAACTGGTTCAGACAGTCATATTAGTAGATGAACTCGTTTAGTCAGGCTAGAATTTTATCCAGGCAATATGTTTGTCCTTATCATCAGCAGTGATGATTTTCAGCTTGCATTGCTCCTCCAAACTTTCACTACTCTCCGTCACATCCCCTTCGAAAATATCTGATATGTTTCTGCATTTTTATGATTTTATTTTAATTGACTTGGCTGCTAACTGACTATATTCAAATAAAAATCTGGGTCTATCCCTCTCTCCAAGTCATACCACAGCTCATTTTCTCTCTTATCGGCTACCTTAACTTCCTGGGTTTGGTCCGAAAGTCAGAACCTTATAAAAATTGCTTTCACACGCTAAACGAACCAGACCAAGTTTCAATTTAATCTGGAAGAGACCACGTCTTTTTGCCAAATTAAATTTTTGCTCTTTTGTCTGGACCATGGTTTAGGGGATCTTTCATACCTAAGATTTTGGTCCAAACCAAACTGAGAAGTCTGAATGTCCTGACCAAACAGGTTAGATGTGAAAGCCCCCTTAGTCCTCCTTTTGTAGTAAATTAAAGCTGATTTGTGAGACCTTTTCTACCTGTGGAGTCGAGGATGTAGTGCTCCATTGCTGATAAGAAGAGTACAAGATTGAATCATGAAAAGAAAGTACAACCGGCATTGCTAAGCAGCTGAAAACAGCAAAACAAATGCATTTTTGTGTCTTTTGATGTACCATATGCCTGTTTTCCCCCTTTTTGAGAGGCACATTTTAAAAGCACTAATACCTAGCGCACAAGTGTTTACACACACTCCACATGTGTCTTTTAATGGAAAAGTACAAAGAAAAATATGAACTAGTAAGACTGCCAACAGAGGCCTTTATTATGTGGTTGAAGGAACTGAGTGTCTTGGCTTAATGGCATAAACCATTTCAAACACCGACACTCCAGATTTCTTCAGTTTACTTAGAATAAAATAGAATAGAATAGAATAGAATAGAATAGCTTTATTGTCACACTACCACAATGAAATTAAGGTGCATCTCCAGTTCTCTAGTTAATGACACACTCAGATACACAACACACACACATCTATGCTAAATAGATAAATAATAAACATAGTAAAAATACTGAATAGATATACAATAAAATAAGGCAGCAGTAGAATAATAACCCAGGTTACATATATTTACACTGTAAACACAATATACAATAAAAAGGGCAGCAGTGGAATAAAGCCCAGGTTATTTACATAAATGTAATGTTACACTAAGATTAGTAAAATTATTGCACAGGGCATGGTTGTAAGAATTTACAGAATTTTATCAGAAAATCATTGCAGTTTATGTATTTTCAATGTTTTGATGGCCCAAGGAAAAAAAGCTATTTGACATCCTGGTTGTACAGGCTTTAATCTACCTATATCGTTTACCAGAGGAGAGCAGGTCAAACAGGTGGTAGCCTGGATGACAGGAGTCGGACAGGATGGATTTTGCTCTTCTGAGGCAGCAGGCGGTGGTGATTTCCTCCAGCTGGGGGATGGGGCAGCCAACGATTTTCTGTGCTATGCTGATCACCTGCTGGAGAGCCTTCCTATCTGTAGCTGAACTGCCCGCAAACCACACTGTAATGCAGTATGTGAGTACACTCTTGATGGTTGTGCGATAGAAGGATACCAGCAGTTTCTTCTCCAGTCTGTTCTTTCTCAGGATCCTTAGGAAATTAAATCGCTGTTGGGCCTTCTTTAAAACAGCCATGGTATTGGTGGACCAGGTAAGCTGCTCTGAGATGACAACACCCAAAAACTTGAAGGATGTCACTCTCTCCACCTGATCTCATTAATAAGGAGAGGAGCATAGCCCCCCTCCCCCCGTTCCCCCTGAAGTCATTTATGGCCTCTTTAGTCTTTGTGGTGTTCAGGAGCAGGTTGTTGGCCTTGTACCACTCTGCCAGAAGCTGGACCTCCTCCCTGTAGGAAGTCTCATCACCTCCTGATATAAGCCCTATCACCGTGGTGTCATCAACAAACTTGCAACAATGGGGGACACAATCATGGGTGTATACAGAAGTGAGCTCAGCACACAGCCCTGTGGTGAGCCTGTGTAGAGTGTAAGACGGGAGGAGAGGTGGGAGCTCAGCTTCACACACTGTGGCCTGTTTGAGAGGAAGTCCTTAATCCAGGCACAGATGGGAGGTGGGAGGTGCAGGTCTAGTAGTTTTTGTATCAGGTTGTCTGGTATGATAGTGTTGAAGGCTGAGCTATACTCTATGAAGAGTAGTCTTAGGCACTTTTCCACCAGCCCAGCACACCTCGGCACGTCTCGATTCACTTCAACACGGTTCGGCTCGCTTTTGTCTCCATTACAACCGTGTTAAGCTGGGGTGGGTGGGATTTCTATAACAGCGAGGCGGCGCTACACTCCCGTGACGTAGAACACGCGACCCAAGCAAAACATAACACATGCATCTGTACAAGGTGACTCCTCGGTCTGTGGCTTTTTTCACTGTAAATGCCAAAAAGGACCGCCAGACAAGGGTACAGGCAGCGAGATGAAACACTCTGGAATAGTTCTGCAGCTTTTGGGAGAGCCAAAGACGTGAGGATACAAACTAGGTCATATATGACGGTAAGCTAATGTTGCTAATGCTAGTTTGCTATAAGTACGTCGTACTACACTTTAATGTCTACAAGTTATCGCTGTTAGGTACTAAAATATGTACGCTGTGTGTGTTTCAAATGGCTCTGTTGTGGGGAAATTACCGCTTCATTCGGTCTGGGCGTTCAGCACAGCCTGTCACGGATGTCATCAGCCTGTCACTGATGTCAACACAGCTTCACAAACGATCAGTGGTTATAGAGCTTAAGAATGTCTGTAGAAACGTTTATTTCCTGTACAACAAATTGCTCTGATCTGCGTGAAAATCATGGAGAGACTGTTGAGACATCATGGATGTACCTGCTTCTGCAGCACTGAGTCTGAGGTGGTGTCATAGAAAAAAATGATCAGCTGACACAACTTGATCGCCATGTTAATAACTATATTAGCCACAAAATATATATTCAAAAAGTAAACAGTACTGAGTTAGGTATAATAAGATATATTTGACAGTTATGATGCATTTTAGGCCAAAACAAACTTGATCTAGGATTAAAAGCAATTAAAATAATGCAGTCACAAGGTTACATGGAAAATACTTGATTTACTAGATACATGTACTGTAGAAATATACTGTATATCCTCTGCATCAACAATGTACTAGACATGCATTCATGTAGTATTGCACTGGGAATTGCACTGACAATAAACCTCTGAAGTTTTTGCAGATGTCTCTTTTTTTATATGTGAAGGTTACCACCATGTGGCATAAATTAAATACTGAAAGATTGGAAAAGCTAAGAATAATCCAGCGGTTTGAGAAATCACTTTTGGTTTGGTGTAAGTCTGTCAACAGAATTATGAACCATAAAGCAGTTTGTGTTAAAATGTTAAATCCCATTAAACCTAATCCGGGGGCTTCCAATCATGTGTCATGGGGGCCAAGACCCTGCAGGTTCTCTCTTCTACCCAGTCTCTTCAGCAGGTGTTCTCACTGATCAGTCAGTGGAAGAAGTTCAGTGGAATCTGCTGTTGAAAACACTGGTTGGAGGTAAAGCCTGCAGGGTCTCGGCCCTCCATGGCACATGATTAGACACCCCCGCCCAAACCCATTATGATGAAGAGCAGATGCTAATATGACCCAGAATTCCTCCGTACTGTCACTAAAGTATGCAGGGTCTTCTGCGGTGGCACATCCAACAATACAGTCTTCAGTTAATAAAATAATTGTTTTGGTCACTTTTTTCTTAAAAATGAGCCATTATTTTCAAGGTCACCGATAAATCCTTTGTACAGTTGACTCTTTTCCCACCAGTGTCTTAACAGACAAAATAGAAAATCATGATGCAAACACATAAGTCACTAAATTGTTTATTACAATCAGCAGCAAATTCCAGATTATTCAGAATGTGCAAAATTCAAACTGTAAAAAAAAAAACTGGAATGGTCACACATGGCAGCCACGCTGCCTCATTGAGAAGCAACTGGATCGGCCCCTCGTACTGGTCCTGGTTCAGCAGATCTTCAGCCTGCATCTCTGTAAATAATGAGGCAAGGTCCAGTTGGGGTGGACAGTTTCCCTCTTGCCTAGACAAAAGACAAATGGGTGGTGGTTAATTAAAGCAAGTTAAAACATATTTGGGAAATACACTTGTTGCTAAAAGCCAGTGGTGGAATGTGAATTAATGAATGAATCTTTATTTCGGATTGATTAAAAGTAAAGATTAAAAGGAAATAGAATAATATAACAAAGGGGAAAAAATCTAACAAGGACAAATTAAACAATAACTCCTCTGATTATACAGTTCAACATAGGTTATCTGAAATGGGTGATGGCTGAAGCTGCAGCTTATATTGCCCACCATATTTCATCCAAGAATTCAAAAGAAAAACAAAACAGGAGGGATTACAATTTGAATGTGACAATAAAGTACTTCGTTGTTGTATTTAACCACAATTTTCATGTAGCTGCGCTTCGCTAGATTTTACAAGGGCTGCGTTACATTTAAAATCATCTGGTTTTACTGTGGCCTCAGCAATCAGAATGAATTAATACATTCACTTGAATGGAATATAGTACTTTAACTGAAGGTGTGCATCACCGAGTATGGAGTCGCTCAGTCAAAATATGAAGTTTTTATCAATAAAAGTTTGTCTTGTCTGTAAACGTGTCTCTTCTTGCCCTGGCTTCATGTGTGGGCGGTGTTTTGTACTAGCATTGCTAAAATATAAAAGGAAGCACTACAATGGGTCTCAAATATTTGTAATGTGTCCTGTTACTGCATGAGTTTATTGATGATAGACTATAAACTACACATATAAAGTAAATTATATTGACGACTGAACATCTCACATTCGCCAAAACATACAGTTATGAACATAACTCACAAAGGATCACACAAGTGATCTGACAAAAAAATAAATACATTAACAAGCGGTTTATTTTACAGTTGATGTACCATACTCACACAATCAAATAAATCTCAGTTCAGTCCCTTTTATATTAAGTGGAAATTGTGCTACTGTAGGAGTCAAGAATTGAGAAGACTGGATGATTTTCCAGTATCTGCTTTAATTCTCATTCATCCTACGTCCTTTCTCGATCGGCGTGAAAAGGGACAGGACGCAGTCACACACATACATTTATACACTTATCTCGAACAATACATCACACAAAAGTCACAATACTCAGTTACATCCTTTCATCTGTAATAGAACACCCAGAGTCCTTCTGTTCTCCTCTCTGACCCCCAAAAGGTCAGGCCGGGTAATCTTCTCCTCTCTCCTGAGTCCCCAGGGGGTGCAGACACATCGTCCTCTTGAGGTGTGAAGTCAATACACATGGCTAGCTCAAAGTCTCTCTTGACTGAATTCAGCCAGCCACATGTGAGTCACATAAGTTATAATTATGGGCTCCACATCACTCCCCCCTTCCACGCAAAAGACTGGGCACCCACATACAGTCATACAATAGTCATACAGCACGTCACCCCCCCCCCAACAGAATCTCACAGCAACCTAAACAACCTGATCAAAAAAACACATCATTCATGCAGCTTAGGTTTCAATCTTTTCCCGAATCTGCTGTATGCAGGTCTCCTGCTCTGTGTTGGGCCGTCCTGCTGTGCATCTGTGGAGTGAGGGGGAGAAGGGTTATTTGCCCCTCGTGGGGGGTCTCGGGGCCGCCCCTTGGGAGGCCTGCCGCGTCGAGGTGTGCCCGCTGGTCGCACAGACTCGTTATGCAACACAAAAGCAGGTTTTAATCTATCGATACTGATCGTCTCCCTCCTGCCCCCCAAATCTAACACAAAATATTTCTCCCCGGTTTCCAGCACTCGAAATGGACCGTCGTAAGGTGGGCGGAGGCTACTGCCGCTGCGCATCGTGCCTGACAAAAACAAACTCTGCGTCTCGTAAAGCCTGGGGCACGAACACACGCAGGAAAGAGTGATGAGCGGGGCCCGGGAGCATTTCTGCTCCCGTGTTACTCAGAGACCCCCGGATCGGGGAGGGCCCTGGTGCCGTGTGGTCGGGTAAAAACTTGCCTGGCAGCCTGAGCGGTTTTGCAAAGACCAATTCTGCTGGTGAGGCATCTAGATCCTCTTTGGGTGCCGAACGCAACTCCAATAAAACCCATGGTAGTTTGTTTACCCAATCTGTGTCCGTCAGTGACGCTCTGAGGGCTGCCTTCAAAGACCTGTGAAAACGCTCGCATGAACCGTTGGCCTGGGGATGATAAGCAGTCGTGCGATGTACCGCCGCTCCTAAGCCGCTGGCCACTGCTGACCACAGTTCCGACGCAAATTGAGGTCCCCTATCAGACGTAATATCTGACGGGACCCCGAACCGCGCTACCCAGGCTGTTAAAAAAGCGCGTGCCACCTCTGCCGCTGTGGTCGATGTTAACGGGACCACTTCCGGCCAACGAGTGGTTCGGTCCACCATCATCAAGAGATGCGTGAACCCTTGTGATGTGGGTAGGGGGCCCACGAGGTCCACGTGCACATGATCGAACCTTTTAGCCGGAATGTGGAATGGTTCTAAGGGCGCTTTAGTGTGCCTGTGAATTTTAGCCCGCTGGCAAGCCATGCAGGCTTTAGCCCACTCCTTCACGTGCTTGCGCAGGCTCAGCCAAACAAACTTCTCCGCCACCATTTTCACCGAAGCGCGCACCCCTGGGTGCGCTAGGGAGTGCACAGCGTCAAAAACGCAACGGCGCCACGCGGGTGGCACCACCGGGCGCGGTCGCCCTGTGGATACATCGCAAATAAGTGGGGGGGAACCGGTTTGTAGATTTTTGCGTTCCAGCCTTAACCCTGTTGGTCCAGACAGGAGCGCGCGCACGTCCGCGTCCTCGCTCTGCTCCGCCGCCATGGCTGCATAATATATTCCCACGTGGACCGGAGCCGCGCGCGTGTCCGCGCTGTTACCGCACTCTGGGTAAGCGGCCGCGCAATCCGTTTCCGTGCAGACGGGTGCTGTTACCGCACGTGACAGACAGTCTGCCACCACATTGATTTTACCGGCTACGTGCTGAATATCGGTGGTAAACTCAGAAATTGCAGCCAGCTGTCTCTGCTGCCGCCCCGACCACGGTTCTGAAGTTTTGGACATCGCAAAAGTGAGCGGTTTGTGGTTGACAAACGCGGTGAAATGCCACCCTTCCAGCCAGAACTGGAAATGGCGAATGGCTAAGTGGAGCGCCAGGAGTTCCCTGTCAAATGCGCTGTATTTCTGCTCGGGCTCGCGCAAGGACCTGCAGAAAAAGGCGAGAGGTTGCCAAACTCCGGCGACCTGCTGCTCTACCACGGCCCCTATCGCTACCTCTGACGCGTCTGTGGTTAGCGCTATGCGAGCTGCCGGGTCTGGGTGCGCCAGCAGTACTGCGTCAGTGAGTGCTTTTTTTACCGCTGTGAATGCGCGCTCCCGCTATGGGGACCACTCGATCACATTGGCAGGCTTCTGTTTTTTAAGCACGGTGTATAACGGCTGCATGAGTTGCGCTGCGCGGGGTATGAAACGGTTATAAAAATTCACCATCCCCAAAAATTCCTGCAATGCTTTCATTGTCCGTGGCTGGGGAAACTCAGCTCACTTTTGCCGGCAGAGGAACTGCTCCCTCTGGTGAGACACGGTGCCCCAGAAAATCAATTTGCGCTGCGCCAAACTGGCACTTGGCCGGGTTGATTATCAACCCGTGTGCTTCCAACTTTTGAAAAACTGTAGTGAGGTGTTTTTCGTGTTCCTCCTCTGAGGCACTGGCTACTAAAATATTGTCCAAGTAGACAAAAACAAATGGAAGGTCGCGCAGCACTGCGTCCATCATCCGTTGAAAGGTTTGCGCGGCGCCTTTAAGGCCAAAAGGCATGCGTAAAAACTCAAAAAGTCCGAATGGGGTTATTACCGCTGTTTTGGGAATATCCTCTGGTCGAACCGGGACCTGATGATAACCATGGACCAGGTCTATTTTAGAAAAAATGCGCGCTTTTGCCAGGTGCACTGAAAAATCCTGGATATGCGGAATCGGGTAGCGATCCTGAGCTGTGGCATTGTTCAACCTGCGATAATCACCGCAAGGTCTCCACGAGCCGTCAGCTTTAGGCACCATATGCAGGGGGGAAGCCCAAGTGGACTTCAAGCGGCGAATTATGCCCAACCTTTTCAGGTTGGCGAACTCCTCCTGTGCCACGGAGAGCTTAGCTGCATCCAAGCGCCGAGCTTTAGCAAAAACTGGTGGGCCATTCGTGGTTATGAAGTGCTCCACCCCATGTTTTGCCACCTTAGCTGAAAAAGTGGGAACTGTGAGTGCTGGGAACTGGTGTAGAAGGCTGTGAAACTTACCACCTGCTGTGGCGACGTTGGTCTGTACTGGCGGCGGGCACACCCGAGCTGCACAAGGGATAGAACAGAAAGAGAGTGCATTTACTAGGCGTTTGTTGGCCAGATCAACTAACAAACCATGTGAACACAGAAAATCAGCACCTAACATAGTGAAGCTCACTGCCGCTACGATGAAGGTCCACTCGTAAGCGCGGCCGTGGAAGGACAGAGACAAGGTTCTCTCTCCGTAAGTCTTGATGCTGGAGCTGTTGGCCGCTGTTGCTCCATCTCCTCGGGGTCCAGCCACCCGATCTGCATAAGTTGCAGTGATGAAGCTCCTCTGGGCTCCGGTGTCCATGAGGAATTGCCGCCCGGGGCCCGCATCTGTCAAATAAAGCAGCTTGTTCCATTCGCCGAGAGTGGAAGCTGCTAACGACTCCCGGCCCGGTCGTTTCCCCGCTTTTTGAAACTGCACGGCGGGATGCATCTGTGCGCCTTCTCGGCGAAGCGTCGGTGGTAATAGCAGGGGTTGTCATGCCCCTTGGCTCGGGATCTCGTCGCCGCCGTCGTCGCTGGGGTGGAATCTGCTGCCTCTGGCTCCACACTGCCCCTGGCCGTCGTGCCGAGATCTGCCGCTGCCATGGAGGTCTCTTGCTCGTCGCAGGCGTTGAGGAGCCGCTCCGCCTCCTGGGACAGCTCGCGGAAGTCCTGCTGGTTCACACATCGTCTGCTGGACAGGGAACCTCTCGTGTGCGCTGGGAGGGTTCTCAGAAAAATATGCTTGAAAAGGAACGTGTCGTTGTCCATCCCGATCATCTGTAGCATGTCCTCCATGAGGACAGTCGGCCTGCGTCCACCTCTGTTGCACAGGTCCAGTAGCTGCCTGGCTCTTGCCTCAGCCGACGGCACGAAGCTCCTGATGAGGGTGGCTTTCAGCGCGTCGTATTTGCCGGCAGCGGGTGGCTGCTGCACCAGGCTCCGCACACACCGAGCCGTGCGGCTGTCGAGCGTCGCGATGACATTATGGAATTTAATGTCATCCGCTGAAACTCCCCCGAGCAGGAACCGCGACTCCACATGCTGGAACCACAAGTGCGGGTCGTTCTGCCAGAACTCGGGGAGCTTAATCAGTCTTGTGCCCCTGCTGGCACTCCCCGGTGAATCCGGGTCTGAGTGGCTGTCTCCCAGCTCTTCCATATCGATCACGAGGCTGTCCTCCAGCCTCGGCGTGCTCAGATTCATGCGTAGGTCACCAATTGTAGGAGTCAAGAATTGAGGAGACTGGATGATTTTCCAGTATCTGCTTTAATTCTCATTCATCCTACGTCCTCTCTCGATCGGAGTGAAAAGAGACAGAACGCAGTCACACACATACATTTATACACTTATCTCGAACAATACATCTCACAAAAGTCACAATACTCAGTTACATCCTTTCATCTGTAATAGAACACCCAGAGTCCTTCTGTTCTCCTCTCTGACCCCAAAAGGTCAGGCCGGGTAATCTTCTCCTCTCTCCTGAGTCCCCAGGGGGTGCAGACACATTGTCCTCTTGAGGTGTGAAGTCAATACACATGGCTAGCTCAAAGTCTCTCTTGGCTGAATTCAGCCAGCCACATGTGAGTCACATAAGTTATAATTATGGGCTCCACACAACTTTGGTTCTGACACTTTACCTATAAAAGCAAAGGATTTCAGTTTTTTCCACAATGGCGAGGTAGGTTGTGGGGCGGCTGCTTTCCTCTTGCCTAGATGAACGACAGAAATGGATGGTGGTTAGTTTCAAGCAAGTTCAACACTTATACAGGCACATCTCAAAAATTAGAATACCATGAAAAAATTCAATATTTTTGTCACTCATTTCAGAAAGTGAAACCCATATATAGATTCATTACAGGGACAGTGATATATTGAAAGTGTTTATTTTAATATTGATGATTACGGCTACAGCCCATATTAACCAGCACCTCAGCGGCCAACATTTATATTTAAAAACTATTTTTTAAAGTTAATTTTATGTAATATTCTAATTTTTTGCCAAATTGAATTTGGGGTTTTCAGGGGCTGTAAGCCATAATCATCAAAATTAAAATAAATAAACGCTTGAAATATATCACTGTCTGTGTAATGAATCGATATAATATACGGATTTCTCTTTCTGAAATGAGTGACAAAAAATATTGAAGTTTTTCATGACATTCTAATTTTTGGAGATGTAACTGTATTAGGGAAATACACCTGTGAAAGTCAGTGCTGGGATGTGACAAAAATGCTTCGTTTCCCTGACAAGCACTGCAGGATCCACAGAATAGGTGTGTGGGTCTATTCTGACGCTTTAGAAAATTATATGAATGACTTTATAAATCACTGGGTTGAAAAAGCAATTTTAATATGATGAGATTTCGGCTCCTGTGGTTCATTTCACCAGTATCCACAATATAAACACTGAGGGCAGCTAAACCCTGGCATGTGGAAGCACATTCTAGCATTAAATTGCACACAATTTAATGTGCAGCACCAAAGTGCAGCACGTACACAAACCAGGACTTTAACCAGGATTTGACATAACGCACGGCTCAGGAGACGCACACACACAGGCTCAGAGTAGTTCAAATAGTTTATTAACAACAGGAGTGTATGAATGTGTGTCTGCGAGATATAAATGTGTTGGTGGCGGCGTCTGCTTCGGGCACAGAGGCAGGAGGCCGTACAGCCGGACAACCCTATGGGAAAAGCACAAGGAGAAGGGTGACGGGCACACACCAACACAGGAGATATATGAGCGAGAGAGGAGCTTACTTGGATAGGACAGATGACTGGCACAGCAAGGGACGAGGTCCGGTAGACAGCCACCTGGAGAGCCCGGTGCAGCAGTGAGGAACAGGCGATGGAGAGGCGTTGTCCGCCACCGGGAAATCCACCTGTGCACAGGGGAGCAGACTAGGAAGGGAAAGGAGGTAAGGTCTTCTTACCAGAATGATCAGCTGATGGTGAAAGGAACTCACAGCGATGCATAGGGAAGTCTGACGGCTTCAGGCCGAAGCTCAGGGCGAGGCGGCTTAAATCCCTCGCCGCTTATGATGTGCAGGTGTGCATGCAGGTGGCGCCGCTGATGAGCGGCGCGGCGTGACAGTACTCCCCCCTCTAGCAGCGCCTCCTGGCGATGGCTTCTCTGGGTGCGCTCGGTGGAAATCAGCGATGAGCGATGGGTCCAACACAAACGACGAGGGTACCCACTGCCGATGTTCAGGCCCATAGCCCTCCCAGTCCACCAAGTACTGCAACCCATGACCCCGGCACCGGGAGTCCAGGATGGAGGAGACGGGCCAGGCCGGATGGCCATCAATCATCCGGGGCGCGGGTTGCGCAGCAGGAGGAGGGCAAAGGGGGTCGGAGACTGCCAGCTTCACCTTGGACACGTGGAAGGTGGGATGGATGCGGAGGGAGGGGGGAATAGCTACACGCACAGCCACCGGGTTGATGATCCTGGTGATGGGGTATGGGCCCATAAAGCGCTGTGCCAGCTTCCTCCTCTCGCCCTTTAAAATCACGTCCTGGGTCGACACGTAGACTTGCTGACCAACTCTGTACGCCGGGGCAGGTCTTCTGTGCCGGTCCGCCACGGCTCTGTTACGCTCCGCCGTGCGTAAAAGCGCATTGCGCGCTGACGCCCAAATGGAACTGCCTGAGATGCGCCCGTACTGAGGGGACAGTTACCTCACTCTCCTGCGCCGGGAACAGCGGGGGGTCGTAACCCAGGGACGCCTTAAAGGGGGACATCCTTGAAGCAGAAGAGCGGGCGGTGTTGTGGGCGTATTCAACCCAGGCGAGATGGTTACTCCAGGACGTTGGTTTGGACGCCGTTACACAGCGGAGCGCAGCCTCCAGCTCCAGGTTGGTCCGCTCACACTGCCCATTGGATTGGGGGTGATGGCCGGAGGAGAGGCTCACCTTGGCTCCTAAGGCGTTGCAAAATGACCTCCAAACTTCTGAGGAAAATTGGGGCCCTCGGTCCGAGACCACGTCCACCGGAATCCCATGCAGCCTGACCACGTGCTGGATTAGGAGGTCCACCGTCTCCAGGGCAGTTGGGAGACCTCGTAGGGGGACGAAGTGCGCCGCCTTGGAGAAGCGGTCCACGATGGTCAGGACGGTGTCGTAGGTGTTCGAGACTGGGAGTCCGGTGACGAAATCCATGGCGATATGCGACCAGGGCCTGCCACGGACGGGCAGAGGCTGGAGCAAACCCGCTGGAGGGGCATTTCCCGACTTGTTGGTGGCACACACTGGACAGGCCCGGGCATAGCGGGCAGCGTCCCTCCGCAGGCCCGGCCACCAGAAGGACCGCTGGAGGAGGTCAATCATCCGGGAGGAGCCAGGGTGACAGGTGAGCTTGGATGTGTGCAACCAGTGGATGACCTCCCCCCGAACCGTGGATGGCACGAACAGCCTCCCCTCCGGTCCGCCGCCAGGGTCAGGTTCCACTTCCTGCGCCTTCCGGATCTTGCTCTCAATGTCCCAGGTGACGGCTCCCACGACGCACGACCTGGGTAGGATGGTGTGGACCGTGTCCTCCGACTCCTCAGGGGTGAATTGCCTAGAGAGGGCGTCGGGCAGGCCGTTCTTGGAACCAGGCCTGAAGGTGATGGTAAATTGGAACCTGGCGAAGAACAAGGACCAGCGCGCCTGGCGGGCGTTCAGGCACTTGGCAGATCTAAGGTACTCCAAGTTCTTGTGGTCCGTCAGGACCACGAACGGCAGGTCCGCCCCCTCTAGCCAGTGACGCCACTCCTGTAGCGCGAGCTTGATGTCGAGGAGCTCTCTGTCACCCACGTCGTAATTCCTCTCCGCCGGGGACAAGCGCCGGGAGAAGAAGGCGCAGGGCCGCTTGATTCCATCATCTGGCGACCGCTGGGATAGCACGGCCCCCACTCCTGTGTCCGAAGCGTCCACTTCCACGATGCACTGCAGCGCAGGGTTGACTTGGCTAAGGACCCGGGAGGAGGAGAACACCGCCTTCAGTGCCTGAAAGGCAGCCGCGGCCTCTTCGGTCCACCGGAACGGGACCTTAGGGGACGTGAGGCAGGTCAGCGGGCCGACGATGGTGCCAAAATTTGGGACGAAGCGGCGGTAGAAGTTTGCAAACCCAACGAACTGCTGCACCTGCTTTCTTGACGCAGGTGTGGGCCATTCCACCACCGCCTTCACCTTCTCTGGGTCCGGAAGCACCTGGTCGTGGGAGATGATGAACCCGAGGAAGGATGTTGTCTTTGCGTAAAACTCGCCCTTCTCTGCCTTCACGTACAACCGGTTCTCCAGCAGCCTTTGGAGGACCTGCCTCACGTGGACCTGGTGCTCGTCCCTGGACTTGGAGAAGATGAGTATGTCATCCAGGTAGACAAACACAAAAAGGCCGATGAAATCCCGGAGGACGTCATTGATGAGGCGCTGAAAGACGGCTGGAGTGTTGGTCAACCCGAACGGCATCACCAGGTATTCGAAGTGGCCGTTCGGGGTACGGAAGGCTGTCTTCCACTCATCTCCCTCCCGGATCCGGACGAGGTGGTATGCGCTGCATAGATCCAGCTTGGTGAACCAAGTCGCCCCCTGGAGGGAGTGGAAAGCGGTGTCCATGAGGGGCAGGGTGTAACGATCCTTCTCCGTTATGTCATTAAGGACACGATAGTCAATGCAAGGATGGAGGGATCCGTCCTTCTTACCGACGAAGAAGAATCCTGCCCCCACAGGTGATGACGATGGGCGGATTATCCCAGCACTCAGCGACTCCTTGAGGTATGAGTTCATTGTCTCCTTCTCCGGCGCCGATAGACTGTAGAGTCGTCCAGAAGGTAAGGGTGCCCCCTGGCGGAGATTGATTGCACAGTCATAGGGCCTATGAGGAGGGAGAGACATCGCCTTGGATTTGCTGAATACCATACCCAGGTCGTGAAATTCCAGTGGCACCAGGGACAGGTCCGGGGGCGCAGCGTCCGTAGGAGAGGGAGAAGCGGACGGAGAGCAGGCAGCGGACTGTAGACAGGTGCTCATGCAGAACGTGCTCCATGCCGACACCCCGGCGGACTTCCAATCCAGAACGGGGTTGTGGAGGCGTAGCCAGGGATACCCCAGGATGACGGACGACACAGAGTTGGGCAGGACGTAAAAGGTTATCTTTTCCCGGTGGTTTCCAGAGATAATGACAGGGACGGGGATGGTCTGGTGCGTAACTCTCCCAAGGGAGGCACGAGAGAGGTTGACCAGGGAGATAGGGTTCTTTAGTGCCTGACAGCGGATGCCCAATTGGGTTGCCAGGCTTTGAGAAATAAAGCTGCCTTCCGCGCCCGAATCCACCAGTGCGTGGGTGAGATGCCCAGTGGAGTTGTGGCAGAAACGGATGGGCAGTTTCAATTGTGTGGGGGGACTTAACCGATTGACGTCCACGAGGCCCCCTACAGTGACTCGCGGACCCCGCCGTTTGGCTTCTGTGGACAAAGCTCTACCGTGTGTTGACTAGCTCCGCAATACATACAGAGATTTAACTCACGGCGGCGTTGTCTCTCCGCCGGGGAGAGCTTTGTCAAGTCCGTCACCATCGGCTCCGACTCCTCGGGGCGCGATGGTGGCGGCGTCGCCAGGGGGCGAGCTTGGGGCAGGCGCGACGAGGCTCCACGAGGGCGAGAAGAAGATGACTTCCGTCCCGAGGAGCGCTCGCGCAGCCTGTTGTCCAAACTGATGGCTAGAGATGTTAGCTCCGCTAGCGTCTCAGGGATTTTTTTTTTTTTTGTTACTTATTTGTACCCGTAGGTAGACTTGGTTTGCAGTCTGGTGACAAGCCACCGGCTGCTGGTCGCTGCGTGCGCGAGCGCCCTAAACCTACATGTTTTTGGTGTGCGGGAGGAAACCGGAGAAATCCCGGAGTAAACCCACGCAACACGGGGAGAACATGCAAACTCCACACAGCTCACTGTTGGTCGGGGGCTGGGATCGAACCCACGATCTCATGATCCCCGCGATCCCCCGGCCGAGGGTAAAACTGTGCTGCCACAGTGCTAAACCACTGCGCCACCGATATCCCGCCCAGCCAGTTCATCCCTCAGATCATCATTGAGACTGCAGAGGAAAAGGCCACAGAGGGAGCGTTCCTCCCAGCCTAATTCCTCCGCCGCTACCCGGAAGTCGACCACGTAATCCGCTGCCAACCGGCTTCCCTGCTGGAGGGCGAGAAGCCGATCGACCTGGACTGTCTCGGTACGAGAATGGTCAAAGACTTCCAGGAAGCGTCTCACGAATTGGTCATATGTGAGGGTGGCATAACTGGGTCTCGCCATTACAGCGTAGGTCCAAGTTAATGCTCGCCCCTCCAGGAGATTCCCGATATAACCAATTCGGCTATGATCTGAGGGAAAGTCTCCGGGCACACGATGGAACACGGACTCACATTGCATTATGAACCCCCGCGCTCCGCCGAGCTTTCCGCTAAAGCGGGCGGGGGTCGGAATGGGCGTGAGCCGAGTCGGTGCCGCCGGAGCCTGCTTGACGGCCACTGGAGCGGCAGGAGCCGCGCCACCCTGACGAGCCGGGGGGAACGGCTGCTGGGGTCCAAGCGGTCCAATCGGTTAGTTATATTTATTAATTGATTGAGGATCACCTGTTGCTGATAAGCTATCTGATCCACCCGAGCCTCGAGAGTGGTAAGCCGGTGTGCGAGCCCGCCATCTGCCGAGCCGCTCTGCTGAAGCCGTACTGACATAACGCACGGCTCAGGAGACGCACACACACAGGCTCAGAGTAGTTCAAATAGTTTATTAACAACAGGAGTGTATGAATGTGTGTCTGCGAGATGTAAATGTGTTGGTGGCGGCATCTGCTTCGGCACAGAGGCAGGAGGCCGTACAGCCGGACAACCCTATGGGAAAAGCACAAGGAGAAGGGTGACGGGCACACACCAACACAGGAGATATATGAGCGAGAGAGGAGCTTACTTGGATAGGACAGATGACTGGCACAGCAAGGGACGAGGTCCGGTAGACAGCCACCTGGAGAGCCCGGTGCAGCAGTGAGGAACAGGCGATGGAGAGGCATTGTCCGCCGCCGGGAAATCCACCTGTGCACAGGGGAGCAGACTAGGAAGGGAAAGGAGGTAAGGTCTTTTTACCAGAATGATCAGCTGAGGGTGAAAGGAACTCACAGCGATGCGTAGGGAAGTCTGAAGGCTTCAGGCTGAAGCTCAGGGCGAGGCGGCTTAAATCCCTCGCCGCTGATGATGTGTAGGTGTGCGTGCAGGTGGTGCCGCTGATGAGCGGCGTGGCGTGACAGGATTAACATATTTCATCATTTTGCTCTCACAAGCGAATACTTAGGAGAAAACAAGCGCGAATCAGCAGTTGGTACTAGCTAGCTACTAGCTAAAACTCATTAGCTAAAACTCATTAGCCAGCACAGAACAGCGCTGTATGGCTCAAAAAAAGAGAGCTTACCACCAACAGGATAAATAAGCGAACAGATGCACATTATTACAAATCACTCACCATCGATGGTTCTCTCACGTTCGTCTTCAGCTTGTCCATAGTCCGGTTCTATGCTGGGCTGCCATCTGTATCGGTCCGGGTCACTCCTCACTGTGGATCTGCCACCAAGCAGAGAAAACTCCGCACCTCTTCGTTGGACCACGGTGTAGAGTTCCGCAAAACCTACAACACTGTCTGTATCAATATCGTATTTACTCCGTGACTGAGTTAGTCTGTGAAATATTGCAAATGGCGGTCGTGTGTAGATTCATCAGAAGACGGTCGCTTTCGTGACGTTACGACCTAACTAATCAGCGGCGACCAGTCTTTTGACGTCACAACATGGCACGACTCAGCACGATTGTACCCTGCCCTCGAGCAGGGACGAAAATCGCGGCTGTTAAACCATGCTGGGGCTAGTGGAAAGAGTTACAAAGCGTACTGAGCTGTCCCGTGTTGGGCTAAGCGGGGCTAGTGGAAAAGGCCCTTTACATAGTTACCAGGATGTTCCAGGTAGCTTGGCATAGTGTGAAGAGTAATGGCAATAGCATCCTCATTGGAGTGGTTGCTGCTATGGGCAAATTGGTGAGGATCAAATCTTGCAGGGAGGCAGGCCTTGATATGCTGCAGAACCAGCCTCTCAAAGCACTTCATTACCACTGATGTGAGGGCAATGGACCTGTAGTTACTGAGGTCACTGTTGCCAGGTGTCCAATACTAGATGTAAAAGTTCAAAAGTTGAGGTCATGACATCATTTTTATTATTGGAATTCGAAAGATAACACTATTTACCAGGCAGGATAGATAAGTTAGTTAATTCCCTTCCACAGCATGTGGAACACCAATTGGTGTATGGGGTGGCGCCTATCACCAGGCAGGATAGCTAACGCTACATTAATGACTCCTATACCAATTGAGTATTGGAGTGTTTCTCCACCTGAACTGTCCAGATCAGGGGTGTCCAATCATGTGCCATGGAGGGCCAAGACCCTGCAGGCTTTACCTCCAACCAGTGTCTTCAGCAGCAGATTCCACTGACTTTCTTCTCACTGATTGCTGATCAGTGAAAACACCTGCTGAAGAGACTGGGTAGAAGAGAAAACCTGCAGGGTCTTGGCCCCCCATGGCACATGATTGGACACCCCTGGTCCAGATGGTCATCACCTGCGATACCTTCCAAGGATTTCAATCATCCCAATCAACAAGTCTCCTAGGTCATCTGTCTCTGGTGTAACTGGGTTCCCCCACCTATTTTGAAATGAGCAATCACAGTTTTAGTTTTTGCTTTTTACCAATTGTATTTTAATGTTTTTCCACAGGACCTTTAAACAGCAATGTAGGAATTGCATTAGTAGTTGTGTCACATGAGAAAACACACACTTCAAAGTGAGTGATTAGTGCAATAGAGCCACCATAAAAGTATAAATAAATCTTACCTGAAGTTGCTGGAGGGTCTGGTTGGTTACTTTTTCATTTGAGTTATTTTTATTCACAGTTGCAGTCCATGCATTCCCGTTTTTGGTTTCTGACGTTGAATCATGCTGTTTGTTTTCAGATATAGTGTACTTTGACATAATTTGTGTCTTCTCATTTTCATTAAAGTTTTGGAATGCTTTCTTTTTCCTTTATATTCTAGGTCAGGGTCAAATTCCATTCCCCCCCCCCCCACACACACACACACACCACTAAAACTTTAGGAAATATTCCACCCCATGTTTTCAGGATATCCTCCCCTTTGCACCATGTGTTCATTGTTATTAATCTGCTTGAGTTTCCATCAGATGATTTGACTTGTCCTTGACTATTATGGTCTGGAGGGCTGTTCAGAGTCCCTCTGATCGGAAAACATTTGCGTTCTGTAGACTGCATTAGCGTACACAGCAGTATATTCAGAGTTGGTTTTGAGCCGCTGCAACTACCATTCAACAGCTGCATTTCGCACATGCACAGTGAAAATGATCTGCAGTTCACATGCCTGTACTGTCGGTGATAGCCAAGAGCCACCAAATGTTCTATCATTTCAGTGGAAAAACGAACAAGTTTTGAAGTTTTGGCTTTCAAAATTAACATTAATATCCCAGTGTGTTGCATTGTTATCTATGCCCCCCCCCCCAAAAAAAACCAAAAAAACCAAAACAACATTTTGTTTTTTTCAAAGGAATTTTCTAATTTTATTTCCGCTATTGTTCTTAGTTTTGATCACATTTTATTAGTTGGTGATTTTAATATTCATACTGATTGTACTGATAATTGGTTTACTTCTGAATTTTTAGCCATCTGTGAAACTTTTAACTGAAGACAATACACTTCAGCTCCCACTCATGAGTTAGGCCTCATTTTAGACTTAGTTTTTACCATGGGTCTTGACTTAAACTCCCTCTTCATGAGGGATTTTATTTCAGCTCAGCTCAATTTCCATCTGTTCTTATGAAAACAATTTGTAGACACATTTTAAACAAAAATTCTGCCTCAGATTTTTCTACCTCCTTCAGTGCTTGTATAACTCAATACAATGATGTCAATGGAATAGTTAATCACTTTAATGATGTATGCCTGAAGACTCTGTATTGAATTGCTCCCATAAAAACTGCATCTAGTTGACCCTCACACCCTTAACCCTGGATAAATGACAATATCAAAGAACTCAGGATAGAATGTAGAAGAATTGAGCGCAAATGGAATAAGACAAAACTGAAAGTCCATCATCTCCATATGAAAGAACTGTTATTAGCACTTAACTCCCTAATCAGAGATCAGAGACTGGTTTATTTTTCAAATTCAATTACCTCAAAAAAATGTAATTCTAAAGTCATTTTCAGTACCATTAACTGTCTTGTAAATCCTGTCCCACCCAGTGTCTGTTCTTCCTCTGCTGATGAGTATGAAAGGTTTTTAAAGGATTTTACAGAGAAGATAGAAACAATCAAATCATCAATTGTACTTCCTCTCTCTTCGTTTCACCTCAACCTGGCCCCCCACCATCTGCCACATTGTTACTGTTATGATTGCACTTTGCAGGACAAAGATGAGACGCCAAAAGCCTGCAGTGAGTTTTGTTATTTTAATACAAAAAGTACAAAATAATGCACCTTGAGGGGCAAAACACATTAACTATAACACTCAACCTCGAAGGGTCAAAATAACTGAACAAATACAAAGAATCAAAGCCACTTACACTTAATGCAGCAAGGGCGAAACCTAACGCTGGAAAGAGACTGGAGCCCAACGCAGGGACTCCATCCTAAAGGGTGTGAGATCGCAGCAAGGAATGAATCTCCACTGCAATCTTAAATAGTGCCAAATCAAATCACCAACAGGTGAGAGAAATAATAAGGGATTAAGTGCCAGTAGCTGTGACAGCCGCATAAGCAGCCTGACAGGAGGAAGTGCTGCCGTGGTGCTGTCAAAATAAAAGCACAAAGTAATTCACGTAACAACCAAGACTAAACAGACAGAAAAGGGAAAAAAATAAGTGACTCGAGTGCGGAGCAGACCCACGCTCGGGATCACCACAGTGCCCCTGCTTTAAGGGATGGATTCCAGGCATCCCAATCGTAACATCTAGGAAAGAGGAATCCCCACCACCACCACCAGGACAACTATCAAAAGCAGCCTTGGGAGGGAGGAGGGGGAATCCAGGCCTGGAGGGAGGGACACTGAAATGAAAAAATGACCCCCAAAAGGCTTTACAGCAAGATACTAAGACATATACCAAAATAAACACCAAAATATCATCCATAAACTGCAGATGGGAATTCCTATTTTCCACAATTTTAATTCCCATTAATTTCTGTCAGAAAACTGAGATTTTATATGGTAGGCAAAAATAGATTAATTCACTCTACCTTTTCTTTTAGAAAAGTCCATGCAAAAATTTAGCAATGAATTAGAACACAAAAATATGACAAATTGCAACACACAGGTTCAAAATGAGAACTTCTCCCTTCTTCTTTTTTCCCCAATTTTTCTTTTTTCTTTTTTTTTGGAATGTCAACATGAAAATAAATGCATGAACCTGAACAAGAAAACTGAATAATACATGCCTATAGTCCAGAAATAGAGAAACACTAAGAGTATGATCAGTTAAATGGATGCATTGGTCTGGTGGCCTCCCAGAGTCCCAGCTCCACCCAACCGTCACAAGAAAAAGGTCGGGTGGCCTACCAGACCTCCAGCACCACAAATTCAGGCGAAAGGGTCTCTCAGGTGGCCTCCCCGCATCGCTGGGCCAGCGGACCACGGAGCCCGACTCACCTCCCCCAGAAGGCAGAAGAAGATGTGGGTAACTCCCGCCAATCCTTGGTAGGGAATGAACCATGAAGGAACCAAAACTTGTAGCTGAACCAAAGCAGTCTTCAGCCACAGCGCAGCACCCACAATGGCCTCGGCTTGAGGTGTAGCTGCACCCTCGATGGCATCCGCTTGAGGCGTAGCCGCACCCTCGATGGCATCCGCTTGAGGCGTTGCAGCACCCTCAATGGCCTCTGCTTGAGGGGCTGGACCCACGGTGACTTCGGCTTGAGGAGCTGGACCCACGACGACCTCGGGCAGTGGACTGGAACCCACGGAGACCTCTACCATGGCAGGAAGCACCTCAGTGACCCTGAGGAAAGGCTCGGAAACAAGGAGCACAGGAACATGATCAGGGTCACCGGCAGAAGTGGAACACGGCAAGGTGAGCTCAGATGCTGCTGATGGCAGCACCCGGCTCTCCCCCCCTAGAACCAGACAAGATCTCTCCAACACAGAAATAATGAAAACAAAGGAGTATACTTGCCTGAGCTCAAGTTCCACCACCATCCAGGACTCCGTTGATCCGGATGGCGATCCTCTTGGCCCAGCCTCCTGGAGGTCCAACTCCAACTCTGCCACGGCGGTCCCAGCAGCAGACATGATGGTCTCGGCAGTCTCTGGACCCCCTGACGCTGCAGCCCACGCAGATTGCTTGCGCTGCATGGCGACTGGAGATCCATTCCCAGCTAGAACAGGATTCTGCTCAGTGGAGATCTGGGGACGCTTCGTCGTTGGCACAGACTCCATCTGGCACGCTGACCTCTTCCTCTGTCCATGTTGCGGCTGTGGGGCTGGAACCAGGTTCACCAGGGCAGCAAGCCCCTCCTCCCTCCGGTGGTTCAGTTCTGGCACTGGCGGACACTTGGGGAATATAGGAGGAGACACAAAGGAAGCAGGTTGCGTATATATGGCTGCAGCAGGTGGTGAGAGCTCAGGGGACTGCATGACCTGAGCCTCACCCCCAGGAATCAGACAAGGTAATTCATCAGTTAGAGACTGAGAATGAAAAATTACTTGCCTGTCTTCCTGGGGCATGGTGGTCACTGCTGCAGCAGGCTCTGTCCTTTCCTCTCCCGTTCCAGAGATGCAGGTGAATCCCCCGGGAAGATGAGAAGGAGCCACTCCTGGTGGATCGACGACAAAGGCAGCCAGAGAAGAAGTCACTGGGCTTGAAGCAGCTGGAGGAAGTGCCGTAGCGGAGGGAGGAGCAGCTGAGGCAGTCCGGGGTAGGGGAACTGACGAAATAGCTGAAAATGAAGACCTGGAGGCTGAAGCTGCTGTCACACCTCTCTGCCATGGCGAGGGAAAAACAGCTGGCTGGGAGACAGAGGAGTTTTGCCGGCGGCCCATAGTTGGACCTAAACGGGACACCCACGGAGAATTGACCCGGTCATAGTACTCCCTCTCTTTTGAAACAGCTCTGTCCCAGGAAGGAGATGAGTTCTGTGCAGGGCAGCGACATCTCCTGGCTGGAGGCGAGGCTAAATTTAAATTGGGGAAACGCCGCTGCTGTGCTGAAACTGAGGCCAGCAGCTCTGCGAATTCAGGAAAATTATTTAACCCGGGATTTGCCTCCACCAGTCTAATAGCTGCCATCACGCTCTTAAGAACTTTACCGGGGTTGAAGGAAGAGAGAGCTTCAGCCACACGACCTCTGATGAGTTCAGCTGCCCACTATTCATCTTCACTGGGAGCCTCGGCTGCCCTCCTCCTAAGGCGAGGAGGGAGACGGCTTCTTGGCGAAGCAGAAACTGGGGATGGAATCGTAGCAGGAACCTGGTCCTGGGGCGAGGAACAGGAGTGCTTCGCTGTCTGCTCTGTCTTAGGCTTCCTGCGGGAACTCTTCACCACCTCATGATGTTTCTGCTGGAGCGCCGCTAGCTCAGCCATCCTCTCTCTGCCTTCTGAATGATCAGCAAGGTGAAGATGACGATTTACAGCAGCCTCCACGAGGTCCAGGTACCATAATGCGCGTTGGGGGGGATCATTGCGAGCTATGGCCAGGAGATCATCTATCTCCATAAGAGCCTGGATGAGCTCAAAACCCAGGCTCATAGGATACCATGTCTTGAAAGATGCCATGACCGCCCCCCGAAAGAGAAACGCTGGCACCTGGTAAAGGAAAAAATTCAGAGACTAAAACAAAACTCACTGAGGCTGGCACCTCGTTGTGGCTGCGATCTACTGTTATGACTGCCCTTTACAGAGCAAAGATGAGACATCAAAAGCCAGCAGTGAGTTTTGTTGTTTTATTAAGGAAAGTACAAAATAATGCACCTCGAGGGGCAAAACACATTAACTATAACATTCAACCTCGAAGGGTCAAAATAACTGAACAAATACAAAGAAAGAAAGTCACTTACACTTAATGCAGTGAGGGCGAAACCTAACGCTGGAAAGAGACTGGAGCCCGACGTAGGGACTCCATCCTAAAGGGTGTGAGATCGCAGCGAGGAATGAATCTCCACTGCGATCTTAAATAGTGCCAAATCAAACCACCAACAGGTGAGGCAAATAATAAGGGATTAAGTGCCCGCAGCCGTGATAGCCTGCGAGCAACCTGACAGGAGGAAGTGCTGCCACGGCGCTGTCAAAATAAAAGCACAAAGTAATTCCCCTAACAACCAAGACTAAACAGACAGAAAAGGGAAAATAATAAGTGATTCGAGCGCGGAGCAGACCCACGCTGGGGATTACCACAGTGCCCCCGCTTTAAGGGATGGATTCCAGGCATCCCAATCGTAACATCTAGGAAAGAGGAACCCCCACCACCACCACCAGGAGAACTATCAAAACCAGCCTTGGGAGGAAGGAGGGGGAATCCAGGCCTGGAGGGAGGCACACCACAGTTAAAAAAAAAATTCCTTAATCACACTTACATTCTTAGATGACATTATTATGGTATTCTGACATCTTGTCACGAGCTGGGTTCTGGAGGTTCTGCTGGGCCCAGTCTTGTGGCTCTTTCTTTGCAATTGTATATTTATTTGTTGTATTTCTTATGCCTTTCTGAGTTATACTGCCCTCTATTTTCTTAGCTTATGTTTCAGTCATGTCTGGTTTCATTTGTAATCATTATCTAGTCTGCATCTGTTTATGTTTATCTCTCATAGTAGGTCTTTGGACTGACAGCTGCCAGACGACATTTCCGGGTTTGCACTTTGCGTGGGCGTCGTCTGTCAGACTGCCAGTCCAATCGCTCCTCTCTCATCATTACCAGCTGATCCCAGTCACGATTATGGTTCCCTTTCCCCCCACTCAGGTGCACCCACACCTGTGATCATTTACATTGTTTTCCTGATAGTATTTATTTGCCACCTGCCCATTCTGTCTCCGTGGCACTATTGAATGTTTTCCTGTAAGTTCCTTCATTTGATTCCATGTTCGCAGAGCAATGTCGGTTCTGGAACACAAATTGTACGTTTTTCCTTCTTTTTATTTTTGTAGTTTGGCACAGTTTTTGGTTTTCTGTTCTTTTGTTAATAAATGTCACAATGCAATGCAGGGGACCACGACGGCCTCAGGAAGAGGAGAGGGGACCATGACAGCCTCGGGTAGAGGAGAAGGGAACAACAACAGCCTCGGGCAGAGGAGAGGGGACCACGACGGCATCTGGCAGAGGAGAAGGGACCACAATGGCGTCTGGCAGAGGAGGGGGAACCACGGTGGCGTCTGGCAGAAGGAGAGGGAACCATGACGGCCACAGGCAAAGGAGGGGGAACCACAACTGTGTCAGTCAAAGGAGGGGGAACCACGACACTCTTGAATTGGCTTGTAGCACCCTCGGTGGTCCCAGACTGCGACATAGCTGCACCCGCGGTGGCTCCAGGCTGGAGCAAAACTGCACCAGCGGTGGCTCCGGGCTGGAGCAAAACGGCACCCGTGGTGGCTCCAGGCTGGAGCAAAGCTGCACCCGCGGTGGCTCCAGGCCGGAGCAAAGCTGCACCCGCAGTGGCTGTGGGCTGGAGCAAAGCTGCACCCGTGCTGGCTCTTGACTGGAGTAAAGCTACACCTGTGGTGGCTCCAGGCTGGAGCAAAGTAGCACCCGTGGTGGCTCCAGGCTGGAGCAAAGAAGCACCCATAGTCGCTCCAGGCTGGATCAAAGCAGCACCTGTGGTGGCTCTGGGCTGGAGCAAGGTTGCACCCTCGGTGGACCCAAACCAGGTTAGAGCTGCACCCTCGGTGGATCCGGACTGGGTCAGAGCTGCACCCATACAGGACCTGGACTGATGAGGAGCTGCACCCATGAAGGTTCTGGGCTGGGATGGAGCACCTGCGACGACCTCAGCTGACGGGGAAGCAGCACCCTCAGAGATCCTGGGCTTGGATGGAATACCTACGAAGACCTCATCTGGAGGGGGAGTAACACCTACGGAGGTCGCGGGCTGGGACGGAGCACCCGCGACTATCTCTGCTGACAGGGAAGCAGCACCCTCGGAGATCCTGGGCTGCGACAGAACACCCATGACGACTTCATCCGGAGGGGGAGAAGCATCTACGGAGGCCCTGGGCTTGGACAGAGCACCCACGATGACATTGGCTGAAGGGGAAGCAGCACCCATGGAGGCCCCGGGCTGGAGCGGAGCACCTGTGATAACCTCGGCAGGAGATGCTGGACCCATGAAAACCACACATGGCAAGCCCAAACCCACAGAGACGTCTGGCAAAGCTGGATGATTCTCGATGACCCTGGGGAAGAGCTCAGACAAGACAGGCAGAAGCACAATGTCAGGGTCACTGGCGAGGTGTGCTCAGGTGCAGCCAATGACTGCACCTGGCTCTCCCCACAAAGAGCCAGGCAAGATCTCTCCAAAATTAGAAACAACAAAGACAAAGGAGAGCACTTGCCTGATCTCAAGCTCCACCGCTGTCCAGGACTCCGTCGATCCAGACAATGGTTTCTTGGGCCCAGTCCTCCCGAGGTCCAGCTTGGACTCTGCTGTGGCAGCCCCAGCAGCAGCCATGGTGGTCGATGCAGTCCTGGGACCCCCCCAGTGATGTGACCGACACAGGTGGCTCGCCCGGTGTGGACACAGGAGGTCGGCTTCCTTCTGGCACTGGATCCTGTTGTGCTGAGGCCAGGGGATGCTTCATCAGTGGCACAGGTTTCAGCTCAGTTGCATTGCTCTCCCTCCATCCAAACCATGGCTGCGGGGCTGGAACCTAGTCTTCCAGGGCTGCAAGCTCCTCCATAGCCTGGCATCTCAGTCCTGGGGCCGATGGCCACTCAAGGGGGACAAGAGGAGACACAGAGAAAGCAGGTGAACAGTCTATGGCTGCAGCAGATGGTGAGGACTCAGAGGACTGCCTAATCTGAGCCTCACCGCCAGGAATCAGGCAAGATAATTCATGTTTAATTAAACGGGAGTTGAAAAACACTTGCTTGAATGCCCTGGGTGCAATGTCTTCTGTTGTAGCGGGGTGTAAATCAGTGGATGTGGGCCCCTCAGTGGAACATGGAGGAGCCGCCCCTGCTGACACGGTGATGGGTGGAGCTGGGGAGGAAACGACCAACCCCTCAGCAGCGGGAGGACATGTCGAGGAGACGGGGGTCGCAGCAGCAATGGAGGAAGAGGAGATTGATGAGACAGCCAGTGAAGGACAACCAGGAGGAGGAACTGCAGCGGGAATTGTCAGACTCGGTGGGGAAAAATGAAAAAAATCCGCTGCTTTAGAGGTGGAGGCGTTCCTCCGGCAAGGTTTCCCTTGGCGACAAAAGGAGATGGGAGACAGAGATGTCGGCTCCTGGAGAGGTGGAAGAGGTCCCGGTGGAACCTCCTTCAGTTGTTGGGCATGATCTGGGAAAAGCCATGGCTTATATTCTAAAAGGAGCTCTGTCTCCGCTAATATGGCCTGCCTGTGCTCCTCCAGCTCCTCGGCCGATGGAGCTGGCCAGTGTTCGGGAGGAGGAGGCGGAGCTGCCACCGGAGAGCGGCGAGAGGCTGGAGGCTTCCATGTGCACGGGTGCTTGCTCTTCGTTGGCGCAGGCACGGGTATCTGAGTGAATTTCCCCAGCCCGTGACTCATAGATTGTGGGACGATGGAGAGGAGTAGGTCTTTTAGCTCCAGATGGTCACACAAGCTGGGGGATGCCTCAAGTACCTGCACCGCACCCTCCAGACACTCTCGGGCTTCCTCGGGAATATGGGAGGCATAAGCCTGCAAAAGAATGTCCTCCAGGACACCCACAGCCCACCGCTCCAATTCACCTTGTCCCAGGGTTGACAAATCTGGGGTGACAGACATGGTTTAGCCCCAGGTGGAAGAAAAAAAAAAAAAACAAGAAAACAAAACTGACTACAAACTAGCAGCAGCTGGGTCTCTAACGGCCGGAGTCTTCTGTCATTAATGCCCCTTGGGGCAGAGAGGAGAGACCCACCACTGAACTGCTAGTTTGTGAAATTTATTAAGGAAACAAAACACAAAGTCCAAAACAGTACACCAACACAAAAATCCAAACTGTCAAGCACAAAAACTTACAGACTTAACACACCAGAACAAGGGCTGGGTTCTGGTGGAGACGAAGGAAGAGAAACTCAAGACTCCGGAAAAGAGAAATGAACATAACGGCCCTTGAATAAGGCTAGAAACAAAAATGAAACAAATGATAACAAATATGAATCATATGAGTGGGCTGGGGAAAAAATGACAATCAGCTGTGAGTCATGAGGAGAGGAGACGGGGCCGACAGTTTGAGAGGAGTACCACCCACAACCTGGTAGTGCCCCTGACGACTGTGTTGTGTCCATAATTATGAGAATGACGAGGAAGCAGAACTCAGTTAACAGGGCTTTATTCAGGATAAGTGTATAACTATATACAAAGGCTTACGGCACTCGCCTGCATGCCAGGTGGCTCCACGACGAAAGAGGCAGAGCCTCTTCTGCCCTCTTCCTTTATACTCCGAGTGGCGTCACTACTGGAAACCGGCAGTTAGCCACCCCGGTCCACCCACATCCAACCCAGCCGCCATCTTACTTGTACCAGCCTATTTACATATGTTACATTCTCCCCCCTTTAAAAAAAAAATGTCAGGCACACAAATATCCCACCCTAATTTGTCACCTGACTCACTCACTAACAGGAAAAACATACGTACAAAAATAAATAAACACCTATCCACTCACACAACTAAGGCTGGGGGGCCGGGTAGACTACCAGCACCCCCTATACGGCTGAGCGGGTTATTCTGCCGCTAGTAAGAACAACAAATCGAAATAACATAAGGCCGTGTCTCTAACTGCAAAACAATCCCCACACAAAACACACAAAACTACAATACATATACTATTGGTGGCCCCCACCCCAACTCCCACTCCACATTGGGCACACAGAACAAAATAAGGTTGAGACATTCATTTAAAATGGGTCAAATAAACCAGGTGGGCTCAAATTCACCACTGCCATAATTACTCACTGAGCCACCACCCCACTAACTACAAAATTTAACACATAAATACTAAGTGAATAAAACACTCTGAAACTCAATGCAAAACAGGCATAACACCACACAGGCCAATAAAATTGTGAGGCTACCACTCAACTCAGGCTCACAACTACACAAATCATTATGCCTACTGCACTCACTCTTTTTTTTTTTTTTTGAAGTAAATCTACCAGGGCACCAAATAGTAAAACAACACATACAGGACTAGGGTAAACACCATCATAACAGTCTGTCGTGGGCGACAATGACTGTTTCATTTAGGTCTGATCAGATTCCTCCACACAGCTCTGTCCTTAGCCTTCCACTGCCAGGAACTCCTGTCTATGTCCAACTTCTTCAAGTTTCTTTTTACAGTGTCTTTAAATCTGAGCCCTGGTCTACCTTGATTGCGTTTGTCCTCGCATAACTGTGAGTAGAGTAACTGCCGAGGGAAACGCTGGTGGTCCATCCTCTCAACATGTCCGAGCCATCTCAGGTTCATCTGTATTAGCATGTCCTCCACTGATGGTAGACCAGCTCGTTTCAACACTTCTATGTTGGTTATCTTGTCTTTCCATGAGATGTTCATTATGGTTCGAAGGTGTCTCATCATGTATGCATGGAGTTTCTTCACCTGCACTCTGTAGACAGTCCAAGTTTCAGCACCGTACAATAGAACAGCCAGTACTGTCGCTCTGTACACTTTGCATTTCACACGGATAGACACATGTCGATTGTTCCACAGTCTCTCCCTCAAGTTTCCAAACATAGCACTCGCTCTTCCCATTCTGAGAGATAGTTCATCCTCCAGCCTAACATTCTCTGAAACAGTACTCCCTAGATACTTGAAAGTCTTGCACTTGACTAGTGGCTATGTACCAATGCTGATCTCTTCTGGTAGTGATGTTGATAAATGGAACTTTGGTGGTTGATAAAGGCACTCTGTCTTCTTGATGCTGATTTGGAGGCTGAATTGGCTAGCTGCTCTTGCAAATTTCTCCACTAAAGATTGCATATCTTCCACATTGTGTGCAACTAGAGCACTGTTGTCGGCAAAGAGCATTTCTCTTACTACCTTTATCGATGTCTTACTCTTGGCTTTAATCTGTGCCACATTGAACAAGTCTGCTTCTTTCCTTGTTTGAATATATACTCCTTCTGAAGTGTCTTTGAAGCCCACCTCAAGCATGGGTGCCAGATATAGCAAGAAGAGTGTAGGTGCAAGCACACACCCTTGTTTCACCCCGTTGTTTACTGAAAAGTCTTTAAATACTGAACCACTCATTGCCACGTTTGCTTGCATACCTGTATGGAGTCCCTTCATCAGGCTGACAAACTTTTCTGCACAGCCATATTTCTTGAGTACCTGCCAAAGTCCTTGTCGCGAAACAGTATCGAAGGCTTTACTGAAGTCCATGAAGACTACATAAAGTGGCATGTTCTGTTCGATACACTTCTTGAACCTGTTTCAAGCAGAAAATCATGTCCATTGTGCTTCTTCCACTTCTAAAGCCGCACTGGGTTTCCTGTAGTACATTCTGCGAGATGTGTTCATTGAGTTTGTTCAGTAGTACATGTGAGAGAATCTTACCAACAGTGGCTAGCAGTGATATACTTCGGTAATTTCCACAATCTTTCCTGTCACCTTTCTTGAACAAAGGCACAATACTTGCATCATTCCAGTCTTGAGGTACTTTCTGGGCATCCCATATCTCTTGGATGAGCTTGTGCAGGCAGTTGGTCTGCTGAACACCACCAAATTTCAGCACTTCTGCTGGAATTCCATCCCTTCCTGGAGCTTTACCATCCTGTGTTGTCCTGATTGCTGCCATTAGTTCATCAAAATTTGATGGTTCATCCAGACTTGATACAGCTGGTCGCTGCACTAGAGCTTCTTTAGCCTCTCCAGTGAGATCTCCAGGGTTGTTTAGTAGTTGCTCAAAGTGGTCTGCAGATCTGTCCAGGATCTTGTCTTTCTCCTGCAAAACCATTTCACCATCCATAGCCTTTAGTTGGATCAATCCTCTTGGTTTAGGGCCGTAGATTTCTCTCAAACCTGTGAAGAATGTTTTCATCTCCTTCCTGTCTGCTGCAGTTTGAAGTTACTCTGCTTTTTCATCCCACCAGTTGGACTTCATCTCTCTGGTGTACTTCTGTAGCTCACTCTGAGCCTTTGAGTATTTCTTCTTCTTCAACCTTGTGTTACACTGTAGGTTTTCCTGCCTCACTGTATTCCTCACTTCTAGTAGTTTCTTCAGGTGTTCATCATGCTCATCAAACCAATCTTGATGTTTCCTCTCAGGGTGGCCTCATACATCACTCGCAGTCTGATACACCGTATCCTTCAGTGTTGCCCATTTCTCTTCTATATCATTCTATGAGTTGTTGCTGTCCCAGTCTTTCAAGTTTTTATCCATTTCCTGTGTAAGTTCTTCCTGCTTCTTTTGGCCTTTCAGTGCACTAGTGTTTAGCTTCCGTGGTGGCTTTGCACCCATCCTGCAGTGCTGTTTTCATCTCCAAATCTTTAATCTAGATCTCAGCATAACATGATCAGTACCACAGTCCACGCCTCTCATTGCTCTGGTGTCCAATACATCCCTTATGTCTCTTTGCATGACTATGATGTAGTCTAATAAGTGCCAGTGCTTGGATCTTGGGTGCATCCATCTCTTCTTGAATGTGTCCTTGTGCTTAAAGAAGAGTGTTGGTTATCACAAGGTTGTTCTCTGAACATAGTGCAAGTAGAAGTTCTCCATTAGCATTGCACTTGCCTACTCCATGACTCCCTAGCACTTCTTTCCATTTCTCAGTGTCCGAACCAACTCTGGCATTAAAATCTCCAACGAGTATCATCCTGTCATCAGTCGGTACACGCCTGATAGTCTCACATAAATCACTGTAGAACTCTTCCTTCACCTCCTCTGTGTTGGTCATTGTTGGGGCATATACACTGATGAGTGTGGCATACATCTTCTGCTGTAGTGGGAGTCTCATAGTCATTATCCTGTCGTTGATTTGCACTGGTTCCTCATCAAGCATTGCTCCTATCTCCTTTCCAACCACAAAGCCCACTCCTGCTTCTCTCCTTTCTTGAGTTGATCTCCCACTCCAAAAGAAGATGTACCTATGGTCTTCCCAGCTGTCATATCCAGGCAATCTTGTTTTACTAAGTGCAGCTATGTCTACATTGTACCTGTTCATTTCCAGGGCCACAAGCATGGTCTGTCTTTCTGGGCGTTGTGATGTTGTTCTGTCCAACAGAGTGCATACATTCCATTCTGCTACACACAAGGCTACTGTTTTCCTCTTCTTTTGTCTTCCTGTGCCTAGCTTACTTTTCACTGCCTGTCAGAGTGTGAACAGATCAGCGTAAGCCTGGACGACGTCCGAGCCGGTATGAGTTGCTTTCTGACTGACCATTTCATGAAACTGCTTGCAAAGTATTTGAGTACTGCTAGCTTTTGTTGGACTAGCAGCACATTCTTGGCAGATAAAAGTATCATCAGTGGCAAGGACAAGCCAAGACAAACTGACTCCAGTATCTGTTGCAGTGACTGACCAGATGATAGGTTTGTTTATCTCTGCTCTTTGTGTAGTGCATGTCACAATGCACTGACTGGCACAGTCCACCACAGACCTTGCGACATATGTGTGTATCTGCCAGGATGTTCAGTCTCACCCCTTGTAACTGGGAGTGGTCCACCACAGACCTGTGGCAGATACTGTTTTTAGTTCTGCCAGGATGCCCTGTTTCACCCTCCACGCACTCAGAATGGCGTGAATGCCGGTTGAGTCGCTGATGCCCGACCCATGAGACAGGTAGTACTGGTTATCATGGTTATCCAGTAGCAAGCAAGCCAATGCCTGAGCTGACAAAAAAAAAAAAAAAAAGGAGATGTAAGTCTCAGTTAAAAGCTGCCAATTTCTGACCAAAAAAAGTGGAATTTTATGGGTAAGAAGCTGCAACTTTAGCAAAAAGACAAAAAAGGTGTAAATTTCCAACTGTTTACAACCTAAAATGCTGCAAATGTAAGACTTGAGTAAAATGCTGCAAGTTTAAGCTTTTTTTTTTTTTTTAAACTGCTTTGTATAAAACGGCCAAGTCAGTATACCACAAAACGCTCAAAGTCACTAAAATAATCCAGAGGTTAAACCGACTGTTAATATCATTTAAACCCTGCGTGGCTTCGACAACATGGAACTGGCGTTTCAACTTTGAAACAGATGGCAGCGAGTTATTGCAAACGAGCAAGTTTAAAACACACATAACACTAAAGTTAAGAGTATTGCAAGAACGAAAACAGTTTAATATAAAACACAGCTGTCTTACCTTGAAATGCCTTTTACAAATGAAGAGATTCAAACTGAAGAATGAAGTAAAAATGTAAAAAAAAAAAAAAAGATTAAAATAAATATTTTTTGATTGATTGATGTTATTTATTTGAACATTCCGACAAAAAGAAAAAAAGAATTTAAAACAAAAATCAAGCCAAAAAAATAAAATGTTCAAAAGGAGTGGGAAGAAGCCAACGCTTATATAGTCCCACCCCTTTTCCATACCCAACAAATTACAACATCACTCTTAGTCATCATTCACCCCACAACCACATTCACCATAATATACCCCATAGTCAAATTATGCAACAGAAATGACACAACAACGACAGTCCACATTGACAACAATACCAACATCCAACAATAATTTTAACAATCATAAATAAATACTTCTGGTATGTTCAACACAATCACAGACAACACCATCACCATCACAATCACTATAGCACAATAACACACACAATAACAACCTTTCTTCATTGAAGACACATTGTAATATTACTGCTCTTTTATTTTATATTGTTCAAAAATCATTTCTTTATATGTTGATTTAAATATATGGATGTTTGGACATTGCCTGTGTTTCTCCCCCAACCCGTTCCACAATTTTACCCCACACACAGATACACAAAAACCCTTCCTAGTAAATCTTACTAAGTGCATTTTAAATTTTGTGTTCCCCCATAAATTATATTTCCCTTCTCTCTCACTGAAAAGATTTTGTATATTTTTAGATTTATTTTTTTTTTAGATTTAGTATACTTTATTGATCCCCAGAGGGGAAACTGAGGGCATCCACCACCTGGATGGATGAAGCAGCCACGATACGGCGCTATCCCTTAACCATACACACACACATTCACACCTAGGGCCACTTTACAGTCTCCAATTAACCTAACCTGCATGTTTTTTGGCATGTGGGAGGAAACCGGAGAAATCCCGGAGTAAACCCACGCAAACACGGGGAGATCATGCAAACTCCTCACAGATCACTGTTGGTCGGGGGCTGGGATCGAACCCACGATCCCACGATCCCCCGGCCAAGGGTAAACTGTGCTGCCGCAGTGCTTACCACTGCGCCACCGTGCAGCCCCACAAGATGATATTGTGTGGCAAAAAGGTTTTTACTGACTTTAAACATTAATTGTGCTGCATAATAATCAACCAGATCCTGTAATTTCAATAACTTTGAATGTATAAACAATAAATTAGTATGTTCAAGACACCCGACTTTGTGTATAACATGGACTGCCCTTTTTTGTAATATTAGCAATGAATTAAGTGTTCCTTTATAATTGTTACCCCAGACCTCTATACAGTAGGTCAAGTATGGAAGTACTAATGAGCAATAGAAGATATGAAGTGATTTGTAATCTAGGACTTGGTTAATTTTATATATAATTGCAATATTTTTTGCAACTTTGTTTTGTATGTACCAGACGTGTGGTTTCCAACTAATTTTATCATCTAGTATTACACCCAAAAACTTGATCTCCTTAACATTTTCAATAATTACTTTATCTATATGAATATTTACATCTTCTTTATTTTTACAATTACCAAATATCATTACCTCAGTTTTATCAATATTTAGTGATAATTTATTACAATCCATCCATTTTTTAAGCATATTTAATTCATTATTTAGACTATGGATTAGTTGATTATAATTATTTCCAGAATAAAATAAAATAAAATATATTAGTAAACTAACTTCCAAGTAAACTTGGAATATATATATATATATATATATATATATATATATATATATATATATATATTACCACTGCGCCACCGTGCAGCCCCACAAGATGATATTGTGTGGCAAAAAGGTTTTTACTGACTTTAAACATTAATTGTGCTGCATAATAATCAACCAGATCCCGTAATTTCAATAACTTTGAATGTATAAACAATAAATTAGTATGTTCAAGACACCCGACTTTGTGTATAACACGGACTGCCCTTTTTTGTAATATTAGCAATGAATTAAGTGTTCCTTTATAATTGTTACCCCAGACCTCTATACAGTAGGTCAAGTATGGAAGTACTAATGAGCAATAGAAGATATGAAGTGATTTGTAATCTAGGACTTGGTTAATTTTATATATAATTGCAATATTTTTTGCAACTTTGTTATATATATACGTATATACAGTATATATATATATATATTACCACTGCGCCACCGTGCAGCCCCACAAGATGATATTGTGTGGCAAAAAGGTTTTTACTGACTTTAAACATTAATTGTGCTGCATAATAATCAACCAGATCCCGTAATTTCAATAACTTTGAATGTATAAACAATAAATTAGTATGTTCAAGACACCCGACTTTGTGTATAACACGGACTGCCCTTTTTTGTAATATTAGCAATGAATTAAGTGTTCGTTTATAATTGTTACCCCAGACCTCTCTATACAGTAGGTCAAGTATGGAAGTACTAATGAGCAATAGAAGATATGAAGTGATTTGTAATCTAGGACTTGGTTAATTTTATATATAATTGCAATATTGTTTTGCAATATATATATTTATATATATATATTCCAAGTTTACTTGGAAGTTAGTTTACTAATATATTTTATTTTATTTTATTCTGGAAATAATTATAATCAATATATATATATATATATATATATATATATATATATATATATATATATATATATATATATATATATATATATATATATATATATATATATATATATACTGTATAATCAATATATGTATGTATGTATGTATATATATATATATATATATATAAATGATATATTCCAAGTTTCTAAACTATTAAAAATAATATTATTTGCTGATAAAATTTGGGGCCCAATACTGACCCCTGGGGGACCACACAGGCAATTCCCATACACACAGACAGATATTCCCCCATCTTCACAAACTGTTGTCTCTCAGATAAGTAACTTATAACCCAATTCAGAGTCATTCCCCTAATACCATACATTTGCAGTTTATCAAGAAGTATTGAATGATTTATTTTATCAAATGCTTTTCTAAAATCTATAAATACACCAATTGCATATTTTCCTTGATCTAATGCATTTATTATTCCCGCTGTTACTTCCATTATCGCCAATGATGTTGTACTCTTTGCTCTAAATCCATGTTGATTCTGATTAAGCACATTGTGTTTATTTAAACTGATCAAGAAAGCTAGCTCTGTCCTGGGGCAGCACCCTGACCCAGTGGAGGAGATAGGAGAGAGAAGGATGGTGGCTAAACTGTCATCTCTGCTGGAGGCCGAGTCCCACCCTATGCAGGACATTCTGAACGCACTAAGGAGCTCATTTAGCAGCAGACTACATCATCCTAGGTGCGCAACCGAGAGGTTTCGCAGGTCCTTCCTACCTACAGCTGTCAGACTGTATAACCTAAGCAGGGCTGCTCGCAGAGATAGCAAAAAAAAAATGTGACGACCTAATAGTATTGAATGCGAAAGACGCAATAGACTTACACAATGGTCCCCTCCAGTACAACTAGGACATTATCGGTCGCTACGGAGGGTGACAATATGTATGGGTACATATTCATAATATGTAGGATAACTAAGTAGACGGTTATGCTGTTTATTTCATCTTGCTACAATGCTCTGCACTTTGTATATATATTTATATATTTATGTGTATGTATGTATATCCACTGCTCTTATTTATATCTTCTGTATCTTCTTAATTATTGCTTAGAGTGTTGCTATCCCTGTGCTGTTGCAATCCTGGAATTTCCCCATTGTGGGACTAATAAAGGCTTAGCTTATCTTAATCTTATCTTTAAAAAGTCCTCTAATCTGTTGTTGAAAAGTTTTTCCAGATTCTTTGAAAATTGTGGGAGAAGCGATACTGGTCTGTAGTTTGTGTAGTTTGTGTAGTGGTCTTTATTTCCTTGCTTGAATAATGGTATTACTTTTGCTATTTTCATTTTCTGCTGGAATGAGCCAGTTTGAAATGATAGATTACAAATGTATGTAAATAGTTTTAATATGCCATCAACAGTTATTTTTTACTAGTGCCAAATCAATACCATCACAATCAGTAGATAATTTATTTTTTTGTCACGGTCCGTGTGCTGACTCTGTCTGCACTCGGGTTGTGCAGTAGTTCCCCGTTGGGCCATCGTTGACAGTAGGTCGCAGCCAGCACAAGACGCCGGTCGCCGTGAGTTTGCCGTGGGCTGGAGGTTTTTTTTCCCTTTGCTAGGGCTTGTATGGTACTAGTATGCCCACTCTCGAGCGTGAGTTTTGCCCTGAATGGTTGCAGGAGATAGATGGTTACCTGGCCAAGGCCCGTCTCCTCATGCCCACCCATGCGGCACACAACTACCTATTTCTTGCCCAGAGGGCTTTATTAAAGTATCACCTCACTTCTTTTCCGGAAGGAAAGGAGAGGGTGACATGGATTGTGGCGCAACGAGAGTTGATCGAGAAGGCAGCCAAGGAACCCTCTCCTTCTCCCCCTAGTACGGCATCCCCGACGAGGGTGGAGATCCGCGGACTGGAGGCGAACCCCGGCAGGAGGCCGACGGAGAGGCATCCCCGCTCCTCACCTCGGGATTCAGCTCCTGTCACTCGTCCAGCCCAGGTGCCATGTGTTCCTGGTCCCATCTCCGTCTCACTATCAGCCAGTAAACGTCGTTGCCATGCTCCAAATAAGCCTCAGCGAGAATCCCATCCAGATCCAGTTCCGAGTCGTCGGAGGAACTCTGCCTCCCAGTCAGCTGCTTCTTCTGCGTCACGACAGGAGGGAATTCCCACAGCCGCTCCCCCTGGGTCATCTGTCCCTGCTGTTCCGTCAGCTCCTTGTGCCCGGATCGCCTCGTCTATCACCCCCCCCCCCCCCCCGACGTCATCCTCGGCTGCTTTGAGTGCCACGAGTCCTGCTTCGGTGATGGATTTCTGTCTTCTGATGTCCTGTTTGTCATTCTGAGTTTTTTTTCTTCCTTTTCTGTGATTAGGTTGGATTCTGGCCCTCCTTGGCCTTTTTTCCCCCCTCCTCCCTCCCTGGGGCAGTCCTGTAGACCTTCCAGGTGGGGGGGGGGGGGGCATGATGTTCCACCGCGTCTAGAATCTGCGTCGTGAAAGGGGGCAATCGTCACGGTCCGTGTGCTAACTCTGTCTGCACTCGGGTTGTGCGGTAGTTCCCCGTTCTCTTCTCTGGCACACCTCTTGGCCTCCGGGCTTTTATTTTGACAGTGTCTCGGCGGTGTTTCCAGCTGTCAGAAGCCAATCTCCGCAGGATGGCTGGATCCCAATAAGCCAATGATTCCATCAGCTGATCGATCACTATTTAAGGGAGCAGCTCTCTTTGCTCAGGGCTGCGACCTCGTCGAACATTCGGTCTTCCACCATCCATTCCTGTAAGTGCTCTCCTAGTATCTGTATTCCTATGGTACCTTAGTTGTGTTTTTGCCCCCTGTGGCTCGTTATTTTGTCATTTGTCCTTTATTAATAAATTATGCAAACCCATCGGCTGGCATTCGGCGTCTTATTGATGGCTCGTGAGGGCCATCGTTGACATTTTTACTCTTTTCAACAACAGATTTTACCTCTAGTTCATCCACCGCTGAGAGAAAGATTGACCAAGGGTTATTTTCAATCAATGTTTCACTCACAGTGTCTCTTCCTTGGTTTGGAATTTTTGCTGCCAACTCTGGTCCAACATTTACAAAAAAAAAATAAAAAATCATGTTTTTACTACCATGTTCTTATCATAATTATCACCACAATTATCAGTAAAATACTCTGGATATATTGTTTTCTTAGTTCCATTTTTCCTGAATTTATTTAATATATCCCAGACTCCTTTTATATTATTTTTATTTTCTTTTAACATTTTCCTATAGTATAATTTTTTACTAGTTCATATTATTTCAGTTAATTTATTTTTATATGTTTTATATCTTTTTTCAGATTCTTTGGTTCTTAATTTAATGGAATTTTTATAGAGATATTTTTTCTTTTTACAAGCATTTTGTAGCCCCCTGGTTAACCACGGGCAATTTTTGTATTTATGTTTTTTATTAATTTCTTTAATTGCACAGTTTTTATCATTTAATGATTTAAATATATCAATAAATTTATCATATGCCAAGTCCACTTCTTTCTCTCTATAGACAACATCCCAATTCTGTAACATTAAGTCTTCTTTTAAAGCACTGATTCTATCTTCTGTTCGTATTCTTTTATAAATAATCTTTTTACATGGTTTATTATTATTCATACTCTCATTAACCCCATAATTAACATCTAAAGAAACAAATACAGGCAGGTGGTCACTAATGTCATTTATTAGTATACCACTCACCATATTATATTCAATAACATTGGTAAAAATGCTGTCTATCAAGGTAGCACAGTGTGTCGTTATTCTTGTAGGTTTTGTAATCTTTGGAAATAAGGTTAAGCTATACATTGTATCTAAGAAATCTTCAGTTGGTTTATGTTGTTTTGTTTTCATTAAATCTATATTAAAGTCACCACAAATAAAGATATCTTTTTGTCTTATTTTTGTATACATCTTTTCCATCCCATTTCTAAATTTTTCCATATCAGATCCCGGTGCTCTATATATACACCTTACTATTATGTTTTTTTCTATTTTCCATCTTAATCTCGATTGTTAAACATTCCATACTTTCATTCACTGTTAATGTCATGCTGTCCACTTTTTTAATTTTTAATTTTCTATCAACATAAAGTGCTACCTCACCACCACTTTTACATTTCCTATTTTGTGTGTACATCTCATATCCATATAGTTCAAAATTTACATATTTTTCTTCATTAATCCATGTTTTGTTATGACCTGAGTGCTGGGTTCTGTCCGCGCTCGGGCTAAGCACAACTCGCTGCTGGCCTTGTCAGTTGTGGGTTGTATTCTGGCCTCACTGGGCTCTTATTGTGAAGGTGCTCGGTGGGGCTTCCGCCTGTCAAGGCTCGTCAGCTGTTGGTCATTATTGCTCGTTAGTGTTCGCCTTTATAAAGCGGGCACTAGCGGCAGTAAAATCGCAGGAGAATTGTCAAAACCTTGTCAGACATCGTCAAACTATCCTCGTCTGAGCGTCGTTTGACCTTCATGTCAGGTTCGTGTTTCATGCCATGTCACAGTTTAGCTCGTAGTGGCTGGGGTTAGCCCTATGAGCCCTTGTATTGCTTTATGTGTGTTTTTGCCCTGAGCGGCTCACAGTCTTGTCTTGTCACGTTGTTTTAATAAATCACCATCATCGCAAAGCTCACTGGTGGACTCTTGGCATCTTATGGTGATCCGCGAGGGTCACCGCATGACAGTAAACTCCTGCCAGGATGTCTAAACGGAGACGCCACACTGAGACGCCTTTTTTCACCGTGAGTTTTTGCCTTAATTGGACTACTGTTTTTCCCTGTCTGGGTGTCAATTGCTGGGAGAATGCCGTCATCCAGGGGCCGCGGTCGGCGCCTGGGCAAAGAGCTAGCGGAGGCTCTGGAGTATGTGGATGGTACTCTATTCACCGCTACGCTGTACGACTCTCCCAGCGACATACGTCGGCACCTAGACTACGCTGAGGATCTCCTGGACAACCTTCCTCTCCATTACGACGATCACCCGGAGGTGATGATGAGGAGGGATGAACTCGCTACGCAGCGCGAGATACTTCGTGGGCTGGAGGAGGAAGAAAGCAGGAAGCAGAGGAGGCGGCATCCTCGCTCCCCGCGTTGGAGTCCCGTTCCTGTCCTGGAACTGGTCCAGGAGTTTGCACCACCTGGGGGCCGACGACGACGTCGGCGCAACGGCCCAGGTAATCCTCAGCAGAATCCCCGGCTGGACCTGCTGCCGGCGAAGCCCGCCAGCGAACCGCTGAGAGCGGCCACACCTCGTCCTTCCGGGGGCCCCCTGTCGCCATCCGGCGGGGAGAAGGAGGAACAACGTTCCCTACAGCAGGAACCATCTATTTCCTGGGAGGAAGGCAAGTGCAGGTTAATTTATTACATCATGATTATAATCTGCCTTGTCTGACTCCTGGGGGCGGAGTTTGGGGTTCGCAGCCCCCCGAGCTCCCTCCACCTGCTGTAAAGAAAATAACTAAACCTGCTGCCTCTGTGTCCCCCCCTGTTGAGCGGTCCGCGACGCCAGGCCAACGTCGTCGGATGAAGAGGGGGCCTGCAGTGCAGGAAAGCCTGGATCCGGCCCTGCAGCCACGTCGTGGATGGAGGAGAAGAGCGGACTGCGGCCCGGAGCCTAAGCCGACGATGAAGCATCCCCGGGTCTCCTCGCCGGAGCAGTCTGAGCCAGTGGGTTGAGTGTCCCCTGCCCCCATGCCATACGGGTCATCGGCGTGGACAGCAGCACGGGAGGAACCTATGGTTGCAGATGACATCTTGCCAGCTGCGGAGCCCGACGCAGCTGAGTTGGAGCCTGCTGACAAGAGTCGCCGCCCTGAACCTGGATCGTCGAAGTCCTGGGTGGCAACAGAACCCGTGTGCAGGCAAGTGCTCCCCCTTGTGTCTCTGTCTCCTGTTTTGGAGCATTTTTAGCCTGCCTCTCGGGGAGGCGAGTGAGGAGCAGCCGTCTGCTGCGCCCGAGCTCGTGTCGCTGGGTTCTGTTGCTACCGGTGATTCTGATCCCGGTTTTCTTCCTGTTTGTGAGCCTTGTTGCAGTGTCGCCGGCGGGGAACCAGTCGGAGTCACTGGGTTGGAGGTCCCAGTTTCAGGGGTGGAGATCGTCAGCGGAGCTGCACCGACCTAGTCAGGGTCCGTCGTGGAGGCTGCTGTGGCCCAATCGGGGTCCGACGTGGGTGCACCAGAGGCCCAATCGGGGTCCATCGCAGGAGCTGCTTTGGTCCAATTGGGGTCCAACGTGGGTGCGCCAGAGGCTCAATCGGGGTCCACCGCAAGTGCGGTTCTGGCCCAATCGGGGCCCGACGTGGGTGCAGCTGGGACCCAATCGGGGTCCAGCGGAGGTGCAGCGCCAGCGTGGTCTGCGGACGGGGGAAGAGCTGCAGACCTGTCGTCGTCGGACAGATTACGGGCTCATCCTTGCCATCTTTCCCCTCTACTGAGTCACCGCACCTGTGCATCATCGCCGGGGGCCGTGGGGGTTCCTGTTCACTCGCCACGGCTCTCTCGAGTTTTGTCCTCGTCAGGGAGGCTGCCTTGGGCTGTTTTTCCCCGGGACTGGTGGCTGAGGGACACGGGTCGGCCGTCTGAGGAACTGCTTCGCCGGTTCGGCGCCTCGGGTCAGCCACCCGACGTTTTATGTGTGTCATTGTGCGACCTGGTTCGACCACCAGAGGAGCGGACGTGCTGGGCGTTGGACTGTGGTGAGCCACCTGGTCATGTTCCGCCTCCTATGACCACCCGCCGGCTGTTGGACGCGGGGAGACCACCTGAACTGTTCCTGTGGCGCTTGGTCTCCGCCGGTCGGCATAAACTGTCGGAGGCGTAGTGGCCGTTTTTCTGGTGTTAATCCGTCACAGTGATTGTTCTGTTTTTTTTTTTCCTTGCTGTCCTGTTTTCTGTAACTTATTTGGGGATCCTTGGCAAATTGTGTTGTGTTCTACTCTTGCCTTATTTCCCTCTCTGTATTTTATCTGATTTGAATATTCGGTATTTTTGTCATGGTCTTGTATTTAGTCTTTTTGACCCAGTAGTTCTGTTTTTTTGTTTTCTCCATGTGCATCTTTTTGATTTAATCTGAGTAGTTATTCTTGTCATTGTCCTGTATGTAGTTATTCTTGTCACTGTTTTGTTTGTTTCTGGGTTTGGTCTCTCTTCCTCCGCACCTACCCCCAGCCACCCACCCTGGGGGGTGGGGGAAGGCAGGGTGGTCCTTGGGCGTTCGGAGCCCGCCCTCGGAGGGAGGGTACTGTTACGACCCGAGCGCTGGGTTCTGTCCGCGCTCGGGCTAAGCACAACTCGCTGCTGGCCTTGACAGTTGTGGGTTGTATTCTGGCCTCACCGGGCTCTTATTGTGAAGGTGCTCGGTGGGGCTTCCGCCTGTCAAGGCTGGTCAGCTGTTGGTTATTACTGCTCGTTAGTGTTCGCCTTTATAAAGCGGGCACTAGCGGCAGTAAAATCACAGGAGTATTGTCAAAACCTTGTCAGACATCGTCAAACTATCCTCGTCTGAGCGTCGTTTGACCTTCATGTCAGGTTCGTGTTTCATGCCATGTCACAGTTTAGCTCGTAGTGGCTGGGGTTAGCCCTACGAGCCCTTGTATTGCTTTATGTGTGTTTTTGCCCTGAGCGGCTCACAGTCTTGTCTTGTCACGCTGTTTTAATAAATCACCATCATCGCAAAACTCACTGGTGGACTCTTGGCGTCTTATGGTGATCCGCGAAGGTCACCGCATGACATGTGTCACTTATTGCAATAATCCTAAATGGGGGGTTAAATTGATTTAAAAACTCCTTAATACTATCAGAGTTTACATCGAGACTCCTACTATTAATATGTATTATTGTCAATGTCTGATCCAAATTCATAATTCCATTTAATTGTTGTTCATCATAATAAGCACACTTATTGTTAATATGATTAAAATAGTTATTGTCTGGGTCAGTATCACCTAAAATGTCTTGTGGTTGCTGTTCAGTATTGACAAAGGTTTCAGCTTCAATTTGCCCTAATACACTTCCATTATTAAATGAGGAAGAATGATTGGTTAAAGTAAAAGTACTAATCATAAGTTATGTCAACAATGTACACCAAAAGAAAAAAAAAAGAGAAAAAAAACACAAAGGAAAAAAGAACACAAAAATCTCCACTCATAATTTTACTGCACTGTTATTTGTGCATCAGAGCTAAGGTTTAAATTTGTCTAATTCCTCCATTTCTCTAATCATTATTACTTTAGCTTCTTCTGGAGTTCCAAGCAGTTTTATCCACAGCTTACAGTTCTTTGTCCATGTCGACTGTATTTTCCCCTGTTTTCTGAGAGCCCTGGCTTGTCTAGTTATTTCAGAGTTCTTTTTGTTAAATGTTCGTTTACATAGACAGCCGTTCCTCTCACTTCTCTTGCTTGTCGCAGAAGATCAGTTTTTGCTTTCCTGTTGACAAATCGGATGATGATCGCTGGTTTTCCTTTACGGTCTTTTTTAGGTAATGTGTGGCAAGCCGAAATAGTCTTATTGTCCACAACAATATTTTTAGAGTTGAAAAAAATGTAATACCTGCTGCTCAAGAGTGTGTGATTCTGCCAATGTCTCATCCTCCCCATACTGGTTATCAACTCCAGCTGTCACACGTGCATAGGAGCGGTGTCTGGTCTTAAGACCACTCACAATGACATCATCCATTCTTGTATACTGTTCTAATTCATCCACGTCTTTCTAAGAAATTAATTTTCTTGTCTTTTTCCATAACTTCAGCCTTTAATTCACACACTTGGTCCATAAGGCCAATAAGCAAAGTTTGTTGTTTTGCTATCTTAGATATTTCTTCAGTCATAAAATTTAGTGAGAGTTTGATCTCCTCCAACTCTTCTCCATTTGTCTGATTCCTTTTTGGAGGCATACTAACTAGACTGATTGGGATCAAAGGAGTGGCTCACCTGTTGGCTAGTACAGGAGACGAAGTACGTCCGTTGGCTAGTGGAGGCCATCAGCTCGCTTGTCGTCTTAATTATAGCTGTTATCTGACTGTGAGGTCGAAGCGCTACTGATGGCTAGTGATGGCTAGTGAAGGTCACCAACCGGGGTCACAACCTGACAGCTGAATCTGCCGGTGAAACCAAGGCTCCCTCGGCAGCTAGCGCCGTCCCAGCTAGCGTCGTCCTAGCTAGTGATGAACTCAAAGTGATGAGTCCGGCGATGAATCCGAAGATCTCCCAGCGGCGCACAGGAACAGCTTGAGTCGTCCAAGGCTCATCCGCTGGTGAGTTAGTCTTAGTGAAAATGCCGCTCCTGCTGTGCCATCTCCTCTCCACCACTGGTAGCCGCAGATCCCTCGGGTGTCTCCAGAAGTGAATAGACCCACGCTGATCTGTTTCCATCCAGCCGGGATCCACCTGGAACCGTCTCTGGTCGTTCCGCTGCTCGCGTGGACTGTGATCCCGTTGTACTCGAGAATCAACCTTGGTCTTCGAGGGAGCCCTCTTCCTTTTATCTAGATCACCAATCCTGCAACAGGCCTCCATCACCGATCGCTCCGGCTCGTGGGCTCGTCTCAGTCTCCTCTTGGCAGGCTGTCATTGGGAGCGCTTTACGATCACCACGCTCTGTGGTCTAGCCCCGCTTTCTTCCGGTGTTGGCACCTCGTCCTCACGAGCCTCATTGGTGGTCCTGTCGTGCCATCCGGCACCCTCGTCCAGGGCAGCCTGCATAACGGCATCAGGTCCAGCCCGAGACGGCGCAGCGTGTGTTCTCCCTCTGTCACTTTGTCCAACCAGTCTGAATCCCACACCTCAGCACCCTCCACAACTGGAACAGGTCGGCCCCACAGTCCACATCCAGACCAGTCTTCACCCGACACATTAGCGATGGAGACCCCAAGACTGTAAAATAGGTTGCAACCCATAACGTCAACCCCGGATGCTGAAACACTGATGCAAACACTGGGTGCCACACTGTCCTTATACCGGACCTCCATTTCCACATAGCCCCAAATAGCCAACCTGTTCCGTCCATAACCATAATACTCTTCATAATACCTTCTAATCTGCTGGTGGGGAAACAGTCTCTCCATGGTCTCCAAATTCAGGGTGGAAATCACCGCTCCAAGATCCACCAAAAGCGGGATCTCGACGTCATCTAGCGTGATGGTGCAGCCGATCCTCTCTGTTGTCTCTGGGGAGACGGTATGCACAACTGTTGGAGTCTTCTGTGCAGCACCTGGTTCACCCCTTTGGCTTCTGCATATGAAGTTTTCACACACCCTGGCAAAATGGTTCAAAACACCGCACTTGCCACAATGCTTTCCTTTCGTCGGGCACATCCTGGACTTATAGCGGTGCTCAGTGGACCCACACCCATAACACGTCGGCATACCAGGGGCAGACCTTATCCTGACCACGGAGGCAAAATCTTCCTCTCCGCATTTGCCATAACAAGGGTCCATGATCAGTGCCTCAGCACCAGACTCATTCTTCTCCAGAGAAACCTCTTCAGTAAGGCCCCTTACGATGGTCTCTGCCTCCTCGAACTGTTGGGCAAGCTCGAAAGCCTCAACTAACATCAACTCTCCTGGGTGTGTCAACAAGCTGGACCAGGCCGTCGGGCAGAGGATGTGCTCTGCCAGCTGGTCCCGAATCATCTCGTCCTCCAGGGCCCCAAATCTGCATTCCCTCGCCAGCTCGCTAAGGTCCGCCAAAAATCTTCTTACCGGCTCTCTCGACCGCTGGCAGTGCTATCAAAACTGAATGTGCTTCACAGTGACATTTTCTGGCGCCGCACCATTAGCTGTACTGCCTCGTCAAAGCTGTCAGCACCTCCAAGGTTCTCCAGAATCCTCTGCCCTTCCATTCCCAAATTATGGATCAACACAGCTCACGCTCGGAGCTTCTCCATCTTGCCCAGGTTTAAGACAATGAGATAGTTGGTAAAAGCAACAAACCAACAAGGCCATGGCATGGGCGGCTCGCCCGGGGCCTCCAGAAAAGGCTGAAAGCTGGCAAAGGAACACTCCATTATCGCTTTTACCTCATCGCCAAATGTTGTGTCCATAATGACAATGGCAAGGAAGCAGAACTCTGTTAACAGAGCTTTATTCAGGATAACTGTATAACTATATACAAAGGCTTACGGCACTTGCCTACATATCAGGTGGCTCCACGATGAAAAAGGCAGAGCCTCTTCCGCCCTCTTCCTTTATACTCCGAGTGGCGTCACTACCGGAAACCGGCAGTTAGCCACCCCGGTCCACCCACGTCCATCCCGGCCGCCATCTTAATAGTGCCAGCCTATTTACATATGTTACAGACTGCAACCCCCGAGGGAGAAAGAAAGAGAAGACACTGACAAAAATAAAGTGGAAACAAATAAGGACAAATAAACCCAAATATGTAAATAACAAAACTACACTGAACGTAAACAAGAAAACAAATCATACAAAGAAACAATACCGAATATGTGAAAACAAACTAGAGATAACATAACAGGCATAGAACTCAAAATACCACATTGTACAAATAAGGAAAAACAAAAGGCAAAGAGACAAAGCACGGTGAAATCCCCCCGTGCTAGATCGTGACAACTGACAGTCATTTGCATTGACTATTTAGAAAAATCAGAGACAAATATCATTTGCATAATAATTTGGAACACAATGTATTTTAGCTCCAGCTCTCTGGAACAGACTGCCCCTCAGTATCAGATCAGCTAGCTCAGTGCCAAAGTATAAGAATGCTGTTAAAACCCATCTGTACAAGTACAAGTTGGCATTTTTATTATGTTTTAATTGAAGTACTATACTCATAAATGCATGTTAATGCATATATATGCACTATGTGTGTGTGTGTGTGTGTGTGTGTGTGTGTGTGTGTGTGTGTGTGTGCACTTGTTTGTTCATAAATGTATTTATGCATATGCATATTTGCATCTATGAGTATGTTCTTGTCTATTGGATGTTTTTGTTTGTTGTTGCTGTAAAGCACTTTGGAACTCTGGTTTAGAAAAGTGCTATAGAATTAAAGAGCATTATTATTATTATTATTATTATTATTATTATTATTATTATTATTATTATTATTATTTAACATTTTAACAGCTGCAATCAAAACACAAAAGAAGAGCTCAGTAGTGGATTATTTTTTTTTTTTTTAACTTTTAGTAATTTGTGGATTAAATGTCTTGGATATACAGTATATTTAGCATAGTGACTGAAACAATTTTCCCCAGCCCCAAACAACAGCTGCTACAGGTGTGGTTTTCCCCATGCGCTTTTCCACAGCGCACGGAGGAGGAGAAGGAAGAATGGACTTAAGTGCTGAGTTATACCAAACACACATTTATTGACACCAAAACAGATGAAATGACATGGACAGCTCGGGTTAAACTTAGAGTCGGGTTAAACTTAGAGTCGTCCAGGACACCCAACAGACATGGGAGGATACAACTGGGTGACAGCCAAAGCATAGCAGTTGTGCTGCACGGCGCGAAGCGCTACCATAAAGCATAGCAGCCCAACTGCGCACAGAAATGCTAACAGTTTACTCACAGTGTAGGGACAGTCCGAGTAATCCCAGTCTCCCAGCAAGCACATACAAACGGTCCTTCTGAGACGTGACTATCACACGGCGGAGAACAACCCTGTGAACACGTACAATGGTCCAGCAGTGTTTGACTAGCAAAGAGCTGCTTAAAGACAAGAGTTGCAAATTAGCTAATAGCTATACACTCTATGTGCAACACATCAGATTGATTGTCTTTGATTAATTGTCTATGTTTATTGCACTGTCCCTGTCAAATAAACTAATCTACTACTACTAAGTACAAACTGGCATAACAAATTGGCAACACCAAGGCGAGGCGGTGGAAAGATGATTACCAGGGCGCGCAGCTGACTATCAGAGAGGGGTGTGTGGTCGGACCTGCAAATGTTAGACAGCGCCCACCAGGAAGTGGGTCAAACAGCTGCCTAACGATTGCCGGCCAGAGCAGCGGCTACAAGCATGGAAATAAACAATACACAGATGAGAAATGAAAACATAACAACACATGACAACCCCAATGCCTGAGCCACCAAGAACGATCAGAACCGAGCCCACAGGAGAAAACTGGCATGACAAAGGTTACATGAAAAGCAAGTTTTAATAGCGAAACACATGCACATCTGTTTACCCTCACCAGTTAATCAATACTTCTCTATCCAGGATGACAGAACTTTCCTGGCACATGTGCAGTTCATGGTGACCACTGCATTCTTCTACATGCTGTCACTTTTTGGGGCCTGCATGCACTTGGTCAGTGCTCACCCTCTGTATAGGTTTTGCACACAGATGCATCCGCTGCGCTCGCACGCGTACCAGCGTGTTTTTGCCACTATGAATTGGGCTTGAGATGCTGTAGTCTGGAACTATTTAACCCAAAGTGAAGTAACATCTCAGAAAGCCACTGGATTAGTGTAATTAACTTAAACCAGGTAAGTTTAGTCCTGGTTTTATTTAAGCCTTGAACGTGAAATCAGCCCAAGGATTAAAGCGAAGGGTTTGTTTGCAAAAACCAATAAATGCCACTTCCATGAAAGTTTCACTCTTTACATCAAACAACTGTTAATATTACCTACTTATAGAAGTTCAAATCATTTTGTCTCAAAATCCGATATGTCCTATGTTATAGACACTACAAATTCATGCTGGGTTTTTTTCAAAAGCCGATTAAATGCCAGGAGTGTTTTTTTTTTTTTTAACTCCACAGGCAAATCAGCGCTTGGTATTTGGGTCACGTGACTCATCTTGACTGCCTTCCCGGTCTGCTCGCTCTGACTGTTTTCCCTGGCAGTGTTCGGAATGTTCAGTCACTCACTCCCTCCCTACTTGCTATATAGTGAATTTAGATATAGTGGACTATACATCCATCCAGCCATCCATTCATCTTCTACCGCTTTTCCGGAGGTCCGGGTCGCGGAGGCAGCAGTTCAAGCAGAGAAGCCCAGACTTCCCTCTCCCCAGCCACCTGCTCCAGCTCTTCAGAGGGGATACCAAGGCGTTCCCAGACCAGCTGGGAGACATAGTCTCTCCACCGAGTCCTGGGTCTGCCCCGGGGTCTCCTCCCAGTGGGACGTACCTGAAACACCTCAAGTGGGAGGCGTCCAGGAGGCATCCTAATCAGATGCCCATACCACCTCAACTGACTCCTTTCAATGTGGAGGAGCAGCGGTTCTACTCTGAGCCTCTCCCGGATGACTGAGCTCCTCACCCTATCTCTGAGGGTGAGCCCAGCAATCCTACGGAGAAAGCTCATTTCAGCCGCTTGTATCCGCGATCTCGTTCTTTCGGTCATTACCCAAAGCTCGTGACCATAGGTGAGAGTAGGAACGTAGATTGACTGGTAAATCGACAGCTTTGTCTTAGAACTAAGCTCCCTCTCCACCACAACAGACCGGTACAACGTCCGCATCACTGCAGATGCTGCTCCAATCCGTCTGTCGATCTCTCGCTCCATTTTCCCCTCACTCGTGAACAAGACCCCAAGATACTTAAACTCCTCCACTTGGGGCAGGAGCCTGTCCCCAACCCGGAGAGGACAATCCACCTTTTTCCGACTGAGGACCATGGACTCGGACTTGGAGGTGCTGATTCTCATCCCAGCCGCTTCACACTCAGCGGCAAACCGCTGAGTTTTTATTGTTACAGTATATTGAGTTTACTGTGGACTATACAGTAAACTCAATATACTGTAACAATAAAATTAACCGCTTTCGGACACTACTGGGCTTGTTTTCGCAGCACGGTTAATGACGACATCACGTGAGACAGTAAAATGTAACAGACTAATGGTGGTAAAAAAAAAACAAAACGATGGACTGGCGATCTGTCCAAGGTGTACCCTGCCTCTCGCCCAAAGATGCTGGGATAGGCTCCAGCCCCTCCGCGACCCAAAAAGGATTAAGTGGAAGAAGATGAATGAATGAATGAATGAATGAATGAATACCTGCATGTAATTTGTAGTAGGCCTAAATATGAATTAAATCAAGTTGTTTTTGCTGAATTATTAAATATAAATACCTTAAGGTAGTTTATGTTGTGATGTGAAGCTCTTCTCTCACTGCTCCGTTGGCTGCGCATATTGTATATTAGACTGCTGTTGTTGTTTTCTTTTTTCCAGCCTTATTCCTTTTCTTTTTATACTGTGCACACCAATGAAGAAAGAGAGAAAGGCCATTTCAGTTCTCCTGTATGTCCTGTACGTATAGTAGCATTGACAATAAAATCTTTGAATCATGAATCTTGAATTATAGCTTTATTATAGCTATATTATACCATTTTACTGAGTGGATATGCCTAAATTAGTGTGTCAATCATATTTCATTGATGCTTATAGACATTCAAGTATGTTCCAGACAAAATTGCATGGTTTTCGGGACTTGTCTGTTTTTGCAAAAGAATGGCTTGTAAATTTATGTTTTTGCAAAAAAAAAGTACTAATCAATTGCCAAAAAGTAACGATAACTTTTTAATTTTGAACTGGACGTATCTGTTTTTGCAAAAGAATTCTTCAAGTATTAAAATAAAACAGCAATCAGTGAAGGTTTAGTACATCTCCCTGCTTTTTAAACCCCTCCACCACCCCAGCTTTAATGTGTCGACTCTGGGGTTTATGTTTTTCATCCTCAACACATACATGCACCTTAAAGCGATGATCTGAAGTCTATATGCCAAAATACAAATTTGTGCTTCAGGAAGTAACTTTAATTGTGAGATTCTAACAGAACTAACAATCTCCCAAAGTATATTTGGAAGTAAAACATGATGTTGAATGCTCTTTTTTATCTGAAACATCACTTTTATCCGGCGCCACACGAGTTGGCTGCCTTTTGCAACAGCGGCTCAATTCTGAGTCTTTTTATCTTCCTTCTTCTTTCTGATCGGGTGATAACTTTCTGATCCGGCACACCTTTCACTCTATATATATCACGGACACACAGATCACCCCAAAGGTCTCCCGAGTTGGCGGACGGAGCCTCCGTTTACAGCAGGAGACGATACAGCAGGGAAGAGCTAGCTAGTACTCAACCGCCACCCGGTGCTAACGGAGAAACTCGACATACCGGGAGAACTGAAGCGAAAACGATACGGGTGCCGGGCTGAAGTTTAGGCAGCGTGCAAGAAATATAAGACAGAATAATAAAGAGCGATGGCAAGAACCAAGCAGACCGCTCGTAAATCTACTGGAGGAAAAGCCCCCCAGGAAGCAGCTGGCCACCAAGGCTGCTCGGAAGAGCGCTCCGGCCACCGGCGGAGTGAAGAAGCCTCACCGTTACAGGCCCGGTACCGTGGCTCTGAGAGAGATCCGTCGCTACCAGAAATCCACGGAGCTGCTCATCCGTAAGCTGCCCTTCCAGCGCCTGGTGAGGGAGATCACTCAAGACTTCAAGACCGACCTGCGCTTCCAGAGCTCCGCCGTCGTGGCTCTGCAGGAAGCCAGCGAGGCCTACCTGGTGGGTCTCTTCGACACCAACCTGTGCACCATCCACGCCAAGAGGGTCACCATCATGCCCAAAGACATCCAGCTGGCCCGTCGCATCCGCGGAGAGAGAGCTTAGACTTTCTGCTGCACATCCACCAACCACAATGCTCCACACTGTGTGTCTATATATATATATATATATATATATATATATATACATACATATATATATATATATATATATATATATATATACAGTATATATATATATATATATATATATATATATATATATATATATATATATATATATATATATATATATATATATATATATATATATATATTAATATGTACATATGTATACTAGCTGTTCTTGTGTTGCTATCCCTTGACATAACGTTCGGCTCAGGAGACGCACACACACAGGCTCAGAGTAGTTCAAACTGTTTATTAACAACAGGGATGTTTGGGTGCGTGTCTGCGGAATGTTAATGTGTTGGTGGTGGCGTCTGCTTCGGACCCAGAGGCAGGAGACCGTTCAGCCGGCAACCCTATGGGAGAAATTGGACACAGGGTGATGAGCACACACCAACACAGGAGGAGAATAGGCGAGGGAGAGAAGCTTACTTGTTTGGGCAGATGACAGGCGCTTCAAGGATGGAAGCCCGGGAGACAGCCACCTGCAGGGCTCGGTGCAGCAGCGAGGAGAGACGAGGGACGGGGTTGTCCGCCGCCGAGGAATCCACCTGTGCACAGGGGAGCAGACTGGAGAGATGAGGTAAGTGAACTTCTTACCGGTAAAGAGGATGCTGAAGAGAATGTGGTAGAAGTCCATGCAAGGAAAATGAAGTCTACGGCTTCAGGCCGAAGCTCAGGGCGAGGCGGCTTTTATCCTTCGCCGCTGACGAGTAGCAGGTGCGTGAGCAGGTGGCGCCGCTGATGAATGGCGCGGCGTGACAGTACTCCCCCCTCTAGCAGCGCCTCCTGGCGATGGCTTATCCGGGTGCGCTCGGTGGAAGTCCGCGATGAGCGATGGGTCCAACACAAACGACGGGGGCACCCACTGTCGATGCTCGGGCCCATAGCCCTCCCAGTCCACCAAGTATTGCAACCCACGACCCCGGCGCCGGGAGTCCAGGATGGAGGAGGCGGACCAGGCCGGATGGCCACCAATCATCCGGGGCGCGGGTTGCGCTGCAGGAGGAGGGCAAAGGGGGTCAGTAACCGCCAGTTTCACCTTCGACACGTGGAAAGTAGGATGAATGCGGAGGGAGGGGGGAATAGCCACGCGCACAGCCACCGGGTTGATGATCCGGGTGATGGGGTAGGGACCCATGAAGCGCTGTGCCAGCTTTCTCCTCTCGCCTTTTAGAGTGACGTCCTGGGTGGAAATGTAAACAAGCTGCCCAACTCTGTACGCCGGGGCAGGTCTCCTACGCCGGTCCGCCACAGTCCTGTTGCGCTCCGCTGTGCGCAATAGCGCATGGCGCGCGGCAGCCCAGGTGGAGCGGAACTGCCTGAGATGGGCCCTAACTGACGGGACAGTTACCTCACTCTCCTGCTCCGGAAACAGCGGGGGGTCGTAACCCAGGGACGCTTTGAAGGGGGACATCCCTGTAGCAGAAGAGCGAGCGGTGTTGTGGGCATATTCAACCCAGGCAAGATGGTTGCTCCAGGACGCGGGTTTGGATCTGGACACACAGCGGAGCGCAGCCTCCAGCTCCTGGTTGGTCCTCTCACACTGCCCGTTGGATTGGGGGTGATGGCCAGAGGAGAGGCTCACCTTGGCTCCGATGGCGTTGCAGAAAGACCTCCAAACCTCAGATGAAAACTGGGGGCCCCGGTCCGAGACCACGTCCACCGGAATCCCATGCAGCCTGACCACGTGTTGGACGAGGAGGTCCGCCGTCTCCAGGGCAGTAGGGAGGCCTCGCAGGGGGACGAAGTGCACGGCCTTGGAGAAGCGGTCCACGATGGTCAGGATGGTGTCATAGGAGTTGGAGATGGGGAGTCCGGTGACGAAATCCAGAGCGATGTGCGACCAGGGCCTGCCAGGGACGGGCAGGGGCTGGAGCAGACCCGCTGGAGGGGCATTTCCCGACTTGCAGGTGGCACAGATTGGGCAAGCCCGGGCGTAGCGGGCTGCATCCCTCCGCAGGCCTGGCCACCAAAAGGACCGTTGGAGGAGATCTATCATCCGGGAGGTGCCAGGGTGACAGGTGAGCTTGGAGGTGTGGAGCCAGTGGATGACCTCTCCTCGGACCGCGGATGGCACGAACAGCCTCCCCTCCGGTCCGCCGCCAGGGTCAGGTTCCACCTCCTGTGCCTTCCGGATCTTGTTCTCAATGTCCCACGAGATGGCTCCCACGACGCACGACCTGGGCAGGATGGAGTGGGGCGCCTCCTCCGACTCCACGGGGGCGAACTGCCTGGAGAGGGCGTCAGGCAGGACGTTCTTAGAGCCAGGCCTGAAGGTGATGGAAAATTGGAACCTGGCGAAGAACAGGGACCAGCGCGCCTGGCGGGCGTTCAGGCGCTTGGCAGACCGTAAGTATTCCAGGTTCTTGTGGTCCGTGAGGACCACAAACGGCAGGCTTGCCCCCTCCAACCAGTGGCGCCACTCCTGCAGGGCGAGCTTGATGGCCAAGAGCTCTCTGTCCCCCACATCATAGTTTCTCTCCGCCGGGGACAAGCGCCGGGAGAAGAAGGCGCACGGTCGCTTGGCGCCATCGTCCGGTGACCGCTGGGACAGCACTGCTCCCACTCCCGTGTCCGAGGCGTCTACCTCAACAATGCACTGCAGCGCGGGGTCGACCTGGCGAAGGACCCGGGAGGAGGAGAATTCCGCCTTCAGCGCCTCAAAGGCGGCAGCGACCTCTTCGGTCCACCGGAACGGGACCTTCGGGGACGTGAGGCGGGTCAGTGGTCCAACGATGGCACTGAAGTTGGGAACAAAGCGGCGGTAGAAATTGGCGAAGCCAACAAATTGCTGCACCTGCTTCCGGGATGCAGGTGTAGGCCATTCCACCACCGCCTTTACCTTCTCTGGGTCGGGGAGCACCTTATCGTGGGCGATGATGAACCCCAGGAAGGACGTACTCCTGGCGTAAAATTCACACTTTTCTGCCTTAACGTACAGACGGTTCTCCAGCAGCCTTTGGAGGACCCGCCTCACGTGGACCTGGTGCTCATCCCTGGACTTGGAGAAGATGAGAATATCGTCCAGGTAGACGAACACGAAAAGGCCAATGAAGTCCCGGAGGACGTCATTAATGAGGCGCTGGAAGACTGCAGGAGCGTTGGTCAACCCGAACGGCATCACCAGATATTCAAAGTGGCCGTTCGGGGTACGGAAGGCCGTTTTCCACTCATCTCCCTCCCGGATCCGGACGAGGTGGTAAGCGCTGCGTAGGTCCAGCTTGGAGAACCAGGTCGCCCCCTGGAGGGAGTGGAAAGCAGTGTCCATGAGAGGCAGGGTGTAACGGTCCCTCTCCGTGATATTATTGAGGGCCCGGTAGTCGATACAAGGGCGGAGGGACCCATCCTTTTTCCCCACGAAGAAGAACCCTGCCCCCACGGGTGACGATGATGGGCGGATAATCCCAGCACTTAATGATTCCTTCAGGTAGGCGTTCATCGTCTCCTTCTCCGGCGCAGACAGGCTGTAAAGGCGACCAGAAGGTAAGGGAGCCCCCTGGCGGAGGTTGATGGCGCAGTCATAGGGCCGATGAGGGGGAAGAGACATAGCTTTCGCTTTGCTGAACACCATACCCAGGTCGTGAAATTCTGGGGGCACCAGAGACAGGTCCGGGGGTGCAGCGTCCGTCGCAGGGGGAGGAGCGGACGGAGAGCAGGCAGCGGACTGAAGGCAGGTGCCCATACAGAACGTACTCCATGCCGAGATCCCAGCTGATTTCCAATCCAGGACCGGATTGTGAAGGCGGAGCCAGGGATACCCCAGGATGACGGGCGACACAGAGTTGGGAAGGACGTAAAAGGTCATCTCCTCCCGGTGGTTTCCCGAGATGATGACCGGTAGGGGAACAGTTTGATGTGTCACTCTCCCGAGGGTGGCACGGGAGAGGTGGATCAGGGAGATGGGAGTGTTGAGTGCCTGGCAGCGGATGCCCAATCGGGTTGCCAGGCTTTGTGAAATGAAGCTGCCTTCTGCGCCCGAATCCACCAGTGCGTGGGTGAGGTGCCCAGTAGGGTTATGGCAGAAACGGATGGGCAGCTTCAATTGAGTAAGAGATCCTAACCGATTGACATCCGCGAGGCTTCCAACAGTGACTCGCGGACCCCACCGACTGGCTTTCCGTGGACAACGCTCCACGGTGTGTTGGTCGCCTCCGCAATACATGCAGAGGCCCAACTCACGGCGGCGTTGTTTCTCCACAGGGGAAAGTTTAGTCCAGCCCGTCACCATCGGCTCCGACTCCTCGGGGCGCGATGCTGGCGGCGCCGCCAGGGGGCGAGCTTGGAACAGGTGCGGCGAGGCTCCACGAGGGCGAGAAGAAGAAGACCTCCGCCCCGAGGAGCGCTCGCGCAGCCTGTTATCCAAACTTATCACTAAGGATGTCAGCTCCGCTAGCGTCCCAGGGATATCCCGACCAGCCAGTTCATCCCTCAGATCACTATTGAGGCTGCGGAGGAACAGGCCACAGAGGGAGCGTTCCTCCCAGCCCAATTCCTCCGCCGCTACCCGGAAGTCGACCGAGTGGTCCGCTGCCGACCGGCTTCCCTGCTGGAGAGCGAGAAGCCGATCGACCTGGACCGTTTCGGTTTGTGAGTGGTCAAAGACCTCCAGAAAGCGCCTCACGAATTGGTCATAGGTGAGGGTGGCATAACTGGGCCTCGCCATTACGGCGTAGGTCCAGGTTAACGCACGCCCCTCCAGAAGATTCCCTATGTAACCAATTCGACTGTGCTCCGAGGGAAAATCTCCGGGCACACGGTGGAACACGGACTCACACTGCATAATAAACCCCCGCGCTCCGCCGAGCTTACCGCTAAAGCGGGCGGGGGTCGGAATCGGCGTGAGCCGAACCGGTGCCACTGGAGCCGGCTGGACGGCCGCTGGAACAGCAGGAGCCGCGCCACCCTGGCGAGTCGGGAGGAACGGCTGTTGGGGATCCAAGCGGTTCAATCGGTTAGTCAGTTCTAATAATTGATTAAGAACCACCTGTTGCTGATAAACAATCTGATCCACCCGAGCCTCGAGGATGGTAAACCGGTGTGCGAGCCCGCCGTCCGCCGAGCCGCTCTGCTGAAGCCGTACTGACATAACGTTCGGCTCAGGAGACGCACACACACAGGCTCAGAGTAGTTCAAACTGTTTATTAACAACAGGGATGTTTGGGTGCGTGTCTGCGGAATGTTAATGTGTTGGTGGTGGCGTCTGCTTCGGACCCAGAGGCAGGAGACCGTTCAGCCGGCAACCCTATGGGAGAAATTGGACACAGGGTGATGAGCACACACCAACACAGGAGGAGAATAGGCGAGGGAGAGAAGCTTACTTGTTTGGGCAGATGACAGGCGCTTCAAGGATGGAAGCCCGGGAGACAGCCACCTGCAGGGCTCGGTGCAGCAGCGAGGAGAGACGAGGGACGGGGTTGTCCGCCGCCGAGGAATCCACCTGTGCACAGGGGAGCAGACTGGAGAGATGAGGTAAGTGAACTTCTTACCGGTAAAGAGGATGCTGAAGAGAATGTGGTAGAAGTCCATGCAAGGAAAATGAAGTCTACGGCTTCAGGCCGAAGCTCAGGGCGAGGCGGCTTTTATCCTTCGCCGCTGACGAGTAGCAGGTGCGTGAGCAGGTGGCGCCGCTGATGAATGGCGCGGCGTGACATCCCTGTGCTGTTGCAATCCTGGAATTTCCCCATTGTGGGACTAATAAAGGCTTATCTTATCTTATCTTATGTTATCTTTATCGATAAGAAAATGTGAAACAATAAGTTTGAAGTGTTGAAAATCATAGATGAGTAATAACATCTTATCCTATGAAATGAAACTTTGAATACATATTTATCCAGATGCATCACCTGTACAGGCTAGGAAGCCTTTTTTTTTTTACATAAGCACAAATAAAGTCAGAAAAAACACAGAGATACACAAACATTAAAATGCAGTGACAGAGCTTGAACCATAGAAAAAATGTGTCTTCTTTTTGTCTGTCTGGTTTGTCTGATCTGATGAACAGTTAGTGATAGTGACATGACTGCAGACAAAATCAAAAGGAGAACACAGTGTTTGTGTGAGTTTGAGCATTTCTCTTCCCGTGGTCACTTAGTTCTCCTTGCACATGAGTATGTGTGCCCATATGCAGCTTGGGTCATAGGTAAAATAATAGCAAAACTAACTGCAATTTTACAAGATCAGTCAACCTTTTAACTGTCAAGATTTCATGGACAGATCACACCCCTAGTGGCACAGTGCAGCACTGCACCTGTCAAGTGATATGACATGCCAAACACTCCCCAGTTGTACTGAGGACTTGTATTGATGATTTCACTTCACAAGGTGGCAAACACGTATAACTTAGTGCTCTTGCCTTGGAGGAATCATGGTCGACATAGAAGCATCCGTATTTACACCAAAGAGGAAGAAATTTTTCTTCTTCGTCTTCTTTTAGATTAGACAAACACAAACAGACGTTACTGATTGACGGATGAGCATTTGCTCCCAAATTTGCCTACTCTCATTCAAAAAAGAGATTATTTAGCTTATGAAAGTAAATGTTTACATTTTGTTATAACAGAGGTTGCGCAAAGCTCGTTGATTTTCACCTGCTGTCAACCACTGCGCCACATGACCGGTTGAAACAATCACTCTGATTCCATGCCGTTTTATAACATAAATATTGCTGGAATAAAAGCCAAATTGAGGTGCAATAATCCTAACCGTTTCTGGATGTGGGAGAGAAAGCAAAAATGCCCGACAGAAGAGAAAAAAATAGCCAACATGCTGCAAAAACGGTGAAGAGAGTCACCTTTCACCAGCGGTAAGTGATGAATGTCTGTGTTTGTTTATTGCTTTGTTTACATTGTACTGTATTGTACTGATTTTCTGGTTCATATACTTTGAAGATAAGATAACAAAATGCCCCAAACAAGAAATGGTGACAAAAAGCAGAACCATTCTTTGTGTAAATATGTCTAAAGTCCACTTTTGACTGAAAGTTGCATTATGCAAATTAGATGCATAAATTTACTCATATCTCAAACTTTGGATCAAATTCTACATCTTTCTAATTGATAGTTAGCCATTACCTCTTACCACTTTCAAATTATAGCCTTGGAAATCTATGACATCTGATCTGAATATTTTATTTGTAGGAAAAATTTAATTTTGGACAACCTCTAGGAAACCCAGAAAACATTTTTGATTAGATGCTGATGGCTAATATAAACATTTCTAATAAATGTATCTAAAAGACTGTAATTTAGATGTTGATGGTAAATATGAGCATTTATAGGAAATGTAACTAAAGGACTGTAATTTGGACTGTTTTAATTTAAACTGTTTGTCAGTAAAAGCAGTAGTGCTTTTCCGCCACAGGTGGCGCTCGGTAGTGATGAGACGCTGTTAAGTGTTAGAGCGCAAGAGAAGAAGAGTTGAGAATGTTCTAGAGTGTGGAGGAAAAATGGTGAAGAGTGATGTGGCCGTTACCAAGTGATGTCCCGTGTCAAAGTGCCGTGCCTGGTGTTGTAAAAGAAAGTCAATAAACCGCTGAAAAGTCCACCACTTGGCCTCTTCTTCGCCCTACAGGTGTAACATATTGAAAAAAATATTGACCACTCTTGACCACTAGGGGGTTATGGCGCAATTTGGCGCCTGTGACAGGTAAGAGGTGAAGACTGACTTGTATATCAATTTAATTTTGTAACTTAGATTTTTATTCATTTTTCATCATATATAATGCATTCAGATCACATTCTACATTTAAAAAACAAAGGGGTTAGGGTAGGGAAAAATAAAAAAAAAAAAATAAATAAAAGGGGGGGGACAAATGTTGGAGCATCAAGTTTTTAGTTTCCATCTCTTAATTCTTCTGGTTTTTTCAGTGTCTTTGGTTATTCTTTCAATTTCTGCCTCGTTGTTGCACTTTGTAGTGTGTCCATTTCCGCCATTTTTTCTCCCATATTCCTTCTTGCATTCTTCGTCGATATGTTAGTTTTTCCATCATACGTATGTCCTCAACAATGTCAGTCCATTGTTCTTGGTCAGGAAGAACTTCTGATCGCCATTTTTTTGTGATAGTTTTTTTACATGCAATCAACAAGATTTTAACTAGATATCTGTCCTCAGCCTGTATAACATTGTCTTTTTTAAGATCACATAAGTACATCAGGTTACAGTTCATTGGTATATTATATCCTAATATCCTTTGTATTGTCACATGCATAGATTTCCAAAATGATGATATTTTGTAGCATTTCCAAAACATATGTGAGTGGTCTGCATTTTGAGCCCCACATCCCCTCCAGCATAAAGATTGGGTATTTGTATATTTTCCTTGAATCTGTGGTGTAATGAAAAAGCGAATCAGGTTTTTCCATCCAAATTCCCTCCATGCCCTTGAATTTGTTGATGTGTGTTGTGTTTTCCATATTTCCTGCCAGCTTTCTTCTGTTATGTTTAAATTGAGCTCTTTCTCCCATTTCTCCTTTATATAGTTACTTGTATGATTGTTTGTCATAAGTTTCTGATATAGTTTTGAAATAATTCTTATTTTATTTCCTGCATATGAGCTTAAAATAAGTTGTATAATCTCGTTCACATCTGTTTGGAGGTTATGCCTAATCTTCTTCATATAGTAATCTCTCATCTGCAGATATCTGAAAAATTCCGATCTTTCTAATTTAAATTTTCTCCTGATATTTACAAAGCTCCCGAGATCTTTTTTTCCGATATTGCCCCATGCTGTGATTCCCTTGTTCACCAGATTTTTGTATCCCCTATCTTGTTTTGCCGGTTCAAACTGACTGTCAAATGCTACCCATTTCAATAGTTTTATGTCTTCCCTTATATTATATTTTTGTACTATTTTATACCACAGTTCTAAAGTAAATTTAGTGATTGGGTCTATTTGTTTGATTTGCTTATATGCATCTTTATCCCCTATTATGCTTTGTACTGGGAGTCCCTCAATTTCCTTTTCCATTTCTTTCCATTTTGCCTCATATCCCTCGTCGCACCAACATATGATATATCTTATTTGTGCTGAGTAGTAATATTCCTTTAGACTCGGTAGGCCCATGCCTCCTTTCTCTTTTGGTAATTGGAGGGTTTTATATTTCACTCTTGGTTTTTTACCTCCCCAAACAAATCTCGATATCATCCTGTCCCACTTTGAGAATTGGGCATCTGGAATCTCTGTTGGTATAGCCTGGAAGAGGTAAAGTAATCTAGGTTGTATGCTGATTTTGACTGTCTCAATTTTTGAATTCAGATCCATATTTAAGATTGACCATCTATCAATATCTTTTTTTATTTCTTGTTCCAACCTATCATAGTTTGCTTTATATATTTTGCTTAGGTCTTTAGGTATGTTCACTCCAAGGTATTTTATTTCTTTTTGGTTCCAGTTTAGTTTGATCTTATCAGTTATCTGGTTTAGAGGGTTATAGTGGAATGTCAGTATTTGTGTTTTTGTTATGTTTATCTTGTATCCTGATAATTTTCCAAAATTTTCTATCAAGTTCATCATTTCCATTATTGATTTATCTGGTTGTTCAAGGTAAACTATAATATCGTCTGCAAATAGCCCAATCTTGTGTTCCGCCCCCTTTATTGTTACACCTTTTAATTTCTTATTTTGTCATATCGCTTGAGCCAATGGTTCTATGAACAGAGCAAACAAGGTGGGTGATAAGCAGCATCCCTGCCTAGTTGATCTTTGTATATTTACTTTGTCTGTTAAGCTACCGTTTATCTTGATTCTTGCCACAGGTTCTTGATATAGCGTCCTTATGCATTGTACTGATTTTTCGTTAAATCCAAAGCGCTCCAGTACACTATATAGGAATTTCCAGTTAACCCTGTCAAATGCTTTTTCTGCGTCTAAACTCATTATTACTGCGCTTTTCTTTTCTTTATGTATTTGGTTAATTATATGTATTGTTCTCCTGATATTGTCATGTGTTTGGCGTCCCTCTATGAATCCAGTTTGATCATCTTCTATCAATTCCGTCAAGAATGTCTTTATTCGTTTACATATAATTGTTGTGTATATTTTATAATCTACATTTAATAAAGAGATTGGTCTATAGTTTCCGCATTGTTCTTTATCTTTCCCTGGTTTTAAAATAACTGAAATGATTGCTTCGTTCCATGATGGAGGTATTTTGTTGTTGTTCAGCATCCAATTAAATGACTTTAGGAGTTGTGGCTTGAGTTCTTCTATAAACAGTTTATAAAACTCAGATGGGTATCCATCACTACCTGGTGATTTACCGTTTTTAAGTGACTTAATCACATCTCTGATCTCTTGTGTTGTTATTTCTGCTGTTAGTTTTTCATTTTGTTGATTTCCTATTGATGGCAAGTCCAATGTGTCTAGAAATTTTTTGATATCTTTAGTATTTGTTTCTTCAGGTTGCGAGTATAGTTCTTGGTAGAAATTATGGAAAATTTCTTCGATGTTTTCTGGGTTAACTGTGGTTTTATTTGTGGTGGGGTCTTTAATCTTGTATACATTATTCATTGTTTGTTGTTTTCTTAACCGTTTTGCCAGCAGTTTTGTGGCTTTTGGCCCCGTTTCATAATATTTTTGCTTTAGATATCTATTTTTCCTTTCAATTTCATCCATTTGTGTTTCTTTTATCTTTGTTTTTTCTTCTTTAATTTCTTGATATATTTTTGGATCATTTGTGCTTTGATGTTTACGTTCTAATTCCCTCAGTCTCTCACATCTTTGTTCATACGCTTCCAGTTTAGTCTTATTTGCTTTTCCTGTTTCAACAATTAATTTACCCCTTAACACGGCTTTTAGTGTGTCCCATAGTATTGTTGGGTCCACTTCTTCATTGTCATTCTCTTGGATATATTTGTTTATGTTTATTTTTATTCTTTCTTTCATTTTCTCATCATTTAACAGTCCTACGTTAAGTTTCCATGTTGTTTGTCGTTTTCTATTGTTCAAATATATTTCCATGTATATAGGATTATGATCTGATATTTCTGCCCCTCCAATCCAACAATTTCTCACCCTGTGTCTGTCACCTTCATTCATAAGGAAGTAATCTATTCTAGAGTGTACTTTATGGACTGCTGAATAATGTGTATAGTCTTTTTCGAGTGGGTGCAGGTCCCTCCATATGTCTACCATACCCATTTCTGCCAGTGAGGTTCTTATGAACTTTGTTACATGTTTTTTTGTCTTCTTAACACTTGTTGTGTCAACTTCATGATCCATGACAGCATTTAAGTCTCCTCCACAAATTAGGACTCCTTCACTGTGTGTTGCTATGAGATCAAACAGATGTTGAAAAAAACCCTTGTCACTTTCTGGTGGGGCATAGATGTTCACTAATGTAATCTGCATACCATCTATTCTTCCCTTTATTATTACATACCTGCCTTCTTTATCCTGGATTTCCTGTTCACTTTCAAATTGTATTTTGTTTGAGATTAGTATCATAACCCCCCTTTTAGCTCCTCCCTTAAATGAACTGTAGTAGGAGTTCTTATAGCCAAATCTCTTTAGTTTCACATGTTCTGTCTTGCTCAAATGTGTCTCTTGCATAAATATAATTTCAGCTTTTTCCTTCTTGAATTTTCTTATTATTCTTTCCCTTTTAACAGGTGAGTTCAGACCATTCACGTTTAATGTCATTATCTTAAGATTTTTACCCATATTCATGTTTTTCCATTTTTTTAACTTGTGCTCCTAGCCCCTTTAACATCAAAAATAACACATATTTATATAAAAACACATTAAAAAATCTCGACCTCCGTACTTTGGGCCTTTCTTCTGCCCACTGGTCCCTGTTGGTGGGTGGGGGGTTTGTCTTCACAGAGTGAAGGGCCCTCCCTAGACTTCTAATTACTATCAAAGTAATAGTCATAAGTCTAGAAATGTCCAACAAATATCACTTAAACCTCTCCTAGCCGTCTGTTTCTCTTTTACCTTGTCTTCTTGGCCTTCATTTCTTCTGTGCCTTTCTTAATCTTTGTTATGATCTAGGCTTTCAGTTGAAAGCCTTGTAGTTTGTCCTGGGCCCGCTGCTCTACGTCTCTCCCCCTTCTTCCGCCGTTCACTCGTCTCCACTCCGTCTGTCGTGGTGCGTTCAGGGCCGCCGCTGCTCCAGCCGTCTCCTTCGGCACGCTCACCTCAAGGCCCCGCTCCATCATATCCCGCGCTGCCTCTTCGGCCGTGTTGTAGGTTCTTGTGCCTTCCTCCCAATGAATCCTCATTTTCGTTAGCGGCGTTTGGAATCTAATTTTTTTCTCTTTCAGCGTTTTTTTTTAATATTGGCATATTTCTTCCGCTGCTGCACGATTTCTGTCGGGTAGTCATGGTCAAAAAATACCTGTTTGTCGCCGATTCGTATCTTTTTTTTCCATGCTTGCGTCAGGATTCTTTCCTTTATGTCATATTTCACAAAGTTTACCACAACTGACCTGGGTGGAGAGTTTGTTTTCGGGTTCTGTGCCGGTGTTCTGTGCGCCCGTTGAATCTGCAGATCCGTTTCTCCAGGTATTTCCAGTTCTTTTTTTAAGAACTGATCCATGAATTTTGTCATCGAGTTGCCTTCAATGCCCTCCGGAATTCCAAAGATGCGCATATTGCTTCGTCGGGATCTGCTCTCCAAGTCGTTTATTTTCTCCTGCATCCTCTGCGTTTGCGTCGTCAGGGTCTGTAGTTGTTCGTTTGCCTTGCTTTTCCAATCTTCTAGTTCCGAAATTCGGGTCTGCGCTTCTGTCATACACGCCCGCTGGGAGCGCAGCTCCTCCATGTTTTCCGTTAATTTACGCTCCATTTCTCTTCGGAGGTCCATGATTTCCTCCTTAATTTCTTTTTTCAGTTCCTCCTTAAGAGCCGCTAAATCCTGTTGTAGCTGTCGCTTGAATTCTCTTAACTCTTCACCCAAACTGGCGATGCCAGCGTTCATGTTGTCGAGTCTGGTGTCTTCCATTTTCTCTGCTGTAGACACCTCGTTTTTTTGGGCTTTGCGTACAGCGGTTTTTCCTGCGTTGTTGGAGAGGAATTCTTCAATTTTACCCTGTTTTTGTCCTTGTGCCCGGTTCCTTCGTGTTTTCATCCCTTAGTTTATTGATTCGTTTATGTCGAGTTGGCCATTTACCGATGATTTTTAATCCGGCTAGGGAGAGCTCTTTGTTTAAGTGTTATGTCTCTCCGCCATCTTCCCGGAAGTTCGTATATCAATTTAATTTTATTTGTATAGAGCCTAATCACAACAAAAGTAATCTCAGGGTACTAGATACATACACTGCATTCCAAATTATTATGCAAATAGGATTTTAGTGTCATAAACATTCAATTTTTTGTTTTTCAATTAAACTCATGGATGGTATTGTGTCTCAGGGCTCTTTGGATCACTGATATCAATCTCAGACACCTGTCATTATTAGTTTGCCAGGTGAGCCCAATTAAAGGAAAACTACTTAAGAACGATGTTGCACATCATTAAGCATGCCACAGATTTCAAGCAACATGGGAAAGAAAAATGATCTCTCTGATGCCGAAAAGCGTCAAATAGTGCAATGCCTTGGACAAGGTATGAAAACATTAGATATTTCACAAAAACTTAAGTGTGATCATCATACTGTGAAGAAATTTGTGACTGATTCAGAGCACAGATGAATTTGTGCAGATAAAGGCATAATGAGGAAGGTTTCTGCCAGACAAATTTATCGGATTAAGAGAGCAGCTGCTATAATGCCATTACAAAGTAGCAAACAGGTATTTGAAGCTGCTGATGCCTCTGGAGTCCCACAAACCTCAAGGTGTAGGATCCTCCAGAGACTTGCAGTTTTTCATAAACCTACTATTCACCCACCCCTAACCAATGCTCACAAGCAGAAATGGTTGCAGTGGGCCCAGAAATACATGGAGACTAATTTTCAAACAGTCTTGTTTACAGATGGATGGAGTAGTGGCTGGTTGGTGGATGGCCACCATGTCCCAACAAGGGTGTGACGTCAGCAAGGAGGTGATGGAGTCATGCTTTGGACCGGAATCATGGGGAGAGAACTGGTAGGCCTCTTTAGGGTCCCTGAAGGTGTGAAAATGACCTATGCAAAGTATATATAGTTTCTGACTGACCACTTTCTTCCACGGTACAAAAAGAAGAACTGTGCCTTCCATAGCAAAATTATCTTCATGCATGACAATGCACCATCTCATGCTGCAAAGAATACCTCTATGTCATTGGCTGCTATGGGCATTAAAGGAGAGAAACTCATGGCATGGCCCCCATCCTCCCCTGATCTCAACCCTGTTGAGAACCTTTGGAGCATCCTCAAGCAAAAGATCTATGAGGGTGGGAGGCAGTTCACAAGGGAGGCTGTTTTGACATCTTGCATACAAATTCAATAGAAACTCTCCAAAATCTCACTAGTTCAATGGATGCAAGAATTGTGAAGGTTATATCAAAGAAGGGGTCCTTTGTTAACATGTAACTTGGCCTGTTAAAATGTTTTTGATTTAAATAGCTTTTGATTTCAGTATATATGACCTCGTAATGCTGCAAATTCAACAAATGACCATTTTCAGTTCTTTACAACCAATGGAATTTTTTGAAACTCTGTTGTGCATAATAATTTGGAGCAGTGCATTTTGAGTTTTTTTTTTTATTTTTCCAAAAAAGTTATCATTGGGAGGTTTGTTCAATAAAATTTGAATTATGCTCTAATAGCTGATGACTTGAAAATTATACTGACAGTCATTTGCATCGACGATTTAGGAAAATCAGAGACAAATATCATTTGCATAATAATTTGGTGGTGTAAGGCACAAATCATTAAGTAATTCAATTCAGAGAAAACCCCAATAATCAAATGATCTCCTATGAGCAAGCACTAGGCGACAGTGGGAAGGCAAAACTTCCTTATAGGAAGAAACCTCTGGCAGAACAAGGCTCAGGGAGATACAAAATGTCCAATGTTGCTTCAAAGCTTGATTAATCTATGATTAAAGCATCAGTATATTAGGGAAACATGACTACCATCATATAAGATACGTATATGACCAGTGGATCTTGGATTTCTCCACTACCGTTTTATTGCACATATGAAATATTTCTCAGTGTTACTAAACGCAGCAAGGTGTGATTCAGGCACTGAGTGGCCCTACTTCATTTGCATAGGTCTCACTTTATGCAAATGAAGTCCATTCAGAGTGAAGTGCAACCTCCAGAGAAATCATGCTAAACAATTATATGAGCCGTTTTTGATGTCAATTTAAAAATGTTTCAACAAGTAAACAGCTTATTTCTCCCTCAGATGTTTTCAAAAACACTGTTTTGCCAATGTGTTTTCAAGCTATCCGAGAAAGTTTATTGCTAACTCATGTTGGACCCATTCAGAAATCTGGGAGCACCTGCCAGCAATTATATGTGCCATGTTAATTAGCTCATTAGTGTAATGTAACACAACAGGCAATGACTCTGATAAAGACCTAGTTTTGGTCAATTTTTAACTCGTTTTTGGCATGTAAAATAAAAGGCATTTTACATATCTTCTCACAAACTCCGTAGTGTGCCTTTAATAATTTTTTTTATAACGCATTTGCTATAGTTTTTTTTTTTTAACTTGATGCAAGAAGACTTGTCTAAAAAAGGAGCAGCTATGTTTGTGCAGCTATAGGGAACCGTTGAGAGGGGACTTGTCAATCACTTCTCTTTGTTTTTGAGGTTTGTTCACCAAGTGTGTGAAATTCAGAAGTATAGAATCTGCTTCTTCTTTCTGCTGCTCCCTTTAGGGGTCACCACAGCTCATCTGAGAAGAAGATATGTACCACCACTCATCAAACTGCTTTTGACAGGTTTATGACTCCCAAGCCCCACCCACACCCCATCCACACCCACCCCTTTCCCGCCTACACCCCACACCCTTTAACCTGACCTGCCTTTGACCTCCACTTTGATCCATAATTATCCTTTGATCAGTGACAAGCTTTATGACCTGTAATTATCCTTTGAGTCATAATGACCTTTGACCCCTGCTCTGAGGGGTGAGCGTGGGAATGGAATGTTAACATACGGGAAACGGTTTGGATGGCACGTGTTGTAGTTGCAGAGTTTTATGAGTTTTCTTTTGATAAATAATCTCTTATGCATACGGCTGAAGTAACACTGCACAGAAAAAAAAAGATAATGCACAATTGCAGAACTAAACACATTAAATTTTAACAAAACAAAATGGTAAACAGCGATAGCGCTTTTTCTCTGAACAAGAAGGGGGTTTACAGACCCTGCTATTCACACACATATTCCCCTCACCCCCCCCCCCCCCGCCCACACCACACCTCCATTCCCATGTGTATAATGATTGTGTTTTTATGTATTATCATTATGAATTTCATTTTATTTATTTATGGATTTAAATTGATTCTTGTACTGATGTGACATGTTCAAATAAATCATTCAAACTGATGGATGATATTTGAGGTTTATAAACTTTTTATCCGGCCTCAGCCAATGAGCGGTGAGGGAGGGTTTGACGGGCTGTCCAATGAGGAGCTAGAGGCTTACCCCTGTGGTTAACCAATAAAACTACACTGTGGCAAGTGCAAAAATTGGATCATTAAATAAAATCAGAAAATTAAACAATGAAAAAGAGAATAAACTCACCACAAGTGCGGGTTACTGGGTACCTCTAATCAGCGAGACCCCTGCCAGCAGCTTTTGGTCCAGACCGGTCAAGGATTAAGTGGGAAAAAAGAGGATTATCTGAGCTGCATCCAGACCCCTGTGGGCAACAGCACCTCCCACAACTCACCCCACCCTCTGATTTAAAAGAAGAAGAAGACCACCCAACCACCCATTTTCCCCAAACCAAAATGGAGACAGACCCCATGGTCTAGCCAATGGCATTCTAGAGGCAGGGTAATCCCAGCCTTATTCAGGGGTCAAGCCGATGTAGGAAAAAACAGTGCAATTGTGATTCAGAGGTCTTCGGGCAAACTGGAATAGATTGAGCTGTGCAAAAAGTAGGGCTTCAAATGTGCATTTTCGCATCCACTTCTCTCCTTTTTTTCTTAACCCTCCTGTTGTCCTCGGGTCAAAATGACCCGCTACTGTGTTAAAAAAAAAAACCAAAAGATCCCCCTAAACAATATTTTTTCAACTTAAAATTTTATGACTTTTCCTAGATTGACCCCAACATTAGGATAAGTGAATTGCTGCCTTTATTCACATTTCCATATAAGCTGTACAAAAAAAGTTACAAAGGTCGTCTTCGGGTCAAAATGACCTGACAGTCAAATTGAGTTGAAATCACGGTCACTGAGTTATTTACACACCACAGAATGTGAGAATGTTTTAGTTCTGTCTCAGATCAATCAGTAGCAGACGTAAACAACGCAATAGCAGACGTAAACAAGACAAGACAGGTGGCCTTCTCGTGGACTGCAGTGCCTTTGATCGGTCTCAGATCAATCAGTAGCAGACGTAAACAAGACAAGACAGGTGGATTTCCAGAGGTTATAAAGGTGCTGCAGATGACAGTACCCCAAATTCTCTCTGTGCTGAAGCCATGAGTGTGCATTATACCGTCGAACAGGCTATAGAGCTGATTTTTTCAGATGTCCAGCAAGACAACTCTGATTCAGAAGAGGAAGTGGAGGATGTATCAGAAAAAGAAGATGGGGAGGAATACAACCCAGAGCATGATGAATCATCTTCAGAAGAAGAAAACCCTGAAGCTGAAAGAGAGACTTTCCTTTCAAAAAAATGGCAAAATAACATGGTCCTCGGCAGCATATGACCAACACGGCAGGGAGGCAGAACAAAATGTCATAAAGATGACCCCAGGACCCACAAGGTATGCCATTTCTCATGCCCATGACATTGTCTCTACATTCCACCTGTTCATCACACCAGCAATACAAAAAATAATCCTGGAGATGACAAATCTGGAGGGTTTTCACAAATATGGAGACAGCTGGAAAAAGATGGATGAGACTGACCTGCAGGCCTACTTAGGGCTGCTAATCTTAGCAAGTGTATACAGGTCCCAAGGTGAGGCTGCAGCTAGTCTATGGGATGCAGAGAGTGGAAGGCCAATTTTCCGAGCCATAATGCCACTCAAAGTCTTTCACACCTACTCAAGACTGCTATGATTTGATAACCGTGAGTCAAGACCAGCAAGACGTGTGACAGACAAACTTGCAGTTTCTTGCTTAGTTTCTTCATCTTGAGCAACAATAACATCATAAAGACACATTAGTCTAGGCATTGCAAGTGATGGTCTATATGACATCATGACATCATAAAGACACATTTATCTATGAGCCACATGACATCATAAAGACTCATTAGTCTAGGCATCGTGAGTGATGGTCTATATGACATCATAAAGACACATACAGTATGTCTATGTGAAGTCATATAGACATCATATCTTTATGACGGCATCGCGAGTCCTATGATGCCTGAGTTCATAGGATGTCCTATGATGATCAGGCAGAGATCATAGGCCATCCTATGATGTCCTATAAACGTGGCAGACATGCACACACACAGACACAAAGAAATTTCTTCTTTAAAATTCAATTAAGCTATTGGCTATATTGGGGGTTTAGTGAAGACGGGTCATTTTGACCCGGAGGACACGGGGTGTATACAGAATATGAGGACAACAGGAGGGTTAATCAAACAACTCAATAATGACAAAAAAATGTTAGAGTTTAACAACTTAAAAAAAAACAAAACTTTTATCTATACGCTTGTGATGATTAATTTATTTTGTGCTGATACTAGGACATTTAACATCCTATAAAAACATTTTATATTTTGTGTTTCATTTTTTTAATGACCATACAGCAGTGTTGTAAGGATTGTCTGTGTGAAACGACTCTGTAAAACATCCCACAACTTGTATGTGATATTTACCAACAGTTAAATTATTTTATTCAATCACACCATTTATCATCTTCTGTGATCTGAATTTTTTTTTTTCTAACTTTAAGGCAGACTTTTATTCCAACCACTCATGACAATTTTAAACCAGAATTTGAAGAGGATTGTGGCTGTCTGCTTTTTTTTTTTTTTTTTTTTTAAACAACCTTTATTCTCATAAAACAAACATTGTTTGATACAAAACAACAATCTCACAGTATTTTTACTGACTGGCATATGTAGTCCAACACCTCAAGTGTACAAAAAAAAAATAATTTGAGAAGGAGAGTGTTTTTGGTATAAAATTTAAAGAACTTACAAAATTCACCACCCAATCCCGAAAAGACGTTAATTCATTAACATTTTCCCAATCTATTTTCACTACAGGAACAATCCTTTGTTTTTAGAGATGTGTATCAACTTTCTAATCATTCAAAAACATTTTTCACACTATGAATTATTGTATAAAAACTGTGAAAACGAATTGTTATTAAATGTATTTACTACTTCCATCAATAAAGAGACTTGTGACTCAGTTTTTTTTATGATAGTTAGCTGTTATCTGAAAGAGTCTTAAAGGAAAGCTTGGCTTTAGTTAAACACTAATATTTGAAACAACCAGCATGTGTTTATATGTGTGTTTGATATCACCACCTAAAACCTCTATGGCATTTATCCCTAATACTTTTGACACTAACAATCAAAGATGTACTCTTTTCAAAACTTCATCATTTACAAGTTGAGAAGTTTGCTACATTTTAACAAAAATGGTTTACATTATTGATGCAAAGTCACACAAGCATTATACTCTCAGCAAAACTTAGATGCAACTTCTCATCATGCTTGCAAAATTATTCCACTTACATTAATCATACCACTAGCAAATTAAAAAAACACTTTTTTTTAATAAATCTGTAAATAAATTAAGAATAAATCTGTTTTTATAAAACAGATTTATTCTTTTCAAAAACTTTATCATTTAAAAGTGTGGTTTATTTTGTGGTAGCAAATTTAACATTCCTCTTGCTGTCAGCCCCCACCAGAATGTCACCAGATGTGACACATCACCCACCAGTCAAAATGTTTGATGTTCACACACGCACACACGCACACACGCACACACACACACACACACACACACACACACACACACACACACAAAAGTTCAGTTGTTTTAGCTCCCAACACATAGGTGTTATATTTTAGAAAAACTTCCCTCTGTCTCATGTCCCTACTGTAGAAATCCTAATCTACTTTAACTACAGGAACAATCCTTTGTTTTTTAAGAGACATTTAAAAGCTTTCTAATCATTTAAAAACATTTTTCACAATATGAATTATTGTTTAAAAACTGTGAAAATGAATTGTCATTAAATGTATTTACTTCTTCCATCAATAAAGAGAGACTTATGACTCAGGATGTTTTATGTTAGTTCACTGTTATCTGAAACAGTCTTAAAGCAAAGCTTTACTTTAGTTAAACGCTAATACTTGAAACAACCAGCATGTGTTTATATGTATGTTTGATACCACCACCTAAAACCTCTATGGCAGGAAGTAGCGTTTATCCCTAATACTTTTAACAGCACTAACAATCAAAGATTTACTCTTTTCAAAACTTTACAAATGTAATTTCACTAAAAATGCATTAACCACACAAAATTTAAAAGAATACTTTTCTCAAGTATTTAGTTGTTTTTAAAAAAGTGACAAACTTCATTTTTTGTACTCACACAAAATGTAGATTTATCATTTTCAAGTGTATTTACCATGCTAAATTCTATTAAAAAAATGTTTTGAAAAATAAGCTGATAACATTTTTGTCTGCATTACTTGATGGTAGCCATAAAGGTAAAGTTTCCTTTTTAGGTATGATGGCTTTTTTAAATTATTTCTCTAGCAAAAAATGCTGAATAACTAACTGGTATGTTGTAAGCAAGTGTTGATATTGTGCAATCACTTGCTTTTCTAAAATACATCTTCTGAAATTACATCTACCATTCTAACTTGATCACTCTGCCAATCAGTGTTTAGTCCTTCCTGCTTTTTGGGATAAAAGTTTAGCAAGCTATGTCTACCAGATTCAGCACACAGAGAAATCTATGTCATTACACCTAAGAATCAACACAACTCTACAGTTAAAAAAACAATCATAAAAAAAACAAAAACAAAAAAAAAACAAAAAAAAAAACAACTAAAGCTTACCTGCAGCATCATGTCCCAGTTATTATGACATTTTAAAAAAAAAAAGATATGTAGATCATACCATTTTACCATCTAAATTAGAAAAATATGAAAAATATTAAAAGAACACAAAAGAACTTGTTCATTTTTCAGGTATAAAATCTGCCTGTCTAGACACTGAAATGCAGGCTGGCACAATTTTATACCCTCAGACCTAAACTTTTTAGCTCAGGCAATAACTTGAAAGTTTTAGCACCAAACACTGCGCTGATGTACAAACCAAAAAGGAAAAGCTTTTTTATATGTTGCTATTTTGTGTGTATTATGAGGCTCGTGAACAAATAAAATAGAATATTCTCGTATGAAATGTCTCTCATATCTCGTAGTTTGTGACATGGAGATCCCATCTAGCACCAACAACATGATGTGTGGCCTGTGTCTAGAGGTGGTCATGCAAAAGAAAAGTCCAAAAGAACACCGGTTTGGAATATTACCCAGCTGTAACCACTGTTGCTGTCTGGAATGTATTCGCAAATGGTGATAAATCACCCAGTTTGACAAGAAAATCATCCATCCATCTTCTTCCGCGTAATCCTTTTCGGGTTGCGGGGGGGGGGGGGCTGGAGTTCATGGGAAGTTAAAAAAAAATCTCTCCTTTCTTTCTTTATTATTTATTTTTGAAAAGAACATATTTTGATTGTCCATTCTTTTCCCAGAACTTAAGGCAAAGTGGGGGAGTACTGAGTCCTTTGATCCTGGGGAGATACTGCTCATCGTATTACCTATGGACACAGATGATGAGGTGACAGACGATGAGGTGACAGATTCAGAGGTAATGGATTCAGAGGTTGAAATGGATTTGTTTTCACATTGAAATGTTTTTTTCTAGTAAGCGTTGTTAGAAAAATACCCAATTCTTTGATTGAAAGATCCAAGAACAAGCCGGAGATTTCTTCAATTTTAAGATGAAACATTTATTTAGAAGTCACATGTAAAGCAAGCAGCACTGGACCAGTTTGATGCTGTCCCCTTGGGAACGTCGTCAGACTGATCCCGACTTCTGGGTGTGGGTTACAATTATCTTCTCAGGTGGGGGCGACCCAGTACAATAGGATGGGCTTATACACGACTATCTGACTGGCTAATCTACCTATGGCGGGAACAGGCCATCCACTGAACACGCCAATTCATTCTAGAATGTGCTATCAACAGTGTGCATGGGTGTTGAGTCTGGGTGTGTATCTAATGAGAAAGACCTGACTTAAAAGAGAGAGAGAGAAAAGAGAGAGCTCTATAGCTTTGTCTCATTCCTGTTTTATCAGTTTACCATAACATAATTGTTCATAAGCATGCAAACAGAAGTTGTATGGAATATGTGTAGAGCATAATGGGAGATTACCTACAGAATTATTATTCTGGCACTAACTTTACATTAACCCTTTCACTCCCCCCTTTGACATGATTTTATCATGTCAACCATGTATGGTGTGAGAGACTCTAGCAATTAACAGATGGTGAATAAGGCAGGTCCCTGCATTGTGTGTCAACCCAAGAGGCTTGCACCATTGGTTCCGCTACCCTTGCCTCCCCCCTTGTGGACACCTTAGCGTGGTGCAGTGATGTCTCAGAGATGGACTGTCATCAGGTCCTGTACCCCTATCGAGGTCTCCTCCTGATCATAGTTCTTTGTCCAGTGGAGTGGACCATGTGGAGGTCATAGGGTCGAATAGGGTCAGTCCACAAGGCCCACGAAACCTTTGTCCACTGGTTGACCCTTGCCAGGGCTGACATCATTCAGCTACATTCATCACACGGTTGTGACAGAGGTTTGATTTTCCTCTGTGTCTGCTTCCCGTATCTGCAGCTGTGGAGCACAGTCCCATCTTGTTGACACGGAAGCGAAACAACTGTGTGTCCCCGCTCTCAGAGGCACACCTCATCCCATGAGGTCTACAGGACAGTCTGGTAGGTGCAGCAGAGGGTATGTAACATCTAGTCCAGCCAGTGAACAGTTCAGTGATGCTGTCCCAGGGATGCCACCCCCCTGTCGCTGGCTGGTGTTGGTAAGGCTCGAGCTCCTGGCTCCACCCTGGATGCTGGAGGTGCGGTGGATGCGCTCGGGTACCAGTCCATTCTTCTTCTGGGGACTGAAGTCATACAGTCACTCACCCTACCACCTTTTCTATGTCACAGGCACACGCCGTGATGGTCTGGTGCTCTCCGGCATGCATCTTCCCTGTACCCTACACCTTTAATCAAGTGCCGATACAAAGGGCTCAGCCGGGGCAGGACCAATAATGGTCTGAGGGGTTGCCATCACAATGTATGGAGCCTGTACAGTTTTATCCTTATTCACCACATCTGTAGTTATCTATGTGATGTTGTAAGTTATCTCCCAGTAGCCTTGAGCGTGTGATTGTTGACTATATGAAATCTGGAAGTGGTGGTTGTGTTGTGATGAGTGTGTTGGGTGATGGGACCTATATGTTCAGCAGTGGGTAGGTAGTAGACAACATCGTTCAACGTTAGGAGACATCCTTATCCATGCTTTGTTGTATTCAGGCATTCAGAGCTTCTAACCTTCACCCTTATTCAGATTACCTAACCATAATTAGCATGATGGAGATAAATAACGCAAGAACCCTATAAGTCTCACACCCCTACATCCGTGTGGTGAGCTATGTATGATTTATGTATTATCATTAGCACACTGTGTTTACAAATAATCTGTGATGGCAGAATGGTCTTCCTCGTTATCATCCTTCGTCTTGAGGTCCTCAGCTCTTCTTCTCGACCCAGCAATTGGTCTAAGACTTGCTGACGACTCCCACTGTGGAAAATTGCATTTGTTAACGCCCTTCTGGGCTTCTGAATATATGGCCTATAGTGTCGTACTCTGCTCCTTTTATTAGATCTACATCTAGTTATCCTTTTACCATAACCAATTTGGAATTTGCTTCAAATTTTCCTCATCCCCTCATTTGTTAATTTTAAGATTGGTCATATAGGAGATTTCTGGGCATCAATGTGTGCTGCCTTTTGTGCTGTGGTTACCCAGTTAAGAGACAATGCTTATGGTTTTATTTTGGGAGAATATTCTATGTTAAGGTCAGGTACTGGTTTTCCATGGATGGCTCTATTCTGCACTAGAGATGACAAGATGTCCAACATTTTCCAATCCATGTGTTTGGGTCTAACCAGCGGGATGTGTGGAACCCCTCATTGGTTGAAATGTCTCTTATCCTCTTCAGTTAGGACAATGGATGCTTCCACACATTTCTTTGTTTATCAGTCCAATTTTATGACCAATCTGGGGGATGGATTCGCAAATAATGGTTGTTCATAATTTGGATCAGATCCATTCAATTGCCTATAGTGCATGGGGTACAATGCTACCTTTACAGATGTTGATAGGAGTTCTACTGGTAGCTTGCCATTTGCAGAATTTGATCGTCACTTTTCTGACCTTGAAAAGTCCTGTATGTCATTACCCGGAGTTCTTACTTTACATGCAATAATTTAATTTTTGCTAATTTTCTGCATACGTGTAGAAGTGAGTCCACTTATCTGTTCTAGTCTTTAAGTATGCAGTCCAGTTTTCAGTGGTGGATGTGGGCGCCTCTCTCCTGCCAGCAGCGGCCATTTTGGGGCGTGCTCCCTCCTCCTCATCCTTGCCGTCCTCCCCCATTGTCCTCTTGGCCTCCTTTTATAAGAGAAACAGATTCATGGGGAGCCTCAGGCTCCCCTTGTGTCAGCCATTCCATAAATAAGTGCGTGTTTTTCCTTCAAATTTTATTTTCCCTTCTTATTTAGATTTCCAACCTTGAGTCAAGAAAAGAACTGCTTCAAAGTCTTCATTTAATTTTCCTAATTAATACAAGATGGGATAATAAGATCAACTCTCCACCATGCCAGCAGATATTAGTTGTACTACTGTAACTGAATGCTGCGTGGACCTTTGTGTTACACTGGCATACACCTCCATGCTGCCACCAATTCCTTCCACTCAGTGTTTGTCTTCCAAGAGTTCTGTTCAATGACATCCTATGCATACCCTCTGTTGGGGAGGAACATAACTACGTTGTTAGACTGACTTTAAATGACTGTGTATATAGTAAGGCTATAATCGTTGCAGTGAATGTTTGCTTATTAATGTTAATATTCACAACTAAAAGAAATGCACTGAAAGAATGGACACCTAATGCCTCATTGCTGCTTTAAGTACTTGGAAACATTTAAGACTGCTGCCTGTGTTTGTGCCTTCTTCCCGACACTCTTAAGTAAAATTTAATTTATTTATTGTTGGTTTTCTGTTTGTTTGGTTTTTAAACCTAAAGCTGCAAATCTTAAGTGGATCTTTATTTTTCCTACTAACACTTACTCTGCTTTCATTTCTTTTCCATTTTCTACACTTGCTAAATCCACCGTTCTTCTTCCCTTACGCACTTTTTCCATCAGAACACTCACTCATTCTTTACCATCCACTATCCATCTGTGTACAAGACTTCACCTTTCCCTGGACTAGCTGATGAAACATCTCACATCTATAATCTCCTTCAGTATTAAAACTCCCTTCCGTCCATCTGGTCTCTGTTCTCTTCAGCCTTCATCACCATTCTGTTACCACCTGCTTGTCTTATTCATGATTCACTGTCCCGTCGTTCATACTACTGACTACTGTCCACAGCTAATGCTCCATGCAAGATCCTGCACATAAAAGTGATTGGTTTCATTCTGAAAAGTCAGCTTTTTAATAAACCAACATGGCTCAATTCAAAATTCTGTTTTGTGACAAAACTCATCTCTTGATTTCTACCCTGGCATTGGATGCCTTTCCATTACTGACCTTTTGAATTTATTTTGGAATTAAATACTGCCTCTGGGTCTGAACATCTGCCTTTCAAGGAATGTATTAAACTAAGACGTCTGCTGATTACTATGAAAACTTAAGTTTAACAGAGTCATCTGTATCTTGGTGTGGTGGAGTCTTCTGTCTTTTTCTCCTGAACAGATAACCTCCAAACAAACTAACACTATGCCTACAAAACTATAACCATTTTAGATACAAAAATATAAAACTTTCATTAGCCCCCCAAAACAATTCTAAATAATATTTAAATCAAGACTTAACCATGTGACACACAGACCACGTGGGTGTTAACCGCTGGTTTGTTTGTCAAGCTACACTGGTTGTCTTGTGTATGTCATTAAAGCCTTATTTATGCTCCACCTCCGCTCTGTGCGTGCGTCTATGATGCTTGTACCCCTTGGATAAGGCTGGTGTGCATACAGCTATATGTATGTATATGCTTCATTCTTGAGTCTACTTGGCCGAGTGTTTGCTGTTTTTACCCCAAATTATCTTTTTGTTTCTCTAGTCTACTCTAGTTGTGTTTGTTTTAATTCATCGTCTTCTATTTTTTACTCATCTCTGGATGATCAAAAACCATAACCCTTGTTACGCTGCTATCCCCCATCTCCATACAAAGTGTAAGGAAATGTGTAATGCTCCACACTGTGTATATATATTCATATATTTATGTATATTCACTGCTCCTATTTTCTTATCTTCTAAATTATTGCTCTGAGTGTTGCTATCCCTGTGCCATTGCAATCCTAGAATTTCCCCAGTGTGGGACCAATAAAGGCTTACCTTATCTTAATGTGGCTTTCATGTAAGCTTACAGCTTTTCTCAAATTTAAACACTTCCCTTGTAACTTTGCAACCTTTTCGCTTAATAGTTATTTTTCTCCTAACAAATTTTGGATTTTTTTCCTTGTGAATTTGCAAGTTCCTTTTTTCAGGAATTTGTGACATTTTCTAATATTTGGCAAATTTTTCGCAATTGTGCAATTTCCTCCAAACCTTGCAGTTTTACCCTTATCCCTTTTTGCATAAATTTTCAACCTTTGTCTTAAGCTGTGATTATAAATCAGCATTTTATCCTATTTTGCACATCCATCTTTCAAATTTGTACTTGATTTACCTTCACATGTTCATACCTCATGTCGAGTTAAAAATGCCTACTGCAAATCTTTAACAATGTTATTAGATTTCACCAGATTTGTAAAGCATATGCAATACTTTTCTCTAGCTTTTCTTGAACTCTTGGCTGCAATGCTCTCACATGTTTGGTTAATTGGTTGTTCCAAATTGTCCCCAGACATCCCTCTCCTATAGGCCCCCAGAATAGAGGGCTAGCACTAGTGGTTGTCTTTGAGACTAGAAAATGTGCTAATAAGTTTTAGTTCATATTCATAAAGTTTTGGGAAATGTGCGAAAAATACAAATAGGAGGGTCTGGGAACCTTCAAATATGTATTGGCCCTTCAGCATTAAGGAGCCCTAAACCTGCCTCATTTCTCTTGGTCAGTAGGTGGCTAGTTTTCTTGTAGCAAAAGTTCACACTGCCTGATATTCTGTGGAAAAATGACCTTTCAAACGTCAAGAATTTTTTCAGATTTTGGTCTTAGTTGCTAGCCTTTGTTTTATTAAATGTTTCTTAGATGGAGCATGGGTGGGCAATATAAGCTGCGGCCTCAGCCATCACCCTTTTCGGATGACTTATGTCGAATTGTGCAATCAGAGGAGTTATTGTTTAATTTGACCCTGTTGGATTTTTCCTTGATTTACTGTTCTATTCTTTTCTTTTAATCTTTTTCCAAAAAATAAAAATTCATTCGTATTTATGCACTCTTTCTGTAGCTACTCAATAGTTTGCATACATGGTAGCATTTTAGATGAGAGAGCACACCGACCTCTCAGCTATAAGACTTCAAGCCTTAATGGAGCCTTCAAACCTTAATGGATTAGTAACTTTTCTATCTGTTCCTGTCTTGACCTCTCCCCCCTTGAAACAGGACGGCTTAATATCAAAGCCATTCTTTTTCAACATCCTGTAGGGAAGGATAGCCATTGTGTTGCTAATTGGGGGACCCCCCGGGTGCCCTTGTGGGTGTTTGAGCTCAGTGGCCAAATTGCTTAACATAGGAAGTATTAGTCCCATGGGGGCCTCTGACTATTCTGACCTCCTGTGGTCATGCAGCTGATACTGATAGGTCAGACTAGGTGGGGTGTCCGGGTAAGGTCTATATTGCTGTAGTGTGAGGTCTTGAGGTGGTTGCATTTGGCAGCTGTGATTTTATCAAGGCTGTGTCTTGGAGTGAAAATGGAGTGTAGTTTGTGGTCACACAGCCTCCAACTGATGTCGCCGTCGTCAGTGGCATTTGCCTCGCTTGGGGGGCATGGCTTTTATCCATACCTGTGTGTACGTTACCATGGCTAGGTGTGTGGGCTGCCATGTGTGGGCTGTGTTCTGCAGAGGAGGCAGCATGATGTGGATATGTTCCCATATCCTGAAGGGCTACAGTGAGGGCGTTGGCAGATGATGTGTCTTGGTCAGTACCTGTCTCAGCATATGACCTGGTGACAAAAGTACAATCTGACCCTGCCCCTGTATTATCGGGGGTGTTTGTAGCACTTTCTACAGTTTTTCCTAGAAATCCCTTAATTTTCTCACTACCTTCAGGCTTCCCCCTTAGCTGTTTGTAACAGCCCGTTTTTAATCACCATCAGGGGGGCCATTATCATGGGTGTTGATTGGGCAAACCCAATTGGCACCTCTGCTGAGACAGTAGGTTGATTAGTGCGACTCTGGCACCTCTCTGATGGAGCTTGTGTCCCTGTGTAGGGAGGTGGGGGTGCGAGTAATTCTCCACCTAGAGGGGGAGCTGTGGACTTAACAGCAGGTGGTTCAATAGCCTATGGCCGCATGATGGAGGCTTCTGGGGTCAGTGGGGGGCCATTGGCATTACCTGACATCCTCTGCAGGGTGAGTTTAATTTCCCCAAAAAAACATTGACAGTCTGTGAGAAATCCTCCTGCTCTTTTTAATTCCTTCCCTGTTCTCCCCCTCCTAAATATACTGGCGTCCCAGTGCTTATTGCTTGCCTGCTCATGCCCCCCTCTAGCTTGTCTCATAAACATAGCCAGGTCCCCCTGGTTGGGGGGGGGGGGCTGTTTTCACATCCTGCAAACATTCCTCTGTCCTGCATTTGTTTGACCCATCTGGCAAATCTCTCCCTTCCTTTCTTTTGATCTGTGACTGGGACCTTTGTCAACCATCTAGCCATTGTCTAGGATAGTGCCGACCCCAGGGAGCCGGGCTTACAGGCCTGCCATCGTTCCATTGTTTCTTGAGACATTTCATATAGATATTACCCGTACCCTTTGCTGTAGCTGAGTGACGTATTGTCCGTGTATTTAGACCCCAACAGGAAGCTTCTACACAGACACTAGCCGTCTGTGCGCCTGTTAGCTGGGACTTAATGCCAGCCTATCTACACGTTTTAACTCAGGGCAACAGTGGTACCATATCTGCTTGTATTCCTGCTATCCTAGTCCAACCCCTTGTATTTACACTATCACTCAAGATCTTTTTTGCTGTGTGGAATTCTCAATCAGTCTCAACTGGTTGATACACACACAGGATTACAGTAAAGATATCAATTGAGTGATGAACCACCCCACATTTTACAAATAGAGAATAACAAACTTAATTTTCTACCAGCCTCAGCGGCTTGATACATATACAGGAATACTATACAATATCAGATGCATGAGGACTCACCCCTGTCTTGCTGCATGGAATTGTCAAACTGGAGTTCTCAATCAACCTCTGCTGATGTGCTTAATTGTTCCTCTTTGACCCTTTGTTTTGCTTTCTTTGATTGCTGAAGTGGGACAGCGAAGTGGAGGGAGGAGGGGGTCACTGATAGCGTGAAGGAGGAGGATGGACGCAGCTGCTGGGGGAGGGGTGGTCCACAGCCAACACTGTCTCAAATTTAATGGAGAGAAACAGGCTATTAAACAGCGTGTTTTTGTCCTTTTCTGTTATATCGTGTTTATTGATTATTTTGCATTTGTTCTCACCGTTGCAGCATAAGTCTCTTATTCTTACATTTTTTCTTTCCTTCCTCCAATCGTTTCTCCATATTTTTTGTCTTGCGTCCTGCACAAAACTTTAACATTTCATCAGTTTTCAATTTTCTTCAAAAACAAATTTCCGTTTCCATTTTCTGCCCACTCTCACCTACACAAGGTTCAGCTCCACAACAAAAACTCCTATTTATTTAATTGATTCATTTTAGTTTATTGTATTTATTCAATTATTTTGTATTTATAATTTAATTCATTTATATATTTACTTATCTGTACCAACCTGCAATTTTTCATTTAAATTCTCTCACCTTTATATAGTGTCCACCTAGGATTTCCTACAGTTTTGTTGAGGAATAAATCTCCTTATTCTCCAGTTTTATTGTATACCTCCCTCTGCCTAATTTAAAGTTGAGCCTTTTTCTCTCCAAGCTGAATGGGTGTGCTTTGCCTCATTATAGACAAACCTGCATTGGAAGGGGCCAGAGGTCTTTGTTTTTTGTTTACCATGCATGGATTTAAAGCTTTCCTTTCAGCCAGAGAGATAAAGTTCCAGATTTATTATCAAGATTTAAGTTTTTTGTTGGCAGTAATTTTGTGAAATAGTGCACTTCCTATATTTGGCCACACGATGGAGGCACTGTGCCACAGCCTGAAGGTGATTCAAGATGGTGCCCTCATATGCGCAGTAGATGGGACACTCGCAAGATGGCTCCTTAGCCTATTGTTCACAAACCAGGACCTTTTTTTTTTTAAGAAAATGGAGCACTACCTCCCTAACCCCAGCTGTACGCACACCAGAATAACCTTACACTTTAATTTAGCACTTCATTTTAATACTATTACCTCAAATAATTCTCCTCTCAGTAACCTGTTTTACCAATCTCACCTCCACTCAGTGGTGGGGGCACATTACTTTCCTTTGTTCTGACCATGCGGTCCGGAGTCCGCCATTAAATCATTTTGGGAAAATTTTAATAAATATTCCCAACTCCCAGTATTTCCCAAACCACACTTATCCCCTAAAGACACTGAATTAAATCATACTCTGGGATAGGTCTAGTAGATATTTCCAACCCCTGGTATTTCTCAAATCACATTTTTATCCCCTTAAAGACACAAAATTTTACAGACATTCGGGACCAGGCTAACCCTAGTTCCCATATTTGAGGAGACAAAGACTGTTAACTCCACTTCCCTAAGTCTCTTATTCCGGCACAGACTGTAACCGAAATTTGCGGGACCAGGCTAACCCTTGTTCCCATATTTGAGGAGATGAAGACGATTAATTCTGCTTCCCTAAGTCTCTTATTCCAGCACAGACTGTAACTGAAATTTGCAGGACCAGGCTAACCCTTGTTCCCATATTTGAGGAGATGAAGACAGTTAATTCCGCTTCCCTAAGTCTCTTATTCCAGCACAGACTGTAACCGAAATTTGCGGGACCAGGCTAACCCTAGTTCCCATATTTGAGGAGACGAAGACGGTTAATTCTGTTTCCCTAAGTTTCTTATTCTGGTACAGACTGCATCCAGAATACTTCACTTACGTGGTATCAGGTTCTAATCCTGACTGTTTTCATTTGAGAAGACTGGCACTTATTAAGTTCTGGGTACAGACTGCATCCCGGAACCTCACAAATCCATTTAATCTTTTGTTAAACAGAGTACTTTCGCTGAGACCTCGGCAGGTCCCCCACGCACAAGCGGTACCGTGATTAACTCTGACACAGCGGACACTTTCACTGCGGGCTTCTTTCAGGCCCGAGTACAAGAGGTGTCTTGTGTCCAGCAAATTAAATGATCGTGGCTTCACTCCCAGAGTGGCATTGTGTCGAACACTTTCAATGGCTCCCCTCAGTATCAGGTTCCTAAAACCTGGCTCTTTTCATTTGAGGAGACATACCAGGGTTATTATTAGTCACTCTAGTTCCTAAGTCTCGTCATTTTGGTTCAGACTGACTCCAAAATGTTTTATTTGATGGACTATACACCCGTAATGTACATCCATGGCCACGGCCGTTTTACCTCAGACTGAAAATAGAACACGTGCACTCTTAACTTTTCAAACTATTGTTTAGACTTTACATGTGACTCCCAACCAAATGATAAATTTTTAGATCGGATATACCCCTTTATCAGACAACTGTAAATTTAGAATGGCCAAACTGCAGAATTTTGAAGACAAAAGGCTCTGCTTACCTTATTTTTATTCAGGCGCCACAGTAGTCTGCAAAAGGGTCCCTCCGATGTGGTGTGTTCAGGCTCGTCTCGGAAAAATTCAATCCGGGTCACCGGCACCAATTTGTTAGAAAAATACCCAATTCTTTGATTGAAAGATCCAAGAACAAGCCGGAGATTTCTTCAATTTTAAGATGAAACATTTATTTAGAAGTCACATGTAAAGCAAGCAGCACTGGACCAGTTTGATGCTGTCCCCTTGGGAACGTCGTCAGACTGATCCCGACTTCCGGGTGTGGGTTACAATTATCTTCTCAGGTGGGGGCGACCCAGTACAATAGGATGGGCTTATACGCGACTATCTGATTGGCTAATCTACCTATGGCGGGAACAGGCCATCCACTGAACACGCCGATTCATTCTAGAATGTGCTATCAACAGTGTGCGTGGGTGTTGAGTCTGGGTGTGTATCTAATGAGAAAGACCTGACTTAAAAGAGAGAGAGAGAAAAGAGAGAGCTCTATAGCTTTGTCTCATTCTTGTTTTATCAGTTTACCATAACATAATTGTTCATAAGCATGCAAACAGAAGTTGTATGGAATATGTGTAGAGCATAATGGGAGATTACCTACAGAATTATTATTCTGGCACTAACTTTACATTAACCCTCTCAGCGTCTTCTCTCCGACACTGTTTTGTCTTCAAAGTGAACCATCTAACAAATCAGTACGTTTGTACTAAACATTTGTTTATTAAACACCTTAAACAAGTTTGTAATCACCCTGTTTTTTTTATTGTGGTTGGAGTTTTTAAATATTTTTGTACAAACTAAACACCCTTTGTATATTCTTTTGTTACACAACACACATGGTGCTGATCTTCGATGAATTAGCATTACACCATACATGTTGTGTCATACACAATTTTGCTTTTCGGTTTACAAAAACTGTTTTTATAAACTGTTCCACAAATTGAAACTGACACATTTCTTTTAAATATTTCACTCACCTGCTTTGTTATTTTCATGCAAACTTGCTTCAGCATTGGGGTTAAAATATTCACTAGTTTCAAAAAGAAACACTGAAACAAGTAGTTGTATGAAGGTATTACAAAAAAACCCCATTTTGTTTAGTTGTACAGTCAGCTATGTTACACAAAACATGTCACACGTTTTCTAGGCTAAACTGATTTGCAAACAACAAAACTAAAACTTTGTTGATCAGACATGTAACCTAGCCGTAATTGTAATTGCCTCCTTTGGGAACTAATGAAGGTTGATCTTTTCTTGGCTCAGTAAAGCTTAAGGGTTAATTCTGCTCAGGTTGAGAGTGTAGGTTTTAAAAGTTAAATGTGGGCTTCTTTCTTTCCTGCCCATCAGTTAAAAAGGAAACATTGCAGATAAGGAAATGACTAGGCCTTAGGTCAAGCTGAGGTCACCTTGTGCCTAGCCTTTTCATCCTGTTTTATTGCTGTTAGCATCAAGGTTTCTGTCATGAATTTCCCCTCGGGGCAGAGAGGAATACCCAGTTGCTGAACTGTAGTTTGTGGTGTTTATAAACAAGAGCAAAAAATCACAAACAGTGCACCAACAAAAGTCCAAACGGATAATAAAGCAACTTAAGCACAAATGAATGATGGGCGGAGCCGGGAGGGAAACAGTCGACCCCTCAGCAGCAGAAGTGAACGTCGAGGAGAAGCGGGAAACAGCAGCTGTGGAGAAGGAGGAAGCTGTGGAGAAGGAGGAAGCTGACGAAACAGCTGGAGAGGAAAAACCCAAAGAGTGCACTGCTGTGGGAGTCTTCTGCCTTGGTGAAGGGGAAACTGCTGCCTGAGAGGTGGGTGTATTCCTCCAGCGGTCTGGAGCTTGATGGCAGCATCGTAGAGCAGATGGAGCAGGAGCAGAAATAGGCGAACTAGAGGTGGAGCAGGGCGTCTGCTGCGGAGCACGCTTTCACATTGTCTTCGGACTCACTGGAAGTGGCCCCCACATCAGCCCGGGGATAGACTGCTGCAGGACGGAGAACGTAGCTAGCAACTCCGGGAAGTGGGGGAACCTCCACAACGATTTTATGCTCTCCCAGATCTTCTTAGGGCTGCAGAAGCGAGAGTTTCATCCACGAAGCTCTGGATGAAGTCGGTGGCCCACTGCTCCTCTACGCTCTGGGATCCCGCTGTTGATCTCCCTTTGATTGCTGGAGGTCGGCATGCTGGGGACATGATGAGCTCCGCAAACAGGTGAGTGAAACAAACAAACAAAAAAAACCCAAACAAAAAACCCACAAACCACAGCAGCTGGGTCTCTTACTGGCCGGAGTCTTCTGTCATGAATTGCCCCTTGGGGCAGAGAGGAAGACCCAGATGCTGAACTGTAGTTTGTGGTGTTTATTAACAAAAGCACAAAATCACAAACAGTGCACCAACAAAAGTCCAAACAGATAATAAAGCAACTTATGTATGAATGAATGGAAACAGAACTCACCAGAACAGGGAATGGGTTCTGGTGGAGAAGAGGATGAGTAACTTAATACTCCGGCAAACAGAAATGAAAAAAACAGCCCTTAGATAGGGTCAGAAAAAAATGATGTCACATGAGCGGGCAGAAGGTATCAAAGACTGCAATTGGGATCAGCTGGGAGCAATGAGAGGGAGAGCCAGGACTGACAGCTGACAGGAGCACCACCCACAACAGAGCAAAAAACCCAGAAGTGCTACTGACAGCTGCAGCCCCAGGAAGAGAGAAGATACAATAGAATATAAACACAATAAGATAACAAAGACAAATAAACCCAAACATATAAACAACAACACTACAATGAACGCAACGGGAAAAATAATTCATACTAAAAAACAATACAGGATGAGTGAAAATTAACCAAAGATAAAATAACAGGAATAAGGATTCAAAAATACAACTCCATACAAATATGAAAAAAGGTAAAGAGACCGACTACAACGGTATCCACCCATGCTCAGATTGTGACAAGTTTCTGTGCACCTTTGCACTCTGCCTGCAGCGTGGTCAAGGACCCTTGAAAGCACAATAAAAAAATCAGCTGAGAAACAACTAGGTCTGCGTGATTTCTTACCAGATCGTGTTTGGTATAATATTTAGCCTCAACACGTGCTAGAAACTAGTTTTGTTATATGTGCACTCCTTTTTGCATAAGACCATTTTACGGACTCGTGTTGAATCTGCAAGCACGTGTGAAGTACATTTACATGTTTAAAGAAAAGAGTTTTTAACCTTCTTGTTTTTGTAACAAGTCATTGGGTTTGTACTCAACATTTGCTTATTAAAAACAAGTTTGTAAACACCCTATTTTTTATTGTGGTTGCAGTTTTTAGGTGTTATTTGTACATTCTAAACACCTTTTTTTGGTATATTTTGCAGTGGGAGTGCATGAAAAATTGTTTTAACTTATTTTTTGTGACACAAAGCCTACCCGTGGGCGCCTCGCCACGTCTTTGTCCTGACCGCGTGTGCGAAGCACTGGGTTTGTGTTGAAAAACATGCGCCTGCTGCAAAAGCACCCCATCGCGGGAGCGGGCGTGAGGAGAGTACACTACATTACAGCGAGTGTTTGAACATCTTTAGAGGTAAAATCATTACTACATCTGGTCATTGAGCTTTAAAACTGAATCTCCATTGTGGACGGACAAACGCATCCACCCATCCATCCCCCCCTCCCCTCCTCGCCATACCAAAAAAAGATGTGTATGTGTGCGTGCATGTGTGTGTGTGTGTGGCCCAACATGCAGCAGACAGGTAGGCATAGAAAAACAGAGAATATTCTCTGTATTTATATATATACAGACGTGGCCAAAATTGTTGGTACCCCTCTGTTAATGAAAGAAAGGCCCACAATGGTCACAGAAATAACTTGAATCTGACAAAAGTGGTAATAAATAAAAATTCTATGAAAATTAACCAGCGAAAATCAGACAATGCTTTTGAATTGTGGTTCAACAGAATTATTTTAAAAAAACAAACTCATGAAACAGGCCTGGACAAAAATGATGGTACCCCTAGAAAAGATTGAAAATAATGTGACCATAGGGACATGTTCAACTAAGATGTGTCCTCTAATTAACATCACAGGTGTCTACAAACTTGTAATCAGTCAGTGGGCCTATTTAAAGGGTGACAAGTAGTCACTGTGCTGTTTGATGACATGGTGTGTACCACACTAAACATGGACAAGAGGAAGCAAAGGACAGAGTTGTCTCAGGAGATTAGACAGAAAATTATAGACAAGCATGTTAAAGGTAAAGGCTATAAGACCATCTCCAAGCAGCTTGATGTTCCTGTGACTACAGTTGCACACATTATTCAGATATTTAAGATCCACGGGACTGTAGCCAACCTCCATGGACGTGGCCGCAGGAGGAGACGGATAATACGAATGGTAACAAAAGAGCCCAGAACAACCTCTAAACACATTCATGGTGAACTCCAAGGTCAATGTACATCAGTGTCAGATCGCACCATCCGTCGTTGTTTGAGCCAAAGTGGACTTCATGGGAGATGACCAAGGAGGACACCACTGTTGAAAACAAGTCATAAAAAAGCCAGACTGGAATTTGCTAAACTGCATGTTGACAAGCCACAAAGCTTCTGGGAGAATGTCCTATGGACAGACAAGACAAAACTGGAACTTTTTGGCAAGGCACATCAGCTCTATGTTCACAAACACAAAAATGAAGCATACCAAGAAAAGAACACTGTCTCTACTGTGAAACATGGAGGAGGTTCTGTTATGTTGTGGGGCTGCTTTGCTGCATCTGGCACAGGGTGTCTTGAATCTGTGCAGGGTACAATGAAATCTCAAGACTATCAAGGTATTCTAGAGAGAAATGTGCTTCCCAGTGTCAGACAGCTTGGTCTCAGTCGCAGGTCATGGGTCTTGCAACAGGATAATGACCCAAAACACAGCTAAAAACACCCAAGAATGGCTAAGAGCAAAACATTAGACTATTCTAAAGTGGCCTTCTACGAGCCCTGATCTAAATCCTATTGAACATCTGTGGAAGGAGCTGAAACATGCCGTCTGGAGAAGACACCCTTCAAACCTGAGACAACTGGAGCAGTTTCTTCATGAGGAGTGGGCCAAAATACCTGCTGAGAGGTGCAGAAGTCTCATTGACAGTTACAGAAATCTTTTGATTGCAGTGATTGCCTCAAAAGGCTGTGCAACAAAATATTAAGTTAAGGGTACCATCATTTTTGTCCAGGCCTGTTTCATGAGTTTGTTTTTTAAGATAATTCTGTTGAACCACAATTTAAAAGCATTGTCTGATTTTCAATGGTTAATTTTCATAGAATTTTTATTTATTACCACTTTTGTCAGATTCAAGTAATTTCTGTGACTACTGTGGGTTTTTCTTTCATTGACAGAGGGGTACCAACAATTTTGTCCATGTCTGTATATATATATATATATATATATATATATATATATATATATATATATATATATATATATATGTATGTGTGTGTGTGTGTGTGTGTGTGTGTGTGTGTGTGTGTGTGTGTGTGTGTGTGTTTATATTTGCTAGTGGTATAATTAATGTAAGTGGAATAATTTTGCAAGTATGCTGGAAAGTTGAATCTAAGTTTTGTTGAAAGTATGATGCTTGTGTGACTTGTGTCAATAATGAAAATCATTTTTGTTAAACTGTTGCAAATTTCTCAACTTGTAAATGATAAAGTTTTGAAAAGAGTACATCTTTGATTGTTGATGTTGTTAAAAGTATTAGGGATACATGTTACATCCTGCCATAGATATTTTAGGTGGTGATATCAAACACACATATGAACACATGCTGGTTGTTTCAAATATTAGTGTTTAACTAAAGTAAAGCTTTGCCTTAACCCTTTGACATTTCCTGATTCTATGAACAGATAGCACCCCTACTGCCTATGGCGCAGTGCTGCTCCTGTCATGTGATGTCATGTGATATGGCCCAAAACTCCCCAGCTGTACTAAGAATTCCACCTCATAAGGTGGCAGACACATATAACTTACTGCTCTTGCCTTGGAGGACTGATGGCAGGCATAGAACCATCCTAAACCCTCACTTCTGGACACCACAGAAGAAGAGTTTGTAAACGAATGTTGATGTTCGCCATTGCCATTGCAAGACGGAGGAGGCATTTGCTCCCGAATTTGCCAACTATGATTCTAAAAAGAGATTGTTTAGCTTATGAAGGTAAATATCTAAATTTTGTTATAACAGAGGGTGGGCGACGCTGGTTGATGTTCACCTGCCATCGCCCCCAGCGCCTTGTGACTGGACAGAACAGTCGCGCCAGTTCTGTGTTGTCATATAAGATAAATAAAGGCGGAATAAAAGCAAAATTGAGGTGGAATAATCATAACAGTTTCTGGATGTGGGGGGAAAGATAAAATGACAGACAGAAGAGAAAATAACGACCAGGATGCCACAAAAGGACGAAGAAAACAAGCTGCCTGGTCAGCGGTAAGTGATGAATGTCTTTGTTTGTTTACATTGCACTGATTTTCTGGGTCACATACTTTGAAGATAAGATAACAAAATGCCCAAAACAAGAAATGGTGAAAAAAAGCAAAACTGTTCTTTGTGTAAATATGCCCAAAGTCCACTTTTGACTGAAAGTTATGTAATTCGATATGGCTGCCCTGGCATTATGCACATTAGGTGCGTAAGTTTACTCCTATCTCAAACTTTGGATCATATTCTACATCTTTCTAATTGACAGTAAGCCATTATTGCTTACTACTTTCAAGTTATAGCTTTGGAAATCTCTGACATCTGAACTGAATATATTCTTGAAAAAACCTTGACCACTAGGGGCTGACAGCGCAACGGAGTGCCATAGGCAGTCAATACGTTAAGACTTTTTCAGATAACAGTGAACTAGAATAAAAAATCTGAGTCATAGAATTCATAGTGTGAACAATGTTTTCAAATGATTAGAAAGTTGATAAAGGTCTCTAAAAAAACAAAGGATTGTTCCTGTAGTGAAAATAGATTAGGATTTCTTCAGTAGGGACATGAGACAGAGGAAAGTTTTTCTAAAAGATAACAACTATGTGTCAGGAGCTAAAACAACTGAACTTTCATGCATGTGTGTGTGAGCATCAAACACTTTTTGACTGGTGGGTGATGTGTCACTTCTGGCTACTGTCTGGTGGGGGCTGTCAGCCAGGTGGAATGTTAAATTTGCTACCACAAAATAAACCACACTTATAAATGATAAAGTTTTTGAAAAGAATAAATCTGTTTTGTGCAAATACAAAAAAAAATGTGTTTTTATATTTGCTAGTGGTATGATTAATGTAAGTGAAATAATTTTGCAAGTATGCTGAGAAGTTGCATCTAAGTTTTGTTGAAAGTATAATGATTGTGTGACGTGTCAATAATGAAAATCATTTTTGTTAAATTGTAGTACACTTCTTAACTTGTACATGATAAAGTTTTGAAAAGAGTACATCTTTGATTGTTAGTGTTCCTGCCATAGAAGTTTCAGGTGATGATATCAAACACACATATAAACACATGCTGGTTGTTTCAAATATTAGTGTTTAACTAAAGCCAAGCTTTGCCTTAAGACTCTTTCAGAGAACAGTGAACTAGCATAAAAAAAAACAAAAAACTGAGTCATAAATCTCTCTTTATTGATGGAAGACGCAGATACATTTAATGACAATTTCTTTTCACAGTTTTTAAACAATAATTCATAGTGTGAAAAATGTTTTTTTTTTTTTTTGAATGATTAGAAAGTTGATAAATGTCTAAAAAAACAAAGGATTGTTCCTGTAGTGAAAATAGATTAGGAAAAATGTTAACTGTTTGACTGGCTAAGGTGCTCTGTTGCATCGTCAGCCTCCACCCCCTCTAGTGGTCAAGGTTTTTTCAAGAAAATATTCAGTTTAGATGTCAGAGATTTCCAAAGCTATAACTTTAAAGTGGTAAGAGATAATGGCTTACTGTCAAATAGAAAGATGTAGAAGATGATCCAAAGTTTGAGATAGGAGTAAATTTACACATCTATTTTGCATAATGCCATGGCAGCCATATCAAACTACTTAACTTTCAGTCAAAAGTGAAATTTGGACATATTTACACAAAGAATGTGTCACAAGCCTCCCTGTGCGCTTTTACGCAGCGCACTGAGGAGGGGAAGGACGAATGGATTTATGCGCAGGTTACACCACAAGCACATTTATTTAACAGAAAACACTGACAGTTTCAAAATTTAGACTTACAAAAACAATACAGTTATACACTAAATGGCTCATGCGACAAGCGTGTAGCAGTCAGGCCACAGTGCACCGTGGTCAACAGACAAACAAAAACCGACAGTACAAAAACACACAACTGCTCAGGCTTACTTAGGAGTCCTCCAGGACGCACTACAGTCTTAACCCTTTGAGTGTGAGAATTTGCATGCCCCTAGTGGCAGAGTGTGGCACTGCGCCTGCCTTCTCACTCTGACTTTGTCAAAAGTGAGAAATTTCTGTTTTTTTTTGTTTTGTTTTTTTTAAATGTACTGATTTCTTGTTCATATGCTTTGAAGATTAGATGATGAGGTACCTCTGTACAAAAAATGGTGTCAAAAGACTGAACCATTTTTTTGTGTAAATACATCCAAAATCCAATTTTGACTGAGTTATGGAATTTAAAGAGGTTCTGCAACATTATGCAATTTAGATGCATAAATTTATTCCTATCTGAAACTTTGGATCATATTTTGCATCTTTCTAATTGACAGTAAGTCATTATCTCTTACCACTTTCAAGTTATAGCCTTGGAAATCCGAACAATTTTATTGACAGAAAATATTTACCACTCTTGACCACTAGGGGGTATGGCACAGTTTGGCACCATACACACTCAAAGGGTTAAGGTGAGAACCACCAGGGGAAAAGCACACAGTTAGTACTTACACAGCTGGGGCAGTCCAAGTTTGTCCAAATGTGGCCTGACAACACAAACAGCAGGTCCGGAGAATCACGCCTCTCTGGGTAATGCAGTACCGAAGCAGTGGCAGGGCATCTGGCTGTGAGGGCGGACAACTTCACGGAGGGGAATGGGCATGGCGAAGCTCCAAACACTTGCATGAGAACACACACCTTCATGAGACAATGCACACACAATTGTCCAGCAATGCTTGACTGGCGAAGGCCGCTTAAGTACAAGCATTGCTGGCACAACAAATTGGGTGCATCTGGGCGAAGCGCAGGAAAAACAATTACCGGAGTGGAATCAGCTGGCTGTCAAGAGGGAGGGGGCATGGTCGGACTGGCAAGTATTAGACAATGCCCACACAAATGTAGGTCAAGGAGGCTGACTAACAACTGCTGTCCAGAGCGATGGCTACAGGCACGGAAAAGAAAAGAACAAAAGACATAGAAACTACAAGAACTCAAAAGATAACAAAAAACACAAATATACCGTACCTGAGCCACAGAGAAGGTCAGAACTGAGCCTAAAGGACAACACCGGCTTGGTTCATGACAGAATGGTTTTGTTTTTTGTCACTGTTTTTTTGTTTGTTTGTTTGTTTGTTTGTTTGTTTGTTTTGGACATTTTGTTATCTTATTTTCAAAGTGTATGAACCAGAAAATTCATCACTTACCACTGGCCAGGTGGCTCACTGTGTCCTTTTGCAGCATCCTGGTCGTTATTTTGTCTTCTCCTTTGCATTTTCGCTTTCTCTCCCACATCCAGAAACTGTTATGATTATTCCACCTCAATTTCACTTTTATTCCACCACAATCAATCTTGTATGATGACACGGAACTGGTGCGATTGCTCTGTCCAGTCACATGGCGCTGGGGTTGATGGCAGGTGAACATTAATGAGCATCGCCCACCCTCTGTTAAAAAAAAAAAAATGTAGATATTTACCTTCATAAGCTAAATAATCTCTTTTTAGAATCATAGTTTGATTTGACTTCAATTTTAATGAAAATTTTTGAAAAACTGGTCAGATGTGAGGTCCTAAAGCAGACTGAACATGCACTGGATCCTTTGCAGTTTGCATATAGGCCTCACAAAGGAGTGGAGGACGCCACTGTCACTCTGTTTAACATGCTTTTTAAACATCTGGATTTTAATGGGACACACGCCAGGCTGTTATTTGTGGACTTTTCCTCCGCCTTTAATACAATCCAACCTCATATTTTAGTTGAAAGGCTCCTGCAACAATTTGATTTGAGCAATAATCTGGTATGTTGGATTCTGGATTTCTTAACCAACAGGACACAGAGAGTAAGGGTCAGTGGTACATTGTCTGACCAAAAGTGCTCTTCTACTGGTTCTCCTCAGGGGTGTGTGTTGTCACCACTACTCTTCATCCTGTACACAAATGTGTCGGAGCAGAAATGACAACAAACACATTATAAAGTATGCTGATGATTCAGTTATTGTCAGTCTCCTCCAGGATGGTGAGAGTGGCCACGGCCCAGTAGTTGGTGATTTTGTTCACTGGTGTGAGGATCCCTACCTGCAGCTGAATACGACAAAGACTAAAGATATGATTATTTACTTTAGGAGGAAAACTCCCAGGCACAAAGTCACCGTACTAAAAGGCCAGACCACTGAATGTGTACAATCCTACAAATATCTTGGGACGATTATTGATAGTAATTTAAACTTTGAAGAGAACTGTGAAAGGGTGTGCAAAAAGGGTCAGCAACATTTGCATTGTTTAAGGAAACTTGTACGCTTCCAACTTGACCGAACCATAATGACAATGTTTCATTGGGCTTTTATTGAATCTGTTTTATCCTTTTCTTTAGTGTCATGGTTTGGTCAGATAAAACTGAAACAGAGGAAATCCTTGAATCAGGTAGTTAGATGGTCCAGTCATTTTCTTGGTGAGTCACAGCTGAGCCTGACATCCTTGTACACCAGACAGGTACAGAGGATTGCTGCCTCCATTTTAAATGATGACTCCCACCCTTTGCACTGCCACTTTCAGCTTCTTCCCTCAAGATGGAGGTTTGCTGTCCCAAAAAGTAAAACCCAGCGCTACAAAAACAGCTTTGTTCCTGCTGCTGTCAAAGAGTTGAACAAGTTGTAACAATATATTGCACATAATTTAGTTACCTATTTATTAACTCCATTTTTTATATTTACTTGTTTTTGTAGGATTTTTATCTGGGTTCTAAATCTTTTATTGGGTTTTAGACCTTTGAGTTTTTAACCTCTTTGACTAGTCTTTAACTTTTTAATATGACCCTTCTGTCATGCGGTGACCCTCGCGGATCACCATAAGACGCCAAGAGTCCCCCGGTGAGTTTTGCAATGATGGTAATTTATTAACAAGACACAAGACGTAACACAAGACTATGATACACTGTGACAAAGATACACTAAACATAAAGCATGGGACCGTAAGGCTAACCCCAGCCACTTACGATCTAAGACGTGACATGACAAGAGCAAGCATAAGCACGAGAATATACACACTAACCTGACATGACGAGGTTTAGACGATGTCTGATGATACTCCTGCAATCTAACTGTGCCCGCCTTATAAAGGCGAACACTAACGAGCAGTGATGACAGACAGCTGACCAACCTTGACAGGCGGAAGCCCCACCGAGCGCCTTCACAATAAGAGCCCGGTGAGGCCAGAATACAACCCACAGCTGTCAAGGCCGGCAGCGAACTGTGCGTGGCCCGAGCGTGGACAGAACCTAGCGCTCGGGTCGTAACAGTACCCTCCCTCCAAGAGCGGGCTCAGAACGCCCACAGACCACCCTGCCCCCCCCACCCCCCAGGGTGGGTGGCTGGAGGTAGGTCCGGAGGGAGAGAGACCAAACCCAGAAACAGTCAAAACCCAGCAAGAAAAACAACTAAATACAGGACAATGACAAGAAATACCAGCTACTCAGATTAAATCAAATGTTCAACTAACGATCACAAAAAATTGCACAGGATAACATGGAGAAAACAAAAAACAGAATTACTGGGTCAGAAAAACTAAATACAGGACAATGACAAAATACCGAATACTCAGATTAAATTAAATGCTCAAATAATTAATTCAATTCAATTCAATTCAATTCAACTTTATTTATATAGCGCCATTTCACAACAACAGTAATCTCATAGCACTATCAACTGTAGGGGGGACCCCCACAGTTGCAGAAAGACCCCAGCAATCAGGCCCTGTGAGCAAGCACTTGGCGACGGTGGAGAGGAAAAACTCCCTTTTAACAGGAAGAAACCTCCAGCAGAACCAGGCTCAGGGAGGGGCAGTCATCTGCTGCGACTCGCTGGGGGGTGAGGGGATAGAGAAGAAGAAAAGAACAGACATGTAGAGAGCAAACAGCACGATGGGGACTCAATCTATGGGAGAGAACAAACAAATGTTAATGACCAGCAAAAAAAAAAAATATTTCATAGAGAGTGATGAAAGGAGTGAGGCCCAGTGCATTACTGGAGGTCCCCCGGCTGACTAAACCTATTAGCAGCATAACTAAGGGAGGGTTCAGAAACACATGATCCCTCCCTAATTGTAGGCTATATCAAAAAGGTAGGTTTTAGCCCTATTCTTAAAAACAGAGATCGAGTCTGACTCCCGAATCCAGATTGGCAGCTGATTCCACAGGAGAGGAGCTTGATAACTGAAGGCTCTGCCTCCCATTGTACTTTTGGAGATTCTAGGTATTACAAGTAATCCTGCATTTTGGGAGCATAGTGCTCTGTTAGGATGATACGGTAGTATCAGATCTTTTAAATAAAAAGGAGCCTGATTGTTTAGAGCTTTGTAAGTAAGAAGAAGGATTTTAAACTTAATTCTAAACTCTATGGGAAGCCAATGAAGGGAGGCCAGAACCGGAGAGATATGATCTCTCTTTCTAGTACCTGTTAAAATTCTTGCTGCAGCATTTTGGATCAGCTGAAGACTTTTTAAAGATGTTTTAGGACAGCCTGATAATAAAGAATTACAATAATCTAATCTCGAGCTAACAAAAGCGTGGATCAGCTTCTCAGCATCACTCTGAGACAAGATGCTCCTAATCTTGGCAATATTACGCAAATGATAGAAGGCAGTCTTAGAAACAAATTTAATATGTGAATTGAAGGACAAATCCTGATCAAAAATAACTCCAAGGTTCCTCACAGAGCTATTAAGAGAAAGAGTAACTGCATCCAAACTAAAAGTTTGATTTGGAAAGGAATTTCTAAGGTTTTTTGGACCAACAAGAATGACTTCAGTCTTATCTGAATTTAATAGCAGGAAATTACAAGTCATCCAAGCTTTGATTTCCTTAAGACAGGCTTCTAACTTGGCTAATTGATTAGTATCATCTGGCTTCATTGACAGGTATAATTGTGTGTCATCTGCATAACAATGAAAATGTATACAGTGCTTTCTAATAATGTCGCCTAACGGAAGCATATATAAACTAAAAAGAGTAGGGCCTAGCACAGATCCCTGTGGAACTCCATGACTAAGCTTTGAGCTGAAAGAAAACTCATCATTTACATGAACAAACTGGAACCTATCAGATAAATAAGATCTAAACCACTGCAACGAAGTTCCATTAAGTCCAACATAGTGTTCTAATCTATCAAGTAGCATATTATGATCAATAGTATCAAAAGCTGCACTAAGATCTAAAAGGACAAGTACAGAAACTAGTCCATTATCAGATGCAATGAGGAGGTCGTTAGTGACCTTCGCTAAGGCTGTTTCAGTACTATGATGGATTCTAAACCCAGATTGAAACTCTTCAAGTAAACCATTTCCCTGCAGGTGGTCAAATAATTGCGTAGCAACAACTCTTCCTAAGATTTTTGAAATGAAAGGGAGATTAGAGATTGGTCTATAGTTAACTAAAGCTCCTGGATCTAGCGTTGGCTTTTTGAGTAAGGGTTTAATTACAGCCGTTTTAAAAGCCTGCGGTACATGGCCTAAAGTTGATGAAGAATTGATTATATGAAGAATAAAGCTACCAATAAATGGGAAGACTTCTTTAAATAACCTGGTAGGAATAGGGTCTGAAAGACAAGTTGAAGGTTTGGATGAGGAAACTATTTTGTCTAACTCACAAAGGTCGATTGGAGTAAACTCATCAAGACAGACATCAATAGAAGGAGTTGTAGTAGTTACAGTATTTAAGTTAACTGTGGGAAGAATCTGATTGATTTTATCTCTGATGGATGAAATTTTATTATTGAAAAAGTTCATAAAGTCCTGACTAGTAAGCTCTAAGGGGATGCTAGGATTGACAGAGTCCTGACTCTTTGTCAACCTGGCTACAGTACTGAAAAAAAACCTGGGATTATTCTTGTTCTCTTCTATTAATGCAGAGTAATAACTCGTTCTAGCTTTTCTAAGAGATTTTTTATAAATTAAAAGATGATTTCTCCAAGCTAAATAGACTTCATCTAAATTAGTAGAGCGCCATTTTCTTTCTAATTGACGAGTCTTCTGTTTTAAGCTACGAGTTTCTGTGTTGAACCAAGAAGTTAAAAATCTCTGATTAGACTTTTTCTTTTTTAAGGGGGCCACCAAGTCTAGAGCCTGATGCAGAGAAGCTGAAACACTATCCACCATGTTATCAATTACAGAAGGAGCAAGCTGTCTATAGCTTATTTCTGTTGTGTTGACACATGGCATAGAGGAAACAATCTGCATAAATTTGGAAACAGCATCATCTGAGAGGCATCTACTGTGATAATATTTTTCTTTAGGAGCCAAATAGTCAGAAATAGTAAAATCAAAGGTTAACAGACAATGGTCTGACAGTACAGGGTTATGAGGAGACACTACAAGATTTTCTATTTCTATGCCATATGTCAGAACAAGGTCCAATGTATGGTGGAGGTAATGAGTAGAATTTCCTACTTTCTGAGAAAACCCAATCGAGTCTCATATTGAATTAAAAGCCACATTAAGGCAGTCACTATCTACATCCACATGTATATTAAAGTCCCCTACTATAATTATTCTATCAGATTTCAGCACTAAATCAGCTAAGAAATCAGCAAATTCGGACAATGCTCTGCACTGTGTGTCTGTGTGTATATATATATTTTATAGTAATATGTACATATGTATATTAGCTGCTCTTGCTTGCTTGTTTTTTTTTCTTGCCTTCTGATTGTTGCTCTGAGTGTTGCTATCCCTGTGCTGTTGCAATCCTGGAATTTCCCCGTTGTGGGACTAATAAAGGCTTATCTTATCTTATCTTATCTTAAAAATTCTGAATAGGTTGATGGGGGACGATAAACTATGGCAAATAAAATTGGGTTTAACCTGAAATTGCTAAAGTGCCCAACACTGAGGACCAGGCCCTCAAAGGAATTATAACATGTTTTTTGTTTTACATTAACTAGTAATTTGGAATGGTAAATTGTTGCTACTCCTCCTCCACGACCAGAACTTCTGGGATTTTGACAGTTTAAATAACCAGAGGGAGTCGATTCATTTAAACCAACATAATCCTCTTGCCCTAACCAAGTCTCTGTAAGGGAAATTAAATCAATCTGATGATCAATTAACAGATCATGGACTAACAGAGACTTGGGAGTTAGAGACCTAATATTTAATAAACCACATTTAATTTTTAAATTATGAGGAGGAACAGAGGCCAAATCATTCAATTTAGAGGCTTTATGTTTAATTTGAGTTTTACCAATATTTTGCTTTATCACTTTGGGATGCTTATACATTATATTTTTATTTACTTTGGAGGGAGCAGACAACGATTCTCTGATGGGGAAGACAGGGGCTAAGTTGAGGGGTGGTGGATGAAGAGGAGCTGCAGAGAGGCGTGTAAGACTGTGACTCTGCTTCCTGGTCCCAACTCTGAGTAGTCACGGTTTTGGAAATTTGGATAAAAAAGATGCCAGATTGTTAGATAAATGAGAAGCACCATCCAAAGTGGGATGAATGCTGTCTCGTCTCATAAGACCAGGTTTTCCCCAAAAAGAGCTCCAATTGTCAATGTAGCCCACGTCATTTTTAGGACACCACACAGACAGCCAGCGGTTCAAGGATGACGAGCGACTAAACATGTCATCACTGGTCAGATTGGGGAGGGGCCCAGAGAATACTACAGTGGCAGACATCGTTTTTGCAAACTCACACACCGATTCTATATTAAGTTTTGTGACTTCCGACTGCCGGAGACGGATGTCATTAATGCCAGCGTGAATAACAATTGTGGAGTATTTACAGTTACTTTTAGCCAGCATTTTCAAATTTGACTCGATGTCGCCTGCTCTGGCCCCAGGAATACATTGGACTATGGCCGCTGGAGTCTCTAGGTTCACGTTTCTGACTACAGAGTCGCCAATGATCAGAGTTTTTTCCTCAGCGGGTGTGTCGCTGAGCGGGGAAAAACGATTAGAAATGTGAACAGGTTGGTGGTGAACCGGGGCTTTGCGACTAGGCTTCCTTCTCACCGTCACCCACCCAGTCTCCTCGCTGCTGAGGAGAGCCGGGGAACCGCTGACAGTGGGACCTAAGCTAGCTAGCTCCGCTGCAGCTAATGGGCGTCCGTCGAGATTAACTGGCGCAGACAGTGTTTCAATGCAGCGGAACCGGGATTCCAAATCAGACAACCTCGCCTCGAGCGCCTCAAAAAGACAACATTTATTACATTTACCGTTATCACTAAAAGAGGCAGAGGTGTAGCTAAACATCTGACAGAGAGAGCACACCAGAGGAGGAGAGGAAAGAGAGGTAGTAGCCATAGCTAGTGGCTAGCTAGTGGCTGGAGAGCTGGAGAACAAACCACACAGGCAGACAGCAAAACAGGAAGCGATGATACGTTACCACAAGGAAGTGACGATCCCGTTGCCCGAATTACAGCAACAGAACAGGACAGAAAGAGAAAAATAAATCCTTGCCCACATGTTTCACAAGAAAATGGTTTTTCACCTGTGTGAATGCTCAAGTGACACTTCAAATAACCAAGTACAGGAAAACAGAACAATTGACTCATACCTAACTAAGCGCAAAACAAAATAGAGCAACTGCAAGACAGAGGAACACAGAACATCAAGGAAAACAAAACCGCACAATAACTGGATCAGGACAACACCAGAAAGTAACCACTACCCCCCCGACAGTTTATGCCGACCGGTGGAGACCCGGTGCCATAGGAACAGTTCAGGCGGTCTCTCCGCGTCCAACGGCCGGTGGGTGGTCATGGGAGGCAGAACATGACCAGGCGGCTCACCACAGTCCAACGCCCAGCAAGTCCGCTCCTCTGGTGGCCGAACCAGGTCACCCAACGAAACACATAACACGTCAGGTGGCCGACCCGGGGTGCCGAACCGGCGAAGCAGTCCCTCAGACGGCTGACCCGTGTCCCTCAGCCACCAGTCCCGGGGAAAAACAGCCCTCGGCGGCCTCCCTGACAAGGACAAAACTCGGGAGAGCCGGGGCTAGCGAACAGGGACCCTGACGGCCCCCGGCGATGATGCGCAGGGGCGATGACCAAGAAGAGGGACAAGACCAGGATGAGCCCATAATCTGTCCGACGGCGAAAGGTCTGCAGCTCCTCCCCCATCCGCGGACCACACCGGCGCTGCACCTCCGCTGGACCCCGATTGAGTTTCGGCTACACCCACGTTGGGCCCCGATTGGGCCAGAACCGCACCCGTGGTGGACCCCGATTGGGCCTCTGTCGCACCCACGTCGGACCCCGATTGAGCCAGAACCGCACCCGCGGTGGACCCCGATTGGGCCAGAACCGCACCCACGTCGGACCCCGATTGGGCCAGAACTGCACCTGCGGTGGACCCCGATTGGGCCTCTGGCGCACCCATGTCGGACCCCGATTGGGCCAGAACCCCACCTGCAGTGGACCCCGATTGGGCCAGAACCGCACCTGCGGTGGACCCCAATTGGACCTCTGGTGCACCCACGTCGGACCCCGATTGGGTCGGCGCAGCTCCGCTGACGATCTCCACCCCCAAACTGGGACCTCCAACCCAGTGACTCCGACTGGTTCCATGCCGGTGACACTGCAACGAGGCTCACAAACAACAAGAAAACCGGGATCAGAATCACTGGTAGCAACAGAACCCAGCGAGACGAGCTCGGGCGCAGCAGGCGGCTGCTCCTCACTCGCCTCCCCGAGAGGCAGGCAAAAATACTCCAAAACAGGGGACAGAGACACAAGAGGGAGCACTTGCCTGCACTCGGGTTCTGTTGCCACCCAGGACTTTGACGATCCAGGTTCAGGGCGGCGACTCTCGTCAGCAGGCTCCAACTCAGCTGCGTCAGGCTCTGCAGCTGGCAAGATGTCGTCTGCAGCCTGAGGTTCCTCCCACACTGCTGTCTACACCGACGACCCATATGGCATGGGGGTAGGGGACACTCGACCCACTGGCTCGGACCTCTCCAGCGAGGAGACCCGGAGACGCTTCATCGTCGGCTCAGGCTCCGGGCCGCAGTCTGCTCTTCTCCTCCGTCCACGACGTGGCTGCAGGGCCGGATCCAGGCTTTCCAGTACTGCAGGCCCCCTCTTCATCCGACGAAGTTGGCCTGGCATCGCGGACCGCTCAACAGGGGGGACACAGAGGCAGCAGGTTTAATCATTATCTCTACAGCAGGTGGAGGGAGCTCGGGGGGCTGCGAACCCCGAGATCCGCCCCCAGGAGTCAGACAAGACAGGTTACAATCATGATGTAATAAATTAACATGCACTTGCCTTTCTCCCGGAGGAGGGATGGTTCCTGCTGTAGGGGACGTTGTTCCTCCTTTTCCCCGCTGGATGGCGACAGAGGGCCCCCTGGAAGGACGAGGTTGAGCCGCTCTCAGAAGTTCGCTGACGGGCTTTGCCGGCAGCGGGTCCAGCCGGGGATTCTGCTGAGGATTGTCTGGGCCACGGCGCCGACGTCGTTGTCGGCCCCCAGATGGTGCGAACTCCTGGACCGGGTCAAGGGCAGGAGCGGGATCCCAGCACGGGGAGCGAGGATGCCTCCTCCGCTGCTTCCTGCCATAGTTCTCCTCCACCATACGGAGTATCTCGCGCTGTGCGGCGATGTCATCCCTCCTCGCGCCGAATTCAGGGTGGTCAGCATAGTGGGGAGAAAGATGATTAAGCACATCCTCAGCGCAGTCCAGGTACCAGCGTATATCACTGTCGTAGTCAAGGAGGGAAGCAGAGATGAGCGTTTCATCCACGTATTCTAGGATGTCCGCCAGCTCGTGGCTCGGACTCCGAGCGCGGCCCCTCCGCGACAGAATTCCTCCAGCACACCGTACCCAGACAGGAAAAGAACAAATGTCCAAAAAAGCAAAAACTCACAGTGAAAAAAGGCGTCTCAGTGTGGCGTCTCCATTTAGACGTCTGGCGGCGGGAGCATATTGTCATGCGGTGACCCTCGTGGATCACCATAAGACGCCAAGAGTCCACCGGTGAGTTTTGCAATGATGGTAATTTATTAACAAGACACAAGACGTAACACAAGACTATGATAGACTGTGACGAAGATACACTAAACATAGAGCATGGGACCGTAAGGCTAACCCCAGCCACTTACGATCTAAGACATGACATGACAAGAGCAAGCATAAGCAGGAGAATATACACACTAACCTGACATGACGAGGTTTAGACGATGTCTGACGATACTCCTGCAATCTAACTGCCGCCAGTGCCCGCCTTATAAAGGCGAACACTAACGAGCAGTAATGACAGACAGCTGACCAACCTTGACAGGCGGAAGCCCCACCGAGCGCCTTTACAATAAGAGCCCGGTGAGGCCAGAATACAACCCACAGCTGTCAAGGCCGGCAGCGAACTGTGCGTGGCCCGAGCGCGGACAGAACCCAGTGCTTGGGTCGTAACACCTTCTCTCTTATCTCTGGTTTTTCTCTCATCTCGTTGTCTTTATATCCTGATTGATGGAGCCTTGAGTATTTTTATCATGTTTATAGTCAGCTTCATGTGTGCCTGTGTTTGTGTTTATGTTAAATGTAATTGTGGTTTGTAAATATGGATGTCACCAGACTGCAAAACAAATCTACCTACGGGTACAAATAAAGTAACCTGAACCTGAACCTGAATAGTTGGCAAATTTGGGAGCAAATGCCTCCTCCATGTGGTGATGCCACACATCAACATTTGTTTACAAACTCTGCTTCTTTGGTGTCCCAGAAGTGAGGTTTTTTTTTTTTTTTTTGGGGGGGGGGGTTATTTGGGGGCAATTAGTCCTCCAAGGCAAGAGCAGTAAGTTATACGTGTCTGCCACCTTGGGAGGTGGAATACTTAGTACAACTGGGGTTTTATTATGGTTTATGGCCACATCACATGACAGTCGCGGAATTGTGACACAGACACTCCACAGTGCTATTTGTCCATGTAACCAAGACTGACAGAGGTTTAACTTAGTAATTTCTTGTGAAGATTGGATGGTGAATTTGGCAAATTCTTTAAATTTTATACCAAAAACACTCCCCTTCTCAAATCCATTTTTATGTACTCTTGAGGTTTTGGACTACATATGCCAGTAAGTAAAAATACTGTGAGGTTGTTGTCTTGTATCAAAAAAAAAAAAAAAAAAAGTTTGGTTGTTTGTTTTATAAGAATGAAGGTTCTTTAAAAAAAAAAAAGGCAGACAGCCAAAACCCTCTGCAAATTCTGGTTTAAAGTTGCCATGAGGAATTGAAAAAAAAAAAAGGTCAGCTTTAAAGTTATAAAACTTTTTTTTTTCAGATCACAGCAGATGATAAAAGGTTTGATTGAATAAAAATAATTTAACTGTTGGTAAATATCACATCCAAGTTGTGGAATATTGAGGTGTGGGGTGGGTGAGGGGGAGTGGGAGTGGGGGAAATGTGTGTGTGTGAATAGCAGGATCTGTAAACCCCCTTCTTGCTCATGAGAAAATGTGCTATCGCCTTTTACCATTTTATTTTGTTAAAATTTAAGATAAGATACGATAAGATAAGATAAGCCTTTATTAGTCCCACAATGGGGAAATTCCAGGATTGCAACAGCACAGGGATAGCATTACTCAGAGCAACAATCAAGAAGACAAGAAAAACAAGAGCAGCGAATATACATATGTACATATAAATATACTGTATAAATATATAAACACACAGCGCGGAACATTGTAGCTAGATGGAATAAATATATAAATATATATACACACAGTGCGGAGCATTGTAGCTAGATGGAATATACAGTATAACCGTCTACTTAGTTATCCTACATAGTATGAATATGTACCCATACATATTGTCACCCTTCATAGTGACCGATATTGTCCTAGTTGTATCCTGGAGGGGACCATTGTGTAAGTCTATTGCGTCTTTTGCATTCAATACTTTTAGGTTGTCACGTTTTTTTTTGCTATCTCTGTGAGCAGCCCTGCTTAGGTTATACAGTCTGGCAGCCGTAGGTAGGAAGGACCTGCAAAACCTCTCGGTTGTGCACCTAGGATGATGTAGTCTGCTGCTAAATGAGCTCCTCAGTGCGTTCAGTATGTCCTGCATAGGGTGGGACTTGGACTCCAGCAGAGATGACAGTTTAGCGACCATCCTTCTCTCTCCTCTCTCCTCCACTGGGTCAAGGCACTGCCCCAGGACAGAGCTAGCTTTCTTGATCAGTTTGTTCAGTCTCTTCCTATCGGCTGCTGTAATCCCACTGTCCCAGCAGACCACTCCAAAAGGGATGGCTGATGCCACCACCGTGTCGTAGAATGTCTTCAGCAGCGCCCCGTACACTAAAAGACCCGAGTCTCCTCAGTAGGAACAGCCTGCGCTGTCCCTTCTTGTAGAGATGTGTCGGTATTATGTGACCAGTCTAGTTTATTGTTCAGATGAACACCCAGGTACTTGTAGTATGTCACCATCTCAATGTCTGTTCCCTGTATGTTTACTGGTGCTGTGAGGGGTATTTAACGTGTTTAGTTCTGCGACTGTGCACTATCTTTTTTTTCTGTGCGGTGTTACTACAGCCGTATGAAAAAGAGAGATAATTTATCAAAAGAAAACTTTTAAACCTCTGCAACGGCAACATGTGCCACCCCACCCCCCCGTTTCCCGTATGTAAACATTCCATTCCCACGCTCACCCCTCAGGGCAGGGGTCAAAGGTCATCGCTGATCAAAGGATAATTATGGGTCATAAAGGTTGTCAGTGATCAAAAGGATAATTATGGGTCATAAAGGTTGTTGGTGATCAAAGGATAATTACAGATCAAAGGGGAGGTCAAGGGCAGGTCAAGTCAAAGGGAGCGGGGCATTGGCGGGGTTTTGCGGGGTTTGGGCAGGGCTAGGGGATCATAAACCTGTCAAAAGCAGTTTGATGTGTGTTGGTACATATCATCTTCTCATCTACCTCCATCTCACCCTATTCCTTGCATCGTCCTCTGTGACACCAACCCTTTCTATGTCCTCCTTCACTACATCCATGAATCTTCTCTGTGGACTTCCTCTTGTCCTCCTGCCTGGCAGCTCCATCTTCAACATCCTTCGTCCAACATATCCACTAGCCCCCCTCTGCACATGTCCAAATCATCTGAGTTTTGCCTCTCTTACTTTTTTTCAAACCACCCAACCTGGACCTTCGAAGGGTGACCCCATGTTTTTTAACTCATCTACCTTCATTACTTCAACTCCTTGCATCTTCTTCTTCTTCTTCTTCTTCTTCTTCTTCTTCTTCTTCTTCTTCTTCTTCTTCTTCTTCACCATTACACCTGCCTCCCTCTCATTCACACATATGTATTCTGTTTTGCTTCTACTTTCATTCCTCTTCTCTCCAGTGCATACTGCCACCTCTCCAAGTTCTCTTCCACCTGCTCCCTACTTTCACTGCAGATCACAATATCGTCTGTGAAAATGACAGTCAACAGAAACTCCTGCCTGACCTCATCTGTCAACCTGTCCATCATCATAGCAAAAAAGAAAGGGTTCAGAGCTGATCCCTGGTGTAAAGTATGCACCTGTAAAGGATTCAAAATTGATTTACATACAATGGACCAGGAATGTTATGTGTCGCTTTTTAGCAATTGTCCAGCAACTGATACCAACTACAAAGCAGTCTGTATGTGGGGTTAGTCTGGTATGCAGAGCCATCAACAAAGCAGTAAATTGGTATAACCACAGTATTTACAGTATACAGAAAAGTTAAGGGTTTAGGAGTGAGCTTGGCAACATCTTGAATAAACTAGTTTCCAAGAAGAGTATCTGAAACAGGTTCATTTTGTCTTCTTAATGATGAAACTGATATTGTTCTTCTATTAAGACAAAGCAAAGGGATGTCTCATACCTCTGACATGCTTCGACTGTTGTCTGCGGTCTTCTTCAGAAAACGTCATCTGACATCCGTGACATGTCACATCAGCTGTTTTATCCTTTCCATATGTATGACTGACCTGACAGATTGGACAGATCTGCCAGGTCGGTTATGCCCCCCGCCGTGCGATGGTCTCTGGAGGACAGAGTCCCAGGTGTGCGAGAGCATGAAGGCTCCATCATCTCAGTTCATGGTGTTGTGGGCTTGCTTCCTGATTTCAATTGCTTCTCTGATCCAACGTTTGTGTTTGTTGTCCTCTGATCCAATTATTTTTGCATTTTTCCAGTCCATGTTGTGGTTGTTTGTCTTGCAGTGGTCTGATATTGCTGATGTGAGGTTTTCCTGTTCTGCCTTTTCTTTTTGTGTTCTTGTGAGTTGCCCTGCTGCTTCTTTTTCACATTCTTTTTGGTGTTCTCTTTTTCATGTTGCAAACATTGTCCCCGGTTCTACTATGTATGTTGTTTTTTTTTCACATGATTTGTATGGTGTTTCATAAGTTACATTGCATTTTTTGTTTGGTTGTACTTTGTCCTTGGGGTGAACCAAAGAACCATCAACCAAGATGATGGAGCCTTCATGCTCTCGCACACCTGGGACTCTTTCCTCCAGAGACCATCGCACGGCAGGGGGTGTGACTGACCTGGCAGATCTGTCAAATCTGTCAAGTCGGTCACACCTGCAAAAAGGATAAGACAGCTGATGTGACACATCACGGACATCAGATGACGCTTTGTGAAGAAGACTGCAGGTGACAGTTGAAACATGTCAAAGGTATGAGACATTCCTTTGCTTTTGTCTTAATAGAAGAACATTATCAGTTTCATCATTAAGAGTGTTTAATTGGCAGAACGTTAAGGGTTCAATGCATATTAAAAATGTAGAGTGTAGTGGGGTTGGTGCTGCTTTTGCTTAATCCTCCTGATGCACTTGAATCCTCTTAGATAATGACACAGATGGCTCATAAACAAAGATAAACCCCAAAGTGTCAAATCTCAAAACTTTGCATCATCCATTCTGACTTATTATTGATTTTTTTTTTTTAAGTATTTGAAATTCACATTTTCAAACACTGACATCTCTTGAGGACTAGTCAAAGGTCACTGAGAACATTTCCTGTTTAAGTAATTACAAAAAAAAAATCCTTTGATATACAGTGTGTGTATATATATATATATATATATATATATATATATATATATATATATATATATATATCATCATCATCATCATCATAGCAGTCTGTCGAGGGCGACAATGACTGTTTCAATTAGGTCTGATCAGATTCCTCCACGCAGCTCTGCCCTTCGCCTTCCGCTGCCACGAACTCCTGACCTTGTTAACCTGGGCGACATCTGAGCCAGTATGAATTGCTTTCAGATTGACCATTTAATGAAACTGCTTGCAAAGTTTTTGAGAAAAGTAAAGTCAGGCTATTGTTTTTACTACATCTATGTGTGTGCTGTGCAAGCTTTGACTGTGTGCATGTGTAGTTACAGTTGTATTCCAGTGAATGAGAAGATGGATTATTGATCTTCAACTCATACCAAGCATAGAAATAAACAAAATAAACGAAAGAAAAACCTCTGACTTCATTCAGCTAAACTTAAAAGTCATTAAAACAGAACCGGCTTTTCTGTGTCAGCATGCTGTCACTGCATTCTGGTGATTTTTTTTTTTTTTTTTTTTTAACTAATGTATCAGTGGAATGGTTATTATGGGAGACAGATGTTTATTTTATTTTAATGGCAGATACATCTAATCCAGTGCTCCAGAGTGACATTTACTCTCATCAGAAAACACAAAAATCATTTGCTGCTTTTATCTAGACATTTCTGATGAGTCCTTCAAGGAACAAGGCGTAACATTTCACTGCCTTCTGCTCATCTTCATCTGTCTTTCTCTGCCTCACTCATTAATTCTCCCACAGCTCAACTAGTACCTCCTTCCACTTCTTTAGTTGCCAAAACAGCAACTTTGTAATTTTACTTTGCTTCACAGCACCATCCCTCCTCTCTTCAACAGCCAGGCTGGAATTAATTTTTGTGCCTCAGCCTCTAGCTTTGGATTCATACATTTTTCAGTCTTTTAAATTCCCAACTGTCTTTCTTACTTTCCTGCTCATATTTTCCCCAACAGCATTCAGACCTTCTGCCTCTTTCCAATAAATCTCACCGAAAACCCTGAGTCCTCATAAGGCTCTTCCTATGTCATCAATAAGTAAAGCATCCAGTCCTCCTGCGTTTCAATCACAATCTATTGCTTTGTTCCACTCTTTTTGTTTCTGGTAATCTTTGTATACTCATCTTACTCTCATTCTCACATGTAAGAAGGGGAAAAATATACTGTATATATTATTCACTTTTACAGCAGGTAAATCTGGACGCAAAACCATGCAAACAGTTTGTATGTTATTTGATTGCTCCATAAAAAGCTCATAAAAATATACACTTTAAGTCATTTCCAAACATGGAAAGAAGAAGTTATTTTGGGTGTTTTCACAAGTAGAAGCTTTAGTTCGTTTCAGTTAGGGTTGCCAACTTTCTCACAGCCAAATAAGGGACAGAGAGTTTTAACTGTTGCTCAGAGCCACGATGTTGTGGACATTAGTGTTGTCATAATACTTCGATTTTTTTTTTTTTACTTTGATATGACCTTAAAAAATGCTGATATTCACTGTCATGTTTAATCTTACAAGGAAAATACAAGACAGGAATACAAGCATTCCTGCCATCCAGCTTGGTGCTCAGCAATAATGGAATGGAGGAGGGAATTTTGTGGCGGCACCTTGCATGGCAGCAGCCCTCTGATTCTACACTTGGGGTATGTGTGATTAACACAGTAGATAGGTAAAGCACAATCTCGTTCTACTGTACATGATTGGTTGTACAGTTGAATGACAATAAATGGTGATTTAATTTAATTTAAAAAATAAAACAATACCACACTATATACCTAGAAATTTCATATTTTTATTATAAGGCCAACATGTCAACTTGCTGATATAAGACACCGCGAATGGGTATGTAAAGGTTTTACATGACTGTGCTCATATCCTTGTTTTATGTTCATATTTGTTTTTCTGTTATCTTCATGACATGCGTTCAGCCATGTCATTGCCTTTTTGTTAAGTTTCTCTGTGCTGTGATTATCATTTGTATTTTGGTCCCAATGTGCTCTGCCTGTTCAGCCCCGTCCATCTTGTGCTGCCTCAATTGCCCTTGATTGTTTCTAACCTGTTCTGTGTTGTCTTGATTACTCCCTTTTCTATATATGTGCATCTCAGTCTGTATGTTGTGTGGCGACCTTGTCATATCTGAGTCTACCCTCATGATTTTGTTCTGCCGTGTCAGTTTTATGTGCCTTTTGTTCATTTTCAGCCCTTGAGCTGTGTTTATTTTGCTACTTTTTGTGATAATAAATCATGCTGGTCTCTGCCCAGCTCGGGCACAAACCATGACAGTAGGTCACCAATCAGCAAAGGACTCAGCTGGCGAAATCGGCAGGAGGAGGAAGGATTGGAACCACAAGGAATTGTCAGGGCTTCTCCACCGGACTATCAGCCTGTCAAACCAGGTCCTAGATCCTTCCAACCCCTAGGAGGGGTTGGGGGACCTCAGGGTTGTGGAGGAGCTGTTTCTCAGCCACCCGGACCTACTACGACTCCGGCACACACTCGAGGGAATTGACTGCCCACATCACCTCTTCCAACCTGGCTCCAGGTCATCACCTCCTTCTCCTGCCTCAGGTAAACTGCCTCCTGCCTTTCCCGTCACTCCTACACTGTCTGCCAGCCACAGTTCACCAGCCACAGCAGCGGACACTATGGAGCAGGAGGAGAAGAGGCAGGTGATCCTCACGCAGATGGATATTTTGCTGGAGCACAAGCCCTGGCTCGCTCCAGAGGTGCTGTTTCCGTCTCGAGAGGATCAGCCGGTTTCTAAAGGTCAGCAGGGAAGTGAGCCTTGAGGAAGCGTTGCTCCACTCACCACCTGGGCCCTTCACTCAAGGCCATGTTGAAGCATTCTGCTGCCGCGGCCCCACCCCCTCGAGTGCTTCATCAACAGCAGCTTCAGCGGCAGGAGAGTGGGAGGACAATGCACCCCAGCCATCTGTTTCAGGGACGCACATCCCAGCACCATACCACCATGCATGGGCCCCTCATCGGACGAGGTTGATCAGCCCCCGTGAGGACCCGCCTCTCCAACCAGCGGCAGCAGGATGGGAAAAGAGGCAAGTACCATTTCATTTAGTTACATCATTAAATGAATGGTCTTGTCCTGTTCTCGGGGAGGGGGCTAAGCCACCTGCCGTTGCTGAGCTGTCTCTCCCAGTCTCTGCTGCCGCCTCCATCTTATCTGCTTCTCCCCCTTCTCTTCTGCTTTTTTCAGAGTGTTTACCAATATTGAGTGGGAACCGACTGATCATGGAAGTGTCTGCTGATCCTGAGGTTCTAGTACCAGCTCCACAGCTCTCCTCAGCTCCAGGAAAATCTCCACCACCAGCTCCAGCTCCTCTCCAGACAGCTCCAGCTGACCCGGAGGTGCGCACAACAGCTTCTGCTGTCCCCCAGGTGCACACATTGACTTCAGCTGTTCCCAAGGGGCACCTTCCTGTTCCCGCTCCACCCCACGCACACGCTCTTGTAGATACTGCTTCTCTTCATATGCATGGTCCTCCAGAGACAGCTTCTCTCCATGTGCATGCCCCTGCAGCGACTGCTCTTCTCCACGTGCACACTGATGCATTGACTGTTTCTTATCATGTGCACACTCCTGCAGAGACTGCTCCTCTTCACTTGTATGCTCCTGTCATTACTGCTTCAGCTGCAGCTCCTCCTGCTGGTCAGCCATCATCGCTGGGTGTCATCGCTGATAGGTCTGGGTCATCTGGGTTCGCTGCTGATCAGCCTGTGCAGCCCGATTCTGCTGCTGCTTTGCCTACAGCTCATCTTGAGGTCATCACCCAGGCAGCAGGAGACCAGAAGCTAAGGCAAGTACTCTTTCTATTATCTTTTACATCAATTTTAGAAAAGACTTGCCTTACTCCTGGTGAGGAGACCCAAGTGCAAATTTCACCTGCCTGTGGGCCATCCCCACCAGTCTCTGCTGCTGATAACTATGGTGCCACCTTACTGACCTCCTGTTTCCCCTCTTGTCCAAGGTGGCCATGTTGAGGATGGAGCTGCAGGAGGACCATATTCCACCTCAGCCACCTGCTGTTCAAGAGGTTGAGGGACCTCCACCCACCATTGCTCCACAGGTCAGGGGACCTCCACCTGTTCTTGCTTCAGAGGTTGGGGAACCGCCAGCCATCATTGTTCTAGAGGTCGGGGGACCTCCACCCGTCATTGTTCCGGCGGTTGAGCAGTCCACTCCACCCATTGTTGTTCCAGAGGTTGAGCAATATGCTCCACCTGTCATTGTTCCAGAGGTCGGTGGACCTCCACTCACCCTTCCAGAGGCTGGGGAAACTCTACCCGTCATTGTTCCAAAGGTCAGGGGACCTCCACTCCTCATTGTTCCAAAGGACCTCCACCCGTTGTTCCAGAGGTTGAGCAGTGCGCTCCACTCGTCATTGTTTCAGAGGTCAGCGTACCTTTACCTGCTGTCCCAAAGGCCAGGGGTACTCCACTTGCCATTCCAAAGGCCGGAGGGCCTCCACCTGTCATTGTTCCAGAGGCTGGGGGGCCTCCACCTACAGTTCCAGAGGCCAGGGGCCCTCCACCTGCCCTTCCTGAGGCCAGGGGACCTCCACCTGTTGTTGTTTCAGACGCTGGAGGGCCTCGACCTGTCATTTCAGAGGCCAGAGGGCCTCCATCTGTCATTCCAGTGGCCGAGCAATCCACTCCACCTGGGACATCCAAGCAGTCTGCTCCACCTATTGTCCCATAGGCCAGGTTGCCTCCACCCGTTGTCCCAGAGAGCTTCCAACTGCTGCCTCTGAGGCCCGGGGGGCGGGGGGGGGGGCTCCTTCATTTGTTCCTGAATGCAGCATTCCACTATTTATTTATTTAGCGAATGCAAAGTCCTTAAGCCAAGCAGTTGCCTCCTGGTTTGCTGTATGGAGGGTGTGTAATCCTCCTTCTAGTCTTTGGAGCGGGCAAACCTCTATGATGTGTTCCATTGTTTGCTCCTCTCCACATGCGCACAGTGGGCTAGGGCTACTGCCCCATCTGTGAAGGCTGGCCAAGCAGGGGCCATGTCCAGTCCTGAAGCGATTGAGTGTAGACCACTGTCTCCTTGGGAGGTTGGTGCCCGGGACCTGTTGGTTGGGGTTTATCACCAGCTGTTTGTTTGGGACCTCCTTGGTCTCCCATTCCTCTTGCCAAGCTGTCTGGATGCTAAAGTCAGCTGGGGGAGGGTTTTTCCAAATCGGCCGTCTGGATGAAAGTCGGGCAGTGGGTGGGGTGTAGATATCTGCATGGATTGGTAAGTGAGGAAAATCTTTAACTTTTTGGAGCATCCTTTGAGTTAATGCTGATCTCCGGATGTGTGGAGGGGCTATGTTTGACAGTACAGAGAGCCAGGGGAGTGGTGTTGAGCGGATTGTTCCAGTTATAGTTCTCATGGTTGAGTTGAGCTGGGTGTCTACATGGTGTGTGTAAGATGACCTGGACCAGACAGGGGCACAATATTCTGCTACAGAGTATGAAAGGGCCAGTGCTGAGGTGCGCAGGGTGGAGACTGCCGCCCCCCATTTTGCACCAGCGAGCTTGCAGAGCAGGTTGTTTCGTACCTTCACCTTAGCAGCCGTCCCCTTTAGATGTTCCTTGAAGGATAAGGTCCTATCAAGGGTCACTCCAAGATAAGTTGGATTTGGGGCATGCTTAAGCTTGAGTCCGCTCAGGTGGATGTTTAGTTCTCTGGCAGCTTTTGCATTGTGGAGATGGAATACACTGGAGACGGCTTTTGCTGGGCTTGGTTTTAGGCGCCAGATTTTGCAGAACTGGTCCAGTTTGGCAAGATCTTCCGTGAGCACCCGTTCCAGTGGTTCAATGTCTGGTGCTTGGAATGCCAAACAGATGTCGTCTGCATAGATGAATTTGCGGGATTTTGTAGTAGGCAGGTCGTTTATGTAGAGGTTGAACAGAGTTGGAGCTAGAACTGAGCCTTGTGGGAGTCCGTTTTTCTGCATTCTCCATGCACTTGTGTTCTGACTGAGGTGGACTCTGAACCTTCGGTTGGTCAGCAGGGTTTTTATAATTGCTGTTGCCCAAGCAGGGATCGCCTTTATAAGTTTCAGGAGGAGGCCTTTGTGCCAGACCGTATCATAGGCGGCTGTAAGATCGAGAAACACAGCCCCTGTCTTCAGTCTGCTCTCGAAGCCATTTTCGATGAAGGTGGTTAGGGCCAGTACTTGTTCTCCTGTACTGCGGTCCTTGCGGAAACCTGCTTGATCCACACTTAGAATATCCTCTATTTCTGGGGAAATGCGTTGCAGTATTAGGCGCTCCATGATTTTGTAAGGAACGCTGAGTAGGGAGATTGGGCGGTAGCTTGCTGGTAGTTTGTGGTCTTTGCCAGGTTTTGGGATGGCAATGACCTTTGCTGTCCGCCATTTCTTTGGGATCGAGTTTGTTGGTGTGATCCTTGTGTAGAATTGTGTCAACCAGGTTAGGGCTCGGGGGCCAAGATTTTTCATGAATTCTGGGAAGATGTTATCGTATCCTGCTGCTTTTCCACATTTCAGGCCCTGTAGGACTTTCTCCAGTTCAGCAGCCTCGAAGGGTTCAGGGTTTGTTTCCTCTACAGGCATTTTTTGGTGTTTTTTTTAGCTCAGTTGTAACTGCTCTTCTGGTGTCTTTGTCTTGGGGTGCTTTGGCGATAGTCAGTAGGTGGGATGCAACTTGGTTGGGTGTGACGGATGCTCGGCTTTGGCTAGGGGGCTTCTGTGCAGCTCCTAGGCGACGGATGAGGCTCCAACATTTCCTGCTAGAGTGGGTAAAGCTCCGGTCAGCAACTGTCTCCTCCCATTTCTTTCGCCAGGCTGTATTTAGCGATTCAATGAGATGGTCTGCTATCTCTGGGTCCCCTGATGTTTGATAGGATTGTAGGAGGGCAGCACTTTCTCCGTCCAAACATGGGACATAGAGGGGTCGGTAGCCTCGTGGGATTGCAGTATGGGCAGCCTTGAAGATTGCGCTGCAGAAGTGGTTGTATGCTTCATCTACAGTGATGGTGTGGAGTGGGATGGTAACAACGCTCCGGTCCAGAGTTTCACTGAATTTCTTCCAGTTGGCTTTGCGGAAGTTCCAGCGCATCTTCCTTGGGCTGTATATGACTGGAAGTTGTAGGCCAATGTGTACAAGCAGGGGCCGGTGTTGGCTGTGTGGAAAATCATCAAGAATGAGGATCTGTGTAGGATATGGCTCCCCATTCAAAGAGCTGACCCAACACAGGTCAGGAGAATAGTCCTTCTTCCACCTAGCAGAGTGGAAGGTTCCTCTTTGTTTGGGGTCGTATATCAAAGCGAGGTCATTTCTGGATGCCCAGTCTGAAAGTGCCTCCCCATCACTGTCCACTGCTGGGTACCCCCAGTCAGGGTGATGGCTGTTAAAGTCCCCCACATAGATGGCAGGGTGGGGTAGGGTGGGTAAGACCTGCAGATCCCAGTTGGCATTAGGGGGCTTGTACACATTGACAATATGGAAGCCACCAATGATTATGGTGTCTGAGAAATGTGTTGTTATCAGGTGATTTGCTTCAACTATGTCAGAACGCACATAGGTGGCACGTCCATGTTTAGCATGTAGAACATAGCACAGGAGGTCAAAGCCTTTGATGGTGAAGCGGCCAGCTTCCTCTGTGCCAATATGAGTCTCTTGGAGGCAGATTACATCAATCGAATGTTGGAAGGCGAGGACTTCGATAAGGCTTCGCTTGGCTGCAGATAGGCCTTCAACATTTAGTTGTAATATGCGAAGGGCAGATCCTACCACAAAGTGCTCTTGGGGCTGTTTGCTTTCGGCTTTAGGACTGTGACTAGGATTCTTCTTTGACTTGGCACAGAGGCGTCGTCTCTTCGAATTTAGTCTGCTGGTAGGATCATTAGCTTCCCCAGGCGAGCCCGGGTACTGGCGGAGGGCGCGACGAGAACGCTGATCCATTGCCCCCCCCCATTGCATTCCACTGTCAGCCGGTAAATGGCGTTCTTTTATATAATGCTTTTTCTCATCTCTAGATGACCAAACTGCTTTACAGATCCTGCTCTCCACCCATTCACACACTGATGGTCGCAGAGCTGCCACACACCAGTGCTGGCCTGACCCACCATGAGCACCTGGGGGTTCAATGTCTTGCTCAAGGACACTTCGACATGCAGACTACAGACAGAGCAGGAATTGAAGCCCTGACCCTCCGATCAGTAGTCGGCCACACTACACCTGCGCCACACCTGTGCCATAGCCGTTGACCCCCTGAACCATTTCTTCCCATGGTCTGGTGGTTCAGGGTCCTTGGGAGGTCACCAGATCCACCTTGTTCTCCAGTGCAGTGATCCTGCTACAAAGGAAGACCACCTGACCCATGTTTCTGTTTTGATGCCATGGACTGTGGTTGGCCCCCTGTGACTGTGTGCTTTTTTGGACGCTGTGGGGGTAAGAGTTTGTTTTGCCCCGCCTGGCCTTGTACCCCCACCACCCACCCAGTGAGGGTTTTTTGTTTTGTTTCTGTTGGTTGTTGATGTTACGCTTTAGGTCTTCTGGTAGCCGACCCATTAGAGGGGGGTACTGTATGGGTTTGGACATGACTGTGCTCATGTCCTCGCTTTATGATCATATTTGTTTTTCTGTTATCTTCAAGACATCAGTTCAGCCATTTCCTCGCCTTTTTGTTATTATGTTTCTCTGTGCTGTTATTATTTGTATTTTCATCCCAGTGTTCTCTGTCTGTTCAGCCCCGCCTGTCTTGGGTTGTCTCCGTTGCCCTTGTTTCCCACCCGTTCTGTGCTGTCTTGATTACTTCCCTGTCTATATATGTGCATTTCAGTCTGTGTATTGTGTGGCGACCTAGTCATATCTGTGTCTACCTTCACAATTTTGTTCTGCCGTGCCAGTTTTGCATGTGCTTTGTTCATTCCCAGCCCTTGAGCTGTGTTTATTTTGTTACTTTTTGTGATAATAAATCATGTTGAGAAAACACCATGTTCATGAGTCCCATTCTCTGCCCAGCTCAGGCACAAACCATGACAGGAAAGAGTTTGTTAAGTTTTGTGAAAAAAAAAAACAAAAAAAACAAAACCTAAATGTGGGCATTTGCAGTAAATAAAAAAACAAAACAAAACCATTTCAAATCCATAAGGCATTACTCACCAAATCTATTTTTTCCATGAATATTTTTTGCTGCTCTTGACTGACTCCGGCAGTCCCTTGTCCTTTTGCACAGCCAGAGAGAAGTCCTTACATGACAAGCAGTCTTCAGCTGCTCTTGTGTTGTGTTTGTCTTGTCATGACATGAATGTCTGTAGTTTGTGGACGACTGTAGGTAGGTGATGTTTGGTGTTTTATGTGTTTCTGCAATATCAAGCTGTAATGATGCAAAACAAATTTCTGACATGCTTCTGACAATAAAGTATCGTATTGTAGTTCACAGATATTGCATGTTGTAGCTGCACAGTCTTTTCTTCTTCACAGAAGAAGTCTACAAGTCACAAAACCGACCAAACAACAAGAGGCATCACCATTTTTTTTTCTTTGCCAGTATTTGCACCAGATACAAGCGATGCACATTATGGGAACTGTGATTGGTTAATTGTCACCCTTGACTGCAGGGGTGACGGGCATGAACAGCACAGCAATCTACTACTTCACCTGTATTAGAGCTAGGATCTGTTGCATTGCGGTGCAGTCTAGTGGTTAGTGCAGTCAATACACAGGACAACGCACATCCCGCTTGGGACAAACTTATTTAGCCCAATAAATGGGATGTCAAGGATAAAACGGGAGGGTTGGCAACCATAGTTTCAATCAAACTTGAGTTTGCTTTCTCCGTTAGTTCAGGTTGTTTTGTCTGGTGAAAACACTGTAATCACACTCAGGTGCGCACCAAACCAACCGTACAAAGACCACCTGAAAGAAGTGGTCTCAGTTTGGATCAAATAGCAAACTGGTGCAGTCCTGTAGGTGAGAAAGGGACCACACTAAAATAGGACCAGCAGCAAACGGTAAAACATTTTTTGCCACTTTACATACTAGGGGTGTAACAGTACACCTAAAATCACGGTTCGGTACGTACCTTGGATTTAAGGTCATGGTTCGGTTCATTTTTGGTATAGTAAGGAAACAAAATGCAAAACATAAAAGTGCTTATCTTTTGCATAAGCAGGAACAGCTTTGACCAAAAAAAACAAAACAAAAAAACCCCCTGCAAACTGCCAGCAGTAAATTCTCCAATAAATAAAATGTATACAATAAAATAAATAAATTCTCTTTTTATCAAATGAATGATGCACACAAGTGCAATAATAAGTTTGAATAGTCTGAATTATTGTTTTATTTTTAAGAAATTAAAGTTCCTTATTGCCTGAAGCAGTGTTTTTAATCAGGGTGCTCTGGTATATTTATGTTTCTGTGGGAAATTAATCACAGTATCTAATTTCACTTGTAAATTGGTCAAAAAAAGTGCAAATAAAGTTGTCATTGTCGTGTCTAGTTTCTGAAGGCACCCATGCACAACAACATCAAATTTTTGCAATTTTTTTGTCAATTAAGAAGTTACATTAAATCATGTCCCACAGAAAAAACTGAACATACCAGAGCACCCTTGAAAAACACGTGCCTTAAGTGCATCATTAACAGATTTAGCTTTTTCTTAAAAGGATGGAATTATTTTCTGGCTGAAGTGGGCACAAGAAACTTCATACCAGGGCTCACTTACCTTCAGCATGTGTTTAAACCTGGTGTTCTCAACAACTGAATATGGCCTTAGATCCACTGCTATAACAACACCAATGGTATTTGTTATTGCTTTGGCTCAATCTGAAAATGTCAGCCAGCTTGGTTTCCCCGGTTCAGTCCTTACCTCCCTGTGGGTTTAGGTGCCGCTGTTTATGTGTCTATTGTGGAGTGTGTGAAATAAGAGGCAGATTCATGGCAGACGGTTTATTACACACTTCACATCTCTCAAGCACAGAACAGAATGGAACATTACAGCAAGCTCTCTCCTCTTTTACCCAAGTCACTCTTCACACATTTACATGGAAGTTTCTCATCACACAGCATGACATTTACATTACACTGCCTTCAACCCCCTATGTCTCTCGCTCCTTGAGGCTATATGCCCAGGAACTCCCTGGGCATTGTTCTCCCATGCTTATTCACTGTCTCTGTCTGAGGTGCTAAATAATCTGACTTCCCCCAGGTCCTATACCGCCCCCCCCCACAGCATCTTAAGACAGAACATCAGTCCACACGCTGTTTTTGCTTCAGTCTCCTCCCATATCTGCTGTAACTGGGGTTAACCACCTCCGTGGCGCTGCTGTGCCGGTGGGGCGCTGCTGGGAGTGTGTCTGGCTGCGGGTGAGCAGTGGCGAGGGGTGGGGGGGAACTTCGCTCTGTCCGTGTGGCTGCTCTGGTGGATTGCTTCCCTGGGGAGCTCTCCTTGGGGGTCTTCCACGCCGAGGGGCCCTAGCCAACAGCACTTGCTCGTCCGCCGCTACAAAGGCGGGTTTGAGTCTGTCTATGCCAATTTTCTCCCATCTACCCCCCAAGTCTAGCAAAAAATGCTTATCCCCTGTTTCCAACACTCTGAACGGTCCATCATAAGGTGGGCGCAATGGAGGGCGGTGGGTGTCGTGTCTGACGAACACGAACTCCGCGTTCTTCAAAGTTTTAGGCACAAAAACACGCGGAAAAGAGTGATGGGCCGGGCCCGGCAGTGTGCCTGTGTTTGTGCTACTCTGCAAAAGCTGAGACGGGGAGCTGTCCGGCGCGGGATTATCTGGCAGAAATTCCCCGGGCAGCCGTAGGGGCTGCGCAAAAACAAGCTCTGCCGGAGAAGCTTCCAAATCCTCTTTTGGCGTGGAGCGCAACCCCAATAAAACCCACGGCAACCTGTCCACCCAATTTACATCTGTCAGTGAAGCCCTGAGTGCTGCTTTCAGTGATCTATGAAAACGCTTGCATAACCCGTTGGCCTGTGGGTTGTACGTGGTTGTGCGATGAATTGCAACCCCCAGGCTGCGGGCCATCACGGACCAGAGTTCGGAAACAAATTGAGGGCCCCTGTCGGATGTAATGTCCGACAGGACTCCAAAACGCGCCACCCATGCTGTTAAAAAAGCACGTGCTACGTCTGTGGACGTGGTTGCCGCCAGCGGGACTGCTTCTGGCCAGCGCGTGGTGCGGTCCATCACTGTCAGGAGGTGCGTGCACCCCTGTGATGGCGGGAGGGGGCCCACGAGATCCACATGAACATGGTCAAACCTCTTAGCCGGTACACGAAACGGCTCCAAGGGAGCCTTCGTGTGTCTGTGTACCTTGGCTTGTTGGCACGCCACGCAGGCTGCAGCCCACTCCTGGGCATATAGCCCACTGGCTATATGCCCAGGAACTCCCTGGGCATTGTTCTCCCATGCTTATTCACTGTCTCTGTCTGAGGTGCTAAATAATCTGACTTCCCCCAGGTTCTATAATATTATGTATTTCAGTATGCTTCCCTATCCCTAGCCACTGCTCTCTGGCCGGCAGCTGTGAGGCAGCTCTCTTTGGCTCACTCTCCTGTGAGCACTGGATGACAGTCTGCCGGTCCCACCATGCCCCCTCACTCATTATCACCAGCTGTTCCCACTCCCGTGTGCCATCTCTCCACTCTCGCCCAGGTACCCGCAATCACATCATCACCAGCAGTGCGTTTGCTTAAGCAGCCTTTTGCCAGTCACACATTGCTGGATCTTTGTATGTATTGTCTGCTGCATTATTAGTGAACTGTTAGTGGATAATCTGCTGTCTGAACTGCAATGACATGTAGCCACTCTACGTTCTCTGTGGTTCTCTCACGTCCCCTCAGTGACACCGGCTGTGGGACGCCAGCGTGGCTGCAAGTTTTTCCTCCTGTGTTTGTGGGGTGATGCCGGCCCCCAAACTCCAACTGTAAGCGTGTTTTCATACTTTTGTAAGTTTTCACCTTTGGGACAGTTTGTGGTTTTGTTAATAAATGTGTTGTGGTGTAACCTCTGCACGTAAATCCTCATAATTTCTCCCCTCTCCATGATCTGCATAATAGCGCGCGGGGAGGTCCGTGACAGAAATGCCCTTGAGAGGCTGTCTAAATGCCGCTGAAAGCTGCTCTTGTACTGCACTAGCTTTTTTTTATTTTCATGCTGCATTCACGTAGTGCCGCTTCAAATGAGTTAACAAGCACAACATACTGCCAAAAGCATATCCAATGCTGTTTTCATCTTATTCACTTGCATTTGTCCGTTCACATATTTCACCAGAAAGGCGAAATGTTCCCAGACAGGAGCTTTGTCAAGAGGGTCTTCAAGCTCTGGCTTCTCCGTACAGCCAGCCATGACGTTCGCTAGTCAGAGGCTGGGCTGCACTGTTTGTTTACATGTACAGCTAATAACGCGAGGCAGTTACACTTCCTGTCTGTCACTCAAGATGGTCCATGTGGAACCTCGGTACGCCTCTGTATCATACCGAAGGTGCTATGCCAAAAGATCTGAATATGAATACATGTACTGTTACACCTCTAGTACATGCCTGATGGATCTTCTAAAATATCAGTGGCTGAGCATGTTACAGTTCTGGAGGATTAATGAACGTTAACATGTTTCATCCGTAGCCTCGGTTCATTTTCAAATTGTACAATTTGTCGAAAGTGGTATATGCACGTTATACAATAAACAATAACCAGGGTGATGAAAACCCCCATTGATTTGTATTATTACTATTTGTGATGAAACGCATAAATGCACAGTAGTCATCTTACTTCCTGTATTTACCTTTCCTGTTCTTGTGTTAAAAAAATCTGACCAATAAGAACAGAGAACCTTCTGATGTAAGTCTCGATGGATTTAATGTGACACAGTTTGGTATGCTTGAATTTTTGCCTATGTGAAAGGGAACTGAACCAAGGAGAAAATAATACAAAGCAACACACTTATCAACTGATTCAGACCAAAGTAAATGAACTTAGGCGTGAAAGCACCCTTAGTTATTCAGAGCTAATCTCTATCCCTCAGAAACATACACAACATATCCCTAAAACAGAAAATAATATAGGAAAGGGCAATGTTGGTCATTAAAATATTAATTTCTCTATTACAAAGATACTGTTCTTCATTGATCTTCATCATCACCTTATTTGCAGTTCAAATTTCATTCATTTTACACATTTTTACACCCTTTTTCCACAGTTAACATAGTTCTACACAAACCCTGAACTAGATTAACTGTGTTAGAGAATAAGTAAATACACAGATGACAGCGATTCCTTGCAGTTACAGATGTCACAATCGGGGAGTTTTTAATGTGAACAAATAGGCAAAATGAACTTTAGTTTGTTGTCTATTTCATTTTTTCATGTATTTAATTTATTTCCATCTGTCACAAAAGATTAAAAAAGCATCTAGGGTGAATAGTCGGGGTGGGGAAAATAATTTTTTTGATGTACCACAGTGCAGATGTGGACAATTCTGAATTGATGCACGCATATCAGAAATTCAAGTCCTAAATAGTAATTAATAACATAATTAATTTGACAGAACAAAAAAAGCAGAAGTTGGAAATGTGGAACTGTAGTGTCTGGACAGTTTATGGTGTGACACAAAATAGATGCATGATGGCGGAGCAAGATACTCAATCGGCACCTCCTCCCACCAAAAGAAAGTACATGACAGCACCCAGGCCCAGCACCCAGGAAGTGGAACAGAAAAAAAAAGCACGGACTAGATCCAAAACACATTCAAGCCTCACCAAGCTAAATCAAAACATTCCAGAAACATGACAAGCACACAACATCACACCCCATGCCCCCCCACCTGGAGGAGGGAGGAAAAATGGCCGCAGCTGTCACCACTGACCAGAGGACCACCAAGTAAGCGACATCAAATCCCCCACCCAGCCCAGGAAGGTCACCGACACTCTGCCGCAGAGAACCAGGGCCCCCGCTACATGTCGCACACACAACGCCCCAACACAGAGACACCCCACGGACACAGCGATCCCCACACCCCACAACGAGATGGAAACAAAAGCCACAGAACCAACAAAGACAGTTGGTAGGATTATTTCTATTTTTCATTAAAAGTCTAATATTTACATGTTCAAAATTCTTTTATTTATTTATTTTTATTTTTGACTGAAGGACTATGTTACTTGTGGAAGGAAAAACAATCCTGAATAGAGTGGAAAAAAAAGATGCATCCAGAATCTTTTTTTAGAATCCAGTCACAGTCCCCTGAATCACTATGGACTTGACTCGTGACTTGACTCACTACTGACTAGGTACTTTCATGAAAAATAATTCCAGCAACAGCAGTAACACCACTGATTTGCATGTGCATTCTGTTAATATGTATTAATATAAAACCAAAGCCGAAATGAGCTAATGTCCGCCTGTCCATTCACATTTCATAGGAATCGCTACTCTTCCTAGGTATTTTCCCCAATGCTCACCAAACTCACTCACAATGATCTTCATAGGTCTGCATTCAAGTTGTGTTAAATGTCAGGAGATCTGGACACTCCTGAGGTGATTTTGTCAGGCCAGAATGAGCTACTCCATCACTTATAATTGGGTTTTCGAAAGTATTGTTAATTACCATGGCCATCATGTTCATAATTTTCAAGCAAATTTAAGAATAGAATTTAGTAAAACGTGTCAATTGAAATTTGATTTATGAATATAAATTAAATGATTACACACAAAGACACAGCAACACTTTTATAGTCTTTGTTCTTTGACTTTTAGTTTTATACAGTGGTGCGGCGGCATGCAAAAATAAGCAGCGATGCTGTGGTTTTAAGCAGGTTTTATTAATCATACCGCCGTCACGGGATCCCCTCTCCGGTGCATAGTGTGAGCAGCCCGGAGCGGGATCCCTCGGCTCTCAGAGAAGGAGAGGGGACACGTGTGTGTCTACCAGTTGCAGGATCAGAGTGAGAGAGAGTGAGAGGAAGTGTTACAGAACCTGTGCAGTATTTATACCCAAATCAAACAATACATCAAAGCAGATTCACAGCAGTTTGTCTGATCAAAGGGACTGCAGAACAGGCATGAGATATTTGCATTTGTGAGACATACATCACAATAGGCAGATTTGCTAGACTTTGCTCCAGCTGCAGAACAAAGAGGTTAACAGGCACATCTACATATTGATCTGAGTCTCTAGGTCACAGTAAGGACAGGACGCATGAACACAATGCATGAAAGGTGACATTATCACAGTAGTGTAGCGGAAAAAACCAGGAGTAGCGAGTTGTCTGTCCTTAGTCTGTTTGTGGGGGTTTTCCCAAACCGCCACAGTGGGGAAAAAAAGTATTTAGTCAGCCACCAATTGTGCAAGTTCTCCCACTTAAAAGACGAGAGAGGTCTTCAATTTTCATCATAGGTATACCTCAACTATGAGAGACAAAATGAGAAAAAAAAAAATCCAGAAAATCACATTGAAGGATTTTTAATGAATTAATTGGTAAATTCCTCGGTAAAATAAGTATTTGGTCAATAACAAAAGTTCATCTCAATACTTTGTTATATACCCTTTGTTGGCAATGACAGAGGTCAAACGTTTTCTGTAAGTCTTCACAAGGTTTTCACACACTGTTGCTGGTATTTTGGCCCATTCCTCCATGCAGATCTCCTCTAGAGCAATGATGTTTTGGGGCTGTCGCTGGGCAACACGGACTTTCAACTCCCTCCAAAGATTTTCTATGGGGTTGAGATCTGGAAACTGGCTAGGCCACTCCAGGATCTTGAAATGCTTCTTACGAAGCCACTCCTTCGTTGCCCGGGCGGTGTGTTTGGGATCATTGTCATGCTGAAAGACCCAGCCACGTTTCATCTTCAATGCCCTTGCTGGTGGAAGGAGGTTTTCACTCAAAATCTCACGATACATGGCCCCATTCATTCTTTCCTTTACACGGATCAGTCGTCCTGGTCTCTTTGCAGAAAAACAGCCCCAAAGTATGATAGGCCGTGAGCAGCTGCCACTTTTCGTTCAGTTTCGTGGCACCCAACGGGGAACTAAAATTTTAGTGTTTCTAAATTAAGATTACATTATTGTATGACAAAATATCGATGTTCCCACTTCCAAAGGTGTGGATAGCTGTATGAAAAATGTGATTGAAGTCAGTCGGTAATAATTGTCTGGCTACCTTAAACATGACCCAGTCTGGGACGTTTTAACCAATCAGCGTCGTCCCTTTGGTCATGTGACAACAAAATGGCAGCGCCCACAGGGGTAGCATGCGCTGAAAGCCTCTCCTGTGTTATTCACATTTCCGATAAGTTTTCGGGCAGTATCACTCGTTTTACTGAAGCATCGTGGGCAAAAGTATGTGAGTGTGCCCAAAAATGGCTTGTACTTGATGGACCCCAACAGAAAGTAGCAGAACAACGTCGCGACTTGTTCGAGAAAGGTGAGTGGCAGCCATTGTTTATGGTTGTACTGCGTGTGCCCTGGAGTCGTTTGGCTCCGATCATTTGTAACTCTAAATATGAACTAAAATGGAACCCTAGATGTCTAAAACCTTTGTCAACCGCTCACAGGGTGACCTAGTCCTGGTCTAAAACTCCGAGTAGGCCGATCTGGGGGTGTGGAGGCTAATAATCAAGGGAGTCTGGGTGCCAGGTAACATAGTCCTAGTATAGATCTAGATAATGCAGATCGACTCACTCTGATGATGCATCTATCCCCAGAACCCACCCTGGGCCTGAATTATAGTCAAAATATACCACTACCACAAAGTAGCTCAAATGGGAAAAGGGTAGCAATCCCAATGAGCTTAACTCTGAGTCTGAGGGTTGGATGTACTTCTCAGCCCAAGCCCAAGGGGTGCAGTGTACTAGTAGGTGAGGGAGGAACAAGTTTGGGCATGCATTTATATAGTTTGCACATAGTCACACCCATACTATCAAGCCTTAGGCGGATGGAAAATGGCCTGTTAAGGAAAGCCCATATGTTTGTGATGTGTCACCCAAGAAAGGTTAAACTCATGGCAGCAGCAGTCGCCTGTGTAGGGAGCTTGAAATGAGGAAGCGATGTGATTTTATAAATCAAGTTTTATTATCAGCTTCCAGTCCCTAACATGTCTCATCTCGATGCAGAAGCAGAATGAAGAGACTGAGCGCAGTCAGACCTTCATACTTATACCCACACTCAACAAAAGACATTGCATATCAAAGCTGACATCCCACATTAGCGTAATCCCTCTCCATTGTCCTCTCTCTCCTCCACCTGACCCTGGAGGGTCAGGAAGTTCGATCAGGTCTCCACCGCTGCGACTCCGTCTGCTCCTTGATCTTCGCCGGTGGTCGAGACCTCTTGTCCTGCTCTGAGACGTGAGGTCATTCCACATATGCAATCTCTAAACATTCCACTTATGTCTATACATATGTAGGTATGGATATATGAATAATATAAGCCACAGCCCCCCCCCCAAACATCTAAGAAAAGGACAATCAAATTAAGTTTACAGCTTAAGATAACTTATATCCATGACATATTATACCGTTATACATCTCAACAGGAAAAAGGAAAAATATCTTCAGCAGTCATGCTAACCTTCAAGTTATGCAGCATGATCCTGTTAAAAATTCAGTGGTAACAACAGCAGTATAGTTAATGTCACAAGTCAGCCTTAAAACTGCAACGGCACAATCCGACAACATAGTTAACAACTCTTTGTCAATTTTACATCAGTCTATGTGTCGTCTGGGTTTTAATCTTCTCCCGAATCTGCTGTAGGCCTGCTTTGGCATCCTGGTGGGACCGTCCTGTAAGGGATCTGCAGCTTGGGGAGGAGAGTGGTTATTTGTTCCCTGCAGGGGGGCTGAGTCTTTTCTCTTGGGGGGTCTACCCCGCCGAGGTGCTCTCGCCACCCGTGCAGGCTCGTCGCTCAACAAGAAAGCAGGTTTAAGTCTGTCAATGCTGACTGTTTCTTTTCTGTCCCCTAAATCAAGCACAAAATGCTTATCACCAGGTTCCAGCACTCTGTATGGTCCATCGTATGGAGGGCGGAGGGTTGGTTTTAAAGCTTCGTGTCTAACAAAAACAAACTCTGTGTCTTTCAAAGCTTGGGGGAAAAAAACCCACGGAAAAGAGTGATGTACGGGTCCGGGGAGCGTGTCCGGTCCCGTGCTGCTTAGGGGCCTCAGGGCTGGTAGGTGCCCGGGCTCTGGATGTTCTGGTAAGAACTCACCTGGGAGCCTGAGAGGTTGTGCAAAAACTAATTCTGCCGGGGAGGCGTCTAGATCCTCCTTAGGCGCAGAACGCAACCCTAATAAAACCCAGGGAAGTTTATTCACCCAATCTGTATCCATTAGTGAGGCCCTGAGGGCAGCCTTTAAAGACCTATGAAAACGCTCGCATAACCCATTAGCCTGAGGGTGATACGCGGTGGTGCGATGAATTGTCGCCCCTAAGCTGCTGGCCATGGCTGACCACAGCTCTGAGACAAATTGAGGCCCCCTATCGGACGTGATGTCCGATGGGACGCCGAAACACGCCACCCAGTTTGTTAAAAAAACGCGAGCGACTTCCGCGGCTGTGGTTGACGCCGGCGGGACCGCCTCCGGCCAGCGCGTGGTACGGTCTACCATTGTTAACAGGTGTGTGAACCCTTGCGACGACGGTAGTGGGCCCACGAGGTCGATGTGTACGTGGTCAAACCTCCAGGCTGGAATTCGGAAAGGTTCTAGAGGAGCTTTTGTGTGTTTGTGTATTTTGGCGCGTTGGCAAGACATGCAAGTCTTTGCCCATTCCTTTACATTTTTACACAGGCCCGGCCAAACAAACTTCTCCGTGACCATTTTAACCGAGGCGCGCACCCCTGGGTGCACGAGGGAGTGAACCGATTCAAAAATGCGGCGGCGCCACGCGGCTGGAACTACCGGGCGAGGCCGGCCAGTTGACACGTCGCAGATTAGGGGGGGGAACACCGTCACGCAAACCCCTTTCCTCCAGTCTTAACCCTGTTGGTCCAGACTGGAGCGCGCGCACGTCCGCATCACTGCTTTGTTCCGCTGCCATGGCCGCGTAATCTATCCCTATGTGGATTGGGGCCGCGTACACGTACGCGTCCGCGTTGGCCATGAGTTCTGCGGCTGCGGTAGTATAATCTGCTTCCTCGCGCTCTGACGATGTCACAGCGCGGGAGAGGCAGTCTGCTACCACATTAAGCTTGCCTGCCACATGTCGAATATCTGTGGTGAACTCTGAAATTGCAGCTAGCTGTCTTTGTTGCCTGCCTGACCATGGTTCTGAAATTTTAGCCATCGCAAAAGTGAGTGGTTTGTGGTCTACAAAAGCCGTGAAACGCCACCCTTCTAGCCAGAACTGGAAGTGGCGGATGGATAAATGAAGCGCTAGCAGCTCCTTGTCAAAAGTGCTGTATTTGCGCTCAGTTTGGTTTAAGGATTTACTAAAAAAATGCTAACGGTTGCCAGGTCCCGCCAACATGTTGTTCCACGACTGCCCCTATGGCCAGGTCTAAAGCGTCTGTGGTTAACGCTATGCGGGCCGAGGGATCGGGGTGAACCAACAATGTGGCATTCGCTAGTGCACTTTTTACTTCCGCGAAGGCGCGTTCCCGCTCCGGGGTCCATTCGACCGCGTTGGAGGGCTTTTGTTTTCTGAGCGCGGCATATAGGGGCTGCATGAGTTGAGCTGCGCGGGGGAGGAAACGGTTGTAAAAATTCACCATTCCTAAAAATTCTTGTAGCGATCTGACCGTTTGTGGTCGTGGGAAATTTGCTACCGCGCGCACTTTGTCCGGCAATGGAACTGCCCCCTCTGGTGAAACTCTGTGTCCCAAAAAATCAATTTGTGACACGCCGAATCGGCATTTGGCTGGGTTGATTATTAACCTGTGCTCTTCTAGTCTCTGAAAAACTGTAGTGAGGTGTTGTTCGTGTTCTTCCTCTGACGAGCTGGCTACCAGAATATCGTCAAGGTAGACGAACACGAAGGGGAGGTCGCGTAATACCGCGTCCATCATACGCTGAAAAGTTTGAGCAGCGCCTTTGAGGCCAAACTGCATTCGCAAAAATTCTAAAAGACCAAAAGGGGTTATTACAGCCGTTTTGGGAACGTCCTCCGGTCGAACTGGAACTTGGTGGTAGCCGCGGACCAGGTCTATTTTAGAGAAAATGCGCGCACCCGCCAGATGTAGTGAAAAATCTTGGATGTGAGGGATTGGGTAGCGGTCATGCGCTGTCGCATTGTTTAATCTGCGGTAATCACCGCAAGGTCTCCAAGAACCGTCGGTTTTCGGGACCATATGTAGTGATGATGCCCAAGGGCTTTTCGAGCGCTGAATAATGCCCAATTTTTCTAGGCTGGCAAACTTGTCGCGTGCTATGGCGAGCTTGGTTGTGTCTAAGCGCCGAGCTTTGGCAAAAACAGGCGGGCCTGTTGTGGGGATGAAGTGTTCAACCCCGTGTTTCGCTACTGTTGCTGAAAATTTGGGAACTGTGAGTGCTGGAAATTGGGTGAGGAGTTGGTCAAACTTATCTCCTGCTGTGGTGACGCTGGCCTGCACAGGTGGTGGAGAGACTCGAGCTGAGCAGGGGATAGAAGAAAATGATAGTGCATTAACCAAGCGTCTATTTGCAAGATCGACTAACAACCCATGTGCACACAAGAAATCAGCACCCAACAAGTTAAAACTCACCGCCGCTATAATAAATGTCCACCTATAGTTGCGGCCGTGAATGGACAGAGGTAGGTTTCTTTCACCGAAGGTGTCAATGATCGAGCCGTTAGCTGCCATCGCTCCGTTTCCAAGGGGTCCCATTGCCCGGTCTGCGTTGGACGGGGTGATGAAGCTCACCTGAGCTCCAGTGTCGATGAGGAACTGTCTCCCGGAGCGTCCGTCAGTCACGTAGAGCAGCTTGTTTGTCTCGCCGAGAGCCGTAGCTGCTAACGGTTCTCGGCTTTAGCGTTTTCCCGAGCTCTTGAAATTGCAGGGGGGCACGCATTTGTACACCCTCTCGGCGAAATGTTGATGATAATAGCAGAGGTCGTTCCGCTTGCTGCACCTTGGTCGCGTCGCTGCCATGGTGGGCGGGCTCTGCTCTGTTGTCTGCGGTTCTCCGCTGCTCTGGGCTTCCGCGCCGAGGTCTGCAGATGCTGCTGTGGCCGTCTGTTCGCCGCAGGAGTTGATGAGCCGCTGCGCTTCTCGGGCCAGAGCGCGGAAGTCCTGCTGGGTGCTGCACCGCATGTTGGCCAGGGTCCCTCTCATGTGCGACGGCAGAGTGCTGAGGAAGATATGTTGAAAGAGGAAGTTGTCATTGTCTGCCTCCCTCAGCTGCAGCATGTCCTCCATGAGGGCCATCGGTCTGTGTCCTCTGTGGCCGTGAGTCACCAGAATCCTCCCTGCTCTTTCCTCGGCCGAGGGGACGAAGCTCTCGATGAGGGTCGCCTTCAGTTCTTTGTACTTGTCGTGGGCGGGTGGTTGTTGTATCACGCTCCGCGCGCATCTTGATGTGGCGGCATCGAGTCTGGCGACGATGTGGTAAAATTTTGTTTCATCCGCCGTTATCCCCGCCAGTGCAAACTGAGCCTCAGCTTGCTGGACCCACGAGCTCGGGTCGTTTTGCCAGAACTCTGGGAGTTTGACGGTGACGGCGCTTGCCTGGGCCGTCTCTGATATGTCTGCAGGGCAAGAACGCTTTTCTTCCGTTCTCGCGGCGGGGCTGGGGACGGTGCTCGGTTGAGCCCTCTCTGACGTCTTCTATCCCTTCCCCTGTCTGCGTTGGCGACGGCGCTTGCCTGGGTCGCCTCTGATGAGCTTGTAGCGGGAGAACGTCTTTGGTCCATCCTCACGTCTGGTCACCGATGTAGGGAGCTTGAAATGAGGAAGCGATGTGATTTTATAAATCAAGTTTTATTATTAGCTTCTAGTCCCTAACGTGTCTCATCTCGATGCAGAAGCAGAATGAAGAGACTGAGCGCAGTCAGACCTTCATACTTATACCCACACTCAACAAAAGACATTGCATATCAAAGCTGACATCCCGCATTGGCGTAATCCCTCTCCATTGTTCTCTCTCTCCTCCACCTGACCCTGGAGGGTCAGGAAGTTTGATCAGGTCTCCACCGCTGCAACTCCGTCTGCTCCTTGATCTTCGCCGGTGGTCGAGACCTCTTGTCCTGCTCTGAGACGTGAGGTCATTCCACATATGCAATCTCTAAACATTCCACTTATGTCTATACATATGTAGGTATGGATGTATGAATAATATAAGCCACAGCCTGTATACTTTATGCTCTCAATAAATATGGGCACATGCTCTGTGCCTGCCATTTTGCAAGTTTACATTGAGCAGTGACTAGGTTGCACAAGGTCTTTATTATAAGCTCACTGTTAATGTGAAAATTATCTGCAATCTATATAGTATGTTTTATATCTATATGGGTACAAGGTAGGCCTAATGTTATAATACCCTATGGTCCATATAATATGTTTTCAGATCTAAACAACCTTGATCCAACATTTGGCTACCATCGTGTGTGCTATAGCCGTTTTACGGACAAAACAAGAGTGGAACGTGCTGAAGCTCGTAAAAAACGACTGGCCGAAGCTCACATTCCTGAGCCTCAGGAGCAAAGCGGACCAGAACTTAGTCCCCCAACACCATCTCCTAAAAAGCGACTGCGATCTCACCATGCTGCAGCAACCATCAGCCAAGCATCTGCAAGGTCAAGCAATGTGTTGCCAAACATCTGCATCATCTGCAAGAAGGAAACGCTCAGAGAAGGGCCATGGACAAATCGTGTCACTGTAAAACTGATGCAAGCTGAGACATGTGATGCTGGTAAGAAAATTGGTAGATCTTACAATTTGGAGTGGTGAAAGTTTAAAGAAAAATAATGTCTATTTAATCTTAACACATATTATATTACTGGTATGTTATTTCTCATATATTTGTGAGCCATTAGTGATGGAATAGAACAGGGAGGTTGACTGAGTTTTACTATTAATTTAATGTCTTTTGATTTATTTGCATACAGGTCTTTTAAAACAAGCAGCTACTGAGAAAGCAGATGAAACCATTCTCAGACACATAAGAGACCGTGATTGTGCTGCCATTGAGGTCAAATATCATGGCAGCTGCTATCGTCAGTATACAAGATTTCTACGGAGTCAGTCTGAATCCTCCAGGTTGTAATTTATTCCTTTTTATTTTCAAATATATGAATTCAGAGATCCTTTGGGGCTATACAAATTCTTACAAATGAGTAAAGTCATGGTTGTCAAAATGTCAAAAGGGAAAATGTCATAGGTCTCTGCTAAATCAAACTCACTGAAACACTAGTTTTATATTTTTATATAATATTGTGTAGTTTTACTCCAGATAGCATTATTTTTTATTTTATTTCCAGATCATCGAGCAGTGAGAGACTTGGTTTCCAGAAAACCTTTGACCTATTTTGTGAGGAGTATGTGTGGCTGGATTTTGTTGCAGGAAGAACTGGCTGTAGACTGGATGGCAACTGGTCCGGCGCCTGAAGAGATCTTGAACTATGTGCACTGTTCATGCAAGCGGAGTAGGTGCGAGGCCAGCAGATGTACATGCAAGGCATCGGATCTCAGCTGCACTGATCTATGCGCCTGCATCGATTGCGTGAATCGTGTTCTTAGAGAATCTGAAAGATCTGTGGAAGCAGAGGAGGAAGAAAATGAGGGAGATGATTCTGGTGATGAATAAGGTGGAGGTTGAATACAGGTTGTATCAGGATATGACAGCTATACATGTTGGATTTATGTAAATTAGCAGAGTTCTTTGACACTCAATCACATAACTGACCAGGAATCGATTTCTCGGGTCAACGTTATTTGGAAAAGATGTATCAAACGTGATTCTAGGTAGAGTGGTTAAGAAGTTAGGCTATCCATGCCTATGACGGCCATCTTGGATTTATTTAAATGAGTGGAGTTCTTTGACCCTCAATCACACAAGTGACCTCAGAAATTGATTCCTGGGCATAACATTATCCGAAAATGATGTCTCAAACGTGATTCTAGGTGGACTGATTCAATTCAATTCAATTCAATTCAATTAAAAAAGTTCATTTAAGTTCAGTTGATTAAAAAAGTTCATCCATCCATGACGGCCATTTTTGATTTATGCAAATAAGCAGAGTTCTTTGACCCTCAATCACATATTTGACCTCAGAAATCGATTCCTCAGGTCAACATTATGCAGAAAAGACGTCTCAAACGTGATTCTAGGTAGAATGGTTAAAAAGTTGAACTATCCATGCCTGCGGCGGCCATCTTGGATTTATGCAAATGAGTGGAGTTCTTTGAGCCTCAATCACAAAAGGGACCTCAGAAATCGATTCCTGGGCATAACATTATCGGAAAATGATGTCTCAAACGTGATTCTAGTTGTACTGATAAAAAAGTTAGGCCATTCATGGCAGCCATCTTGGATTTATGAAAATTAGTGGAGCCCTCAATCACATATCTGACCTCAGAAATCGATTCCTCAGGTCAACATTATCCAAAAAAGACGTCTCAAACATGATTATAGGTAGAGTGGTTCAAAATATAGTCCATCCACACCCATGGTGGCCATCTTGGATTTATGCAAATTAGCGGGGTTCTTTGACCCTCAGTCACACTAATGACCTCGGAAATCGATTCCTCGGGTTAACATTAGCTGAAAAGGACGTCTCCAACGTGATTCTAGGTAGAATGGCTAAAAAGTTAGTCCATCCATGGCAGCTATCTTGGATTTATGCAAATTAGCGTGGTTCTTTGACCCTCAATCACACAGTCGACCTCAGAAATCGATTCCTCGGCTCAACATTGTCCGAAAAAGAGGCCTCAAACGTGTTTCTAGGTAGACTGGTTGAAATGTTAGGCCATTCATTCCCTTGGTTAGTCGTGGTAGCCATCTTGGATTTATGCAAATTTGACATAGCTATCCACACCTTTGACAGTGGGAACATCGATTTTCAGATTCAGCAGGTTTTTTTTACATAGAAATCATCAAAGATCCCGTAGTTCCCAGTTGGGTGCCACGAAAATCATTTTCTAGCCACATTTTGAGGGAGCTGCTCACGGCCTATGATGTTTCCACCCCAGTGCTTCACAGTAGGTATGGTGTTCTTTCTCCTCCAAACACGACAAGTTGAGTTTTTACCAAAAAGTTCTATTTTGGTTTCATCTGACCATATGACATATCCCAATCCTCTTCTGGATCATCCAAATTTCAGATGGGCCTGGACATGTACTGACTTAAGCAGGGGGACACGTCTGGCACTGCAGGATTTGAGTCCCTGGCGGCGTAGTGTGTTACTGATGTAGCCTTTGTTACTTTGGTCCCAGCTCTCTGCAGGTCATTCACTAGGTCCCCCCATGTGGTTCTGGGATTTTTGCTCACCGTTCTCATGATCATTTTGACCTCACGGGGTGAGGTCTTGCGTGGAGCCCCAGATCAAGGGAGATTATCAGTGGTCTTGAATGTCTTCCATTTTCTAATAATTGCTCCCACAGTTGATTTCTTCACACCAAGTTGCTTACCTATTGCAGATTCAGTCTTCCCAGCCTGGTGCAGGTCTACAATTTTGTTTCTGGTGTCCTTTGACAGCTCTTTGGTCTTGGCCATAGTGGAGTTTGGAGTCTGACTGTTTGAGGTTGTGGACAGGTGTCTTTTATACTGATAATGAGTTCAAACAGGTGCCATTAATACAGGTAATGAGTGGAGGACAGAGGAGCCTCTTAACCTCTTGCACTCCGGTGTACCGCGGACGGGCAGGTCTCTGCGTCCTACAGCGCACAGAGGGCACTCTCGTGCGCTCTAGAACGCACAGGGCGCTGCGTCCTAAGAGCGCACTGGAAAAAAAAGCTGCATTTCCGTTCTCCCACTACAGACACAGCCGCGAACAGATCGGATATGATTGACCTCTCATTCGACTAATAAGAGCCTTGAATTGGGTTTCTGAAACCTTGAAGAACCAATGACTGAAAACCTAGCAAGAAGGACCCGCTTACCAACGCTGTGAATGCAGCGAGCCAATTGAAGCAAAGAAGTTCGCAAGCTTTTTTGTGTAAGGCTGGGTGAAGAGAGATTGACTGCTGCAGCAGATGAAAAAAAGGACCCGCAGGAAGAACCCCACAGACCCAGCAGCACGGAGACCACCCACAAGTGCGACCTGTGACTGCCATTCGCACATCGGCATGTTCAGCAACAGGCGGTGCTTTTTTTGTTTTTGTTCCAGCAGAGTAGATGTTTAGGATTCTCTTCCATGGTCATCATAGACCGACGGAGGCCGACGACGAAGGCTGAGTGACACACACGCGTTCGCCAGTCTTTTTTTAATTACTACTGTTATTTGTTTTGAAAAATCGTTCGGCAAAACTGCAATAATGGAATTATGTTTTGATCGGGTCGCGAGACCAGCGTCGCGTTCGTCTGACAATGAGGAAGAAGTTCGCCAGCTCTGCTTCTGCTGTGAAGAGGTAAGTGTTCTAAGCTAAATTATTCTTTATCCCTGAAAATTGTAATCAAAATGACTTTTGACCGATTGGTAAATTACAGTTGTGCGTCATCGCTGCATGACGGACTGTGGCGCAACGGGCGATGTCCGTCCTCTGTAGCGGGGGGGGGGGGCAACACACACACACACACACACACACACACAGCCCTGAGTGTCACCTTTCATTAGAGCCCAAGATGAAGCTTCTATATTGAATCCTTCAAAAGTTACAGACGTTTTTCCAAACTGTGCCTTTTGGCACAATTTGGCACAGTTCAAAAACGTCTGGGAACTACCTGAGGAAAAAGCTGTGTAATATATTCATTTTTTGTGGTATTGTTACAAAATTTAGTCCTCAGCTGGATAACACTTGGTTCTACATTTCTGTTGCATTTTCCAGCCCGGATCTGAAGCTGTGTGTTATTTGCAAGCATTTGTATCCAAAAAAACACCCAGGCCAAATTTATTTTCTTCAAGTTCAGTATGTTTAGATGACTGTAACTCAGTGGCCGAAGCACTTAGAGAGATTATGACTGTTTTGCCAAAAAATTCAAAGTGTTTTCTTTTAAATGAGACCAACCCCATGAAGATGCTGCAAAGGGTTGAAGAACAGCTTTCGATTTACTTTGGGCAAGTTATTTTTTGGCGTTTTTAGGGAAATTGACCGGAGTGCAAGGGGTTAAAGAAGAAATCTTGCTTGTTTGTAGGTGACCAAATACTTATTTTACCGAGGAATTTACCAATTAATTCATTAAAAATCCTTCAATGTGATTTTCTGGATTTTTTTTTCTCATTTTGTCTCTCATAGTTGAGGTATACCTATGATGAAAATTGGAGACCTCTCTCATCTTTTAAGTGGGAGAACTTGCACAATTGGTGGCTGACTAAATACTTTTTTGCCCCACTGTATCTTGTTAGTTTCAGCATTTGTGTTTAATTTCCTTATTCCAGGTTGTCTTGTAGTGTTTTCCTATAGCTAAATCCTGCTTCATTCTCTGGGTTTTCCTCATCATCTTTGTATCTTTATTGCTCTAAGTTTTAGTTCTGTGGTTTTTTTTTTGGTTTTTTTTTGTTACTTATTTGTACCCGTAGGTAGACTTGGTTTGCAGTCTGGTGACAAGCCACCGGCTGCTGGTCGCTGCGTTTGCTTTTGTTCCTATCTGTGTTTTTTCTTGGGTTTATTTATCCTATTTTATCTATTCATGTTAGTGATGAAACGTTTGCAAATGATTTTCACAAATGTTTTTATGGGAGAACATATTGTACTGAATCACTGAATCTGTACTGGAAGCCAGAGATTACCAGCTGAATCACCCACCTGAGCAGACAACGAGCCCTGCCTGTTCCATTCAGCTGACTTACAGTTGAGTGAGTAGTAGGCAGTTGGAGCTCCAGTACAGCACTGAATGGTTCGGTGTACAAATCTTTCGAACAGATCATTTTAGCAAATGAGCCGGAAGTGACTCAATATGTTTTAGTGAACTGTGGATCCCATCACTAAATGTTCCCATGTTGAGTTTTATTGGAAGCCTTGAATTTGGACTTACGCAGTGCCTTCTGATTGCTCAATTGTGCCCTCTGAAGTGGACTGCATAGGTGTTTGGCCATATTAATTGAGATTCCAAACCACAGGGAGTAAAAGATGTTCAGTTCAAAGGGAACTGAGAACTGATTAGTGAAGAAGTCAGAAATTCTATGTCACTTCACCAGAAGTTGACAAGAAGATCACCCATAAGTAATTGCACCTTAAATATGAGTAAAATAAACTATTGTTGCTAATATTATTAACAAGCTAAACTAACGTTGTTGTTTGTATTAACTGACGGTAATTAAAATACAGTGTCTCACAAAAGTGAGTACACCTCTCACATTTTTGTAAATATTTTATTATATCTTTTCATGGGACAACACTGAAGATATGGTACTTTGGTACAATGTAAAATAGTCAGTGTACAGCTTGTATAACAGTGTAAATTTGCTGTCCCCTAACTCAACACACAGCCATTAATATCTAAACTGTTGGCAACAAAAGTGAAAATGTCCAAATTGTGCCCAAAGTGTCAATATTTTGTGTGGCCACCATTATTTTCCAGTACTGCCTTAACTTTCTTGGGCATGGAGTTTACTAAAGCTTCACAGGTTGCCACTGGAATCCTCTTCCACTCCTCCATGATGACATCATGGTGTTAGAGACCTTGCGCTCTTCCACCTTCCGTTTAAGGATGCTCCACAGATGCTCAGTAGGGTTTAGGTCTGCAGACATGCTTGGCCAGTCCATCACCTTTATCCTCAGTTTCTTTAGCAAGGCAGTGGTTGTCTTTGAGGTGTGTTTGGGGTTGTTATCATGTAGAAATACTGCCCTGCGGCCCAGTTTCTGAAGGGAGGGGATCATGCACTGCTTCAGTATGTCACAGTACATGTTGGCATTAATGGTTCCCTCAATGAACTGTAGAGCTCCAGTACCGGTAGCACTCATGCAGCCCCAAACCATGACACTCTCACCACCATGCTTGACTGTAGGCAAGACACACTTGTCTGTACTCCTCACCTGGTTGCCACCACACACGCTTGACACCATCTGAATCAAATAAGTTTATCTTGGTCTCACCGGACCACAGGACATGGTTCCAGTAATCCACGTCCTTAGTCTGCTTATCTTCAGCAGACTGTTTGTGGGCTTTCTTGTGCATCATCTTTGAAAGGGGCTTCCTTCTGGGACAACAGCCATGCAGACCAATTGATGCAGTGTGCATCATATGGTCTGAGCACTGGCAGGCTGACCCCCCACCGCTTCAACCTCTGTAGCAATGCTGGCAGCACTCATACATTTTTTTTTTCCAAAAAAACAACCTCTGGATATGATGCTGAGCATGTGCACTCAACTTCTTTGGTCGACCATGGCAAGGCCTGTTCTGAGTGGAACCTGTGCTGTTAAACCACCGTATGGCCTTGGCCACCATGCTGCAGCTCAGTTTCAGGGTGATGGCAGTCTCCTTATAGCCTAGGCCATCTTTATGTAGAGTAACAATTCTTTTTTCAGATCCTCAGAGAGTTCTTTGCCATGAGGTGCCATGTTGAACTTCCAGTGACCAGTATGAAAGACTGTGAGAGCGATAACACCAAATTTAACACACTTGCTCCCCATTCACACCTGAGACCTTGCAACACTAACGAGTCACACGACACTGGGGAAGGAAAATGGCTAATTCGGCACAATTTGGACATTTTCACTAGAGGTGTACTCACTTTTGTTGCCAGCAGTTTAGACATTATTGGCTGTGTGTTGAGTTATTTTGAGGGGACAGCAAATTTACACTGTTATACAAGCTGTACACTGACTACTTTACATTGTATCAAAGTGTCTTATCTTCAGTATTGTCCCATGAAAAGATATAATAAAATATTTACAAAAATGTGAGGGGCGTACTCACTTTTGTGAGATACTGTATATTTGTATTAATATGTTGTTTAAGAACTATAAAATGTCCAGTAGTCTCATGTGTCCATGGTTACCATGATAATGCATGGAGGAGGAGGTGACGCTATAGGATGTATGAATGCAGTATGGTTACCATCTTCTTCTTCATGTATTTTATGGAGGTTAATGACCTTGTTGAGACGTGCTAGGTTGTGGTGACTAGATGAAAATCCATCCATCCATCCATCTTCTTCCGCTTAATCCTTTTTGGGTCACGGGGGGGCTGGAGCCCATCCCAGCATCTTTGGGCAAGAGGCAGGGCCCTGGACAGATCGCCAGTCCATTGCAGGGCCAACACAGAGAGACAGACAACCATTAACTCTCACATTCATACCTAAGGACAATTTTGAATCCCCAATTTGAACCGCAATAGATAAATATTTGAAGAGGAAAGATTCAGACTCTGAACTGGGCTCTGGACAAAATTCTAACCCAAGTGAAGGGCCAAATGGTTGTCAAAAGGAAAAGTGTCTTTTGGATTTACTTCCACTGGGGATCCCACTGCACCAATCCATTATACTTGGTTTGCAGGGAAAAGCCATCCAACAGTGCCATGGCCCTATCAAGCTTAAATGTCATCTCCAAACACCCATCACTTCAAGATATGAATGCAGACTAGTTTTTTCCATGTCTGTGAGCACAGAGAGAAATTGTTAACTTTAATGAGAAGAACTTGGGATTTTAAAGACTGAGTGCTAAAAAAAAACTAAAACAAGAGAGAGATCAAGCTCTGTGGAGGAAGTTCATGCCTTTCTTCAGTTGCTGCCAGGATACCAGCTTTACCAGCTTGGTGTTCATCTAAACAGGCCCAAGTTTCATACTGAGTGAGAATAAACTAATTACAAGACTAAACCGTCATTACATATGCTATAATATTCTACTATATGTCAATGTGTGTAACATTTTTTTGTTGGTGGGGTGCCTTGATATTTTTTTCAATTTTAAAAGGGTTTTTGGTTAAAACAGTTTTACAAAAAACACTACAGTAGCTGATATTTCTTGAGAACAGAGCAGGGAGTACCGTTGGAGTACACTGTGGATCGGAATGCAACTCTGGTTTAGTTCTGTATGCCTGCATGTCTGTCTCTGTGCTCTGCCTTGTTACTATGACTTTTCCCATGCGCTCGCTCTCCCAGATGTCTCCACTCACCTAATTATTCCTTGTCTATTAAGCCTGTTTCCCTTTCACTTCTTGTTCTGTAATCATCAAAATAAGACTAACCTGTCTCATGTTCTCAGCTCCATGTTCCTGATTTGTGTTTTGTTTAGTTATTTGTTTTTTCAGCCCTGAGCAGGTTTTGGTTTTGTGTTTTCAGCATCTTTGTTTGTTAGTAACCTCGTGCTTCTGTTTTTGTTTAAATAAATATTTAAAGTTCCCTCTCAATTCTTCTTTAGGGTCCTGCCTCCCATCTATATAATAAACACTCAGTATTGCTTTTTTCCTGGCTGTGTTGCCAAGGTGCTGAGGATGACTGATTTTCCCTTTGTTGACCTTGGTTCCACTTGCAAAGCTGGGAAACCAAGTGAAGAGTGTCCTCGTCATGTAAACAAACACATCAGTTTCCTCAAAGTAAAACCATTGAACAGGAGCTGCACCTAATGGATTTCTTCAAAAAGAAAGACAGAGAGATTACACTAATGCAATTCAAACCAGTGGCTTTCCTCGGGTTAATTATGGTGCAATTGTGTACTGGAGGCTGTGTGTTAAACTATTCAGGAAGATGCTGGATCTCCAAAAACACAAAAAAGGCATGAAGTAACCAATCACTTGACTCCACTGATTCATTATGAATTGTGGAAAAATGCAATTCAATATATTATCTGACCTTAGCTTTACAGGCAAAGCACAGAGAAAGGCTGGACAGCCTCAACTCCACTCCTGATCCGGGGCGCATGTGGCAAGGCCTGCAACACATCACAGACTACAAGAAGACCAACAGCAGCACCACTAGCCCTACAGACAGCCTGCCGGACGACCTCAACATCTTTTACACCCACTTCAAAACCATCAGCCACAGCACAGAGAAGAGACACACACTCACACACCCCCACTCACCCACTAAAGGCGCTTTTCCATTTGGAACTGTTTGGCCTCCTTTAGCACGGTTCAGCCTCCTTTGTCCACTTTTCCTTTTGGCACCCAATGGCCTCACAGTTCGTTATTTCGGAACTGTTCCACTTTTATCGACACTTTTATCTGCACTGTTAAAAGTAGGTCCGAAGGGTACCGGCACGGTTTCGTCGCGCCACTGCTGGCCATTCATTGGTGTGGGCGTAGCATCATGAGATTGGGTGTTACGCTGTCTTTCGAGAATCGCTTGCTGGTCGCCATTTGCAATTTTTCGTCAGTGAGCCCGCGAACAAGTGATATTATAAACCACAACGATAGAATGGCTTAACAGAAATCAGCAGAAATCTAACACTGCAGTCCAGCAGAGTTTCCTGTGCGTTTTGGCTGATGAGAGAATGCAGAGGGAAGCAGACTGAGTTTGCAGTGGTGTGCACAAACAGACGCACCAGAAAATAGACGGAGACGCACCGGGAATTAGAACCAGCCACCCGAATTGAATTGAATGTACAGCCGCGACGCACCCAACTTCAGCAGTTGATATATGATATGATAAGCCGTGATATTGTGATATACAGGACGGTGAGTGATGTGATATTCATGCTTTATGTTATTTTTTCCAACAGTGGAAAGTTCACTTAGGACAGACGAAAACTTAATCGTGTTTAAACGATGACCTAGCTTAATGCTATGTCCGTCCTTGTATGTTGCTTTTTTGTGTTGACAATATCTGATGAAATAAGCTAGTTGTAATCCTGGTTAAAAAGTTTATTTTATTTTATTTTTATTTTTTTTACATGTTGCACTTTCGTGCTGTGCATGTACCTTATTTGTGTGTATTTCATTGTAGAGTCCAAACAGGATCTGCTCAGAATGGCGACGTTTTGACACCAATGTATTTTGACAGGTAAACAACACATCATATTTATAGTTAAATCTTTTGCTTTTTAAAGCGAGGTAGTTGGATACGCAAAAGCCGATGGTGTATAGAACACGTATATTAGGATGTGGAATGTCGGCATCGAAACTGCTCCCATTTAGCTGTAATTAATACTCAAAAATGATATTTTCGGGAGGAAAGAATTCAATTTAAACAGCCACGGACCAAAAAACGTACATTTGCTCATGGAAGAGGTCATTCACACTTGCAGACAATCGCGCTATATGTGTCTGTAGGATTTTCTTTCCATGCACGCAAAAAAAGCATTTTTTTTTTCCCGGATCCGACTACCTCACTTTAAGTTAAAGTTTAGGTAAAGTGCAAAATTTAAAGTAGCACAATTTCCACTTAATATGAAAGGAACTGAATTGAGATTTATTTGTGTGAATATTAATTACAGAGTAATTGAAAATGAATGGCACATCCAATAATAGCCACCATAAAATAAACCGCTTGTTTATTTATTTTTATCAGATCATTTCTGTGATCCTATATGAGTTCTAGTCATAATAGTGAATCTTGCACCTTGGGGAATGGGAGATGTTCAGTCACCATTAGAATTTAGTTTATATGTGTATAGTATTTCATCTTTAAACTCATTCAGTAATAGAACACATTACAAATATTTGAGACCCATTGTAGTGCTTCCTTTTATATTTTAGCAATACAAGCACAAAACACCACCCACACTTGAAACCAGGGCGACACAGCGGTGGCTAAATTTTATTGATAACGTTATTTCACAACATCACAACAACTCAGTATTTAAACTCAGTATAAATGGTGTAGAGATTGAAAGGGCATCCAAAATTAAAATACTTGGTGTAATAATTGATAATAAACTGTGTTGGAAGTCACATATTAATTATATTAAAGGTAAAGTATGCAAATCAGTCGCAATACTGCGCAGAGTGAAATATTTGCTGAATCAACCCACACTATAGACTTTGTATCATTCATTAGTACTCCCATACATGACATCCATCCATCCATCTTCTACCACTTTTCCAGAGGTCCAGGTCACAGAGGCAGCAGTTCAAGCAGAGAAGCCCAGACTTCCCTCTCCTCAGCCACCTGCTCCAGATCTTCAGAGAGGATACCAAGGTGTTCCCAGACCAAGTGGAAGATGTTGTCTCTCCAGTGAGTTCTGGGTCTGCCCTGGGGTCTGAGAACTACTACCAAGCAACACTGTGTTCCAGTGCAAGGAGTCAGACTGTGGAATGCTTTTGGACCTGAATTAAAATCATGTACAAAGCTTGGACAATTTAAACAAAAACTAAAGGAATAAATACTCCAAACACACACACGTGGACAAAATTGTTGGGACCCCTCTGTTAATGAAAGAAAAGCCCACAATGGTCACAGCACAGTGACTACTTGTCACCCTTTAAATAGGCCGATTTGATTACAAGTTTGTAGACACCTGTGTAGACACCTGTGATGTTAGAGGACACATCTTGGTTGAACATGTCCCTATGGTCATGTTCATGTCCCTATGGCCTATTTTCAATCTTTTCTAGGGGTACCATCATTTTTGTCCAGGTCTGTTTCATGAGTTTGTTTTTTAAAATAATTCTGTTGAACCACAGTTCAAAAGCATTGTCTGATTTTCATTGGTTAATTTTCATAGAATTTTTATTTATTACCACTTTTGTCAGATTCAAGTTATTTCTGTGACCATTGTGGGTTTTTCTTCGATTAACAGAGGGGTACCAACAATTTTGTCCACGGCTGTATATAAAAAACGACATGTAAAATCACACAAGGATTATCATATCCAGTCTGTGTTGTGCTGTTGCTTATTTTTTGTCACGTTTTGTCTGTTTCTTTTTTTTTTTTTACAGTTTGAATTTTGCACATTCTAAATAATCTGTAATTTGCTGCTGATTGGAATAAACAATTTAGTGATTTATGTGTTTGCATCATGATTTTCTATTTTGTCTGTTCAGACACCGGTGGGAAAAGAGTCAACAGTACGAACCATTTATCAGTGACTTTGAAAATAATGGCTCATTTTTAAGAAAAGTAACCACAACAATTATTTGCTGAAGACTGTAAAACAAAATAGAGACATCTGCAAAAGTACAAAGGTTTATTGTCAAAATTCCCAGGGCAATACTACATGAATACATGTATAGTTCACTGTTGATGCAGAGAATATATATTTATACAGTATCTACAGGTAGTCAGCAATACTCAATACGATATATTTCCAGTTAATCCACGTATTTCTCCATATAACCTTGGGACTGCTTTATTTTAATTACTTCTAATCCTAGATCCATTTGTTTTGGCTTAAAGTGCATCATAATTGCTAAATATATCTTATGCCTAACTCAGTACTGTTTACCTGTTGAAATATATATTTAACAGCTCATATGGCACCTGATCCATGTTTTGCCACGACACCACTGGCTGGAGCAGATAAATTCCATGACGTCTCAGCAGTCTCTCCATGATTTTGACACATATCAGATCAATTTATTTCACAGGAAGCTTAACATTTCTACAGACATTATAGCCACTTCGCGTTCGTGAACTTGGGGTCACATCACTGTGATGAACATTAACGCCGACCGTTTGAAGTGTATTGCAGGTTTGCCTTCTGTTCTCCGTTTTTGCCTTTATTCTGGCAAAAACAGCCAGAGAACGCAGACGCCTCGTATCCTGCCAACTTGTGTTTTGCGTAACGTTACGCTTGATTTACGCCAGTTACGTTTGTTTTACGTAGTGGGAGGGAGAGGGTTGCACGGCCTCCCTTTTAACTATTTCCCACCCACTTCAAATGACACCTAGTGCAGTAGAAAAACATGCGTGCCGAACTGTACCGAACTGTACTGTCCCATTCCAGGCCAAACGAGGCCAAACAGTTCCAAATGGAAAAACGCCTCTGGCAGGCCCCAGTCTGTCAGGATGGGTAACAGGACCTCAGTCAAAATCATCACAAACACAGGTGTCCCCCAGGGTTGTTTTCTCAGCCCCATCCTCTACAGCCTCTTCACCCATGACTGTGTTGCCTCCCACAAAGACAACATCATCCTAAAGTCTCCGGATGACACAACAGTGATAGGATGCATCACTGGTGGTGACGAAGCATCCTACAGGAGGGAGGTGGCCAACCTCGTGTCATGGTGTGAAGACAACAACCTCACCCTCAAAAAGGACAAGACAAAGGAAATGACACTGGACATGAGGAAAGGAAGGAGGAGACCCCATCGGCCACCGTTCATTAAGAAGCTTGAGGTGGAGAGGGCGAGCAGCTTTAAACACCTGGGCATCCACATCAGCAAGGACCTTAAGTGGACACACAACACCACAGAGCTGATCAAGAGAGCTCAACAGTGACTGTTCTTTCTGAGGAGGCTGAAGAAGTTCGGCACGTCTTCCAGGATCCTCAACAATTTCTACAGCTGCATCATCGAGAGCATCCTGACCAACGGCATCACTGCGTGGTATGGAAATACCACTGCCCTGGAGCGCAAACGCCTGTAGACAGTGGTGAAGACAGCGGAGAAGATCATCAGGACTCCACCCCCCTCTCTGCAGAGCATCTACCACCGCAAAGTCCAAAAGAGAGCTGATGCCATCCTCCAGGATCCCAACCACCCCCAACACAGACTGTTCACACATCTACCCTCAGGCCAGAGGTACAGAAGTGTGAAATGCTGGACAACCAGACTGAAAAACTCCTTCTTTCCCACTGCCATCAGACTCATGAACAGACAACTCCCAAAACTCTGTAACACAGCTTTGCATATAGGAACTCACACACCAGCTGCTAAATTTAAATTTGCACACTGCTCACCTGTACAGTAGATATAGTATCACCTGTCTGATGTCCATATCATCTCTGCTGCAACTTATCAATAATTTGTAATTATACACTGCTTGTTGCACAATGCTCATTTGCACACTGTACATACTGTAAGTCTATGCCATCTCAGGTTCACATCATCTCTGATATCAATATACCACTATCACTTTAGTCATCGGTGACTCTCATTTTCATTCCTCTACTGCCTAACTGTGTGTTAGTGTATGTGTCTTGGCTGTTTATCTTTTGTTCTTATTAAAGACAAAAATAGAAAAGAAAGGAGATGTCTTTACCTTCTTAACATGTTTCAACTGTACACTGCAATATATACATCAGATAAAGGCAGAACGACAGTAATATTGGACACGGAAACATATGAAAAAGAGATGGAAACCATGTTGGCAGATGAAAGCATATATGAAATCATAAAAACAAATCCCACAGAAGAAAAGAAAAAAAATGCTAAAAGCCCTTCTCAAACCCCTATTAGAAAGCAAAAAATTCACAAAGGATGCATATGATCACCTGATACCCACAGCCACCATCACCCCCCGGATCTATGGAACCCCCAAAATACATAAAAAGGATATCCCACTGCAGCCAATAATAGACAGTATTGGATCAGTTACGTACAATTTATCAAAAGCCCTGGTTGAAATCATCAAACCCCTCCTTGGACTATTAGATTTCCACTGCAAAAACTCAAAAGAGCTGGCACAAGAACTCAAAAATATGAAAATAGAATCAGACGAGATCCTCATTTCACTTGATGTCATTTAATTATTCACAAAGACACCTGTTGATGCCACACTACATATAGTGCAAGAACGCCTCAATAAGTACCCTTAAAAGATGCATCAATCTCACAGTTCACGACATATTCAAATTATTACAATTTGTTGCAAAATCCACTTATTTTCAATACAGAGGAAAAACTTACAGACAAAAAGAAGGATTTGCAATGAGAGACCCACTATCAGCCATTATGAGCAGCTTTTTCATGGAGGATCTGGAAAACAAAGCCATCAACACAGCACCTACACAATGTAAACCCATCCTTTGGAAGAGATACGTTGATGACATCCTGGAAAAAATAAGGAAAGGACACACACAAGAACTCACTGACCATCTAAACAGCACGGACAGCACTGGGAATATAAAATTCACACACGAAGAGGAGGAAAATGGCACCATAGCCTTTCTGGACATGAAACTCCACAACAATGACGGCAGCATAAAAATCACAGTCTACAGGAAACCAACCCACACAGATCAATACCTACTATGGACATCGGAACACCCCACAGCACACAAGCTATCAGTTGTCAGGACGTTATATGAACGGGCCACCATCATCACAGACCAAGAAGACAGACAGGCGGAGGAAAACTACATAAAACATGCACTTATACGCTGCTAATATCCAGTATGGGCCATAAACAAAGGGAAACAGCAAGTCAAAAACAAAGAAAACAAACAGGAAATACGACAGAACAAAAGCCAAAATCAAAAACAAGGACACCATAACTATGCCATACATACGAGGGATCATGGAACCAATTCAAAGGATCATGAAAAAATACAAAATAAACACAGCAGTAAAACCACACAAAAAACTAAGACAGTTATTAATACACCCCAAGGACAGAATAGAACAAGACAAAAATGCAATGTAATATATGAAATATCATGCAGATCATGCAACAAAACCTACATTGGAGAAACTGGAAGATCATTCACCACAAGAAAAAAAGAACACCAGAAGGAATGTGAGAAGGAAACACAAGGACGACTCACAAGATCACAAAAAGAAAAGGCAGAACAAGAAACATTAAAATCAGCAATATCAGATCACTGTAAACGAAACTAGAAAAGCACTCATAGAGCGCATACCTCCACCAAGGCTCCTTCCGTTTCTCATGGATCACCTCCAAAATGTAATGGGCTTGTGTGTAGGCCTATTGCCACTTGTGGTGAAAATTGCATCCAAGTCTGTCCATTAGTTTTGGAGTTTTGTGGCTGACACACTGTGAGAAGAGCCTTGGCTGAGGTGTGCATTCCCAGATCATCCCCAAAATGTAATGGGTTCCTCTCTAGGCCAAGAACCACCTCTGGTGAAACAGACAGACAAACAGACAAATGCCAGTAAAAGCATTACCTCCTTGGCGGAGGAAATAAACTCAAGTGTTGCTGTTGTGTCCATCTCCTCCATCTCCAATCTCCCAGGCTGCGGGCGTTGCAATTCATCGCACATCCGCGTACAACCCACAGGCCAATGGGTTATGCGAGCGTTTTCATAGATCACTGAAAGCAGCACTCAGGGGTTCACTGACGGATGCAAATTGGGTAGACAGGTTGGCGTGGGTTTTATTGGGGTTGCGCTCCACACCAAAAGAGGATTTGGAAGCTTTCCCGGCAGAGACCTCGTTTTTGCGCAGCCCCTATGGCTGCCCAGGGAATTTCTGCCAAATAATCCCGCGCCGGACAGCTGCCCGTCTCAGCTTTTGCAGCGTAGCACAAACACAGGCACGCTGCCGGGCCCGGCCCACCACTGTTTTCCCCGTGCTTTTGTGCCTAAAACTTTGAAGAACGCGGAGTTCGTGTTCATCAGACACGACGACCAGCGCCCTCCATTGCGCCTGCAGACATGTTGAAAATGGCCCTATCTCACAATGTTAAAGAATCCTTTAAAAAATTCCTGGATCCAGACAGTGATCCAGATCATCCCCAAAATTTAATCATTTCTTCCTTGTACCATTTCCAACAACGCCTGAAAGTTTCATTGAAATCCGTCCAAAACTTTTTGAGTTATCTTGCTAACCAACAGACAGACAGACAGACAAACAAACGCCGTTAAAAACATTACCTCCTGCGGCCTGTGGCCTGGCGGAGGTAATAATCACATCATGGACTGGGACAACGCAAAAATAATTGGATCGGAGAGCAACAGACACAAACACTGGATCAAGGAGGCCATAGAAATCAGGAAGCGGGGAAAAGACACCATGAACCGAGATGAAGGGGCCTTTATGCTTTCCCACACCTAGGATCACATTCTCCAGAGACCATCTGACAGCGGAAGGTGGGGCCGGCTCGGTGGATCTGACAGATCTGCTGAGCTGGCCCCGCCTACGAAAGTCAGCTGATAAATGTCACCTGGCAGCAATCAGCTGACTCTTCTGACGAAGGCTGCAGTGTACAGTCGAAACATGTTAAGAAGGTAAAGACATCTCCTTTCTATTCTATTTTTGTCTTTAATAAGAACAAAAGATAAATAATTAAAAGAAGACAAAATGAACCTACTTGAGCTATGTGTCTTGGCATCCATCAGTACTAGGATTGAGTTACTGTGTTAGTGTATCATGACCTTTTAGAATTGTTGCTTCTGTACCTTTAACTTGGCATTCATTCGGAGAGCAAAGTAAGAATTTCATTGCTCAGGAAATGTAGCATTTCTTAACTGTGCACATGATAATAAAGCCTTTGAATCTTGAATCTTGAATCTTGCCTGACGTCACGCCAGGGGTGGGTATGGCAGCACATATACACTACCACACTCACTACACCACACTATGCAGCTGATTACCCTGGCAGTAACTGAGTATGGCAGTATTTTTCATTCCATGATCTTTAAATTATATTAAAAGGACATTCACAGGCAGTGGCCATATGAAAAGTGACAAGGAAATAACAGTCTCTCTCATCTATTAGTTAGCCATCCCAAGGAACCACTGATACACCTTTTGAATAAATAAGTGTGAGCTGTGAAATTCAGAAGTTCAGACAGTTTGTTTTCCGACAGCACCCAGCCATATAGATAAAAGATTCAAGATTCAAAGATTTTATTTGTCAGTACTACTATACATGCAGGACGTACAGGAGAAATGAAATGGTGTTTCGCTCGCTTCAGTGGAGTGCACAATATAAAAAAGACAAAGGAATAAGGCTGGGAAAAAAGCAACAACCGCATTCTATGTACAGTAATGCATCCCGTAGTGCAAATGGCAGCAAAAGATAGACCCAGACCTCCCATAGTGCAAATAGAGATAAACGATTAATGATGATGAAACCCAGCAATCCTATACACAGAAAACTAGAGACTGTGGAGGTAATAGAACAGGCGAGATGCAACAAGATGGAAGAGTGCAAGGTTTTATTTCCTCCATCATACTGAAACACGCTTTGTAGCTCGGTGAGCTACTGCGCTGCTTAGGCATGTGTAACAAGCTTTTTTATACACGTTATACAGACAGAGAGAATGCATGGCACATTAGCATAGTGAGTGTCATTTAATACACATCATTAGCATGACATCAGCTGGTGCCTGGATGTCCTCTCCGTCCTCGAGGGACACATACATAACAGTCCAGTCTGATTGCCCCCCAGGGCTCTCTGTCCATATGTCAATTGTCCTCCCCTTCCTCTAGCCCTGATGAGTGTGAGATAATGTCCGTCCGCAGCGTGCTGGGTCACCACACGGCCCCCCCCAGAACACTCAGAAGGGGATGTGACCCCCAGGGTCGTTTGGGCTCCAGTTGGTGCCCGTGGAGGCTCCAGCGGGGGTTGCCGCTCCAGTAGAACTGTCCTGCTGTAGAGGAGTGTCGGAGGGCATGTCAGTCCATGGGGGGATGGGGGAGGGGTGGAAAAGACAGTGTGCTCCGCTGCAAGTTCCAGCACATTGACCGGCTGTGGATCGTGGGCGCACGGGGCCGGTGCATGTCGTGCATAATGGAACAAACTGGCTATCAGCCGGCTTTAGGGAGTGAGGTGCTGGAAGAACGATGTGGAGAAGGAGGGGAAAGTGGATGGGAATAAGTGAGTGCCAGCCCGGGATGTCAAAAGTGTGTGGGCTGCGCAAAAATTGCGTGTGGATCCGCCATGGTGAAGGACTTTCCCGGTAAACCTGGCGGTGATCTGCAGTGGCTGTGAAAAAGTTTAGTCTCTGACTCCTCGTGCGGGCGCAATCCTGCGAGGATGAGGGGAAGGTGAACGGCCAAATTCCCCGAGGATGCGTAGTGGCTGTAAAAAAAAAAAACTGAAGCTGTGTGAGGGACTTAGCAGTTTTTCTTTAGGTGCGGAAGCAGCCCTAAAGGCATCGTGGAAAGCAATCGGCTAAATTCCCGTTGTGCGCAGCTGCTGAGAGACAAACACATGTCCTGTGTGCGAGGCTGCACATCTGCTTTAGGAGCGGCAGCAGCCCTAAAGGTTCCCAGGATGGCGATTGGCCGTGTTCCCGGGGCATGTGCAGCTGTGGAGGCTGGTGTGTGAGTCTGTGGAGCTGGTTTGTCCCTGGTGCGTGGCGCACGCTGCGGCCACGTAGCTGGAAGTTGTGTTGTCCTCATAATCCTGCGGTGTATGCACGGGGCTTTTGTGCGCTGAAAGTCCACTGTAGGGAGGTGAGTCAGGGTCAGGGAGCTTGATGGAAATCAACGCAGGTGGCGCCGATGATCTTCCCCGTTCAGGCTGTTTCCTTCGGTTCGCTCGTGTCGCCGTTCATGGTGCGTGTTGGTACCAGCGCTGCCCGCTCCGGAGAGCATGCTCTGGTGTGGATGAAGAGTATGCAGGCATTCTCTGGTACCATGCACATCCAGGGTCACCATTGTGGAGGTAATAGAACAGGCGAGATGCGATGAGCTGGAAGGGTGCAAGGTTTTATTTCCTCCAACATACTGAAACATGCTTTGTAGCTCGGTGAGCTACTGCACTGCTTAGGCATGTGTAACAAGCTCTTTTATACACGTTATACAGACAGAGAGAATGCATGGCACATTAGCATAGTGATTGTCATTTAATACACATCATTAGCATGACATCAACTGGCCCCTGGATGTCCTCTCCGTCCTCGAGGGACACATACATAACAGTTCAGTCTGATTGCCCCCCAGGGCTTTCTGTCCGTATGTCAGTTGTCCTCCCCTTCCTCCAGCCCTGATGAGTGTGAGATAATGTTCGTCCGCAGCGTGCTGCGTCCCCACAAGATATAATACCTGTAGTTGCAGTTCAGTGCGGTAGTGTAGGTGAAGACAATGACAGATAGGACTGTACATGATCAGTATTGCAATCATAGAAAGACAGCAGCAGATATGGCATTTGTGCAAATGGTTGCAGTTAAAGTGCAGAGACATACAGCAGCAAATGTTGGTGTGCCAGTCTTTCTGTGCCAACAGCTGAGGTAGTTATTGTGCGAGTAAGTGCATTATGGTTGGGGGGGGGGGATTGAGTGGACAGAGTTCAGGGTCCTGATGGCCTAAGGAACAAAGCTGTTTAGTAGTCTTGTGGAGCGGGCCCAGAGGCTCCCGTATCTTTTCCCCAACGGCAGGGGGCTGAAAAGAGATTGTGAGGGGTGGAAGGTATTTCCTGTGATGTTGATGGTTCTGCGGGTTCTGCGGGTGAGGTAGATGTCCAAGACTGGGAGCAGAGGGGCACCAATGATCTTGCTGGCTGCTTTCACTGTGCGTTGTAGTGTCTTCCGGCAGGAGGTGGTGCAGCTTCCATACCACACCGTGATGCAGCTGGTGAGGATGCTCTCAATGGTGCCCCGGTAAAAAGACTGCATGATAGGGGGTGGGACTCATGCTCTCTTCTGTTTGTGGAAGAAATAGCGTCGAGTTTGATCCTTCTTGGCCAGTGATGTGGTGTTGTTGGACCAGGAGAGGTCCTCGGAGATGTGCATCCCCAGGAACTTGGTGCTGCTCACCCTTTCCACAGCTGCACCATCGATGATCAGAGGGGGTGCTGTGTGTGGGCGCTCCTGAAGTCAACCACAATTTCCTTGGTCTTTCCTACATTCAGGAAGAGGTCATTGTATTTACACCACTGGACCAGTTGGCTCACCTCATTTCTGTAATTGGCCTCCTCATTGTTGGTGATGAGGCCCACCACAGTTGTGTCATCCGCAAACTTGATGATGTGGTTGGTGTTGTAGGCTGGTACGCAGTCATGGGTCAGCAAAGTGAAGAGCAGTGGGCTGAGAACGCACCGTTGTGCGGCCTCTGTGCTCAATGTGATGGTCTTGGAGGTGTTGCTGCCAATCCGAATGTTCTGTGGCATCCCTGTGAGAAAGTCAAGCACCCAGTTACAGAGAAAGGTTTTGAGTCCCAAGTGTCTGAGTTTTTGTATCAGGTGCTGGGGGATGATTGTCTTGAATGCTGAACTGAAGTCCAAGAACAGCATTCAATTCAACTTTATTTAACTTTATTTATATAGCGCCATTTCACAACAACAGTCATCTCATAGCACTATCAACTGTAGGGGGAACCCCCACAGTTGCAGAAAGACCCCAGCAATCAGGCGATCCCCTGTGAGCAAGCGCTTGGCGACGGTGGAGAGGAAAAACTCCCTTTTAACAGGAAGAAACCTCCAGCAGAACCAGGCTCAGGGAGGGGCAGTCATCTGCTGCGACTGGCTGGGGGGTGAGGGGATAGAGAAGATGAAAAGAACAGACATGTAGAGAGCAAACAGCACGATGGGGACTCAGTCTATGGGAGAGAACAAACAGATGTTAATGACCAGCAAAAAAAATATTTAATTGAGAGTGAAGAAAGGAGTGAGGCCCAGTGCATTACTGGCGGTCCCCTGGCTGACTAAACCTATTAGCAGCATAACTAAGGGAGGGTTCAGAAACACATGATCCCTCCCTAATTGTAGGCTATATCAAAAAGGTAGGTTTTAGCCCTATTCATAAAAACAGAGATCGAGTCTGACTCCCGAATCCAGATTGGCAGCTGGTTTCACAGGAGAGGAGCTTGATAACTGAAGGCTCTGCCTCCCATTGTACTTTTGGAGATTCTAGGTATTACAAGTAATCCTGCATTTTGGGAGCGTAGTGCTCTGTTAGGATAATACGGTAGTATCAGATCTTTTAAATAAAAAGGAGCCTGATTGTTTAGAGCTTTGTAAGTAAGAAGAAGGATTTTTAAACTTAACTCTAAACTCTATGGGAAGCCAATGAAGGGAGGCCAGAACCGGAGAGATATGATCTCTCTTTCTAGTACCTGTTAAAACTCTTGCTGCAACATTTTGGATTAGCTGAAGACTTTTCAAAGATGTTTTAGGACAGCCTGATAATAAAGAATTACAATAATCTAATCTCGAGCTAACAAAAGTGTGGATCAGTTTCTCAGCATCACTCTGAGACAAGATGCTCCTAATCTTGGCAATATTACGCAAATGATTGAAGGAAGTCTTAGAAACAAATTTAATATGTGAATTGAAGGACAGATCTTGATCAAAAATAATTCCAAGGTAGCACCGGATACAGCTCTCTTATCACTGGATGCCGAAAAGGCCTTTGATAGAGTTGAATGGCCCTTTCTTTTTGAAGTCTTACAAAGGTTTGGACTTGGAAATAATTTCATAAAATGGGTTCAGATAATATATAATAATGCTACAGCAGAAATCCTAACAAATAACAATATTTCAAAATCAATAAAAATCAATAGAGGATGTCGACAAGGTTGGCCACTTTCACCTTTACTGTTTACTGTGGCAATTGAACCTTTAGCGATGGCGATACGTCTACAGTCACAAATATATGGAATTAAAGTTGGACCAACAGAACATAAAATCTCCCTGTATGCCGATGACATAATTTTGTTTTTGTCGAATCTTAAAAAATCAATTCCGACCTTGTTGAATTTAATAAAGAATTTTGGGGAAATATCAGGATATAAAATAAATAAAACTAAATCTTCAATATTAATGCTAAATGAGACCCAGAGAAATTACCCAGCCCCTGAGGTAAATCAATTCAATGTTGTAAATCAGTTTAAATATTTAGGAATCCAAATTGTGCCTAAGCTAGAATCAGTCGCCAGTGTCAATTATGAAGCCTTAATGACAGATATTAATGAGTTACTTCAGAGATGGATGTCACTACCAATGTCGATGATCGGGAGAATCAATATTCTTAAAAGTAATATCTTACCTAAAATACTTTATTTATTTCAATACATTCCCTTACCACCACCTTTAGATTTATTCTCAAGAATTAAAAAAAAGTTAGTGGAATTTATATGGAACAACAGGAGGGCTAGATTACGTCTGTCTTTATTATATTTACCATTTGATCGTGGAGGTCTGAAATGTCCGAATTTTATGTTGTATTATTGGTCGGCACAACTGAGGTCTATGACATATTATTTTTCATCAAATGATCTCCCTCACTGGACTGAAATGGAATCATACAATTTACCTTTACCTCTTCCCATATTCATATACTCAGATTTGGCAAAAAAATTACAAAAACAAGTTAAAAATCCATTTGTAAAACATATGATCAAAATATGGTGTGAAACTAAAAACTATTTAAAAGAACCACACTTACTGTCACAATTTAGCCCAATATGGGGTAATCAATATTTTAAACCAGGGAGAGCGGATGCTGTATTTAAAGTATGGAATTTAAAAGGGATTCAAAAGATTCAAGATTTATATCTGTCATGTGCAGATAACATAATGTCTTTTGAAGAGCTGGGGATCAAATTTAATCTTAATAGAACACATTTTTTTAAATATCTTCAACTTAGGAACTTTATTCGATCAAATCAAAATAATGCTCTCACTCGACCTATTTACTCATCCTTGGAAAAAATGTTGATGAAAGATAGTAAAAGAAAGGGTATTATTTCAGCGTTTTATAACTCATTGACACTATCCTCAAGTGAAAACTCACAGAAAAGATTAAACTACTGGAAAGAAGATCTGCAAACTGAAATTTCAGAGGAACAATGGGAATTGGCTTGTACAGAAGCTCAAACCAAATCAATAAATGTACGTCTTAAATTGATACATTTTAAATGGTTAATGCGGATGTATGTTACACCGGTGGAGTTAAATAGATATAACAAAAACATACCAGATACATGCACAAAATGCATGGAAAGTAAAGGAACCCTATTTCATTGTTTATGGGAATGTAGAATAATTAGAATGTTTTGGGAAGAGGTGAGGGTAACAATTGAAAAAATAATTTCAAAACAAATCATATTGAATCCTAAACTGTTTTTGTTGGGTCTGTACCCAAAAAAGCATAACTTTAATAAAAGTGAAAGAACATTCATAGACCTCAGTTTGCTTAATGCCAAAAAATGTATTGCACTACTGTGGAAAAAGACTCATAGACCAGATGTGACTCAGTGGTTAAGACAGATGTTAACAAACCTTCCATTAGAAAGAATAACATACATACTGAAATCAAAGGAAAGTGTGTTTGAGAATATATGGAGACCTTTTATTGATTATGTAAAAAATTTAAACATAACTCTTGAAGAAGAAGGTGAATGATGTGTGTGGACCTTGTAAATTCCAAACTGGTGAACATAATATGTATACTTATGTAATGCATTGTCTAGACTAAACAGAGGAGCATTGTTGAAGACTTCATTTTGTTGGTGGTTGTTGGTGTTTTTAGTGCATTTTTTTTTGTAGTACTTTAATGTTAGTGTTTGATTGTTTGTGTCATGTTTGTTAAAAAAAAAGGTTCAATAAAGATATTGTGGAAAAAAAAATAATTCCAAGGTTCCTCACAGAGCTATTAAGAGAAAGAGTAACCGCATCCAAACTGAAAGTTTGATTTGGAAAGGTATTTCTAAGGTTTTTTGGACCAACAAGAATGACTTCAGTCTTATCTGAATTTAATAGCAGGAAATTACAAGTCATCCAAGCTTTGATTTCCTTAAGACAGACTTCTAACTTGGCTAATTGATTACTATCATCTGGCTTCATTGACAGGTATAATTGTGTGTCATCTGCATAACAATGAAAATGTATACAGTGCTTTCTAATAATGTTGCCTAACGGAAGCATATATAAACTAAAAAGAGTAGGGCCTAGCACAGATCCCTGTGGAACTCCATGACTAAGCTTTGAGTTGAAAGAAAACTCATTATTTACATGAACAAACTGGAACCTATCAAATAAATAAGATCTAAACCACTGCAACGAAGTTCCATTAAGTCCAACATAGTGTTCTAATCTATCAAGAAGAATATTAAGATTGATAGTATCAAAAGCTGCACTAAGGTCTAAAAGGACAAGTACAGAAACCAGTCCATTATCAGATTCGATGAGGAGGTTGTTAGTGACCTTCGCTAAGGCTGTTTCAGTACTATGATGGATTCTAAACCCAGATTGAAACTCTTCAAGTAAACCATTTCCCTGCAGGTGGTCAAATAATTGCGTAGCAACAGCTCTTTCTAAGATTTTTGAAATGAAAGGGAGATTAGAGATTGGTCTATAGTTAGCTAAAGCTCCTGGATCTAGCGTTGGCTTTTTGAGTAAGGGTTTATACAGCCATTTTAAAAGCCTGTGATACATGGCCTAAAGTTAATGAAGAATTGATTATATGAAGAATAAAGCTACCAATAAGTGGGAAGACTTCTTTAAATAACCTGGTAGGAATAGGGTCTAAAAGACAAGTTGAAGGTTTGGATGAGGAAACTATTTTGTCTAACTCACAAAGGTCGATTGGAGTAAACTCATCAAGACAGACATCAATTGAAGGAGTTGTAGTAGTTACAGTATTTAAGTTAACTGTGGGAAGAATCTGATTGATTTTATCTCTGATGGATGAAATTTTATTATTGAAAAAGTTCATAAAGTCCTGACTAGTAAGCTCTAAGGGAATGCTAGGATTGACAGAGTCCTGACTCTTTGTCAACCTGGCTACAGTGCTGAAAAGAAACCTGGGATTATTCTTGTTCTCTTCTATTAATGCAGAATAATAACTTGTTCTAGCTTTTCTAAGAGATTTTTTATAAATTAAAAGATGATTTCTCCAAGCTAAGTAGATTTCATCTAAATTAGTGGAGCACCATATTCTCTCTAATTGACGAGTCTTCTGTTTTAAGCTACCAGTTTCTGTGTTGAACCAAGGAGTTAGAAATCTCTGATTAGACTTTTTCTTTTTTAAGGGGGCCACCAAGTCTAGAGTCTGATGCAGAGAAGCTGTAACACTATCCACCATGTTATCAATTACAGAAGGAGCAAGCTGTCTATAGCTTATTTCCGTTGTGTTGACACATGGCATAGAGGAAACAATCTGCATAAATTTGGTAACAGCATCATCTGAGAGGCATCTACTGTAATAATATTTTTCTTTAGGAGCCAAATAGTCAGAAATAGTAAAATCAAAGGTTAACAGACAATGGTCTGACAGTACAAGGTTATGAGGAGACACTACAAGATTTTCTATTTCTATGCCATATGTCAGAACAAGGTCCAATGTATGGTGGAGGTAATGAGTAGAATTTCCTACTTTCTGAGAAAACCCAATCAAGTCTAATATTGAATTAAATGCCACATTAAGGCAGTCACTATCTACATCCACATGTATATTAAAGTCCCCTACTATAATTATTCTATCAGATTTCAGCACTAAATCAGCTAAGAATTCAGCAAATTCGGATAAAAATTCTGAGTAGGTTGATGGGGGACGATAAACTATGGCAAATAAAATTGGGTTTAGCCTAAAATTGCTAAAGTGCCCAATACTGAGGACCAGACCCTCAAAGGAATTATAACATATTTTTTGCTTTACATTAACTAGTAATTTGGAATGGTAAATTGTTGCTACTCCTCCTCCACGACCAGAACTTCTGGGATTTTGACAGTTTAAATAACCAGAGGGAGTTGATTCATTTAAACCAACATAATCCTCTTGCCCTAACCAAGTCTCTGTAAGGGATATTAAATCAATCTGAAGATCAATTAACAGATCATGGACTAACAGAGACTTGGAAGTTAGAGACCTAATATTTAATAAACCACATTTAATTTTTAAATTATGAGGAGGAACAGAGGCCAAATCATTCAATTTAGAGACTTTATGTTTAATTTGAGTTTTACCAATATTTTGCTTAATCACTTTGGGATGCTTATATATTATATTTTTATTTACTTTGGAGGGAGCAGACAATGATTCTCTGATGGGGAAGACAGGGGCTAAGTTGAGGGGTGGCGGATGAAGAGGAGCTGCAGAGAGGCGTGTAAGACTGCGACTCTGCTTCCTGGTCCCAACTCTGAGTAGTCAAGGTTTTGGAAATTTGGATAAAAAAGATGCCAGATTGTTAGATAAATGAGAAGCACCATCCAAAGTGGGATGAATGCTGTCTCATCTCATAAGACCAGGTTTTCCCCAAAATGAGCTCCAATTGTCAATGTAGCCCACGTCATTTGCAGGACGCCACACAGACAGCCAGCAGTTCAAGGATGACGAACGGCTAAACATGTCATCACTGGTCAGCTGGGATTCCAAATCAGACAACCTCGCCTCGAGCGCCTCAAAAAGACAACATTTATTATATTTACCATTATCACTAAAAGAGGCAGCGGTGTAGCTAAACATCTGACAGAGAGAGCACACCAGAGGAGGAGAGGAAGGAGAGCTAGTAGCCATCGCTAGTGGCTAACCCAAAAGCTCAGGAGAGTGAGGAGAGCAAACCACACAGACAGACAGCAAAACAGGAAGTGACGATACATTACCACAAGGAAGTGACGATCATTCACATGTAGGAGCTCTTTGAGTTCAGGTGGGTGAGGGCTGGATGGAGAGTAGCAGCGATGGCATCTTCTGAGGATCTGTTTGACCTGTTTGCAAACTGAGATGAGTCATGGGAAGGAGACAGGATGGACTTGATGTTCTGCATGACCAGCCGCTCGAAGCACTTCATTATAATGGGGGTCAGTGCTATGAGCCAGTAATCATTGTAGCTGGATGGAAGGGTCTTCTTTGGTACTGGTATTATGGTGACAGTTTTGAGACATGTGGGGACAACAGCTTAAGTCAGGGAGATGTTGAAGATGTCAGCCAGGACATTCTTTAGCTCCTCTGCACAGTCCTTCAGGACACAACCCGGTATGTTGTCTGGACCAGCTGCCTTGCATGGGTTGATCCTGCAGAGGGTACTCTTCACACTAGCCGGATCCAGACTCATCGGATGGCCTGCTCGTCTGGAGGAGGAGTGGTCTTCTGTGCTGATGTACTGTTTTGTGCTTCAAAGCAGCCAAAGAAGTCGTTTAGGTTGTTGAGCAGTGTGATGTCACTAGCACAGGTCTGAGGTGGAGGTTTAGTATATATCACCATGATCTGATGTTGATTCATATGCCACAGTGATAGGCTTTCTCAGTTTTTATGACTCCATGTAAATGTTAAATGCAGTTCAGGGCAGGTGTTTGACAAATGTCCATAACAACCAGTTTTGGGCTGCTTTTGTATTCAGAAAGTTTACAGTTATAATGATAAGTAACTTTTTATTGACTGTAATATGAACACATCTGCTTTGTGAAACTGTACACATACCCACTAACAACACAAATGGCCACATTCATTGCGTTTATATGAAACAGCCTTAGCCCGATTATTAGTGTAAATCAGGATTGGCTGTGTCATCGAAGTGCATAAATCCAGATGTGTCATGGCTGCCAATCATCCGCACCTGCACGCACACCTGCTCTTCATCCTGGCCTGGCTATTTATACCTTGAGGCCCTGAGATCGGCGCAGAGTCGTCTGTCTCCTTCCTACGAGACTTGTACTCGCCATCTCAACGTCGATCTTCCTAGCCTCGTCAATTTTCCTGTCCAGCTCTTCGTCTACTGGACTCATCGTCACCCTGCATCCAAGTAAGCATCCATCTATCCCTCTCACCTTTCTGAGTCCCCTGTGCACAGGTGGAGATCCGTGGCGGCGGACTCATCTGCTCAGTCTCACCTGCCCACATCATCTCCTACGGGTCTGCTGGCACTGTCCTCCTGGCCGGAGCTGCTGAGCTTAACCTGTGCTCCACCTCTCCGCCACAAATAGTAAGCGCTGTACTTTCTGGTGCATTCCCTGCTAGGGTAGCCTCTAACTCTCCCTCTGTTTTTCCGTTGGGTTGCCAGGTTGCACGGTGCTCTGCTCGCCTAAGCTGATTCGTCATCTCATTACATACATCTACAGATACGCATACATGCATCCACACACCCTCATTATATTCAGTAAAAGGTTAACTGTGTTATTCTCGAGTCGTGTCTGCTCTTTGGGTCTGAAATCATGTCAAGATGAAATGAGCCCAAGTCTAATCTGATTAACAGGGTGGATATTTTGGTTATAATCTAATTTCTCATTAAGCAGGCTAAGGCTGTGTCATGGAAACTACCAACCTTCAAAGTTGGTAGTGGAAGGGTGTAAAGGTTTAAAGGTTGAAGTGCATAAATCCAGATGAGTTCGATTTATTATCTCTATTAGCCAACCATAATAACTTTGTGGTGATGGACTCTTTGTTTCATTTGAAAATGCAAAGGAAAAGAGAGCAAAGTGCAGGAAAGATTTCTGCATTGCTAATAAGTTAACAACGAACTAGCCACTGCAGTGGTATGTATTTAAACACTGACTTCTGCATTGGACAATATTTAATTTGGATACGTGTGTGAAATGACAATAGGCCTATTGTTTTCTTATATGCTCACTGAGGTGCTTAACAGTTAATAACTATAGGTACATTCAGAAGGGATTATTTTTCTCACCAGAGCAAAATGAAGGATTAAACAAACAAAAATCATATTTTTTCCTGTATTGCTGTCAATTAATAAATTGTGCTTCTGAAGCTGTTGTATAAAAGCAATATTACACTCGTGGTTGTATGGTATCAATTTGTTGAAGAATCACCACAGTTACAAATTCATTGATGCTTTACAACCTCGAGTGTAATATTTCTTAACCCCTAGCACTCCGGTCAATTTCCCTAAAAACGCCAAAAAAATAACGTGCCCAAATAAATCGAAAGCTGTTCTTCAACCCTTTGCAGCATCTTCATGGGGTTGGTCTCATTTAAAAGAAAACACTTTGAATTTTTTGGCAAAATAGTCATAATCTCTCTAAGTGCTCCGGCCACTGAGTTACAGTCATCTAAACATAGTGAACTTGAAGAAAATAAATTTGGCCTGGGTGTTTTTTCGGATACAAATGCTTGCAAATAACACACAGCTTCAGATCCGGGCTGGAAAATGCACCAGAAATGTAGAACCAAGTGTTATCCAGCTGAGGTCCAAATTTTGTAACAATACCACAAAAAATGAATATATTACACAGCTTTTTTCCTCAGGTAGTTCCCAGGCGTTTTTGAACTGTGCCAAATTGTGCCAAATGGCACAGTTTGGAAAAACGTCTGTAACTTTAGAATGATTCAATATAGAAGCTTCATCTTGGGCTCTAATGAAAGGTGACACTCAGGGCTGTGTGTGTGTGGGGGGGTTGTCCCCCCCCCCTCGCTACAGAAGACGGACATCGCCCGTTGCGCCACGGTCCGTCATGCAGCGATGACGCACAGCTGTAATTTACCGATCGGTCAAAAGTCATTTTGATTACAATTTTCAGGGATAAAGAATAATTTAGCTTAGAACACTTACCTCTTCACAGCAGAAGCAGAGCTGGCGAACTTCTTCCTCATTGTCAGACGAACGCGACGCTGGTCTCGCGACCCGATCAAAACATAATTCCATTATTGCGGTTTTGCGCTTCCATGACTGCGGTTTTTGGCGAACGATTTTTCAAAACAAATAACAGTAGTAATTAAAAAAAGACTGGCAAACGCGTGTGTGTCACTCAGCCTTCGTCGTCGGCCTCCGTCGGTCTATGATGACCATGGAAGAGAATCCTAACGTCTACTCTGCTGGAACAAAAACAAAAAAAGCACCGCCTGTGGCCGAACATGCCGATGCGCGAATGGCAGTCCCTGTCACACAGGTTGCACTTGTGGGTGGTCTCCGTGCTGCTGGGTCTGTGGGGTTCTTCCTGGGGGTCCTTTTTTCATCTGCTGCGTCAGTCTCTCTTCACCCAGCCTTACACAAAAAAGCTCTCGAACTTCTGTGCTTCAATTGGCTCACTGCATTCACAGCGTTGGTAGGCGGGACCTTCTTGCTAGGTTTTCAGTCATTGGTTCTTCAAGGTTTCAGAAACCCAATTCAAGGCTCTTATTAGTCGAATGAGAGGTCAATCATATCCGATCTGTTTGCGGCTGTGTCTGTAGTGGGAGAACGGAAATGCAGCTTTTTTTTCCAGTGTGCTCATAGGACGTAGCGCCCTTGTGCATCCTAGAGCGCACGAGAGCGCCCTTTGTGCGCTGTAGGACGCAGAGACCTGCCCGTCCGCGGTACACCGGAGTGCAAGAGGTTAATTAAGACATGGTTGGAATTAGGTCTAGTTATAGTTTATTGGTTTGTCTGTCAGGGACCATGTACAGAAAAAACATAAGGATTGCCAGCAGTTACTTGTATGTATGTGATGAAGTCTGGAAGAAGGATTCTGTTTTAGCAGCACCTGCTAGCACTGATGCTAACAACAATTATGACTGGTGAAATCAGCATCATATGCTCAGAAGTAAAACAAATGAATTTTGATCTGACCATTCTGTTATGTCCCTGGCACAAAAGGAGACAGACGAGAGGTTGCACTGGAACTGTGCTTTATGGAAGGACTGGTAGCAATACAACACATGCAGAGTAGGCAGAGTCATCCTGGGCAAAGAGAACCCCAAATGGTGGATGCTCCTTCTTATAGGAGCCTACCGGTTGTGTCATCACACCGAACTTCACAATAAATGATGATCCACCCCCTTACAAAGTCAGAAAACACAGCAAATTAAACCCACCCAAATTTGGAACACAAACCCGAAACACAGAGCCATAAAACAACAAAACAAACTTAGGCTAAGATCGGTGGGTAGACTGCCACATGGTCTACACAGCTAAGTGGCTTATTCTGCCACTTTTCTTTTCTTTTTTTTTTTTTTTTCCATAGTTCGGCCGTGCTCCTACCTAAACAATTTTCAGTTTTGTTCCCAAACAGTCCCCCATGGCGGTGGTGGGTTGGATAGGGTGGGGTGAGGGGGTGCACAGCAACCCTGCTGCAGGTGTGCCCCTGGAGGCAGAGATCCCCCAGGCAACGACCAATCATCAGAACACAGCAGCCTGGATCCCAAACCACCTTCACCGACTCCCGCGTAGCCCTGCCACCCAGAGTGTCCACCCGGACACACCGCAGCTGGTTCGCACGGCGGATCGAGCCGTCTGTCAGCCAGAAACACGCCGCTCCCAACCTCGCCACAATCCTCAGTGGCACCAGATATTTCGCCAGCTGTGGTCCGGCCGACAGCTGCCCTGGTCGATCATCGGCCCAAACCCATTCCATGACCTGGAGCGGCACCTTGCTTAGTTTGATATGCTTCTGTGTTTGCAGCAGCTCCATGTTCACCTTCAGTCTTACCCCTTCGTTATGCCGTGGCGATGCAGCAGATACTTCCATAGCAGTGGACCCCTCACCCGTTTTCAGCCGAAATCCAACATGGGCACTGAAAGAGCCCGGTGCCTCCCTGGTGTTGCTTGTCAAGCTGGGTGCCTCACCCGATCATTCACCCCCCTCCCCCACTACCTCTGGCCAAGCGTGGGTACTGAACATGTCCGGTTCCTCCACTGACCTAGGAGTGAGCGCCCCGGTGCTGGCACTGTCCAAAATCACCTCATCCCAAACCACAATGTCGTTGTCCACCGGGGCTGGCGAATTCCAGCATCCACACCCAGACCATTCAGACCCAGGGCTGTCCCTGATGGCGAAACCCAGTCCATAGAACAGGTCACACCCCATGATGTTATTGCCATGTGCTGCCACCTGAAGTGTAAAGTCATGCATCACTTCATTTTTGTAGTGAACGTTCAACTCCACAGTCCCGACATTGCACAGTCTATTCGCGCCATAGGCATACAACGGTAATGGGTTACTCCTGATCCTGTGATGTGGGAAGAACTTTTTCACCGTGGCCCAGTTCAGCATCGACTGCACCACCACTGTGTCGAGCAGTAACGGAAAATCCACACCATCCAACTCCACCGTACAATAAGAATACTCATTGGTGCTGGGACTCACCGAGTGAATGGTCATTGTAGGCGGGCAGGCTGACTCCTTTGGTGGACTCCACAGCGCTGGAAACCGGCACACTCTGGCAAAATGGTTTAAGAGCCCACACTTACTGCATTGCTTCCCTCTTGCCGGGAAAACCCTTGCTTTAAACTGATGCATTGAGGGCCCACAACCCCGCAAACGGGGCTTCTCTGGTTGGACCTTCAGCTTATGGCATAAGTCTCATAGTCCTCGTCCATATTTTCATCATCTTCTGGGTCCACCACATTCACCGACGTCATCATCGTCTCCGGCGGCTTCTATGACTGGTACCAATTTAGCTCTGAAGCTAGCTTATCCGTGGCTTCCAACTGGAGAGCTAGCTCGACTGCTCTAGCTAGTGTTAAGTCATTAGGCACCGTTAGTAACCTAGCCCATAGTACAGCACAACACGTGTGCTTGGCCACTTGGTTCCTCAGCATCTCATCCTCCAACGGCCCAAAATGGCACACACTAGGTAACTGTCTTAGATCAGCAAAAAACTGTTGAACTGGCTCATCAACTCCTTGGCATCTCTGGTGAAACCAAATTTGTCGTACCGTCATGCTATCTGGTGTGGTGAAGTGGTTAGCCATTAGCTCCACGACGTCCTCGTACGAGTCTGTCACACCGAGCATCTGTAGAATCCTGTGGCCTTCGATGATGAGGTTGTGGACGAGCAGTGCTCTCATTTTCACCTTATCCAACCTCCCTAGGTCTAACGCAGTGATGTAGTTTTCAAAAGCCTCCAACCAGCTGGGCCAAGGAACCACTGGTGCCCCGGGAAGCTCCAGGAAAGGCCACAGTGGTGTTACGCATGCCTCCATGCGTTGATCCTTAGTCGCCAAATATTATATCCACAAACCTGGCATAAAAGGAGATGGACATGAGGTTGCACTGTGTTTTATTGAAGGACTGGTTGCAATACAACAGACACACAGTATGCGGAGTCATCCTGGGTAAAGAGAACCCCAAATGGTGGACGCTTCTTCTTATAGGGCAGTGTAATGACACAACTGGAAGGCTGCATCATCACACTGCACTTTACAATAAATGCCGATCCCACACAGTCTCAGTCAAGTCACATGCCCATGTATCAGATACTGTATATATCCAGTCCAGGACCATATCTGAATGTGACCTAGAGTGAAAAATCAGATTAGAGTCCATTTAGGGTGACAATGTAAACGTAGCTTACGATGTTAACGTGTGACTAAACATATCTTTTAGAACAGAGTCGAGGAATAAAAAGATGAGTCCTTTATTCCCAGTACCATGTTTCATTATTGATCTGATACACATCTGTCCTGCTTTGCTCTAAATATCACACCTCAGTGGATATGAAAATAAAATGTTTTAAAAGAGATATTCAAATGTATTTGGGCTTATTTAAGTTGAAGCAGAGAGGCTGCAGAGGTGTCACAACTAGCCTTCACGAACATGAACACAAGACAGACAAAAAATAAACAGGAGACAAAGAGGATATGGAAACACAGAAACATGGCAGGAAAGGATTAAATACAGATTGGCAATGAGACTATAGTTCATTCCTAGATTTTCTCTCTCCTCCTAAGAAGTAGTTTAGAGTTAAACCTCCATTGACAGCCTCCCTTTGACACATTTTTAGCTGTCCTTATGTTTTGGTTTCATAATAAATTCTGTGTTACTCAGGGTCCCCAATAGTGACACAAATAATTCACGTTCTGATATATACAGTGGTGTGAAAAAGTGTTTGCCCCTTCCTAATTTCTCTCTTTTTTTTGTATGTCTGTCACACTTAAATGTTTCAGATCATCAAACAAATTTAAATATGGGACAAAAATAACACAAGTAAACACAACAGGTCATGAACAGATGGCTGGACATCCTCCTTCAGGATTTTTTTAGTAGACAGCAGAATTCATGGTTCCATTTACCACAACAAGTCTTCTAGGTCCTGAAGCAGCAAAACAGCCCCATACCATCACACTACCACCACCATATTTTACTGTTGTTGTGATGTCCCTTTTCTGAAATACTGTGTTTGTCATGTACGCTGCGTAATTGTGCAGCGCACAAATAAATGCATACGAGCCCAAGCCCAGGTGAAGTGAACATGCTTATTAACAAAAGCAAAAAACATACAATGTGTCCAGTGAAAACAGTTCAGGATGGGTCTTGATTAAGATGACCAGCTATGAACTCCGTTGGCAAGCCCCACACGATCCCAGTGGGCAGTGGAGAGGAAGGGCTAATAATAATGAAAAGGAAGACTTTCATGAGGGTTGGAGTGCTATTTGGCTCTGGAAACAACAACGCCTTCAAAAGTCCAAAAAGAGGAGGAACCAACAGTGAGTGAGCCAGAACATCGAATATTAACTAACGCCACCACACTGAGTGCTCCCACTCCCCCACATAAATACCCTGTAGACTAATGAGTGACAAGTGGAAGCAGGTGTGCAGCTGCAGCCGGTGCGTGAGTGAGTGAGTGAGGATGCGAGTAAGAATGAATGTGTATGTGTTTGCATGTGTGTGTATGTGTGTAAGTGGGTGAGAGTGCATGGACAAATGAAAATGACAGCCAGCCGATGGATGCCGGTGGAGGGAGAGGCATAGCTGTAGGTTGGAAGGGAGCCAGGGCTCAGAGGCTCCAATAACCTGCCAGCTGGAAATAATTAACAACAATCAGGGAACTACAGCCACAAATCATGGAACAGGGTTGAGACATCAAACCCATCCATGACAGAGCCCCCCCTCCCAAGGGGTGGGAACCAGACACCCACTGTACCATCAAAAGAAAAACAAAAACAAAAAAGAAAACCTGCCCCCCCACCCAGAGAAAAATCACACAAGCCAGGGCAGGAGGTGGGGGGAAACAGGTCAGGAGGGAATAAACAAACAGAGAATTAACACCACAGAACAAGCAAACACAAAAACCCCAAACCCCAAACCTAGGACTAAGCCCCCCCCAAGACCCAAAGTCCCAGGGCCAGCATGTGGCCTGCAGTACAGCATCAGGCGGCCTGCCAGAGACAATAGGCCACCTGACCCAGAGACCGAATCCTTCGGACGGTCAGCCTGCATAGTTGAGCCACCAGGACTGGGGGTGGAGTGGGGGTGGACGAGGCGGCAGCCTACCCACCGGAGGGCTAAAAGGTGGGCTGCCAGACAGGGAAAAGGAGACCCCTGCGGTGACCAGCGGCGGAGGAAGATGGGCCATGACAGTGCCCAGTAAGAGAGGAAGGAACACCAAGAAGGCCTCTGGAAGGGGAGACGACACCTCGGTGTTCCCAGACTGGCCGGCTTCACCCTTGGTGGTCCTGGCTGTGCCTGCGTTACACCCCAGAGGATTCCGACTGGGCCATGGTTGCACCCACGGTGGACCCCAGCTTGGCCCATGCTGCACCCTCGGTGGTCCCGGCCTGGAACTGAGTTTCATCAGTGGTGGTCCCAGCCTGAGACCTCATTGCTCCTACGGTGAGCCCCGACTGGGCCTGTGTAGCACCCATGGTGGACCCCAACCAGGCCATGGCTGCACCCATAGTGGAACACGGCTGGGTCTCTGCTGCACTTGCGGTGGACCCCGACCGGGCCATGGTTGCACCCATGATGGAGCCCGGCTGGGCCCCTGTTGCACCTGTGGTGGGACCCAGCTGGGCCACTGCTGACCCCAACGCCACTTTAAATGTGGGCCAGCCTACCCACATGAGCACCCGAGCCAGGAGGTGGTCGATCACTGGCACCCTCTTTGGCTCCACGCTGGGGCGCAGCACCCACGGAGACCTGGACTGAGGTGGAACCCAAACCAAGGCCTCCGGCAGACAGGGAGCTGGACCCATGGTGACCTCAGCAAGGGCAGCAGTAGCCGTGATGACCTCCAATGGCAAGCCTGGATCCTCGGACTCGTCCGGTGATGAGGAACTCTCTCCAGCGACCCTTGAAGAAGACCCAGACAAAGAGGAGGAAGGGTCAGGGTCACCGGCAGCGGTGGAGCCCGGCGAGGCAAGCTCAGGTGCAGCGTGTGGCTGCAGCTGGCTCTCCTCACCTAGACCTAGGGAAAAATGCTCTAACATGGAAAGGAGAAAGACAAAGGAGAGCACTTTCCTTTGCTCAAGCTCCACCGCCGTCCAGGTCTCCGATGATCCAGGTGATGTTCTCGCGGGTTCAGCCTCCTGGAGGTTCAGCCCGGGCGCTAGCCCTACAACGGTGGTCTTCACAGAAGGCTTGATGGTGATGGCAGTCTTAGTTGCCCCAGCAGTCGTGACCCACGCCGGTGACTCCTCTGGCGTGGCGGCTGGGGTCTGGCTCATCATTGTTGCAGGGGAAGGATCCTCCTGGACCTCTGGCTCCTCCTGGTTCCGGCAGTCCAGATCCGGCACCGGCATACACACAAAGGGAACAGGAGAGAGGGCTGGTGAGTCGTTCATAACAGCAGCAGGTGGGGAGAACTCAGGGGACTGCTTTCCCTGAGTCTCCCTACAGGGAATCAGTCAAGTCAATTCATTATTAAAAAAAGTGGAATGAAAATAAACTTGCCTGTTCTCCCAGATCTGGATGTTGCCTGCTCCTGTAGTGTGTGGAGTGTCATCCTTCTACGTGGTGAGGACGATTCTTGGCCCCCTTGAGGAACATGAGGGGACCGCCCCTCTGGCCACAGAAACTGCAGCCGCCAGTGAGGAAAACAAATGCTCCTTGACGGTCCGAGGATGCACCAAGGGCAGAGATCTTGCAGTGCATGCGGAAGGAGATCTGGCAGACAGGACTGCCTGGGAGGAAAAATGTGAGTGAAGGTCTGCTGCGGGGGTAGCCAGGCTCGATGTAGGGAAGGAGGCTGTCAAAGGGGTTGGATTAATCTCCCGAGGATCCAGAACAGGGCGACGTCATCTCTTTGGAGCTGGGACTGGCAGGGTAGGAGTGGGATTCTGGTGAGCCAAGGAAATGACGCTGGAGCGCCCTTCCTTCAGAGCCAAACTGGCCTTCTTTGGGAACTTCCTCCCCCTTTCACCATTTTTGTGCCGTAGCGCTGCTAACCGGGCAATCTGCTCAGCTCCCTCGGGATGCTCTGAGAGCTAAGGACACCGCTGAACCTCTTCCTCCGCCTGGTCAACATAGCAGAGGATATCCTCCTGTACAGAGTGTACGCTAGCGGCAGAGATTAGCCCATCGATGTCCATCAGGGCCTGGCAGCACTCCCATCCCAAGCTCATGGGGTAGCCTCGACCCATCGCCATCTCCAAAAGACAGGTGAGTGGAAAAACACACACAAAATAGGTGTAAAAACAACAAGCACTTCACTGCTAGGCTCTTTCTGGTGGCGGCGTTCTGTCATGTACGCTGTGTAACTGCACAGCACACAAATAAATGCATACAAGCCCAAGCGCAGGTGAAGTGAACATGTTTATTAACAAAAGAAAAAAACATACAAAGTGTCCAGTGAAAACAGTTCAGGATGGGTAATGATTAAGGTGACCGGCTATGAACTCTGTTCACAAGACCCATGCGATCCCAGCAGACAGTGGAGAGGAAGGGCTAATAATAATGGAAAGGAAGACTTTTATGAGGGTTGGAGCGCTACTTGGCTCTGGAAACAACAATGCCTTCAAAAGTTCAAAAAGAGGAGGAACCGACAGTGAGTGAGCCAGAACATCGAATGTTGGCTAACACCACCACACTGAGTGCTCCCACTCCCCCACATAAATACCCCGTAGACTAATGAGTGACAAGTGGAAGCAGGTGCACGGCTGCGGCCGGTGTGTGAGTGAGTGAGTGAGGATGTGAGTAAGAATGAATGTGTATGTGTGTGTGTGTGTGTGTGTGTGTAAGTGGGTGAGAGTGCATGGACAAATGAAAATGACAGCCAGCCGGTGGATGCCGGTGGAGGGAGAGGCGTGGCTGTAGGCTGGAAGGGAGCCAGGGCTCAGAGGCTTCAATAACCTGCCAGCTGGAAATAATTAACAACAATCAGGGAACTACAGCCACAAATCATGGAACGGGGTTGAAACATCAACCCTGTCCATGACAGTGTTACTTTTATGCCAGATGTAAAGTTGAACCCAAAAGGTTCAACTTTTGTCTCGTCAGTCCACACTGTATTTTCCTAAAAGTCTTGGGGATCATCAAGATGTTTTCTGGCAAAACTGAGACAAGCCTTTATGTTCTTTTTGCTCAGCAGTGGTTTTGGTCTTGAAACTCTGCCATGCAAGCGATTTTTGCCCAGTCTGTTTCTTATTGTGGAGTCATGAACACTGACCTTAACTGAGGCAAGTGAGGCCTGCGGTTCTTTGGGTGTTATTGTGGTGTCTTTTGTGACCTCTCGGATGAGTTGTTGCTGTGCTCTTGGGGTAATTTTTGTTGGCCGGCCACTCCTGGGAAGGTTCACCACTGTTCCATGTTTCCGCCATTTGTGGATAATGGCTCTCACTGTGGTTCGCTGGAGTCCCAAAGCTTTAAAAATGGCTTTATAACCTTTTCCAGACTGATAGATCTCACTTACTTTATTTCTCATTTGTTTCTGAATTACTATTGAATGTCTAGCCTTTGAGGACCTTTTGGTCTACTTCACTTTGTCAGGCAGGTCGTATTTAAATTATTTCTTGATTGAGAACAGGAGTGGCAGTAATCAGGTCTGGGTGTGGCTCGAGAAATTGAACTCAGCTTTCCAAAGATTCAACTTTATTTATATAGCGCCATTTCACAACAACAGTCATCTCATAGCACTATCAACTGTAGGGAGGACCCCCACAGTTGCAGAAAGACCCCAGCAATCAGGCGATCCCCTGTGAGCAAGCACTTGGCGACGGTGGAGAGGAAAAACTCCTTTTTAACAGGAAGAAACCTCCAGCAGAACCAGGCTCAGGGAGGGGCAGTCATCTGCTGCGACTGGCTGGGGGGTGAGGGGATAGAGAAGAAGAAAAGAACAGACATGTAGAGAGCAAACAGCACGATGGGGACTCAATCTATGGGAGAGAACAAACAAATGTTAATGACCAGCAAAAAAAAAAATATTTCATAGAGAGTGAGGAAAGGAGTGAGGCCCAGTGCATTACTGGAGGTCCCCCGGCTGACTAAACCTATTAGCAGCATAACTAAGGGAGGGTTCAGAAAACACATGATCCCTCCCTAATTGTAGGCTATATCAAAAAGGTAGGTTTTAGCCCTATTCTTAAAAACAGAGATCGAGTCTGACTCCCGAATCCAGATTGGCAGCTGATTCCACAGGAGAGGAGCTTGATAACTAAAGGCTCTGCCTCCCATTGTACTTTTGGAGATTCTAGGTATTACAAGTAAACCTGCATTTTGGGAGCGTAGTGCTCTGTTAGGATGATACGGTAGTATCAGATCTTTTAAATAAAAAGGAGCCTGATTGTTTAGAGCTTTGTAAGTAAGAAGAAGGATTTTAAACTTAATTCTAAACTCTATGGGAAGCCAATGAAGGGAGGCCAGAACCGGAGAGATATGATCTCTCTTTCTAGTACCTGTTAAAACTCTTGCTGCAGCATTTTGGATCAGCTGAAGACTTTTTAAAGATGTTTTAGGACAACCTGATAATAAAGAATTACAATAATCTAATCTCGAGCTAACAAAAGCGTGGATCAGCTTCTCAGCATCACTCTGAGACAAGATGCTCCTAATCTTGGCAATATTACGCAAATGATAGAAGGCAGTCTTAGAAACAAATTTAATATGTGAATTGAAGGACAAATCCTGATCAAAAATAACTCCAAGGTTCCTCACAGAGCTATTAAGAGAAAGAGTAACTGCATCCAAACTGAAAGTTTGATTTGGAAAGGAATTTCTAAGTTTTTTTGGACCAACAAGAATGACTTCAGTCTTATCTGAATTTAATAGCAGGAAATTACAAGTCATCCAAACTTTGATTTCCTTAAGACAGGCTTCTAACTTGGCTAATTGATTAGTATCATCTGGCTTCATTGACAGGTATAATTGTGTGTCATCTGCATAACAGTGAAAATGTATACAGTGCTTTCTAATAATGTTGCCTAACGGAAGCATATATAAACTAAAAAGAGTAGGGCCAAGCACAGATCCCTGTGGAACTCCATGACTAAGCTTTGAGCTGAGAGAAAACTCATCATTTACATGAACAAACTGGAACCTATCAGATAAATAAGATCTAAACCATTGCAACGAAGTTCCATTAAGTCCAACATAGTGTTCTAATCTATCAAGTAGAATATTATGATCAATAGTATCAAAAGCTGCACTAAGATCTAAAAGGACAAGTACAGAAACTAGTCCATTATCAGATGCAATGAGAAGGTCGTTAGTGACCTTCGCTAAGGCTGTTTCAGTGCTATGATGGATTCTAAACCCAGATTGAAACTCCTCAAATAAACCATTTCCCTGCAGGTGGTCAAATAATTGCATAGCAACAACTCTTTCTAAGATTTTTGAAATGAAAGGGAGATTAGAGATTGGTCTATAGTTAGCTAAAGCTCCTGGATCTAGCGTTGGCTTTTTGAGTAAGGGTTTAATTACAGCCGTTTTAAAAGCCTGCGGTACATGGCCTAAAGTTAATGAAGAATTGATTATATGAAGAATAAAGCTACCAATAAGTGGGAAGACTTCTTTAAATAACCTGGTAGGAATAGGGTCTAAAAGACAAGTTGAAGGTTTGGATGAGGAAACTATTTTGTCTAACTCACAAAGGTCGATTGGAGTAAACTCATCAAGACAGACATCAATAGAAGGAGTTGTAGTAGTTACAGTATTTAAGTTAACTGTGGGAAGAATCTGATTGATTTTATCTCTGATGGATGAAATTTTATTATTGAAAAAGTTCATAAAGTCCTGACTAGTAAGCTCTAAGGGGATGCTAGGATTGACAGAGTCCTGACTCTTTGTCAACCTGGCTACAGTACTGAAAAGAAACCTGGGATTATTCTTGTTCTCTTCTATTAATGCAGAGTAATAACTCGTTCTAGCTTTTCTAAGAGATTTTTTATAAATTAAAAGATGATTTCTCCAAGCTAAATAGATTTCATCTAAATTAGTAGAGCGCCATTTTCTTTCTAATTGACGAGTCTTCTGTTTTAAGCTACGAGTTTCTGTGTTGAACCAAGGAGTTAAAAATCTCTGATTAGACTTTTTCTTTTTTAAGGGGGCCACCAAGTCTAGAGCCTGATGCAGAGAAGCTGAAACACTATCCACCATGTTATCAATTACAGAAGGAGCAAGCTGTCTATAGCTTATTTCCGTTGTGTTGACACATGGCATAGAGGAAACAATCCGCATAAATTTGGAAACAGCATCATCTGAGAGGCATCTACTGTGATAATATTTTTCTTTAGGAGCCAAATAGTCAGAAATAGTAAAATCAAAGGTTAACAGACAATGGTCTGACAGTACAGGGTTATGAGGAAACACTACCAGATTTTCTATTTCTATGCCATATGTCAGAACAAGGTCCAATGTATGGTGGAGGTAATGAGTAGAATTTCCTACTTTCTGAGAAAACCCAATCGAGTCTAATATTGAATTAAAAGCCACATTAAGGCAGTCACTATCTACATCCACATGTATATTAAAGTCCCCTACTATAATTATTCTATCAGATTTCAGCACTAAATCAGCTAAGAAATCAGGAAATTCGGATAAAAATTCTGAATAGGTTGATGGGGAACGATAAACTATGGCAAATAAAATTGGGTTTAACCTGGAATTGCTAAAGTGCCCAACACTGAGGACCAGGCTCTCAAAGGAATTATAACATGTTTTTTGCTTTACATTAACTAGTAATTTGGAATGGTAAATTGATGCTACTCCTCCTCCACGACCAGAACTTCTGGGATTTTGACAGTTTAAATAACCAGAGGGAGTTGATTCATTTAAACCAACATAATCCTCTTGTCCTAACCAAGTCTCTGTAAGGGAAATTAAATCAATCTGATGATCAATTAACAGATCATGGACTAACAGAGACTTGGGAGTTAGAGACCTAATATTTAATAAACCACATTTAATTTTTAAATTATGAGGAGGAACAGAGGCCAATTCATTCAAATTAGAGGCTTTATGTTTAATTTGAGTTTTACCAATATTTTGCTTTATCACTTTGGGATGCTTATACATTATATTTTTATTTACTTTGGAGGGAGCAGACAACGATTCTCTGATGGGGAAGACAGGGGCTAAGCTGAGGGGTGGCGGATGAAGAGGAGCTGCAGAGAGGCGTGTAAGACTGCGACTCTGCTTCCTGGTCCCAACTCTGAGTAGTCAGGGTTTTGGAAATTTGGATAAAAAAGATGCCAGATTGTTAGATAAATGAGAAGCACCATCCAAAGTGGGATGAATGCTGTCTCGTCTCATAAGACCAGGTTTTCCCCAAAAAGAGCTCCAATTGTCAATGTAGCCCACGTCATTTTTAGGACACCACACAGACAGCCAGCGGTTCAAGGATGACGAGCGGCTGAACATGTCATCACTGGTCAGATTGGGGAGGGGCCCAGAGAATACTACAGTGGCTGACATCGTTTTTGCAAAGTCACACACCGATTCTACATTAAGTTTCGTGACTTCCGACTGCCGGAGACGGATGTCATTAATGCCGGCGTGAATAACAATTGTGGAATATTTACAGTTACTTTTAGCCAGCATTTTCAAATTTGACTCGATGTCGCCTGCTCTGGCCCCAGGAATGCATTTGACTATGACCGCTGGAGTCTCTAGGTTCACGTTTCTGACTACAGAGTCGCCAATGATCAGAGTTTTTTCCTCAGCGGGTGTGTCGCTGAGCGGGGAAAAACGATTAGAAACGTGAACAGGTTGGTGGTGAACCGGGGCTTTGCGACTAGGCTTCCTTCTCACCGTCACCCACCCAGTCTCCTCGCTGCAGAGGAGAGCCGGGGAACCGCTGACAGGGGGGCCTAAGCTAGCTAGCTCCGCTGCAGCTAAGGGGCGTCCGTCGAGATTAACTGGCGCAGACGGTGTTTCAATGCAGCGGAGCCGGGATTCCAAATCAGACAACCTCGCCTCGAGCGCCTCAAAAAGACAACATTTATTACATTTACCGTTATCACTAAAAGAGGCAGAGGTGTAGCCTCTGCGATAAACCACAGTTAATTTATGTTTTAACAAGGGGGCAATCACTTTTTCACACAGGTCCATGCAGGTTTGGATTTTTTTTACCCTTAATAATAAACACCTTCATTGAAAAACTGCATTTTGTGTTTATGTGTGTTATCTTTGTCTAATATTTAAATTTGTTTGATGATCTGAAACATTTAAGTGTGACAAACATACAAAAAAAAAGAGAAATCAGGAGGGGGCAAACACTTTTTCACACCACTGTAGTTAATGTTTTCTACTGCCATAATTACAGTTTGTTAGAGCTACTTTAGCAGCATCCATTTCCAATGATGTCTCTGTTGTTTCTGCTGCAGTCTCACAAACTGCGTGTATGAAATGTTCAGGATTATTTTAGACATTCCACTAAAACACAACAAACCAAAATAAAATAAAACCAGGTTTCATTTTCTGTGAAAGTATCTCGTTAATTGCTTACAAGAGCAACAAGTTTCCTCACCATTGTTTCCTTCCCCCCCCCTTAAGAATCACTTTCTCTTTCACTGACTCAATACTTTAGGCTGCACGGTGGCGCAGTGGTTAGCACTGCGGCAGCACAGTTTACCCTTGGCCGGGGGATTGTGGGGATCATGGGATCGTGGGTTCGATCCCAGCCCCCGACCAACAGTGATCTGTGTGGAGTTTGCATGTTCTCCCCGTGTTGCGTGGGTTTACTCCGGGATTTCTCCGGTTTCCTCCCACATGCCAAAAACATGCATGTTAGGTTAATTGGCTGTTCTAAATTGTCCCTAGATATCTGTTTCCTATAGGCCCTTAGAATAGAGGATTAGTATTAATGAAAGTGCTTTGAGTGGTCTTTGTGACTAGAAAAGCGCTATATAAGTGCAGGTTAGTTAGTTAGTTAGTTAGTAATTAATTAAACACTTAGGTTTAGGCACTAAAGCTACTTGCTTAAGGTTAGGGTCATGGCTAGGCTAGACTCAGGGTCTACTGAAAACACCTTGCAGCTCTGCTTCTTTGTGTGGAGGCTTGTCACATGACACTTCTCAGCACGGTGGTGCAGTGGTTAGCACTGTTGCCTTACAGCTAGAAGGTTCCTGTTTCAAATCTCCAGGCTGGCAGGGGTTGGAACCTTTCTGTGTGGAGTTTGCATGTTCTCCCTGTGCTGTGTGGGTTTACTCCGGGGGCTCCAGTTTCCTCCCACAATCCAAAGACATGCATGTTAGGTTAATTGGCTGGTCTAAATTGTCCCTAGATATCTGTTTCCTATAGGCCCTTAGAATAGAGGGTTAGTACTAGTGAAAGCGTTTTGAGTGGTCTTTGTGACTAGAAAAGCGCTATATAAGTGTAGGTTAGTTAGTTAGTTAGTATTACATTAGTAATGCCGCGGTCAAGGACTTTACTTCCTAAAGTCTAAAGATGCATTCAGATCAAAGGAGAAAGCATGAATTTTTCATGCAGCACAAAGATGCGAATAGATAGGAATTTACTTCTGACCAAGTTGCAAAGGGGCGGGGTGCCTTCATAACTTCTGCAGCTGCTTTCTACCTGCTGTGGAAGGCCCCAAAACACTGTAATGCTTAGGTTTACAACATTATCCAGTGGGGCGTGCAGCTGGGAAACTGCACCTGGATGACAGCTGTTTACACTGCTAGCCTATAAGGTAAGGCTGCTCTACAATGATGACACTAAATGATGCAGTGTCCCCTGTCAAGTTATCTCTGTTGGCCGACAGGACAGTGAAGCTGACACGGTCACAGAGAAAATTTGTTGTACCACAAAAACATGAGGTGGGATTTATATTCTGGGTTAATTCCCCAAAATCTGCTATGTTCTCAGATGCTAAGAGGGGCAGCACGAGAAGGACACATGGTCGGTTTTCATCAAGGAGAGGACCATATACTGTGCTTTACAAGGTGCTGGATATGGGGAGTATAGCAGATATGAGCCAGGTTGTACTTTGATTCCTTCATTTATGAACTTTTAAGACAGCACTAGATTCATCACCCCACAGGATCCAAGCGGTGTTACTCTTCATCTATGCAAAATTACTGCTGTTTTTAAAACATCGAGTTATCTCTTCATTTTCCAAAACGACACAGATGTCTGTTGTCACTTTGGTTCTTCTTTCATTAAATCTGTTGAGCTGAGTTAATGGTGTGGTTGCTTTGTCCAGACTTCAGAATCACTCAGTGTCAAGAACTAACACAAAGGTTGAGACTGATTATTGACAGTTAATTAATTAAAACTTACCTAATTACTTACCAAATTCTTAAGCTTAGTTATTTATTCATAGTTTTCATCTTTCTATAAATGGTGAGTGGTGCCCCTAGTGTTAGAATGCAGTAATGCAATAATTATTAATAATATTCATTCTAGTCATTAATTATTAATCATATTCATATAATCATTGCCTTAACGCTACAGGAGACCAGTCTAGGATGCCTGTAAGCCACTAGGGAAAGATACTACTCCTCCAGTGATCCTTGACCCTTTATCTACACTGCTAGCCTGCTAGCCCTCATTAGCATATCCATAGTAGGAGTACGAATCCCAGCACTACATTACAGCTGCAGAGCCCCCAGTCCATCTGTCTGCCAGTGAGTGTCAGTCTCATTTTCATACTAGTTTACTCTCAAGTGTTGTTTTACTCTAGTGATGGCAAGTCTGGTTAGTTATCAGGACCAGCTCCCTCAGACGTGAATGCACAAATTTGAGTGTATTCACACATTTACATTAACTTTATATGTATCCGTGCTGCGCTTGGTGTGAATGCATCACAAGGGTTCCTTATTTCTGTCCTGTGATGAAATAGCTTGAACAACTCTGATGAGTATTGAGGTCGTCTGTATGTTGTCACAATTGAAAAGATACAAGAAAACAAAATTATGCAAAATGCAGTGGAAAGTGCTTTACTACTGATTTAAAATGTTACATAGATGAAGAGAAACGATCATGTCCAAAGCTTCTTATTTTCAGAAAAGTATGTATTTTTTTGTGCTGTGGGACATACCCTCATAACAAACACCCACAGACACTAGGGCTCTCATCCCAAGGTCACCCATGTACATTAACACACATAAAGTATCATAGCCAATGACAGCTCCATCAGGAAAGCATGTGACCTTTGGCGTCTTTCTGTCTCCCTCTCTCTGCTGCTCCTGTTTCAACTCCTTCATTTACACATTGTCCAGCACCTCTCCCCCAGTCTTGCTCACATTCATTTTGTGACTTTGTCTTCAAGGCTGTGTGCGTCTGGCTCTACTAAGCAGACTGCCACCGACCAGCGCTCCCCTGTCGCTGGAGCTTACCGTGATGAATGAGAGAGATACAGAGGGTAGAGAGAGAGGGAGAGAGGGAAGAGGAAGGATGGGGGGGGGTGTCGCTTGCTCCAAAAAAATGAGAGAAAGATAGAAGAGCAGTGAATCAGAGTGAGAGAGATGTTTAGTGAATTTGAATGGATGGTAAGATGAATGAAACTCACACATTCAGAAACATGCCTCAAGCCAGCTGCAGATTCTCCATAAGGGGGAGCTTTTGGGATTTAATTGTTACATTTATGAGTAAGAAACCACATCGGTGAATGACTTCTAAGATGACAAAAAGACAGACATTAGGCACTTTTTTTGAATTGGCTTTGAATGAAGTACATAGTGGAATACATGTACTTGAGTGTAATGAACTCTGGCCTTATCTTTGCCCCATCTGCTTCCCTGCTGTGTTCTCGGCTGGAAAGAGAATCAGATTCATTAAAACCACCCACACGGAATCAAATATAATTGGCCTCCCTGCTTCCTATCAGTCTGACCTCATCACCAAACCCTTCAATTGGAAAATATCAACAGCTTCTGGATGGGCCTGGCTCAAGCATGACAGGCAGTCCAGTTGGGATTACCCATATCCTATGTCTAACTTTACCAAGTAGTGTATTCATAACAGCAGTTGCCACCTATTAGGTAAATGTAATAGACATATTCTTAGGTAAATGTAATAGGCATATTCCTTACAGTGTAACTTCTGAAAATTAGTCCCACCAAATGCTGCAATTCTAGATTCCAAACCAGACTTTGATCAGTGTGTTCACTGCAACTGTATATTATATAGATAATTTTTTTAATGTCCATATAAACCTTTGTTTCATTCCAGAGAACAGTAGGTGTCAGCAGCAGGACTGCCAGCTGCCCACCAAAGATGAAAGAGATGATTGTACTGCTAGCATAGACCTATTTTAATGTTCTTATTTACACACACACACACACACACACACACACACACACACACACACACACGCACACGCAAACACACACGCACACTGTCAGGGCATGGACTGGGCCCCATGTTCTTACCCTGATTTATAGTTTATTCTCTTTGTCACCAGGACATGGGCGCAAGCCCATGTCCTCGCTTTGGTTTTGTATTTTGGGTTTTTCTGTATTCATTTGGGCGGCAGTGCCTCAGGAGGTAGAGTGGGTCGTCTAATAACCGGAGGGTTGGCGATTCAAATCCTGCTCTCCCCAGACATCCTGCCACTGTGTCCCTGGGCAAGACACTTTACCCACCTTGCTTCCAGTATCCATGACACTGGGTATGAATGTGTATAAATGTTCAGTAGTGGTCGGAGAGGCTGTTGGCATGGATTGGCAGCCATGTTTCTGTCAGTCTGCCCCAGGGCAGCTGTGGCTACAATAATAGCTTACCACTACCATTGTCTGTGGAATGAATGAATAATGTATCCTTTGTAAAGTGTCCATGAAAAAGTGCTATATAAATCTGATGCATTATTATGTCTGTATTTGCGTTCCGTAGAATTTGTTCCTGCTTGGTTCTCAGTTGGTTATTATTATTATTGTCTTGGTTTTCATGGTCTTGTATCCCCTGGTTCCTTGTTATTATGTTTCATGTGTATCCCCCGTCCATGACTGTCTGTTCATCCCAGCCGTCCTGTTTTCCCATACCTGTCGTCATTGTTTTCCCACGTGTCTGTTGTCAGTCCTGATTGGTCTCCCCACCTGTTCTGTGTTGTCGTGATTACCCCTTGTCTATTTATGTCAGTGGCTATGTCCCGGACATGATCCTCCCGTCATGTGGCATGAACAGCACGCTTCTGTTCCGTCCTGTCTGTATCCTGCTTTGGAGTTTTATTTCTGCCAAGTCTGTCTGTTTGTTTATGTTTCAACCCTCGAGCTGTTTCATGTCTTGACAGTTCATAATAAAAACTGTAAAACTTCAAGTCTCGCATTTGGGACAGTTTGACAGTAGGACCCCATCACAAGGACCCAGTGGACTTGAAGTATTTTCAAATGGGCCTTGATGAGGAGGAAGTATAGGCCACTTTCCTTATTGAGGACCTCTTCGATGATGCCCACCCTTCCTGCATGCTGGAAAAAGCCCTCAGCTGCCTCCCGGGTGCCGAGCAGCTCATCGAGGGTTTCCCCTCCCTGCAATGGTACCCCCAGGTAGCCGGACTCCTGTGCTCTGTACCCAAATTGCAGCGGATGCTCTGGGGGCTGTTGAAACCATTGTTGGCAGCGGCAGAGGAGGAGAAGGAAGGGAGACCCACATGAGCCAAAGGACGTGGCTTGTGCTGGCAGACACAGCAGCCAGGCTTCTCATCTCCAGCGGAGGCACTCCAAGCCTCTGTGCCCTTCTCCCTCGACACTGCACCACATCACCATGCAGCGGCGCTTCGTCAGAAGAGCCCCGTCATATCCCAGGAGGGATCGTCCAACTTCTCAGCAGCAGCAGAACGGGAGCAATGGCACGTTCCTTTTCATTTTTTGCCACCTACAAATAAAAGGGCTTGCCTTGTTCCCAGGGAGAGGGCTCAGTGACAGCCACCTACCATTGGGGGCAGCAGTGGCTCAGGAGGTAGAGCGGGTTGTCCAATAACCACATGGTTGGTGGTTCGAATCCCGCTCTCCCAGGATATCCTGCCGTTGTGTCCCTGGGCAAGATACTTCACCCCTAATTGCTCCTGGTGGGTCTGGAAGCGCCATGTTAGGTAACATGCCGCCGTCAGTGTGTGAATGTGTGTGTGAATGGGTGGATAGCAGGATCTGTAAAGCACTTTGGTCATCAAGAGATGAGAATAAAAGTGCTATATAAGTGAATGCCATTTACCATTTTTACCATTGGTGCTGATCTCTCTCCACCACTCTTTGCTGTAACCATTGCTGTCATTTTTGTCTTCCCTGCCACATCTGTTTCTCCCTTCTCTTCTTGCCCGAGCCCCGCATCTGAGGTCCAGTCAGCAGCTGTCTCGTTGTGGGATGTGCTTCCGGCAGCAGCTATTTCACCCGCCAACATACCTGGTGCTCAACCTGTCATCACAACTGCAGCTTTAACTGGTGGCCACCTGACTAATAGTTACTCCTCCCCATTAAAGGTGGCTGTGTCGGGAATGGTTCTCCAGGCAGCTGTATCTGGGTCCATTACTGATCAGCCTTCACTATTTGGACCCACTACTGATCAGACTTCATCATCTGCTCCTGAGGCCGGTGAGCCTCCATCATCTGCTCCAGAGGCTGGTGAGCCTCCATCAGTTGCTGTTGAGGCCGGTGAGCTTCCATTGGTTAATGTTGAGGCTGGTGAGCCTCCATCATCTGCTCCAGAGGCCGATGAGAATTGTTCGTCTGCTGTTGAGGCTGGGGAGCCTCCATCATCTGCTCCAGAGGCTGGTGAGCCTTCATTGTCTGCAGTTAAGGCCAGTGAGCCTTCATCACCTGTAGTTTCAGAGTCTGGTGTGCCTCCACCTGCTCTTGAGGCCGGTGTGCTTCCGCCTGTTCCAAAGGCCGGTGTGCCTCAACCTGTTCCAGAGGCCAGTGTTCCTCCATCTGTTGTTCCAGAGGCTGGTGTGCCTCCATCTGTCGTTCCAGAGGCCGGTGTGCCTCCACCTGTCATTCCAGAGGCCGGTGTGCCTCCTCCTGCTGTTCCAGAGGCCGGTGCACCTCCACCTGCTGTTCCAGAGGCAGATGCCCCTCCATCTGCTGTTCCAGAAGCTGGTGTTCCTCCACTTGCCATTCCAGCGGCCCGTGCACCTCCACCTACTGTTCTAGAGGCTGGTGCACCTCCGTTGTCTGCTGCTTAGGCCGGTGTGCCTCCATAATTGCCTGCTGAGGGTGGTGCGCCTCCACCGCTGGCTTCTGGAGCCAGCGTGCTGTAGTCACCGGTCACAGAACATAGAGCTTCTTTGGTTGTGTTTGGTGATCTCTGTGTCCCTGTGGCCCCTCCTCCACCTTGTTCTGTGGTTTGGTGGCCTAAGGACAGTGGCAGGCCACCTGATCTTCCCTGTATTCTGATCTGGGGGTCCATGGACTGGAGTAGGCCCCCTGAGCCACCATGTTCTCCGTTTCAGTGGCCTAAGGACAGTGGCAGGCCACTGGAGCTGCCTTGCATTCCGGTCTGGGGGTCCATGGACTAGGGCAGGCCCCACAACCCACGATGTTCTCCGATTCGAGGCCCCTTGGAATTGGGTAGACCTTCTGATTGATTTTGGGTTATGTGCTGGAGTCGTGGACTTTGTTGCACTCCAGAAACTGTGGTTTTTCCTTTTGACTCTGAGGAGGGTTAGAGCTCGTTTCAGCCCACCTAGCCATGTGTCCCCACCACTCACCATAGGTGGGTGTTTTTGTTTTTGTTGTTATTTGTATGAGGGTCATCTGGAAGCTGCCCTGTAAGAGAGGGGTACTGTCAAGAAGGGGACTGGGTCCCATGTCCTCACCCTGATTTATAGCTGATTCTCTTTGTCATCAGGACATGGGCTCCAGCCCACATCCTTGTTTTGGTTTTGTATTTTTGGTTTTTCTGTATTATTATTTATTAATTATTGGGTGGATAGCAGGATCTTTAAAGCGCTGTGGTCATCTAGAGATGAGAATAAAAGCGCTATATAAGTGAATGCCATTTACCATTTACCATTTATTACGTCTGCATTTGTGTTTCATAGGTTTTGTCCCTGCTCGATTCTTAGTGGGTTATTATTATTATTATTATTATTATTATTATTATTATTATTATTATTGTCTTGGTTTCCATTGTCTTGTCTCCCCTTGTTCATTATTTTTATGTTTCATGTATATAATCATATGATTGCCTGTTCATCCCAGCCGTCCTGTTGGAATAGAATAGAATAAAATAAACTTTATTGTCCCCAAAGGGAAATTTTTCTTGGCCTCAGTGCCACATCTCGTTGCTACATAAAAACATTCAGACATGATACATAAAACACAGCACCAGCTAAATCTTAAAAATTCTATGGACACAACCACATAACATTTACATTTTTTCCCATCCCTGTCGTCATTGTTTCCTCAGGTGTCTGTTATCAGTCCTTACTGGTTTTCCGCTTGTTCTGTGTTATCGTGATTACCACTTGTCTTTTTATGTCAGTGGATGTCTGTGTCCCAGATGTGTTCCTCAAGTCATGCGGCATGAACATCACACTTCTGTTCTGTCCTGTCTGTATCCTGCTTTGGAGTTTATTTCTGTCAAGCCTGTCTGTTTGTTTGTTTCGACCCTTGAGCTGTGTCGTGTCTTGACAGCTCATAATAAAAACTGAACATTTCAAGTCTCACATTTGCGTCCTGTTGTACAGACCGTGACACACGTGTAAATATATTGTATACACACTTTTATTATTTTACAAATTGAAATAATGCTTAGTTTGTTTATTTTTTTAAAATCATTTTGCCGTTTGTCACCAAAATTGCACCGGATACTGGCAGTATAGTCTGTTACCATCCTTCTGTGCATTCATTCCTGACTGACAAAGCTAATTAGATGGTGAAACATTTCAGCATTTAAAAAAAATAATAATAATAATACTTGAATCCAGCTGACTTGATTGAGCTTTCATATGGTATACTTACCCACCTGGATGACAGAGAATCTTCATCAGTGCATTATTATTATTATAATAATAATTATTATTATTATTATTATTATTATTATTATTTTGTCATTGTCACAACTCTCTCTCGCCTGTCTCCTGCTTCAGCTGCGCGCACACCTGCGCCTCAACAATCTCGGGCTATATAGCCCGCTCTGCCTGGAGCCTCAGCCTGGAGCCGTCTGCTCATCAACGCTCTTCACTCCAGTGCACGCCTGCTCCCTTACGGCCTGCGCTCCTCGGATTATCCTTCTTCCTACACGTAAGCTATTCTCCACTTACCTGCTCTCCAGTTTCTCCCCTGTGCACAGGTGGATCCTCTGGCGGCAGACTTTCCTCCCACGTCCTTGCCATCACTCCCCTCTCTGTGCCGAGTGCGCATTGGGACACTGTCTTCCAGGCAGGAGACCTGCGGCTTTAGCCAACGCCAGCCACCTTACCACCTGCAAGGTTGCTTGGCTGTACGGCGCCTTGTTCTGCCCTCGACACACCACCCTGCTCTCACACACTCAGACACCAATTATTGTTTAATAAAATCATTGAATCACACTCGAGCCTGTGTGCGTGTTCCCTGGGTCCAGACTTATGTCAGTACGGCTCCAGCAAAGCGGCCCAGCGGACGGCGGGCTCGCACACCGTTTTAACATTCTCGAGGCTCGAGTGGACCAGATTACTCACCAGCAGCAGGTAATTTTAAATCAATTGAACCAAATTAACTGCCGGTTGGACCGTCTGGATCCCCCGTAGGCGTTCCCTCCGGCTCAGCGTAGTGTCCCTGCTCCCGTTGGTCCCCCAGCTAGCCAGGCTAACCCGGGGCCGCCCACCCGGCTCACTCCTATTCCAATGCCCACGCGCTTCAGCGGAAAACTCAGTGAAGCTCAGGGGTTCCTCCTCCAATGTGAGTCGGTGTTTCAGCGCGTCCCTGGGGACTTCCCGACTGATCACAGCCGAATTGGGTATATCGCTAACCTTTTGGAAGGGCGAGCGCTAGCTTGGGCCTACGCCGTAATGGCAAGACCCAGCTATGCGAACCTGACCTATGCCCAATTCGTCCATGATTTCAATGAGGTCTTTGATCATTCGGACCGTGACAGTGTGCTAACCACCCGGTTGCTAAACCTTCACCAGGGTGCCCAGTCAGCTGCCGACTACGGTGTCGACTTCCGGGTGGTGGCGGCGGAAGTTGGGTGGGGAGATGCTGCCCTCTGCAGCATTTTCGCCCATAGCCTGAGCCCTAGCCTTTGGGATGAACTGGCCAGCCGGGACTTGCCAGAACGACTCTCCGAGTTAATCTCCCTTGTCATCAGTCTCGATAACAGGTTGAGAGAACGGGCCGCCTAGTGGAAGACGTTCAGCCGCTCGAGCGGAGCTTCCTCCCGCGTCTCCCAACCTCACCCCCTGGCGTTGCCCGCGCCAGAGTCCGCCGACGATCCGGAGGCAATGCTGATTGGGCGGACCAAGCTTCCGCTGGCAGAGAAACAGCGCCACAGGGAGCTAGGTCTCTGCATGTACTACGGACATGACCAGCACCCCGTGGAAACCTGCCCGGTCAAGCCAAAAGGGGAAGTCCGCAAGTCGCTTTAGGGGGTCTCGTGGACTCAACTCAATCATAATCCCCTATCAAAGTGCCTCTTCCCTATTAGATTCTGTCACAATCATACTGAGCATCTCACTCACGCACTGGTGGGCTCGGGGGCGGAGCAAAGCTTCATTTCCAAAAGCCTGGCAACCCACCTGGGCATCCCCTGCCAAGCTCTGCCAGCCCCTCTCAATCTCGTCACGCTCTCACGGACCCCCCTGGAGAAGGTCACGCACCGGACCGTGCCCGTCTCAGTCATCATCTCCGGGAATCACAGAGAAGACCTGAGCCTTTACATACTGCCCACCTCAGCTGCGCACATCATTCTGGGCTACCCCTGGCTGCGTCTCCACAATCCGGCCTTTGATTGGCAGTCCAGAAGCGTCCTCTCCTGGAGCACCTTCTGTATGGGCGCCTGCTTCCAGTCAGCTGCCTGTGCCCCCTCGCTGCCTCTCTCCTCTTCCGACTCACCCCCTCCGGACCTCTCCAAGGTGCCTCCGGAGTTCCATGATCTTGGGACTGTCTTTAGCAAGTCCAAAGCGCTGTCTCTTCCCCCCCCCCCCACCGCCCATATGACTGCGCCATAAATCTCCGCCGGGGGGCACCCTTACCATCAGGTCGCTTATACAGCCTGTTGGCTCCGGAGCGGGAGGCCATGGACACCTACGTATATAAAGGAATCGCTCAGCGCGGGCATCATCCACCCTTCCTCGTCCCCAGTCGGAGCTGGCTTCTGCTTCGTTGCTAAAAAGGATGGGTCTCTTCGGCCGTGCATCGACTTCTGGGCCTTAAACGGCATCATGATTAAGGACAAGAACACGCTGCCTTTGATGGACTCCGCATTCGACTCTGTCCAGGGGGCCACCTGGTTTACAAAGCTGGACCTCTGCAGCGCGTACCACCTTATTCGGATCCGGGAGGGCGATGAGTGGAAGATGGGGTTCCGGACACCCAGCGGCCATTTTGAATACTGTATCTGGTCATGCCGTTTGGGCTCACCAATGCTCCGGCCGTCTTCCAGTGGCTCATAAATTCAATTCAAAAAGAGGTATAAACACTATTTGCTGAAAGGATATATGTTAGAAGGGTAGTATTTATATGTACGATTCATTATGTTCACTCTGGGACATTATGGGACACTATAGAATGGTCGGTGGGACAGCACTGTGTATATCTGTGTTGTTTGAGGCTGGTTTTGATGTATGGACATCAATGTATGTTAGGATGGATGGGTGTTAATGTTGATTTGTAAAAAATACAGTAAATTGTTTACTTGGGGTCTTAAAGGTGGTAATATGTATAAAATTCACATGGGTGTATTTATGGAAAAGAGGAGATGGAATTAATAAGTGTTCACTTCTTCCTTCTCCCTTTCGAACAGTGTATACTGTTACCTTATTGCATTTGTCATTTGTTTGTTTTTGTTATACTTTTTTTGTTCGAAATAAAGTATCTATCTATCTATCTATCTATCTATCTATCTATAAACGACGTCCTACGAGACTTCCTGGGGGTATTCGTCTTTGTCTACCTGGACGACATCCTGATCTTCTCCCGGTCTCGGGAGGAGCATCAGGTTCACGTGAGGCGGGTCCTCCAGCGTCTCCTTGAAAACAGGCTTTATGTGAAGGCGGAGAAGTGCGAGTTTTATACCGACAAGACCTCCTTCTTGGGCTTCATTGTGTCACACAATCAAATCATCCCTGACCCGGCCAAAATAAAAGGCGGTAGTTGAGTGCCCCCCCCCCCTCGTCCAAGAAGCAGGTCCAGCAATTCTTGGGGTTCGCCAACTTCTACCGCCGTTTCATCCCGAACTTCGGCTCCATCGCTTCTCCCCTGACCCGCCTCACCTCCCCCAAGGTGCTGTTCCGCTGGACTGAGGAGGCTGTGTCGGCCTTCACGACGCTGAAGATGGAGTTTTCCTCCTCCCAGGTCCTGACTCAGGTGGACCACACGCTACAATGCCTCATCGAGGTGGACACCTCCGACACGGGGGTGGGGGCAGTGTTGTCTCAGCACTCTCCGGTGGATGGGATGGTGCACCCCTGCTCCTTCTTCTCCTGGCGCCTATCTGCAGCGGAGAGGAACTATGACGTCGGCAACAGAGAACTCCTGGCGGTGAAGCTCGCGCTGCAGGAGTGGCGCCACTGGCTGGAAGGGGCAGCGCAACCTTTCGTGGTCTGGACAGATCATAAAAACCTGGAGTACCTCAGGACGGCCAAGCGCCTGAATGCCCGCCAGACGCGTTGGTCCCTGTTCTTTGGCCGCTTCAGGTTTTCCATGACCTACCGCCCCGGCTCCAAGAATGCCAAGCCGGACGCGCTGTCCCGGCAGTTCGCCCCGGAGGCCTCTGAAGAACAGGAACACACCATCCTGCTGGCCTCGTGCATCGTGGGCGCCGTCTCATGGTCCATCAGGGACAAGGTCCGGAGGGCGCAGGAGGCTGAACCTGATCATGGCGGCGGTCCAGCTGGGAGGATGTTCGTGCCATCATCTGTCCGGGGTGACGTCATCCACTGGGCGCACACCTCTAAGCTCGCCTGTCACCCGGGGATCTCCCGGCTTGTGGAGCTCCTCCAGAGGTCCTTTCGGTGGCCGGGCCTATGGGATGACGTCGCCAATTACGTCCGTGCCTGCCCCCAGTGTGCCATGGGTAAGACCTCGACCTCTCCTCCAGCGGGGCTCCTCCATCCCCTGCCGGTCCCCGGAGGCCCTGGTCTCATGTAGCCTTGGATTTCATCACCGGTCTCCCGACATCCAACTCTTTTAACACCATCCTGACCATTGTGGACCAGTTCTTGAAGGCATCCCACTTCGTGCCGCTCCGCAGCCTTCCTACGGCGCGGGAGACTGCAGATTTGTTGGTCCAGCACGTCATCAGGTTACATGGGATCCCGGTGGACGTTGTCTCTGACCGGGGACCCCAGTTCGTGTCTAGGGTCTGGAGGTGCTTTGGCAACGCCCTGGGGGCTACGGTGAGCTTATCATCCGGTCACCACCCCCAGCCCAATGGGCAGTGCGAGTGCACTAATCAGGAGCTGGAAGCTGCACTGCGCTGCGTCACTGCCTCCAGTCCCTCCTGCTGGAGTGCCCATCTGCCCTGGATAGAGTATGCACATAATTCCACCTTATCGTCGGCTATTGGGATGTCTCCCTTCCGGGCGTCTCTGGGTTACGACCCCCCGCTGTTCCCCGAAGAGGAGGGAGAGGTGGCAGTTCCTTCCATCCAGGCTCATCTCAGGTGCTGCCAGTGCCTTTGGACCACGACGCGCCAAGCGCTTTTACGCACGGCGGCGTGCAATTCCAGTACAACGAATCGCCACAGGAGAGCCGCTTCTCATTACCAAGTGGGCCAGCAGGTATGGCTATCTGCTTGGGACATCAACCTGAAGGCCGAGAAGAAGAAGCTGGCCCAGCGCTTCATTGGACCGTTCCCCGTGGTCAAGGTAATAAATCCGGTGGCTGTGCGTTTGGCTCTCCCCCCCTCCCTCCATGTCTGTCCAACATTCCACATCTCCCAGATTAAGCCCCTGGTGACTAATCCACTCTTTCCTCCTCCTAGGGCTCCACCCCCTCCCGTGATGATCGACAGTGACCCGGCGTGGAGGGTCACTTCCATCCTGGACTCCCGCTGCCGGGGTCGCGGGCTGTAACATCTGGTGGACTGGGAGGGGTATGTCCCTGAGTGGAGGTCCTGGGTGCACCCGTCTTTTGTGCTGGACAAACGCCTCATCACAGAGTTCCACCGGGTGCACTCAGGTAAGCCAGCGCCGGGAGGCGCTGCTCGGGGGGGGGGGGGGGAAGTAATGTCACAACTCGGTCTCGCCTGTCTCCCGCTTCAGCTGCGTGCACACCTTGGCCTCATCAATCTCGGGCTATATAGCCCGATCCGCCTGGAGCCGTCTGCTCATCAACACTCTTCACTCCAGCGCACGCCTGCTCCCTTACAGCCTGCGCTCCTCGGATTATCCTTCTTCCTACACGTAAGCTATTCTCCACTTACCTGCTCTCCAGTTTCTCCCCTGTGCACAGGTGGATCCTCTGGCGGCGGACTTTCCTCCCACGTCCTTAACATCACTCCCCTCTCCGCGCCGAGCGTGCATCGGGACACTGTCTTCCAGGCAGGAGACCTGCTGCTTTAGCCAACGCCAGCCACCTTACCACCTGCAAGGTTGCTTGGCTGTACGCCGCCTTGTTCTGTCCTCGACGCATCCCGTCCTCCAGCATCACATTACACCCTGCTCTCACACACTCAGACACCAATTATTGTTTAATAAAATCATTGAATCACACTCGAGCCTGTGTGCGTGTTCCCTGGGTCTGGACTTATGTCAGTCATATGCACAGAACTGTTCAAGAACACACCAGACTAATCTTGCCCAATTGTAGTCATCATTGCAGACATCTGAGCTTGAATTTAGGAACATTAAAAACTTTTCTTTGACAGTGATCATCACCAAAATGTAAATGACGGGCCCTTGAATTGCACAAACTACTGTCCATACACTATTAACAGCTGTTACCTGGAGTGTCTCAGGTTTGTTTTCACTTTTCACTGCTGATGTTGTCCAGCTGCTCTGATTATCCACCTGTCTCTCATGAGCTGCAGACAGTGTCCTTTCTCCTGTATGGGAATGTTGGACTCTGCATGTCCATTTAACCAAACATGTCAGTTACCTACCTTATGAGAGCCAAGTAATGTACGTTTTAAGAACAAAAATGATTGTGCAATTGTTCATAATTCATTCACAGCAAACTGTCATGAGGCTGAGCATGGTGTTTTATCGGACTCAGGCTCTTAATTTATTTCTGAATATTTTCTGTATTTTTCCAGCTTTGCGTTGTTTTCCTGTGTTTTGAGTTATGATGTCTCCTTGGTGGTTTATTTTTCTGTTATTTATTTATGTCTTTAATATTAGTATTATCTTGTCAGTTCCTGTACTTTAGTATTTATATTGTTGTTTCTATGTGACATAACTGCCTTACCTCCTGTTCCAGACACTCCCACTCTTTCATCTGCTCACTCGTCGTCTCAGCTGTGAGTAGCTGCATAATCAGCTGCTCGCTCATGCTCCCGGAACCTGTTGCCTATTGTTCCCCTGTTATTTAAAGACAGTCATACTGTTTCCTCACTCTGGCAGTCTTGTTTTACTCTCTTCCTCATTGCCACCAGAGCCCAGTTCCCGCTCCGGTGAGTTTATCCGGAATCCTCTTCGCCTGTAACTTTTTCCTCAGTGTCTGATTTTGGACTTTGTTTTTGTGCACTTCTTGGGACTTGTGTTGTTTTCTTTGTGTGTTATAAACTCCACTAACTGCAGTTCAGCATGTGCGTCTCGTTTTTCTGCCCTGAGAGGCGATTCATGACACAAACACTTGACACATGGTTTTGGTCGGCTGTTTTCTGATACTTTCTTCCATCATGTTGAACTATTATTATTTTATATATTTTAATTATTATGAATGAAATCTGCTGTGTCTGAGTTTACACTTGGTCAAATGGAGTTTACACTTGCTCAAATGTCTGCACAGCTCTGACCTGGTAAGATAGGCTGTTCCACATTTTAGGGGCCACTACTGAAAAGGCTCTGTCACCACGGGTTTTTAACCGAGCTCTGGAAACAGCCACAAGCAACTGGTTTGCTGATCTCAGTGCTCTGGCTGAGGAATAAGGGTGAAGAAGCTCGGATAAATAAAAAGGTGCCAAACCATTTACACATTTAAAAACAATAAAATTTTAAACTGGATCCCAAAATTAACAGGAAGCCAGTGCAGAGAGACAAGAATCGGGGTGATATGGTTGCAAAGTTTCTTTCCTGCCATTAAGTGGGCAGCAGCATTTTGACCATTTTGCAGTTGTTTTAATGACAACTGGTCAAGACCAACATACAGAGAGTTACAGTAGTCAATACGTGAAGTAATAAAAGTATGAATAACTCTCTGAAAGTGAGGTTTGGGAAGGTAGGCCTTGATCTTAGCTAAAAGTGCAATTGATAAAACTAGTTTTGACCACTGAACTGATTTGTTCATTAAATTTTGAATCACTATCAAAATTGCACCCAGGTTTCTTGCACACAAACTAAGATAAGAACTAAGGGTGCCAGTGACGCTGTCATAGCCTTGTTGTCCGAATACAATGATTTCAGTCTTATTTACGCTCAGGAAGTTGGTTTCCATTCAAGACTGAACATCTTTGAGACAGTCTAATAAAGTCTGGACAGAAGCATGATTTCAGTTTTTAGAGGCAGATAGATTTGTGCATCACCTGCAAAACAATGAAAACTGATATCATGCTTCCTAAAAATGGAACCAAAAGGTAACATGTATAAAGTAAAAAGAAGAGGGCCAAAGACTGAGCCCTGACGGACCCCACAAATCAGCTGGGATGTAGCTGAGGAAAACTTGCCAGGCTGGATAGAGAAACTCCTGTTGGAAAACCACTTAAGCTCAGTGCCTCTTATGCCCACATACAACTCCAAACGCGAAAGAAGAATATTGTGATCAATTGTGTTGAATGCTGCAGTCAAGTCCAAAAGCACAAGAACAGCAGAATTACCAGAATCAGCAGGGGGATACACATGAGTGTGTAGTGAAGAATTCACACACGCACACTCACAAGACAAGTGCTTCATTCTGAGGGTTTTTTTTTTTAAGTGCTTTGATATGGAGCCAATTATAGAAGGTTTTAATTGTTTTCAGGTTTTAATTGTGACACTGCCAATCTCTTTCCATTTCTGGCTACTGCTTCACAGCTGCAATACTAAGCCGAAAGTTGTGTGTTCACTTATTTGATTAAATATGTGGGTGTGCTATGGTGTGCTGGATCTGTGCTTTTACTTTATTTTTAAATGGATTTAGCTCATAAGATGTTAGCAGTCTCTCCATTCTTCTCAACATTCATTCCACTTCACTCCTCTCTTGTCCTGAGACTGGTTTGTCTCAGCAGCTGGCTGAGCTTAAAAGACGAGTAGGTATAGCTTTATTTAAATTTACAAAGTTTACACAACACTAAACTGATCCTCTGGGGCACTTAGGGCACCATAAGTGTGTGACCTCATCCTGCACACACATCCTGCTTCAAGCCCACACACCTGATGTAGTGTTCGTTGATTGGCACTGCTCACTCAATAGTATGAGAAGAGGGAGAGCTTCTGTCAGAGTGAGCAGAGGAAGACACACACTCCATCAGACTATTCACTCTGATATGGCTGAGAAGATTAAAATAAGATTAAAAGCATCAACATTTTAAGTCTAGTTGTTTCTTACTTAAAGCTTAACAAGTATGTCACTTGTTCACTCTTTATACTGCGGACTTCTCACACAACACAACACATTGCCATCTACAGAAGTTCTCTGATGACTCTGCGATCGTTGGTCTCATCTCCAGCGGAGATGAAGCTGAGTACAGAGGGCTTATCCAGGACTTTGTGGACTGGTGCCATCGGAACTGCCTCCAGATCAACGCGAGGAAAACTAAGGAGCTGGTGGTGGACTGCCGCAGGCATGGGCAGCCCCTCACAGCACCAGTAAATATACAGGGAACAGACATCGAGATGGTGACATCCTACAAGTACCTGGGTATTCATCTGAACAATAAACTAGACTGGTCACACAATACTGACGCACTCTACAAGAAGGGACAGCGCAGGCTGTTCCTGCTGAGGAGACTCAGGTCTTTTGGTGTACAAGGGGCGCTGCTGAAGTCATTCTATGACACGGTGGTGGCATCAGCCATCACTTTTGGAGTGGTCTGCTGGGGCAGTGGCATTACTGCAGCCGATAGGAAGAGACTGAACAAACTGATTAAGAAAGCTAGCTCTGTCCTGGGGCAACGCCTTGATCCGATGGAGGAGATAGGAGAGAGAAGGACGGTGGCTAAACTGTCATCTCTGCTGGAGTCCGAGTTCCACCCTATGCAGGACATACTGGATGCACTGAGGAGCTCATTTAGCAGCAGACTACATCATCCCAGGTGCACAACCGAGAGGTTTCGTAGGTCCTTCCTACCAACGGCTGTCAGACTGTACAACCTAAGCAGGGCTGCTCGCAGAGATAGCAAAAAGACGTAACAAACTAATAGTTGTTTTTTTTTTTTTGTTTTTGTTTTTTTTTGAATGCAAAAGATGCAATAGACTTACACAATGGTCCTCTCCGGCATACAACTAGGAACATACCGGTCGCTATGGAGGGTGAGAATATGTATGGGCACATAATCATACCATGTAGGATAACTAAATAGACGGTTATGCTGTTTCATCCCACCTAGCAACAATGCTCTGCACTGTGTGTGTTTATATATTTACATATTTATTCCATCTAGCTACAATGCTCTGCACTGGGTGTGTTTATATTTATATATCTATATATTTATTCCATCTAGCTACAATGCTCCGCACTGTGTTTTTATATATCTACATATTATTCCATCTAGCTACATTGCTCCGCACTGTGTGTGTTTATATACTTGCATATTTATTCCACCTAGCTGCAATGCTCCATACCGTGGGTGTTTATATATTTACATATTTATTCCATCTAGCTACAATGCTCTGCACTGTGTGTTCATATATTCATATATTTATTCCATCCAGCTACAATGCTCTGCACTGTGTGTCTGTGTGTGTGTGTGTGTATATATATATTTTATAGTAATATGTACATATGTATATTAGCTGCTCTTGCTTGCTTGTTTTTTCTTGCCTTCTGATTGTTGCTCTGAGTGTTGCTATCCCTGTGCTGTTGCAATCCTGGAATTTCCCCGTTGTGGGACTAATAAAGGCTTATCTTATCTTATCTTCCTGTTAACTAGTGTACCGTCAACCCCTTTGGTTAAAATCTATAAACTCAATCTTCACTTTAAAGAAATTGTTTCATCCATAAGTCTGGTCATGAACTGCTTCTCTCACCAAAGGAACAGAGTTGTAACACAACCCATCAGCCATAAAGTGAAAGTTAATCCCTTCTCCAGGACTTAGTCATTCTCCCTTTTCTCTATTTGGCAAAGGAATGCCCCAAATGACAGATTTATGGTTGATATAGTCCAGACAGGGAGGTCAAGATTCTTCATTAAACAACCAGACACTTTCACAGTGCCATCTGGTGGACGGCTAAGGATTATTTTTTTTTCTCTCTCCCTGCAGTGGAATTTCTGAGTTATGGACAAATGAATTAATACATATGCTTTCTCTCAAGACAGAATTCACTACTGAAAGCATGGCTGACCCCTGTGTTGGACAATTGTGGTTTGAAACGCTTTTATTGATATGATTTGATATGTGTTGCTTTATTTTCAGGAAGAAATTAAATTTTGCATGCTTACTATCACAAATCACAGTTACAATGTAGACACATTGTTTGTTCTGTTATTATTAAGTAGAATATCTTTGCCACTCAAGTTTAAAGAATTTATACTTTATTCAGCAGCATATGTGTGCAGGAGGATTTCACTTTCCATATCAAGTTTCTCTCATATCAAATCTCTCCCCCTCATCTTTCTGTTGGGAGACCCACATAGCTGAACTTTGAAATGACCAATGGGCCTCCAGACTCCACTGCATCTCCATTTTAGGTCGAGTTTGTGACTTCAGTTGAACAGGAGACTCCATGTAATTGTTCCAGCTCAGGTTTCATGAAAGTCAGTAAAATTCTGCCACACCCAGAAAAAAACAAAAAACAAAACTGCCCTTTTGCTGAGTTTTTGGGTGTTAGTCAAGCTGTAAGGGGCATTTTATGCTCTTGCGTTTCTTTTTCTATTTTCAAGTAGGCCCAGAGTTCCAGATTATGCAAATAAGGAAATACAAAAGGCAAAGAGGCAGAGCACGGTGAAATTCCTCGGTGTGTGGAGTGTGTAAATTAAGAGGCGTATTCATTTCAGATGATTTATTACACACTCACATCTCACAAGCAAAGAACAGACTGACTGGTCACATCAAGCATTCCTCTCTCTATATCAAGTCACACTTCACAAGGATCAAGGCACTTCCTCATCACAGCATGACATCTACACTACACTTCATTCAACCCCCTCTCACCCACTTGGGCATTGTTCTCCCATGTGTATTCATTGTCTCTGTCTAAGGTGTGAAATAACCTGAGGCCCATACCCCCCCCCCCCCCCCCCCCCAGCATTTTAGATAGAAATATAGAACATCAGTCCACATGCTGTTTTGGCTTCAGTCTCCTCCCATATCTGCTGTAACTGGGGTTTACTGCCTCCGTGGCGCTGCTGTGCTGGTGGGAGGCTGCTGGGAGTGTGTCCAACTGCGGGTGAGCCGTGGAGAGGGGGGTGGGGGGTTCACTCTGTCCGTGTGGCTGCTCTGATGAATCGTTCCCCTGGGGAGGTCTCCGTGGGGGTCTTCCACGCCGAGGGGCCCTCGCCAACAGCACTTGCTCATACGCCACTACAAAGGCTGGTTTGAGTCTGTCTATGCCAATTCTCTCCTGTCTACCCCTCAAGTCTAGCACAAAATGCTTATCCCCTGTTTCCAACACTCTGAACGGTCCATCATAGGGTGGGCGCAATGGAGGGCCGTGGGCGTCGTGTCTGACGAACACGAACTCCGCGTTCTTCAAAGTTTTAGGTACAAAGGCATGCGGAAAACTGTGGTGGGCAGGGCCCGGCAGCGTGCCTGTGTTTGCGCTACGCTGCAAAAGCTGAGACGGAGAGCTGCCCAGTGCGGGATTGTCCGGTAGAAATTTCCCGGGCAGCCATAGGGAGTGCGCAAAAACGAGCTCTGCCGGAGAAGCTTCCAAATCCTCCTTTGGCACGGAGCGCAACCCCAATAAAACCCACGGCAGCCTGTCTACCCAATTTGCATCCGTCAGTGAAGCCCTGAGTGCTGCTTTCAGTGAGCTATGAAAACGCTTGCATAAACCATTGGCCTGTGGGTTGTACGCGGTTGTGCGATGAATTGCAGCACCCAGGCTGCGGGCCATCACGGACCAGAGGTCGGAAACAAATTGCAGGCCCCTGTCGGACGTAATGTCAGACGGGACTCCAAAACGCGCCACCCATGTTGTTAAAAAAGCGCGTGCTACGTCCGCGGACGTGGTTGCTGCCAGTGGAACTGCTTCTGGCCAGCGCGTGGTGCGATCCACCACTGTCAGGAGGTGCGTGCACCCCCGTGATGGCGGGAGGGGGCCCACGAGGTCCACGTGAACGTGGTCGAACCGCTTAGCCGGTACCGGAAACGGCTCCAAGGGAGCCTTCGTGTGCCTGTGTACCTTGGCTCGTTGGCACGCCACGCAGGCTGCAGCCCACTCTTTTACTTGTTTGCGTAGGCTCGGCCACACGAACTTCTCTCCCACCATTTTGACAGACGCGCGCACTCCTCGGTGCGCCAGAGTGTGAACCGACTCAAACACGCGGTGGCACCACGCGACCGGGACTACCGGACGCGGGCGTCCCGTGGAGACGTCGCAGATTGGGGGGGGGAGGCGCCATCTTGCAGCACCTTGCTCTCCAGCCTTAACCCTGTTGGTCCAGACTAGAGCGCGCGCACGTCTGCATCGCTAATCTGCTCCATGGCCATGGCTGCGTAATCTATCCCCACGTAGACTGGGGCCACCACGGCGCGCGAGAGGCAGTCCGCCACCACATTCAGTTTACCCGACACATGCTGAATGTTGGTAGTAAACTCTGAAATCGCGGCCAGCTGTCTCTGCTGCCGGCCCGACCACAGTTCTGAAACCTTGGCCATCACAAAGGTTAGTGGCTTGTGGTCTACGAATGCGGTGAAGTTGCGCCCTTCCAGCCAGAACTGGAAGTGGCATATGGCCAGATGGAGAGCCAGCAACTCTCTGTTGAACGCGTTGTATTTACGTTCGCTGTCGCGCAAAGTTCTGCTGAAAAATGCGAGCGGCTGCCAAGCCCCAGCTACGCGCTGCTCCACGACTGCCCCTATGGCCACATCTGAAGCGTCGGTGGTGAGCGCTATGCGGGCCGTCGGGTCCGGATGTGCCTGCAGTGCGGCGTTTGCAAGGGCTGCTTTAACTTCCGAGAATGCCCGCTCTCGCTCCGGGGTCCATTCGACTCCATCCGTGGGTTTCTGTCTCTTGAGCGCGGTGTACAATGGTTGCATGAGCCGTACCGCGCGGGGAAGGAAACGGTTATAAAAATTCACCATCCCCAAAAATTCCTGCAGCGCCCTGACCATCTGAGGCGGGGGGAAATCTGGCACGGCGCGCACTTTGTCGGGCAACGGGATCGCTCCTTCCGGAGAGACGCGGTGCCCCAAAAGATCAATCTCCGCCACGCCGAACTGGCATTTCGCCGGGTTGATTATTAACCCGTGCTCCTCCAACCTCCGGAAAACCATCCTGAGGTGGGTTTTGTGTTTGTCTTCGGACGTACTAGCTACCAGGATATTGTCCGGGTAGACGAACATGAACAGGAGGTCATGCAGCACTGCATCCATCATGCGCTGGAATGCCTGTGCTACGCCTTTTAACCCGAATGGCATGCGCAGGAACTCGAATAAACCGAACAGAGTTATTACTGCTGTTTTGGGTACATCCGCCGCGTGCACTGGGATCTCGTGGTAACCGCGGACCAGGTCTATTTTAGAAAAAACACGCGCTCCGGCGAGGTGAACGGAAAAATCCTGTATGTGGGGAATTGGGTAGCGGTCGTGTGCTGTGGCGTTGTTCAACCTGCAGAAATCACTGCACGGTCGCCACACTCCCTCAGCCTTAGGGACCATGTGTAGCGGGGATGCCCATGGGCTGTTTGATCGCCTAATGATGCCCAACCTTTCCAGGCTGGCAAACTCCTCGCGCGCTATGGCCAGTTTAGCTGCGTCCAAGCACCGAGGTCTTGCAAAAACGGGCGGCCCAGTGGTGGTGATAAAGTGCTCCACCCCGTGTTTAGCGATGGCCGCCGAAAACGTCGGGACCGTGAGTGCTGGGAACTGAGTGAGCAGTGCGTGGAACTTACCGCCTGGAGTTGTGACGCTGGCTTGTGCTGTTGGCCGGGTCCCTCAAGCTATACAGGGGAGAGATTCAAAGGACAGTGCATTAACCAGGCACCTGTTAGCAACATCCACAAGTAAACCATGTGCACACAGAAAATCAGCGCCCAGGAGCGGGCAACACAGTGCTGCTATGATAAAAGTCCACTCATACGAGCGGCCATATAGAGATAAGGTCAGTGTTCTCTCACCAAACATCTTAATCTCTGAGCCATTTACTGCCACCATTCCGGGGCCACTAGGTCCTGCCAGCCGGTCAGCGTAGGACGGCAGGATGATGCTCTTCTGGGCTCCGGTGTCGACGAGGAAGCGTCTCCTCGAGCGCGAGTCCATCACGTAGAGCAGCTTGTTCTCTTCACCAGTGGTCGCAGCTGCTACCGACTGCCAGCCTTGGTGTTTCCCGAACACTTGAAGTGGCACGGTGGTGCGCATCTGCGCGCGTTCCCTCCAAAGCGGCGGTGGTAGAAGCAGAGCGTGTCTTTCTGGTACTCCTTGGCCCCCGTTGCCGCTACCGTCAGTGGCTCCTCGCTTCCCCTGGTCGTCTCGCTGGGCTCCGCTGCGTTGACTGTGATCGCCCTGGTGGTGAGGATGATCCGGTCTGCCTCCTGGGCTAGTGCACGGTAGTCTCGCGTGGCCAGCAACGGTGAATTGGCAAGAACCGCTCTTGCTTCTGTTGGCAGGTTCCGGAGGAAAAGGTGGGCAAACAGAAAGTGCCCGTCACCCATGCCCATCAACGCCAGCATCTTCTCCATCAGGTCTATGGCTGACCCATCTCCTAACTCGGTTCACACCAGGAGCTTCTCCGCTCTCTCACATTCCGAGAGCGTGTATCGCCGGATGAGTGCAGCCTTTAGCGCCTCATATTTGCTGCTGGCTGATCGAGCAGGCTCGCTACCTGCTGGGCTGTGTGGGAGTCCAGCGCTGCTACCACATGGTAGAACTTGGTGTTGTCTGCTTTTACCCTCCCGAAGGGCGAACTGGGCCTCGGTGTGGTGGAACCAAGAGTGCGGGTTGTGCTGCCAGAAATCCGGTAGCTTGACTGAAACTGCACACGCGTTGCTGGGGGTTCCAGTCCTGGCTGTCTGCGGGTTGGCTTCAGCGTCTCTGGGGGTTCCTGACCGGGCCGGCTCCGGGGATTTTGCCTCGTGTTCCATAATACGTCTTGGGTCACCAGTGTGGAGTGTGTAAACGAAGAGGCGTATTCATTTCAGACGATTTATTACACACTCACATCTCACAAGCAAAGAACAGACTGACTGGTCACATCAAGCATTCCTCTCTCTATATCAAGTCACACTTCACAAGGATCAAGGCACTTCCTCATCACAGCATGACATCTACACTACACTTCATTCAACCCCCTCTCACCCACTTGGGCATTGTTCTCCCATGTGTATTCATTGTCTCTGTCTAAGGTGTGAAATAACCTGAGGCCCATAGTTGCTAAGATTGTGACAGACCCCCCCCTCCCCCCGCCTCAAGAGGTGGAGACCAGACACCCTGGGCAACATCAAAAGAAGAACATGGGCCCACTCACACTAAGAACCCACCCCATCAAAAGACAAGAAAAAACTCCCACCGCGGGCAGAAGGAGGGGGACCCATGCACAGAAGGACGGAAACAAACCAGAGAAAATAAGAACTCCCATGCTTACTTTTTATAACGGTAAATAATGAAAAGAAGACAAAATGAACCTACTTGAGCTAAGAACTCCCATAACTCACACCCCAGCAAAACCCAGGCTAGGAGAAAACAAACAAACAAACAAACAAACAAAATGCTCAGAATCCACACCAGGCAAAACCAGGGACTTACACCCCCTAGACCAGGCATGGGCAAACTACGGCCCGGGGGCCACATGCGGCCCGTTAAACGTTTTAATCCGGCCCGCCGAACTTGAAAAAATAAAATGAATAAACCTTGTTAATGTTTTATTTTCCCTGCAATTCTGATGTTTTCCCACTAGATGGCGCACTCTAGAGACACTGGCTTTGTTGAGGTGAAACGTAGGCCTATTACTCCACGTTTGCACTTTACCCTCTGACCCATCAACCCTTCTGTAAAGATGAGCGGACCTAAGAAAAGGAAAGTGGACAAAGAATGTCGAGTGTTCAATAAGGAGTGGACATCTAAATATTTTTTCACTGAACACCGATCATCTGCTGTTTGCCTGATATGCCAAGAAACTGTGGCGGTTTTTAAAGAGTATAACATTAGCCGTCACTTTGCCACAAAGCATGCTAACTATGCTAGCAACCTGTCAACAAAAGAACAAGAAGCTGCTGCTCAGAAGTTGGCAGCTAATTTAAAGGCTCAACAAAGTTTTTTTCACCGTCAAACTGCCATTCAAGAGTCAAGTACCGAGGCCAGTTTTATGCTTTCATTCAAAATAGCAAAGGCCAGCAAACCTCTGTCTGAGGGCGAGTTTTTAAAAGAATGTATGGTGGAGACAGCAGGTATTTTGTGCCCGGAGAGCAAAGACAAATTTGAGAAAATCAGTTTATCACGGCGGACAGTGACTCGCTGTGTGGAACTAATAGATGAAGATATCACCAGCGGCTTAAATAAAAAAGCAGAGTCATTCACGTCATATGCTTTAGCACTGGATGAAAGCAACAATGTCAAAGACACTGCTCAGCTCCTCATTTTTATCCGAGGTATCAACGACACTTTTGAAATAACGGAGGAGTTTTTGACAATGGAGTCTCTGAAAGGACAAACACGGGGAGAGGACTTGTTTGACCGGGTGTCTGCTGTCATCGAAAATATGAAGCTTCCTTGGAGTAAGCTTGTCAACGTCACCACAGATGGATCTCCGAATTTAACGGGGAAAAATGTTGGCCTGCTGAGGAGAATCCAGAATAAAGTGAAAGATGAAAACCCTGACCAGGATGTCATTTTCCTCCACTGCATCATCCACCAGGAATATCTATGTAAATCGGTGTTACAGCTGAATCATGTTGTGAATCCTGTCGTGAAACTCGTCAACTTCATACGCGCAAGGGGACTTCAGCACCGTCAGTTCATTGCGTTCCTGGAGGAAACTGACGCGGATCACCAGGACCTGCTTTATCACTCCCGTGTCCGCTGGTTGAGTTTGGGCAAAGTGTTTCAACGCGTGTGGGAGCTCAAAGAGGAGATTGGCATGTTTTCGGAGCGACTGGGGAAGGCTCATGAGTTCCCTGAGCTGAGCAACAAGAGCTGGATGTGTGACTTTGCGTTTGCTACAGACGTATTTTCACACCTGAATGAGCTCAACATGAAACTGCAGGGGAAGGATCAGTTTGTGCACGACATGTACACAAACGTGAAAGCCTTCAAATCCAAGCTGGCTTTATTCTCCAGGCAAATTTTGAACAAGTCATTCACTCATTTTCCTACACTAGCCACGCTGAAAGAGGCCGGAGCAAAAGTGAAGAAATACAGTGAGTCACTGGATGCGCTGCACGGAGAATTCTGCCGTCGGTTTTCGGATTTCGACAAAATTGACAAGTCACTTCAGTTGGTGGCCTGTCCTCTGTCACAAGACCCCGAAACAGCCCCAGAGGAGCTGCAGCTCGAACTGATCGACCTTCAGTCCGACCCTGTCTTAAAAGAGAAGTTCAACTCTCTGAAGCTAAATGACTTCTACGCTTCACTCAATGCAGCCGCGTTTCCAAATCTCCGGCGGACAGCGCAGACGATGCTGGCGCTGTTCGGCTCGACCTACGTGTGTGAACAGACCTTCAGCGTCATGAACATCAACAAAGCCAGCCACAGATCCAAGTTAACAGACCAACACCTCAGATCCATTCTGAGAATCGCCACAACAAAGCTAACTCCAGACTTTGATGCGCTGGCTAAAAAAGGAGACCAACAACACTGTTCCCATTAAAATTAAAAGTGTCTCCATGATGCGCACGTTCTCAAAATAAACAGTGCGCGCAGATCAAATATAATGCAGCTCCACAGACTGACTTGCTGCCACTGTTTCGTCCTTGCACTGGTCGTTGTTGACTTTTGGCACCGGGGAAACAAATTGAATAGAAGGAGCAGGACAAGTACATCTGCATCTCCAACCGTTTTTGAAAAAAAAGAGACAGTCAGGAGGAGAGTGATGTTGATATCCAGAAAGTATAACAGAACTTTCAGTGCTTTAAAATAGAAATGGTTAGTAGTAAAAAAAAAAAAACCCGCACATTTTATTCATTTGATTTTCAGTGTTTTAAGACTCATTCCAAAGTCAGATATTTTGTTGTAATGCTTTTCTTCATTTTCATTTGAAATTAAAGCACCTGTTTTCTCCATATCCCAAGATTTGTATTTTTTCTCCAATGAGGTGGGGTTACCAAAGCACTCCATCCATCTGCTCCTGGTCCGGCCCCTTTGTTAAATGTTAGAACCCATTGTGGCCCACGAATCAAAAAGTTTGCCCACCCCTGCCCTAGACCAAGGAGCTAGACAGTTCCGCTGGCCAGCTGAAGTCCCAGGCCTGGCAGACAGTGAGGTGATAAGAGTCAGGTGGCCTGCTGGAGAATATGGGCCACCCAACCCAACGCCACAGTCTGTCAGGTGGTCGGCAAGAGTTTTTTAGCCATGTAAACCATGTAAATTCTGCTGAATCTTAATCTAAGTGGAAATTATGGATCTGGAAAGCGGCTTAACTGTGATTGTCACCACTTTAAAAGAAGATCGGGTCAGGGCGAACCCAACGAGGCGACTCATGGACATTGGAATTCATGCGTCTGTGGAGATTTGGCAGGAAACATTATTGGTTATGATCTCAGGACTTCTATTTTGGCTGTGGAGTTCCCTGATGTATTAGAAATTGAAGAAGGTGAGAGAGCTGATCAAAGCGGACCCGGCAAGCTCCTTCATCAAATTCGACCAGTTGGGGAGGGCACGATTAGCGGCAAATGGTGAACTGAATGACAGTGATTCAGCGGAGGAATACATCTGAAGCCCTGTGCTCTCCATGGAATGCCTGTTTAAGCTTGTATATGGAATTATGAAGCACAGAAGCGCATGAGAGAGGAAAATTCTATTCTCCGTGGGCTCTGAGCTGTGTAGATTTGACCTTGTTTTTGATGCCCTGTTTACATTCCTCCTCGATGAGATAAGGTAGAAGTGGTGGCTGCTAACCCAAACAATCGACAAACAATTGCTGTTGTTTCAGCAGATTGAACTCCTCAAGGACAGCTCATGTGCCTTCATCTGCAAGCGAAGAGATAGACTCCGGACTTGTTTATAAGTCACATGATTATAACATCTATCCACTGCCAGGAGGCGCCCTCTGCTGTTCACTAGCAACTGTCACACCTACACTACACAATGCATACAACATTACACGACTGACACATATATACTGACTCATACATACACTGCCTCTCTCAACTCTTGTTTTTGTGTGATCTATATTGTCTGCTAATTGTGCATTGGAGAGTTTTTTTCTATGTAATCACAATTTTGGTCATAAAATGACCTTTATTTTGATTAACAATGCTTTTTTCTCTCTTCCCATTGTGTCACTTCCCCTCCCCCTCATTCCCTTCTTTACCCTCTACTGCATGACAGGCGCCTTGCATGGCTTCCGCGTCATTGGATGCGCCTAACGTGCGCGCCCAATGTCAAGTCAAATTCCTCGTATGTTTACTTGTAAATATACTTGGCAATAAAGCTGATTCTGATTCTGATTCTGAAAACCGAAGGGGTGTCCAAGGAGGTGGCTGCCCCACGGGGAGGCCCAATGAAAGAAAGGACAGCGGAATAGGGGGAACCATGATGATGTTGGGTGGAGGAGAGGGAACCACAACGGCGCCTGGAGGGGGGGGGGCATGATGGTGCCTGGCAGAGGAGGGGGAACCATGATGGGGTCGGGCAGAGGAGGGGGAACCACGACAGCATCAGGCAGAGGAGGGGAAACCACGATGGCATCTGGCAGAGAAGGGGGAACCATGACGGCATCTGGAAGAGGAGAGGGAACCACGATGGCATCAGGAAGAGGAGGAGGAACCATGATACCCTCGGACTGGCCTGTAGCACCCTCTGTGGCTCTGGACTGGGACATAGTAGCACCCACGGTGGCTCCAGGCTGGAGCAAAGCTGCACCTGTGGTGGCTCCGGACTGGGACAGAGCTGCACCCTCGGCAGACCTGGACTGGGACAGAGCTGCACCCTTTGTGGACCCGGACTGGGAAAGAGCTGCACCTTCGGAGGTCCTGGGCTGGAATGGAGCACACGTGAAAACCGCATCCGGAGGCAGAACAGCACCTATGGAGGTCCCAGGCTGGGGCGGAGGCCCTGCGATGACCTCAGTGGGAGGAGCTGAACCCATGAAGACCTCAGGTGGCAAGCCCGAACCCATGGAGACCTCTGGCATTGCTGGATGATCCTTGGTGACCCTGGAGAAAGGAGAGGAAGAGGAACAGGTCTCAGGGTCGCTGGCGGCAGTGGAGCTTGGTGAGCTGAGCTCAGGTGCTGCTGATAGCGGCTCCTGGCTCTCCCCATCAAGAGCAAGGCAAGATCTCTCCAACATATGAACAACAAAGACAAAGGAGAGCACTTGCCTGATCTCAAGGTCCACCGCCGTCCAGGACTCCGTCAATCCAGACGATGACGTTCCGGGCCCAGCCTTCTGGAGGTTCAGCTTCAGCTCTGCTGTGGTGGCCCCTACAGCAGGCAGGGTGCTGGATGCAGTCCCGAGACCCCCCAGTGAAGTGGCCCATGCAGGTGGCTCACCCGACGTGCCCTGCTGGTGTTGGATCCTGCTCCGCTGAAACCCGAGGATGCTCCTTCATCGGCGCAGGCATCAGCTCAGTCTCAGCGCTCACCCTCCATCCAGACCATGGCTGCATGGCTCCTCCAATGTTTGGCGGCTTGATCCCAGGGCTGGTGGACACTCAGGGAGCAAAGGGGGAGACACGGAGAGAGCAGGTGAAAGGTGTGTAGCTGCAGCAGGTGGTGAGGACTCAGAGGACTGCATAGGCTGAGCCTCATCACCGAGAATCAGGCAAGATAACTTGTGTCAAAGATGGAGAATGAAAAAAACACTTGCCTGTGCCCCTGGGGCATGATGTTTTCTGCTGCAGCTAGTCTAAAGGCATCCCTCTCCGTGGCTACGGTGGTCATGGACCCCTCAGTGCATCATTGAGGAGCCACCCCTGCAGACACGGAGATGGGTAGAGCCGTGAAGGAGGTGACTAGTCCTTTGGCAGAGGGAGGAATCGTCGAGGAGGAGGGAGAGGCAGCAGCAGCGGAGGAGGAAGCTGACGGGACAGCTGGAGAGGAAAAACCCAATGAAGGAACTGCTGTGGGGGTCTTCAGCCTCGATGAGGGGAGAACTGCCAACGAGGAAGTGGAGGCGCTCTTCTGGCGGGATTTCCTTGAGCGACGGCGGGGAACGGGAGGTGGAGACATAGGTTCATGGTGAAGGAGGAGGGGCTCTGGAGTCAGTCGTAGGCCAAATCTACCAGATAGATAGGGAGAATACGGTATGGACTCTCAGGATGACAGATACCTATAGGAAGACACATGTAACTGCGGTAAATGGTCTCCTCCTTCTCATTGCAGAAGCTCAGAAGCACAGACCAGTCACAAGCCTTGGAAGAAGAAAGAAACTCCTACTCGCAGTAGAGAAGCTATAGAAGCTCTTAAACATCTCCCAGCAAAGATTCAAAACAACAGAGAAGATGAAACAGCTGACATCCTAGCTATCGCAGCTATGCCAACTCAGTAGAAATGCTCTAAATCACGAAGAAAAGGCAAAAATAAAACCCTCCTACAAATAGAGAAGAACCAAAGGACCCAAGGCAGTCCAGTGCTGTTCTGGCAGCCCAACCACAAGCCAAAGACCACTCCTCTAAAAATGACATTTTGCAAATCCGTGTCGAACTACCAGTTCCACAATTTCTGTGCGATTTAAACAAGAGCGGGGTGGCGTGAAAATTGTATCTTCTACTGGCCATTGAAGATGTGATGTTTCAGGATGCTCTTTTAGACACTGACGCTGACATCACGCTTATGTCAATTCAATTCAATTCAACTTTATTTATATAGCGCCATTTCACAACAACAGTCATCTCATAGCACTATCAACTGTAGGGGGAACCCCCAAAGTTGCAGAAAGACCCCAGCAATCAGGTGATCCCCTGTGAGCAAGGACTTGGCGACGGTGGAGAGGAAAAACTCCCTTTTAACAGGAAGAAACCTCCAGCAGAACCAGGCTCAGGGAGGGGCAGTCATCTGCTGCGACTGGCTGGGGGGTGAGGGGATAGAGGAGAAGAAAAGAACAGACATGTAGAGAGCAAACAGCACGATGGGGACTCAATCTATGGGAGAGAACAAACAAATGTTAATGACCAGCAAAAAAAATATTTCATTGAGAGTGAGAAAAGGAGTGAGGCCCAGTGCATTACTGGAGGTCCCCCGGCTGACTAAACCTATTAGCAGCATAACTAAGGGAGGGTTCAGAAACACATGATCCCTCCCTAATTGTAGGCTATATCAAAAAGGTAGGTTTTAGCCCTATTCTTAAAAACAGAGATCGAGTCTGACTCCCGAATCCAGATTGGCAGCTGTTCCACAGGACAATCTTTTTGACCAACTAGGTGTAGATGCTAACTGGGCTCACAAAGACTTAAAACTGGAACCTTGTTCATTAGCTGTTCGACCATACGCGCTCACTAACACAACTCTGTTGGGCGTGTCACTAATCAGTTTCCATTGGTTCCATGACCTTGACTCATCCAGTCTATGTGTCCAAACTTGACTCCATTCCATTGCTCATCAGCAAAGTCCTACTGAATTGCTTTGAGCCACTGACTGACTTCAAGAATCTCAAACTATGGGCTCAAACTCAACACCCTCACCCATTTGACCTACCAAGGACAAATGAATCACAGTGCTTTGTTCTTGACACTTCAGACATCCCGAGTCTCACACAACTAGCACTGTTGGAACAACTGAACCCGATCGAAAGTGACCACAAAAACCAAGGTGAACACTGTCTTCAAGAAGTCAAAAGTCACCTTCAAACACAAGGTCAAGACAAAGAATCGAATGACCTTGGGAACTCACTGGCTGAGCAGAAAGCTCCACATGGCCCCCTTTGTACCTTTGACTCAACATTAGTGTCACCATCTGAACCCCACCCACCCACCCCTGCAGCCTACATGGTCAGTGGAGCCAAATCAACTGGCTCCCAAGACCCTCCGCAACCTAAGGGTTCTGCATCAGTGGATCCAACTTTTGCGTACACTAGGCATGCACCTCCTCAAGCCCGTGACTCCAAGGTCAATAAAACCGTCAAACATCGGTCAGACCCGACCATACACGCGCTCCCCGCGTCACATTTCTCTAATATACAGAAATCGAAAGCACTTCCCGCGATGCAACCTTCTCTGCAGCTATGCAATGGCACTCGTATTCCTGCTTCTGATGAACAATCATCGCCACCGCTCGTAGTTCCTTGAAACCAGAGATGACTGCCAACGCCCATGACCTTCCAGCTGCAGAACAAAGAGACGTCAAAATGATGTACAATGCTCCCAAGGCCACACTTCAAAAACACTTTGACCAATCTGCCAAACGACACAAAGCGTACAATGACCAAAAGGCCTCCCATGGCATACTTCAAGGGGTGGACAAGGTCTACCACTACGACAACCCAACAAATCAATCTACAGGCAGGGAAAATCACTCCTAAATTCCTGCCCGGGCGGATGAATCCATACATTGTCAACAACAAACTTTGGCCACTTAACCCTTTGAGTGTGGCAATTTGCGTGTCTCTAGTGGCAGAGCGTGGCACTGCACCTGCCTTCTCACTCTGACTTTGTCAAAAGTAAGTGAGAAATTTCTGTTTTTTTTTTTTTTTTTAAATGTACTGATTTTTTGTTCATATAATTTGAAGATAAGATGATGAGGTACCTCTGTACAAAAAATGGTGTCAAAAAATTGAACCATTTTTTGTGTAAATACATCCAAAGTCCTGTTTTGATTGAGTTATGGAATTTAAAGAGATGTCGTGACATTATGCAAATTAGATGCATAAATTTATTCCTATCTGAAACTTTGGATCATATTTTACATTTTTCTAATTGACAGTAAGCCACCACTTTCAAGTTATAGCCTTGGAAATCTGAACTATTTTATTGACAAAAAATATTTACCACTCTTGACCACTAGGGGGTATGTCGCAGTTCTGCACCATACACAGTCAGAGGGTTAAGCACCAAATCCAAGACCCCATTTTCAAATGAGCTCATCACAATCAGAGCAAATTTTACCAAAACCCCATGGGACTTGTCTGGTACAATACGGTCACAGTAAGTCCATAAATAAGATCAAAATCAGGCCTATGTCTGAGAAATAACCGTTAGCTAACTATTAGCCTCAGGTACACTCCGCCACATTTCTCCAAACCAATCAGTTAACTGCATCAAAACTTCCAAAAAGAAAAAGGGTAAATTAAAACAAAATTATCCCTTAAACTAATCTTAAAGGCCGCTGTAAAATTCTAATCAACTTCAATCAACTTACTATTCTCAAATAGGACACACAAAACATCCAATACCATTAGCTTGAGCTAACAACTTCAAAATTCCAACTAAAGGTGATAAAATATCAAAGGGTTTAGAGTTCAATCTCAAAAAGAAATTGTTCCACCACTGAGAATATTTTTCATCTGTCACTCAGGTGTCTAAAAGAAAAAACAATAAGAATGCTGAGATTAAAATCAATCACTCCTATTTGTTTGCCAGGATGATGGCCCTCCTGTTTTTCAGTGTAGCCCTCTACCTAGCAATCACACCTACTGTCACCCAATCAGAACTAGGTAGAGCCAAGGCAAAATGTCAACAATCCTTTGGTGCATTCTCAGTAACAGTCTAATCGTTAGGACCTCTTGTTAACCTTAGCATGTCCACTGTTAACTCGGTCAACACCGCTACACCGAAACACCATGTAGTTGAACCACAAACCATTACCAAAGCTTTTCAAGATACAGTGTTGATCTTGAATGTTTGCTCCAAAGCTTCAGTCAAGCTCAACAAGGTCTTGAACTTGTTGCTCTTCATGTTAAAGGTTGACTATGCTCACACACAGCTGGTGTCTATGTTACTCCCAGAGGTAGCTAGAAACATTAGCTTTTCAGTAAACACTTTAGCGATGAGCCTGATTTCACCTCATTTTGCCCCTTTTTCAGTAGTGACAAATTTACTCTTTGTTTCCATTCAAAGAACAATGAAGACATTCCATGTTCACCCAGTTTTCCTGGGGAAAGGTCCCAAACACCCTTTGGCTAAGACATCTGTGGAACCATGGTTTACTCCAGCTAAATCAATCCAATCTGAACCACCTTCATTTATCTCAATATCACTTAGCTGACAAATTTACCTCAAGTACGTAAAAATTACATACTTTTTATTTTTGTACTTTGGTACACACAATTTTCTTTTTGTACTTAGGCACCAAGAATTTTTGAGTCTTTGCATGCATATACAGCATATTTTAGTATATTTTTGACAATTATACAATTTTTATATTTGTCCACATTCAAATTATTTTTGAAGATTTTGAGAAGTTTGTTTTTTTGTAAACCAAACGCAAAGATCTATATTCAGGAATAGATTCTGTTTACAAGCTATTCAATTCAACTTTATTTATATAGCGCCATTTCACAACAACAGACATCTCATAGCACTTTCAACTGTAGGGGAAACCCCCACAATTGCAGAAAGACCCCAGCAATCAGGCAATCCCCTGTGAGCAAGCAGTTGGCAACGGTGGAGAGGAAAAACTCCCTTTTAACAGGAAGAAACCTTCAGCAGAACCAGGCTCGGGGAGGGGCAGTCATCTGCTGCGACTGGCTGGGGGTGGTGGGGGTGGTGAGGGGACAGAGAAGACAAAAAGAACAGACATGTTGAGAGCAAACAGCACGATAGGGACTTAATCTATGGGAGAAAACAAACAGATGTTAATGACCAGCAAAAATATTTCATTGAGAGTGAAGAAAGGAGTGAAGCCCAGTGCATTATTGGAGGTGCCCCAGCTGTCTAAACCTATTAGCAGCATAACTAAGGGAGGGTTCAGAGGCACATGATCCCTCCCTAATTACAGGCTATATCAAAAAGGAAGGTTTTAACCCTATTCTTAAAAACAGAGATCGAGTCTGACTCCCGAATCCTGATTGGCAGCTGGTTCCAAAGGAGAGGAGCTTGATAACTGAAGGCTCTGCCTCCCATTGCATTTTTTGGAGATTCTAGGTATTACAAGTAATCCTGCATTTTGGGAGTGTAGTGCTCTGTTAGGATAATAGGGTAGTATCAGATATTTTAAATAAAAATGGGCCTGATTATTTAACGCTTTGTAAGTGAGAAGAAGGATTTTAAACTTAATTTTAAACTCTATGGGAAGCCAATGATGGGAGGCCAGAACCAGAGAGATATGATCTCTCTTTCTAGTATCTGTTAAAACTCTTGCTGCAGCATTTCGGATCAGCTGAAGACTTTTTAAAGATGTTTTAGGACAACCTGATAATAAAGAGTTACGATAATCTAATCTAGAGCTAACAAAAGCGTGGCTCAGTTTCTCAACATCACTCTCAGACAAGATGCTCCTAATCTTGTCAATACTGTGCAAATGATAGAAGGCAGTCTGGGAAACAAATTTAATAAGCTAGTGCTTATGCACTAGTGTGGAGAGAGGAATAATCAGGCCGAGTGTTCAGAGCAGATGAAACTTTATTCTTCTCCTTCTCACATCCACCAGAATCCAAAACATTAAAAACACAGGTTGCAGGCACTCTCTTTTATATTAACACTCCTCTGCTACCTGAGGTGCTGTATTAACATATCAACTCCCCATGACAATTCCCCTTGTCCCCCAGCACCTTTGATCTGCCATGCCCTTCAGTCTGAGGGAAAACTACTGAGGGAAAACTACTGAGTGGCTCTCTCCCCCCTCCCCCCAAGACTCTCAGACTGAGCCTTAACGCTCATGTCCTTTGGGCTTTAGCCTCCGTCCATAGCTGCTGTAACGGGGGTCTTCGGCTCCGAGGTGCTGCTGTGCCGATGGGGGGTTCCTGGGGGTGACGAACTTCGCTCCCACCATTTTGACTGACGCCCGCACTTCTGGGTGCACCAGGGAGTGAAACGACTCAAAAACGCAGCGGCGTCAAGCACGTGGGACCACCGGGCGCGGGCGGCCTGTGGAGATGTCACAGATTAGGGGGGCCCCCCGTCCTGCAGTACTCTGCTTTCCAGCCTTAACCCTGTTGGTCCAGACTGGAGCGTGCAAACGTCCGCATCGCCGATCTGCTCAGCGGCCATGGCCGTGTAATCTATCCCCATGTAGACTGGGGCCACTAATGCACGCGAGAGGCAGTCCGCCACCACGTTGAGTTTACCGGCCACATGCTGAATGTCAGTCGTAAACTCTGAGATTGCGGCCAGCTGTCTCTGCTGCCGGCCTGACCATGGTTCCGAAAACTTGGCCATTGTGTACGTTAGTGGCTTGTGGTCCACGAACGCAGTGAAGGTGCGTGCTTCCAGCCAGAACTGGAAGTGGCGTATGGCCAGGTGGAGAGCCAGTAACTCTCTGTCGAACACGCTGTATTTATACTCACTGTCGCGCAAAGACCTGCTAAAAAAAGGCGATCGGCTGCCAAGAACCGGCGACATGCTGCTCCACAATGGCCCCTATGGCCATGTCCGAGGCATCGGTAGTGAGCACTATCTGAGTCGCCAGGTCTGGGTGCGCCAGCAGTGCGGCGTTTGCCAGGGCTGTTTTAACCTCGGAAAACGTCTGCTCTCGCTCAGGAGTCCAGTCAACTCTGTCGACTGGTTTCTGTTTCTTCAGCGTGGTGTACAACGGCTGCATGAGCTGGGCTGTGCGGGGGAGCGGTTATAAAAGTTAACTATCCCCCAAACCTCCTGCAGCGCCCTGACCATCTGAGGCCGGGGAAAATCCGCCACTGCGCGCACCTTGTCCGAGAAAAGGTATTGCGCCCTCCGATGAGATGCGGTGGCCCAAAAAATAGATTCCCGTCACCCTGAACTGGCACTTCGCAGGGTTGATTATTAACGCGTGCTCCTCCAACCTTTGGAAAACTGTCCTATGGTGGGCTACATGTTCGTCCTTGGACGCACTGGCCACCAGGATGTTGTCCAGGTAGACGAACACAAACAGCAGATTGTGCAACACCGCATCCATCATGCGTTGGGATGTCTGCACCGCGCCCTTTAACCCAAAAGGCATGCGTAAAAACTCAAACAGACCAAATGGGGTTTTTACTGCCATTTTAGGTATGTCTTCAGCGTGCACCAGGACCTGGTGGTAACCGTGGACCAGGTCTATCTTGGAAAAAATGAGTGCCCCGGTGAGGTGAACGGAAATATCGTGAATATGCGGGATGGGGTAGCGGTCGTGCACTGTGGCGTTGTTTAATCTGCGGAAATCAACGCAAGGTCGCCACAATCCCTTGGCCTTAGGAACCATATGTAGCAGGGATGCCCATGGGCTGTTTGAGCGTCTGATGATGCCCAACTTTTCCAAGTTGGCAAACTCCTTGCGCACTATGGCCAGTTTAGCTGCGCCCAGGCGCCGAGTTCATGTGAAAACGGGTGGCCCCATGGTGGTAATGAAGTGCTCCACCCCGTGTTTGGTGACGGTCGCCGAAAATGTCGGGACCGTGATTCCTGGGAACTGGGTGAGTAGTGTATGGAACTTACCCCCTAGCACTGTGACGTTGGCTAGTGTTGTGGGCCCGGCTCCTCGAGCTGTACAGGGGAGAGAATCAAAAGACATTGCGTTAATCAGGCGTCTGTTAGCAACATCGACTAGTAGTCCGTGTGCACACAAAAAATCAGCGCCTAAAATGGGGAAGCTGCATGCCGTTATGACGAATGTCCATTGGTATATACAGCTGTGCAAGGATACAGTCAGTGTCCTCTGACCAAAAGTCTTAATGTCTGAGCCGTTTGCGGCCGTCAGTTTGGGGCTGCTAGTTCCCGCCAGCCAGTTGGCATAGGACGGCAGGATGAGGCTCTTTTGGGAGCCGGAGTCCATGAGAAACCATCTTCCCGAGCATGAGTCTGTCACATAAAGCAGCTTGCTAGCTTCACAGGCGGTTGCAGCTACCACCGACTGCTGGCCCTGGCGTTTCCCAATCGCTTGAATTGGCACGGTGGCACGCATCGGCGTGCGTCCTCTCCAAAACGGCGGTGGTAGACACAGAGCGTGTCTCTCCGGTGCTTTTTGGCCTCTGCTGCAGCCACGGTCGCTGGCTCCTCACTTCCGCTGGCCGTCTCACTGGGTTCCGACGCCGCTGCGTTCACTGTGAGGGCTCTGGTGGTGAGGATGATCCAATCTGCCAATCTGCTAAAGCCTGGTAGTTGCGCGCGGCCAGCAGCGGCGAATTGGCAAGGACCGCCCTGGCCGCTGTCGGGAGGTTCTGGAGGAAAAGGTGGGCAAAGAGGAAATGCCCGTCATCTGTGCCCATCAACGCCAACATCTTCTCCATCAATTCGACCGCCAACCTGTCTCTCAAGTCGGAGCGCGTCAGGAGCCTCTCCACTCTCACAGTCCGAGAGCGTGTAGCGCCGGGTCAGCGCGGTTTTGAGAGCACCGTATTTGTCGCGGGCTGCAGGCTGTTGGAGCAGGCTCACCACCTGCTGGGTTGTGCGTGCGTCCAGTGCTGCAACCACGTAGTAGTCTCTGGTGTCATCTGCCATCATTCCCCGGAGCGCGAACTGGGCCTCGGTGTGAAGGAACCAAGACTTCGGGTCGTGCAGCCAAAAATCTGGGAGTTTGACCGAAAAGGCGCACGCATTGCTGGCACTTCCTGTCTGGGTCATCTCCGGGGTGTTCGCCTCGCGTTCCATTGTGCATCAAGGGTCACCAATGTGGAGAGAGGAATAATCAGGCCGAGTTTTCAGAGCAGATGAAACTTTATTCCTCTCCCTCTCACATCCACCAGAATCCAGAACATTAAAAACACAGGTTGCAGGCACTCTCTTTTATATTAACACTCCTCTGCTACCTGAGGTGCTGTATTAACATATCAACCCCCATGACAATTCCCCTTGTCCCCCAGCACCTTTGATCTGCCATGTCCTTCAGTCTGAGGGAAAACTACTGAGTGGCTTCCCACACTAGCTTATTAAATGTCAATGATGTATGCTAACAGTTCTGATGTCCATAAGCACAAAAGCTCGTGCTTATGGACATCAGAACCGTTAGCTCAGCAGTTGAGTCAAGGGACTTCCATTGGAACCAGCTGCCAAGGATGTGTACCAATGCTCACCGAAGCACACCATTGATACAGAGGGTGGAAATATGTAGCATCAACCCCTTTGGGTAACCAAGTTATAAAATCAATCTTCACTTTAAAGAAATTGTTTCACCCATAAGTCTGGTCATGAACTGCTTCTCTCACCCAAGGACCAGAGTTGTACCACGACCCATCGGCCATAAAGTGGACGTTAACCCTTTAAGTGCCCAGATTAAATGGACGGGTCACACGCCCCCAGTGGCACAGTGCAGCAACTGCATGTGTCAACTTATTGACATCCCCCGGCTATGTGAATATGAAAATATATGTTGGTTTTTTTACATTTTATTAATTTTCTGGTTCATATTGTCATGGCATGTTAAAATCGTGACAGCTCACATGCACGATACCAAACACAGGATGGAACCACACTGAGGGGCACATCTGACAGTTTTATTAATGGCAAAATAATAGTGCACAGCTACAGAAACAGTCACTCACCAGAGGAAATGGACCTGTGGAGTGAAGACGAGAGCCGTGAGCTGAGGAGCAGAGTAAGGGGAAAATGGGTGAGCCAAATTGCCACTTACTTGGGAAATCCAGGGATGACTGGCAGGACCCAGGGGGGAATAGACGAACCAGTAGGGTAGGAGGGGGAATGGAGCTGATGGTGCCTGACCGGGGAGAAAGCGCGCGCAGTCCTGGCGAAACACCTACACGATGGCAGCAACCTGGGAAGAAGAAGAGAGATGGTTAACGATGTGTTAACGATCACAATTAAATAAAGCAAGTCTGAACACAGGCAGTATACCCAGACGAGCCAGCGTAGACTGCGCAGAGGGAACCTCCTTAAGTATGCTGGCTGATGAGCGGGCGCAGGTGTCTCTTCTGCCTCAGGTGCAGTGATGAGTTGATGAAGGTGAGACTGGAGGGGAGGGCCAATGCTCATGACACATATGCTTTGAAGATTAGATAAAACCCCTGTAGACAAACCGGCATAAAAAAATGGGCCATTCTTTACGTAAATGTGTCCAAAGTCTACTTTTGAGTGAATTACGTAATTTATATAGCTGCCGTGACATTATGCAAATTAGATCTGTAAATTTATTCCTGTCTGAAACTTTGGATCATATTCTACATCTTTCTATTTGACAGTAAGCTATTATATCTTGTAACTTTCAAGTTATAGGCTTGGAAATCTGAACTATTTTATTGACTTTTTTTTTTTTTACCACTCTTGACCACTGGGGGGGGGGGGGGCTTGACCACCCTTTAAGCGTTCCTGTCGCCATATGGTGCCTAGGGCAGTTAAAGGGTTTATCCCTTCTCCAGGACTTAGTCATTCTCCCTTTTCTCTATTTGGCAAAGGAATGCCCCAAATGACAGATTTATGGTTGATATAGTCCAGACGGGGAGGTCAAGATTCTTCATTAAGCAACCAGACACTTTTACAGTGCCATCTGGTGGATGGCTAAGGACAATTTTTTTTTTCCTCTCTCTCTCCCTGCAATGGAATTTCTGAGTTATGGACAAATTAATTAATTCATATTCTTTCTCTCAGGACAGCATACGCTACTAAAAGCATGGCTGACCCCTGTGTTGGACAATTGTGGTTTGAAATGCTTTTATTGATATGATTTGATATGTGTTGCTTTATTTTCAGGATGAAATTATTTTTTGCATGCTTACTATCACAAATTACTTGCTATCACAGTTACAATGTAGACACATTGTTTGTTCTGTTATTATTAAGTAGAATATCTTTGTCACTCAAGTTTAAATAATTTATACTTTATTCAGCAGCATATGTGTGTGCAGGAGGATTTAACTTTCCATATCAAGTTTCTCTCATATTGAATCTCTCCCCTACTCTTTCTGCGGTGAGACCCACATAGCTGAACTTTGAAATGACCAATGGGCCTACAGGCTCCACTGCATCTCCTTTTAAGGTCAAGTTTATGACTTCTGTTGAACAGGAGATTCCATGTATTTGGTCCAGCTCAAGTTTCATGAAAGTCAGTGAAATTCTGCCACACTCGGAAAAAAACTGCCCTTTTGCTGAGTTTTTGGGCGTTAGTCAAGCTGTAAGGCACATTTTCTGCTCTTTCCTTTCTTTTTCTATTTTCAAGTAGGCCCAGAGTTCCCATGCTCTGTGAAAACTCTCTCTTTTCTTTAAAGTTCACTTTTACTTATTTTAATCCTTTTCTTTAAATAACCGTGCAAGAAGATTTTGTTTGATTTTTTCGAAGCTTAAACCAACTCATTCAAGCCACATACATTGGAAGAAATGGATCTGTGGGGTGTTTTTGTCCCTATTTGACTTTCTGATTGGACCTTGTACAATAAACAAATTCCTTCTTCAGTGCATAAGAGAGACCTCGCCCAGCTTTGCTGAAGAGTCAGCCGATGTAATCTTGGAAACAGGCTGTAACAGTGGAAAAGAATCTGTTTGCCAGTTCTTCCATCAAAATCCATGCCCGTCCAGATGGAGCAAGATCCAAATGGACCGCCTGCTGCCACGGGACACAAGATGACTCTGCTAGGCTGATGGTCTGTTGTTTAATTTAAAGTGCTGATGACACATTTTTGACTTCCTCTATTTTTTCAACACATAATACAATATGACAAAATAGGTTGGTCTGTGCAGTTCTATGTCAAACAGGCTTTTTTTTCACGCAAAAATCCGACGTTTTCATGAGTGCCATATCACCAATTACGTCAGTGGCTGGAAAACCCCTCTGTCATGTAGTCATGTCATCGGGAGAACACAGCGCTTGGCTGCTCATTGTACAGACAGGATGGAAGCGATTGAAAACATCCACGATGGTTCCAGCACACGTAGTCTGGAATTGGTTTGTGTTGTCCAATCTTCTGACGATTATAGTTCCAAAGAATTGGATGACAATGAAGAATCTGGGGGCATCAGACTGTAAAGGTTTGAGCCGTGCCAAGCGGGCATTGTGCCAAGCGAGTCGCACTCAAAGAGTGACAGTGGAGATGCACACATGCCAGCCGCAGCAGCAGTGACAAACACAAGGCAGGGGAACACCAAATGCTATTCTTCTATTACAGATATTGCAACAAATTTTTTGTTCATAAATATAATTTATTTAAACCCAATTTTTCAATAAAATCATAGCAGTGCATTTTCTGTGGCTCAGGCATCGGGTTGATTATGGATGATATTTTGAGTTCTTGTTGTTTTTGTTTTGTACATGTGTTTTATGTGCATCTTGAGCCACTTTCAGTTGGGCACTGTCCAAGATTTGCCGGTCCAAACACACGTGCCCTCTCTCTTTGACAGTCAGCTGTTCATGGTTTGTGTGCATCATCTGCCGTGTTGTCAGCCAGCCAATATTGCCAACACTATCATGATGTGTTGGCCACTCCACACAGCCGTGGTTTTGTTGCGTCCCTTGAAGCGATGTTGGCCCTGGGGCGCAACCGTGGTTAACACGTCTCCTCCCCATGTTTGCTGGGCGATGTCAGCCCCAAACACCAACTGTAAGTGTTTCTGTTTATTTTGGTAAGTCTTCACCTTTTTGGGAACTATTGTCATCATTCTTATGTTCAATACATGTGCCGTGGTGAATTCTGCACGTAAATCCATTCATCATGACCATCCGTCCGCTCTTACGCAGGGCACAGACAGGGAGGATGAAATAACAAGAATTTATGTGCAGGGTTCACCACAGCACATTTAATACAGATAGACAGACAATTCCCTAAAAGGTGAAGACGTACAAAAAACACAAACACACTGATGGCATTCGGGGGCTGGCATCGCCCAGAGAACGAATGAGAGGAGATGTGTTAGCCACAGGTGCGCCCCAGAGCTGACATCGCTTCAAGGATGCACGAGAACCACAGCGAACATGGAGTGACTAACACATCGTGAGATTGCTGAAAATACTGGCAGACACACAGCACAGATGACTGGCAAACAGCCATGAAGTACACGCACTGCTGGTGATGGTGTGATGAGAAGTACCTGGGCGAGGACCAGGAAACATGATCAGCGGGAGGGGAATCAGCTGGTGATAATGAAAGAGGGGACATGGCCAGATCGGCAAGAGTCAGCATGTGATCAGAGAAAGTAGGTCAAAGCTGCACATAAATCCATTAATCCTTCCCCTCCTCGTGTGCTCCTCCTGCATAAAAGCACATGAGGAGGCTTATGACAGATGGAGCTGAAGCGTGATTCGTGGTCATTCACGCCTGGTGTTTATCTAAGCCTGCGACACAACGCGAAGGCACAGCCGTAAAATTAAACAAGAAACCAGAGAAACTGTGAGCTACAAAGCTGCTGTCATTCCAGTCAACAACACCGGTGTCTGTTCTCTCGCTTACATCATGGGGGTGCCGCCCTTAATTCGGTGGGCAGCACCACAGTCCAGTCAGCGGCTGCATTTTTTTGATGATACGGTGGGGCAAAAAAGTATTTAGTCAGCCACCAATTGGGCAAGTTCTCCCACTTAAAAGATGAGAGAGGTCTCCAATTTTAATCATAGGTATACCTCAACTATGAGAGACAAAATGAGAACAAAAAAATCCAGAAAATGACATTGTCTGATTTTTAAAGAATTTATTTGCAAATTATGGTGGAAAATAAGTATTTGGTCAATAACAAAAGTTCATCTCAACACTTTGTTATATACCTTTTGTTGGCAATGACAGAGGTCAAACGTTTTCTGTAAGTCTTCACAAGGTTTTTACACACTGTTGCTGGTATTTTGAGATGAGATGAGATGATGAGATTCAACTTTATTGTCATTACACATGTATGAATACAAGGTAACGAAACGTGACTTGGCATTTGGGCACGCTCTGCAGAGCGCATCCAAGGCAGGGGCAGCTGCTAGGCGCCAGTCATAAAGAAGAAAGGAAAAAAAAAAGAAAAGAAATGATATGACACAATAGGTGAGAGCAAAAAACATGTTTTATCAAATTGACGCTTAATGGGTAAGCGAAATTTTGATTGCAGGCAAAAAAAACCCTCAATGCATATTTAGCAAACATTTAGTGGACAAAAAAACTAAAAGACCAAAAGTCAGAGAGAGTCAGTGAATGGATGAGTGTAATTCAGTATTATGAATCAGTGTGTTCGTGTATGTTGAATGCAGGTGGGTGTTTATCAGTTACTGGAGGCAGCAAAATCTCTCCCAGCCGAGATGTTATGTCTTAGTGTCTGAAACTCGGAAGCATGTCCTTGAGGCATGGCAGATGGAAATTTCCTGAGCCAGTCACATGTCAATGAGAGTTCAGATGCAGTCCCAGTTTGTTTATGAAAGAGAAGCACAATCTTCTGTTTTGTCTTAATCCAGGAGGAAAAATAGACAACAGGGCATCGAATTCAAGGTCTGGTAGACACAGATCACAGAGCATAAATTTTCCATCTCATGCAATCCTGTGTCCATAATTTCCATACATAGGCTTTAAATCCATTCCTTGGAGGCACCAAAAACGACTCCAGATGTTTCCCTTCTAGAACATGGATAAACATGTCCGGTAGAGTCCATTCTCTCTACAATGCATGCCAGGTGGAAATTTCCATGTTAATCATTGCCGATAGTTAGTGCACTCCCCCGTCTAGTCAAATTGTTGAGAAGCAGCTATGCCGGGACCGCTTTTAATTAGCTCTTCCAGTTAATTTTTCGATACACCAGGAAAAACTCCAGAGCCAATCAGCAGAAAATCCTGTGATCCTAGCCAAAACAGGTAGATGTTTCCACATCCTCAGTCAAATTATGCAGACACATGCGTTCCAATCCATGGGTCTCTCCATAAGGGCTCCCCCTGGCCCGAATTTATATAAAATGTTGTTAATTTTATTAAAGCCGCTCACCAAATCCATTTTTTCGTTTGGATCAAGATTCAGCCAGAAGAACAGCGACGCAGACAAGACAGCAAGCTGGGATTCTCAGTTAGGGAGGGAAGGAGGGTAAAAGAGGGAGCAGCAAAGAAAGGCGTCTGTTCTCTCTGAAGAGCAGGAAGGAATTTGGCCCATTCCTCCATGCAGATCTCCTCTAGAGCAGTGATGTTTTGGGGCTGTCGCTGGACAATACGGACTTTCAACTCCCTCCAAATATTTTCTATAGGGTTGAGATCTGGAGACTGGCTAGGCCACTCCAGGACCTTGAAATGCTTCTTACAAAGCCACTCCTTCGTTGCCCAGGCAGTGTGTTTGGTATCATTGTCATGCTGAAAGACCCAGCCACATCTTCAATGCCCTTGCTGATGGAAGGAGGTTTTCACTCAAAATCTCACAATACATGGCTCCATTCATTCTTTCCTTTACACGGATCAGTCGTCCTGGTCCCTTTGCAGAAAAACAGCTTCAAAGCATGATGTTTCCACCCCCATGCTTCACAGTAGGTATGGTGTTCTTTGAATGCAACTCAGCATTCTTTCTCCTCCAAACACTACAAGTTGAGTTTTTACCAAAAAGTTCTATTTTTGTTTCATCTGACCATATGACATTCTCCCAGTCCTCTTCTGGATCATCCAAATGCTCTCTAGCAAACTTCAGACGGGCCTGGACATGTACTGGCTTAAGCAGGGGGACATGTCTGGCACTGCAGGATTTGAGTCCCTGGCGGCGTAGTGTGTTACTGATGGTAGCCTTTGTTACTTTGGTCTCAGCTCTCTGCAGGTAATTCACTAGGTCCCCCCGTGTGGTTCTGGGATTTTTGCTCACCGTTCTCGTGATCATTTTGACCTCACAGGGTGAGATCTTGCGTGGAGCCCCAGATCGAGGGAGATTATCAGTGGTCTTGTATGTCTTCCATTTTCTAATAATTGCTCCCACAGTTGATTTCTTCACACCAAGCTGCTTACCTATTGCAGATTCAGTCTTCCCAGCCTGGTGCAGGTCTACAATTTTGTTTCTGGTGTCCTTTGACAGCTCTTTGGTCTTGGCCATAGTGGAGTTTGGAGTCTGACTGTTTGAGGTTGTGGACAGGTGTCTTTTATACTGATAACAAGTTCAAACAGGTGCCATTAATACAGGTAACGAGTGGAGGACAGAGGAGCCTCTTAAAGAAGTGAGAGCCAGAAATCTTGCTTGTTGGTAGGTGAGCAAATACTTATTTTCCACCATAATTTGCAAATAAATTCTTTAAAAATCAGACAATGTGATTTTCTGGATTTTTTTTTCTCATTTTGTCTCTCATAGTTGAGGTATACCTATGATGAAATTTGGAGACCTCTCTCATCTTTTAAGTGGGAGAACTTGCACAATTGATGGCTGACTAAATACTTTTTTGCCTCACTGTAACTAGTTTATGCAGACGTGGTTGTAAATATTATATTGATCATCGACAATGACTTTTGGGTTTACACAACATCCTAAAAATTGTCAAAATTGTGTCATCAGCCCTTTAAACTTAATTCTTCAGAGTAATCCTGGTGTAAGTTCTTTAAACTTAGTTTTATGCAAACTCCCATCAGAATTTCAAAATGCATTTTGTTCTTTCATTAATTTTTGTTCTTTTTCAGAGTACCACCGATTTTCCATTTTTCTAGATAATGTACTCATCATTTTCTTCATAAAATTGCATCCACTTTTCTTGACCAATGCTATTTTATGGTTTTCCAATTTCCAGTATATTGCCAAGTTAAACTATGGTTTATTTGGTTCCACAAATGTTTGATTCACATGTGATACTCAGTAATTCAATAACCATCTATGATGCCCATGAAAAATGTTGATCTGTTGTAAAGTTATCCAGATGTGTTAATCTATTCTGACATTTCTTATTAAAGTACTTTAAGACGTACTGTATGGGAGTTATTCTTTGATTTCATGTCCATCTTCTTGATTATAAGCAGACAAGAACTCACAAGGGATTTTTTTTAAACTGATTCATCATGATTCATCATGGTACAAATAAAGAATTGTTAATAACTCATAGCCCCAATGAGCTATGAGTGTAATGAAAGGAAATCTTCATTCCTACTCGCATTCATATTTACATTAATACTTGTACCAACAATTAAACACCTATAAACCCATAAATCTAAAACCACTACAATAGTTTACAGTATCCAAAAAATGTCCTAAAGAGGACATTTTTTAGAGGCGAGGATGGTGGCACCTCTTCTGCAGTCCCTCCCCATGCAGGACACACTGATTGCACTCAGGAGCTCATTTAGCGGTAGGCTGTGCCATCCTCGGTGCACGATGGAGTGGTTCTGCAGGTCCTTCCTACCTATGGGTGTCAGACTTCATAACCGAACCAGGGCTGTTCATACAGGTCATACTGAATGTATTAAACGTAACAACCTTGCACAGTAAAAATTGTCCCCTCCAGTATACACCTAGGACAATAACAATCATTACTGAGGGTGGCAAAAACAATGTGATTCAAATACGAAATATACTGTCTGGGTAAATATTCATATTCTGCAGGGTAACTTAACAAACCGTAATGCTGTTTATTTCATCTAGTTGCAATGTTCCTGCACTGTGTATATATCTGTGTACATATGTATATTCATCTACTAATTTGGCAAACCAGTACTTATTAGCTTATTAACTATTGCTCTGAATGATGCTATCCCATTGCTGGTGTAATCCTGGAATTTCACCATTGTGGGGCTGATAAAGGCTTATCTTAAAGCTGTCCCACTTCACTATTTATAAAGTGCAGGGGCAGAATGTGAACATAGACAACCAGTGGATTCAATTACTGTCACTGGATGGACTGAAAATGCAACACACAATGCAGACCAAAGAGATCTGACAACAAAATGTAAACTCACTAAATCTATCTCTAAGATGATACAGAAATAATTGCTTTTGATTAGAAAGTTTTTAGACTGTAATGAGCATCCACATGACAGAATTAAAATTAATATTCTTTTTTTTGTGAATCCTTGTGTAGAGATCAACCCGAAACACTGTCAGCATATACAATGGTGTGAAAAAGTGCTTGCCCCCTTCCTGATTTCTCTCTTTTTTTTTTTTTTTTTGGTATGTCACAATTAAATGTTTCAGATCAAACAAATTTAAATATTAGACAAAGATAACAAGTTTTCTTTTGCCTTCATGTTGCAATTGTAGCAAGAATACTGATGAACCAGAGACTGGACCTCCCAGACACAGGTGTCTTTACTTGACAGACATTAACTGCACTCAGGTGATGTCCATTTCACTAATTGGGAGACTGCAGGAGTTAACTAGCTGGACCTCTGTTGAATTAAGTAAGTCACTTTAAAGGGGGTGAATACTTATGCAATAATTTACTTTACCTTATATACAGTGGTGTGAAAAAGTGTTTGCCCCTTCCTGATTTCACATTTTTTTGTATGTTTGTCACACTTAAATGTTACAGATCATCAAACAAATTTAAATATTCGACAAAGACAACGATGTGGCGTCCATAATTGTGACTTTATGTGACTCACATAGATGCATGCTTGAATTCAGCCTAGAGAGACTTTAAGCTGGCAATGTGGATTGACATCACACCTCAAGAGGACAATGCGTCTGGACCACCTATGGCTTGGAAGAAAGGAGAGGATCGCCCGCGTCTGACCATCTGGGGTCAGACAGGAGAACAGAAGGACTCTGGAGTTTTATGATGCAAAGGGAAGGATGTGAATTGATTGTGTGACTTGATATGTGATGTATTAGTGGAGGTATGAGTATAAATGTATGAGAGTGACTTTGTTCTCCCTCTTATTACTCCGATCGAGAGAGAGAACGTAGGATGTGAGAGAATTAAAGCAGATACTGGAAAGACACCCAGTCTCGTCAATTCTTGACTCCTACACTGGTGACCTACGAATGAATCTGAGCACGCTGACGCTGGAAGACAGCTTTGTGATCGACATGGAAGAGCGGGGAGACAGCCGCTCAGACCCGGATTCACCGGGACATGCCCGCAGGGGCACAAGCCTGATTAAACTCCCCGAGTTTTGGCAAGACGACCTGCACTCATGGTTCCAGCACGTGGAGTCGCGTTTCCTACTTGGGAGAGTATCAGCGGACGACATTAAGTTTCATAATGTCATCGCGAGACTTGACGGCCGCACAGCTTGGTGTGTGCGAAGCCTGGTGCAGCAGCCACCCGCTGCTGGCAAATACGACGCGCTGAAAGCCACCCTCATCAGGAGCTTCGTGCCATCGCCCGAGGCAAGGGCCAGGCAGCTACTGGACCTGCGCGACAGAGGTGGACGCAGGCCGACTGTCCTCATGGAGGACATGCTACAGATGATCGGGACGGACAAAGACGCGATCCTCTTCAAGCACATCTTCCTGAGGACCCTCCCAGCGCACGCAAGAGGTCCTCTGTCCAGCAGACGATGTGTGAACCAGCAGGACTTCCGCGAGCTGGCCCAGGAGGCGGAGCGGCTCCTCAATGCCTGCGACGAGCAAGAGACTTCCGTGGCAGCGGCAGACCTCGGCGTGGCGGCCGGGGGCAGTGTGGAGCCAGAGGCAGCAGAAGCCACCCCAGCAACGACGGCGGCGGCGAGATCCCGAGGCAGGGGAGATGACAGCCTCTGCTATTACCATCGACGCTTCACTGGGAAGGTGCACAGATGCATCCCGCCGTGCAGTTTCAAAAAGCGGGGAAACGACCGGGCCAGGAGTCATTAGCAGCTTCCACTCTCGGCGAACGGAACAAGCTGCTTTATCTGACAGACGCGGGCTCCGGGCGGCAATTCCTCGTGGACACCGGAGCCCAGAGGAGCTTCATCACCGCGACTTATGCAGATCGTGTGGCTGGACCCCGCGGAGACGGAGCAACAGTGGCCAACGGCTCCAGCATCAAGACATACGGAGAAAGAACCTTGTCTCTGTCCTTCCACGGCCGCGCTTATGAGTGGAACTTCATTGTAGCGGCAGTGAGCTTCAATATGTTAGGTGCTGATTTTCTGTGTTCACATGGTTTGTTAGTTGATCTGGCCAACAGATGTCTAGTAAATGCACTCTCTTTCTGTTCTATCCCTTGTGCAGCTCGGGCGTCCCCGCCGCCAGTACAGACCAACGTCGCCGCAGCAGGTGGTAAGTTTCACACTCTCCTACACCAGTTTCCAGCACTCACAGTTCCCACTTTTTCAGCTAAGGTGGCGAAACACGGGGTGGAGCACTTCATAACCACGAGTGGCCCACCAGTTCTTGCTAAAGCTCGGCGGCTGGATGCAGCTAAGCTCTCCGTGGCACAGGAGGAGTTCGCCAACCTGGAAAGGTTGGGCATAGTCCGCCGCTCGAAGAGCGCCTGGGCTTCCCCCCTGCACATGGTACCTAAAGCTGACGGCTCGTGGAGATCTTGTGGTGATTACCGCAGGTTGAACAATGCCACAGCACAGGACCGCTACCCAATTCCGCATATCCAGGATTTTTCCGTGCACCTAGCAAAAGCGCGCATTTTTTCTAAAATAGACCTGGTCCGCGGTTATCATCAGGTATCGGTCCGACCAGAGGACATTCCCAAAACAGCGGTAATATCCCCATTCGGACTTTTTGAGTTTTTACACATGCCTTTTGGCCTTAAAGGCGCCGCACAAACCTTTCAACGGATGATGGATGCAGTGCTGCGCGACCTTCCGTTTGTTTTCGTCTACTTGGACGATATTTTAGTAGCCAGCGCCTCCGAGGAGGAACACGAAAAACACCTCACTACAGTTTTTCAAAAGCTGGAAGCACACGGGTTGATAATCAACCCGGCCAAGTGCCAGTTTGGCGCAGCACAAATTGATTTTCTGGGGCACCGTGTCTCACCAGAGGGAGCAGTCCCTCTGCCAGCTAAAGTGCGCGCAGTGGCTGAGTTTCCCCAGCCACGGACGGTGAAAGCATTGCAGGAATTTTGGGGGATGGTAAATTTTTATAACCGTTTCATTCCCCGGGCAGCGCAACTCATGCAGCCGTTATACACCACGCTTAAAAAACAGAAGCCTACCAATGTGATCGAATGGTCCCCGGAGCGGGAGCGCGCGTTCACAGAGGTAAAAAAAGCACTCGCTGACGCAGCACTGCTGGCACACCCAGACCCGGCAGCTCGCATGGCGCTAACCACAGACGCGTCAGAGGTAGCAATAGGGGCCGTGGTAGAGCAGCAGGTCGCCGGAGTTTGGCAACCTCTCGCCTTTTTCAGCAGGTCCTTGCGCGAGGCCGAGCAGAAATACAACGCATTTGACAGGGAACTCCTGGCGCTCCACTTGGCCATTCGCCATTTCCAGTTCTGGCTGGAAGGGCGGCGTTTCACCGCGTTTGTCGACCACAAACCGCTCACTTTTGCAATGTCCAAAACTTCAGAACCGTGGTCAGGGCGGCAGCAGCAGAGACAGCTGGCCGCAATTTCGGAATTTACCACCGATATTCAGCACGTGACCGGTAAACTCAATGTGGTGGCAGACTGTCTGTCATGCGCGGTAACAGCACCCGTCCGCGCGGAGCAGGAGTGCGCGGCCGAATACCCAGAGCGCGGTAACAGCGCGGACCCGCATGCGGCTCCGGTCCACGTGGGAATAGATTATGCAGCCATGGCAGCGGAGCAGAGCGAGGACGCGGACGTGCGCGCGCTCCTGTCTGGACCAACAGGGTTAAGGCTGGAGCGCAAAACTTTACAAACCGGTTCACCCCCTCTAATCTGTGATGTATCCACCGGGCGCGGTCGCCCGGTGGTACCGGCCACGTGGCGCCGTCGCGTTTTTGACGTTGTGCACTCCCTAGCGCACCCGGGAGTACACGCTTCGGTGAAAATGGTAGCAGAGAAGTTTGTTTGGCCCAGCCTGCGCAAGCATGTGAAGGAGTGGGCTAAAGCCTGCATGGCTTGCCAGCGGGCCAAAATCCACAGGCACACCAAGGCACCCTTAGAACCATTTCACATTCCGGCTAAGAGGTTCGACCATGTGCATGTGGACCTCGTGGGCCCTCTACCGCCATCACAAGGGTTCACACATCTCTTGACGATGGTGGACCGGACCACACGTTGGCCGGAAGTGGTCCCGTTAACATTGACCACAGCGGCAGAAGTGGCTCGCGCCTTTTTAACAGCCTGGGTAGCGCAGTTTGGGGTTCCGTCAGATATTACATCCGATAGGGGACCTCAATTTGCGTCGGAACTGGTCAGCAGTGGCCAGCGGCTTAGGAGCGGCAGTACATCACACTACCGCTTATCATCCCCAGACCAACGGTTTATGCGAGCGTTTTCACAGGTCTTTGAAGGCAGCCCTCAGAGCGTCGCTAACGGACACAGATTGGGTAAACAAACTACCATGGGTTTTATTGGGGTTGCGTTCGGCACCCAAAGAGGACCTAGATGCCTCACCAGCAGAATTGGTGTTGGCGCAACCTCTCAGGCTGCCCGGCGAGTTCTTGCCAGACCATACGGCACCAGGGCCCCCCCGGTCCGGGGACCTCTGAGTAACACGGGAGCAGAAATGCTCCCGGGCCCCGCTCATCACACTTTTCCACGTGTTTTCGTGCCCAAAGCTTTACAAAACGCAGAGTTTGTTTTTGTCAGGCACGACGCTCAGCGTCACAGCCTCCGCCCATCTTACGACAGTCCATTTCGAGTGCTGGAGACCGGGGAGAAATATTTTATGCTAGATTTGGGGGGCAGGAGGGAGACGATCAGTATCGATAGATTAAAGCCTGCTTTTGTGTTGCATAACGAGTCTGTACGGCCGGCGGGCGCGCCTCGACGCGACAGGTCTCCCAGGGGACGGCCCCCGGAAACCCCCACAAGGGGCAAATAACCCTTCTCCCCCTCATTCCACAGATTCACAGCAGGACGGCCCAGCACAGGCTGTGAGACCTGCGTACAGCAGATTCGGGATAAGATTGAAGCCTAGACTACAGGCAGAGTGATGTGGTTTTTGATCAGACTGTTAGATTGTGCTGTAAGATTCTGCAGGGGGGGGGGAACGTATGCTGTATGACCATTACGATACTGTAGGTGTATGTCCAGTCTTTCACGTGGGAGGGGGAGTGATGTGGCGTCCATAATTGTGACTTTATGTGACTCACATAGATGCATGCTTGAATTCAGCCTAGAGAGACTTTAAGCTGGCAATGTGGATTGACATCACACCTCAAGAGGACAATGCGTCTGGACCACCTATGGCTTGGAAGAAAGGAGAGGATCACCCGCGTCTGACCATCTGGGGTCAGACAGGAGAACAGAAGGACTCTGGAGTTTTATGATGCAAAGGGAAGGATGTAACTGAATTGTGTGACTTGATTGTGTGACTTGATATGTGATGTATTATTGGAGGTGTGAGTATAAATGTATGAGAGTGAGTTGTCTCCCTGTTAACTCAGAGGTCACTTGACTGCGGCCTCTCATCTATTACATGGTGATGCCACAATACCTGAAGAGTGCACCTGACATGGTTTCACTGACCGCTTTACCATAAAAGAAGTCAAAGGTGACCCTTTTTAACTGACCTTTACTGGTGGCAGTGTATGCCAGGGAAGGAATCAAACACATCCGACATGGTTGACAGAGTTTAAGATCTACAGGTCACTCTCCTCAATACATGCATTGTGGACTGATGGGGAGACGTAGGTCCAGGTTACCACTGAGTGCTGGGACACCGAAACTATATTTCCATTTACCTATCTTCATTTTCTTTATTAATCCGCTCATATAACGCCCTAGAGGTATATGCTGGGCTAGGAATCAAACACACCCCGGATCCAATCTTGCACACTCCATTGCTCTCTCCATCCAGCTGTCTCTTCACACTGGTGCTGGAGTGTCGTCAGAAGGGGAAACAGAGACAAACCACGCTGCTTACTCTCCATAATACACTCGTTGTGGAGTGTCGTCAGATGGGGAAATGTACATGTATGGTGCTGGAGGAATCATGCGTACCCCGACCGGACAGCAGCCAAGTGGAAAGGTAAAGCCTGATTTAAGCCCTTCTGTTGAGCTTATGCGCTCTGTGTTCACAGGAACATATTGTGAAAATTGGCGGCCCCTATCCTCATTCAGTGCAGCCCGCCAGTCCATTTTGAAAAGTCTATTATTTATTTATATCACATTTGATCATATTTGAAACTGCATTCTTAAATTCATGGATGTAGTGAAGGAGGACATGGAGAGGGTTGGTGTTACAGACGAAGATGCAAGGGATAGAGTAAGATGGAGACAGATGATATGCTGTGGCGACTCCTAAAGGGAGCAGCCAAAAGAAGAGGAAGAAGTTACTACAGCTCTAAGCATCACCTTTATTCTTGAAAATTGGTACCAAAACATGTCTTCTCCACTCCTCAGGCATTCTTGCTTTAACAATCTGGTTAAACAGTCCACTGTCATCTCCTAAACGTCATCTGGACCAACCGCTTTTCCATTCTTCATCCTCTTCAAAGCTGCTCTCACTTCCGCCTTGCTAATCCTCAGGACTTCCTCGTTCACTATCTTTCCTTCAACCATCCTCCTCTCTCTCTCATTTTCTTTATTCATCAACTCTTCAAACAACTCCTTCCACCTTGTCAACACACTCTCGTCATTTGTTAGTATATTACCATTTCTGTCCTTAATCAACCTAACCTGCTGTACATCCTTTCCAGCTCGATCTGCCTAGCAAGTCAGTACAACTCCTTTTCTCCTTCCTTAGTGTTCAACCTCTCATACAGCTCACTATATGCCTTTTCCTTTGCCTTTGCCACCTCTCTCTTTGCCATGTGCCTAGATTTCAAATACTCTTGTCTACTTTCTTCATCTCCCTGAATATTCCACTTTTTCTTTGAGAACCTCTTCCTTTGGATACTTTCCTGTACCTTCTTATTCCACCACCAAGTCTCCTTGTCTTCCTTCCTCTGTCCACTGGATACACCACATACCTTTCTACCAGTTTCCCTCAATACTTTTACTGTACTTTCCCAGTCATCTAGTAATTCTTCTCTACCACCCAGAGCCTGTTTCAACTCCTTCCTGAACTCTGTGCGATCTTCTTCCTTCTGTAACTTCCCCACTTAATGTTTGGCTCTGCCTTCACCGTTTTCCTCTTCTTGCTTTGCAAAGTCATCCTACTGTAGTGGATTTAGAATAATGGGTTTATACTGTAGGTGTTTTATTGTTGGTACAAGTATTAATGTAAATATGAATGTGAGTCGGAATGAAGATTTCCTTTCATTACACTCATATCCTCGTAGGAAACCAGTCCAGATAATGGATGATTTTATTAACAATTCTTTATTCGTACCAATGATGAATCAGTCTCAAAAAAAACAAAACAAAAAAAAAACCCTTGTGAGTTCTTGTCTGCTTATAATTAAGAAAACGGACATGAAATCAAACAATAACTCCCATATGTCTTTCAATAGTTTAATAAGAAATGTCAGAATAGGTTAACACATTCAGATGATTTTAAAGCAAAGAATTCAACATGTATCATGGACATCATAGACGGTTATTGAGTTACTGAGAATAACCTGTGAATCACCTGTGAATCAAGCATTTGTGGAACCATATAAACCATAGTTTAACTTGTCAGTATACTGGAAATTGGAAAACCATAAAATAGCAGTGGTTAAGAAAAGTGGAAGCAATTTTATGAATAAAACGATGATTAAACTATTCATAAAAATGAAAAATTGGTGTTACTCTGAAAAAGAACATAAATTAATGAAAGGACAAAATACATTTTGAAATTCTGATAAGAGTTGCATGAAACTAAGTTAAAAGAACTTATACCATGAATATTCTAAAGAATTAAGTTTAAATTAAACAACAGACCGGGGCGCAGTGGGCAGTGGGCTGCACGGTGGCGCAGTGGTTTAGCACTGTGGCAGCACAGTTTTACCCTCGGCCGGGGGACCGCGAGGATCATGAGATCGTGGGTTCGATCCCAGCCCCCGACCAACAGTGAGCTGTGTGGAGTTTGCATGTTCTCCCCGTGTTGCGCGGGTTTACTCCGGGATTTCTCCGGTTTCCTCCCGCACACCAAAAACATGTAGGTTTAGGGCGCTCGCGCACGCAGCAACCAGCAGCCGATGGCTTGTCACCAGACTGCAAACCAAGTCTACCTACGGGTACAAATAAGTAACAAAAAAAAAAAAAACATCAGCCAAGCAGAATCGTTGTATCCCAGTGGGTAGCAGGCGGTCCATTGGATTCTGTTTCAACTAGACTGGCGTGGGTTCTGTTGAAAGACTGGAAGACAGGCTCTTTACCACGGTTATGGCCTACTCCCGAGATCACAACGGGGCTGGTTCTTCAGCAGGCTGGCTGTGGTCTTCTCTTATGCACTGAAGAAGGAGTTTGTTTATCGTACAAAATCCTATCAGAAAATCAAATTGAGACCAAAACAGGCCAGCGATCCATTTCTTCTAATGTATTGTGGCTGGAATGAGTTGGTTTAAGCTTAAAAAACAATTAAACAAAATCTTCTTACAAGGTAATATAAAGAAAAAAGATTAAAATAAAAAAAAGTGAACTTTAAAGAAGTGGAAAATTTTTCACAGAGCATGACGTGCTCTGGGCCTTACTTGGAAGACAGAAAAAATGGGAGAGCAGAGAAGTCTGCTCCTTACAGCTTAACCTGTTGAACTCTGGTCAATTTCCCTAAAAACGCCTAAAAATAACATACCCAAAGTAAATCAAAAGCTGTTCTTTAACCCTTTGCAGCATCTTCATGGGGTTGGTCTCATTTAAAAGAAAACACTCTGAATTTTTTGGCAAAACAGTCATAATCTCTCTAAGTGCTCCTGCCACTGAGTAACAGTCATCTAAACATACTGAATTTGAAGAAAATAAAGCTCGCCTGGGTGTTTTTTGAGATACAAATGCTTGCAAATAACACACAGCTGTCACATACTGGCTGGAAAATGCAACAGAAATGTAGATCCAAGTGTTATCAAGCTGAGGTCAAAATTTTGTAACAATATCACAAAAAATGAATATATTACACAGCTTTTTTCTCAGGTTGTTCCCAGGCGTTTTTGAACTGTGCCAAACTGTGCCAAATGGCACAGTTTGGAAAAACGTCTATAACTTTTGAATGCTTCAACATAGAAGCTTCATCTTGGGCTCTAATGAAAGGTGACACTCAGGGCTGTGTGTGTTTGTGGGGGGGGTTGTTTGTTCATTCATGAATGAATGAATGAATGAACAAACAAGCCCCCCCCACACAAAGAAACATGCCACGTAAAAAATGTGTGTGTTATGACCCGAGCACTATGTCATTGTGCTCGGGCTATTCCTGTCCGGGCTTGACAGCGGCGTTGTTATTCTGGCTCTCCGAGCTCTTATTGTGACAGTGCTCGGGGAGGCTTCCGCTCAGCTGTCAAGTCCTGAACAGCTGTTCTGCGTTTGCGGTCGTTAGTGATGGACTTCTTAAAGTCCTTGTACGGTGACATTTTTTTATTGAACTAATAAACTGATTGTATGAAAATATTCCATTCTGGCCATTCCCGTGATTTAATATGTGTCACCAGCCTCCATAAATGACTTTATTTGGTAATAGCCCATCTTTCACTTAGTGATGCTGCAGTACCACCATCTGTCGATAGGGGCGGGCAGCAGTGACGTCAGCACAGGAAGAAGTGAGGGTGATATTGCCTGCCTGTGCTGTGAGCCTCATCAGAGAAACATTCCCATCAGATCACTACAAGGCATTTTGCCTACCAAGATTAGATTTGTGAAAAATTATATTTAAATAAAGTTTTGTAAAATCATATATTGAGTTTATTAATGTTCATGTCAATTTTATAATTCTAATATTTCAGCATTCATCAAAGTTGCATGTCATATACATTTGAATCATTTTTCTACCATTTTATGGTAGAAAATTCGGGTTCCATTTTTAAAAGCACATTTCTCTTAAAATCTTAGGCTTATATTTGTTTGTCTTAGCAAAATATGTTGCTTCCCTAACAATTGAAAGCTGAACTTTCATTGCTAATTGGAAATTTCTTCTACTTTTACATGTTTGATTTTGAAAATCTAGATACATGTTGCTCAACAGCATCAGCTTTGATGGGACGCTGAAATTTGGCACTCAGTGTGGCAGGAACTCTGGCTTGTACAGAGTGCCACTGCTCCCTTAAGTGGGTTGGATCAACCAAGGTTTTGTTGAACAGAGTATTCATCAGATCATCCACATATTCTGAAAAAAAATATATTCAATAAAAATTAGGCATCCATTTGACTACAGTATGAAATACAAATTTGACCCAAATTAACATAATTTGATAAAAGCTATGAAATGTGAAAGTTGAATGAAGACCAACTCTCCACCCACTGTAAATATCATATACAAGCCTAGAAAATGATACCAATATTTCTTATACTCCCCGAAAGTTGGATTAACTTTCTTTGCTTGCAGTGTACAGTATATCCGCCTTTTTTGGGTAATTTTGGGTAATTTTGGGTATTTTATCACAATGATTTATTTTTGGACATATAAGTGGTCTGTCTATCAGCAGAAACTCTATGTAATTGGCACTGTTATTATAATTGCATTTCATATTTTTGGTCACATACTGCATCTCCTCACCTTGTCAACATTCCAAGGAATGAGAAGTGTACACTCTTTGGTGCAAAATGAATAATCAGACTGTGGAAAGCCTCCACATTTGAAGTTTGCTGCCCTGGACTCAGCTTTCGCACATCCCTGAGGACCCGTGTTTTGTTGATCATATCAACAACTTTTTCACAGCCCTTTGTCCCTGAAATAAATAAATTGTAGGTGTGAGATATGTGACCAAAAATGATGAAAATCAATGGGATAATAATTTTTATATATATATAATACATGCACTGTTGTTTCATTGTGTGAAACTGTTTTTTGTGTTAGGTTGCAGTCTCTCAGGAGCTGCGGGATCGTATGTAGTGCTCGCATCTTTGTATTTGTACTACGCTGGTGTGCGCGCAGCTGAAGCCGCTGATGAGCGGCGAGTCGTGACACAAATTGCATCTTATTCTCGAAATCGCTGTCAACGAAATGTCTACTGCACATGTTGGGTGAGTTACCGACATCATTCCAATTTTTTCACGTTTTCTGAACGAATTTCACCCATGCCGTTCTGATTTTCCCAAGGACGGGAAATTCAAAAACACTCACCGCATGCTCCGCTGGTATAACGTCGCACCCATAGACAACACAACGCCAAACCATAATTAATTCAATTCCTGAAATCCTAATCTTAATAAATAATCTATTTATAATCCACAAGTACTCCGAGAAATATCCGTAATCGCCGATTTTAAAACATAAACAACAAACAATGTCCGCCGAGCATGTGCGTGTCTCTCCCTGTGATGATGTCACACAGTCAGTGGCCATCTTAGCCGCTGATCACTTGGCTGAGCCAGACAGCTGTCAAGGACAGCGTACTTCAAGAGCGCATTGTCACCTTATGCGGCATTTGTTGACACCAAAACATGTGCGGTTCAAATTAGCTCGTCTCACACAAAAATTTAAGATATGATTTAGCGATATTGAATTTTCGTCCGGACAAGGCCTTTAAACCCACGCTGGCGGCCGCATCCCTGCAGCAGTGTCAGTCTCTTTTCGTCGGAGCTTCGTATGCTTGGGACTGTTACTACCCTGTCTGTCTGTGGTTTGACCGTCGCTTCCTGTGGACCTGTAAGTGAGCTGTTTAGCCTTACGCCTCCCGGTGTGAGTAGACCTGTGTGTGTCAATGCCACAGCAGCTGGTGTAATCATTACTCCACCAACCTTGCCTGTCTGTGTTATGACCGTCTCCTCCTGTGGACCTGTAAGTGAGCTGTTAGCCTTACGCCTCCCGATGTGTGTAGACTAGTATGTGTCATTGCCTCAGCAGCTTGTGTTGTCACTATTTCACCGTTAATAAAAACTCTCACACAACTCTCTGGTGACTGTGTGGCGTCTTATGGTGGCTCGCGAGAGCCACCGCATGACAGTGTTGCCTTTTTTTACAAGAAAAAATAACCTACAGTGCAATAAAAATTATACTAAAATATCTGCAATGTAGAGGATAACACCCCCCCCCCCCCGCTACAGAGGAGCTCAGTGTAGAAAAAAACTTGTGGCCACGACGGACCGTTGTAATTACCGATCGGTCAAAAGTCATTTTTATTACTATTTTCATTGATAAAGAATAATTTAGCTTATAACACTTACCTGTCCACAACAGCAGTGTCGTTGGCGAACATCTGTTCCTCATTGTCAGACGAACACGAAGCTGGTCCAGTTGTTATGGACTCATGGTTCTGGTCACCCGACCTGGCCAAACCATCTCCGCTTCCATGTTTTTGTGAACCATTTTTCAAAACCAATAAGAACAGTAGTAATAAAAAAAGACTGGCTAACGGCTGAGAGTGGCTAACGCTACCGTTACGCACAGGTCTCAATGTGAGTCACCCAGCGGCTTAGACAAAAAAGATTTTAAACACGGGACGCACGTGTTTCAATCGTCGAACTTCTCTGCTTCAATTGGCTCGTTGCATTCGCGGTCGTTGGTAGGCAGGTCCTTCTTGCTAGGTTTCCAGTCATTGGTTCTTCAAGGTTTCAGAAACCCAATTCAAGGCTCTTATTAGTCGAATGAGAGGTCAATCAAATCTAAACCAATCAAACACTCCTTTGGCTTTCTGTTTGCGGCTGTGTCTGTACTGGAAGAACGGAAATGCAGCTTCTTTTTTTTTTTTCAGTGCGCACTGAGACGCACTATGATGCAAAGACGTGACCGCCCGTGGAATCCCGGAGTTCAACAGGTTATTAAGCACCACCCCAAAGCTAAACAAAGGAAAGTTTTTGTCGGGTGTGGCAGAATCTCACTGAATTTCATGAAACTGAGCTGGACCAAAAGCATAGATTTTCCTGTTCAACAAAAGTCAAACATCTGGCAAAAAAAAGGAGATGCAGTGGAGCTTGGAAACCCATTGGTCATTTCAAAGTTCAAGGCTTTGTGTGTCTCCCAGCAGAAAGAGGAGGGAGAGAGACATTTGATATGAGTAGTGAGACCCCCCTTAACTCTTTAGCTGTCCCAGTCGCGACTGTTGCGATTAAAGGGTGGTCAAGGCCCCTAGTGGTCAAGAGTGGTAGAAAATTTTTTGTCAATAAAATAGTTCAGATTTCCAAAGCTATAACTTGAAAGTTACAAGAGATAATGGCTTACTGTCAGTTAGAAAGATGTAGAATATGATCCAAAGTTTCAGATAGGAATAAATTTATGCATCTAATTTGCATAATGTAGCAGCAGCTATATAAATTACATAACTCAGTCAAAAGTGGACTTTGGACACATTTACAAAAAGAATGGTTTGGGTTGTTTTTACACCATTTGTCTACAGGGGTATGTTTTTATCTAATCTTCAAAGTATATGAACCCAAAAATCAATAAAATGTAAAAAAAACCCCAAAAAAACATATTCGTCTCTTACCTGTGGTGGTGGGGGGGGGGGGTGCTCGCTCATGTGACCGGTCCATTTTCGCCCATCGTGGTCATTGAATTTCATTTGTATTATGTGGCTATTTTTCAAGTATGATGCAATTTCTCTGAAGCTCCATGACGATGATGGGTACGGCAATCTTGGTGTTGTGAGCTCAGTTTGCGCCCATTGTGGTTGTTGTTTTGCATTTAGTCGGTCATTTATGCTCTCTACCACATCTACAAACTCTTATGATCATACCACATGAATTTCACTTATATTATGCGGCTATTTTTCCAGAATGATGCAGTTTCTGTCAGGATCGCCACTGCCATGACCATCGTGGTGGTGGCCACATTGGTGTTGTGAGCTCAAAGCAGAAAAAGTGTCTGCTACCTTTTGAACTGTCAGATCAGTAAAAATTCTAAGTATAGCCAGGGGACGTCAATGAGTTGACAGGTGCAGTTGCTGCACTGTGCCACTGGGGGCGTGCAACCCATCCATGAAATGTGGACAGTTAAAGGGTTAAGACACATATGTTGCTGAATAAAGCATAAATTCCTTAAACTTTAGAGAGTAAGATTTTCTACTCAATAATAAGGGAACATACAATGTATCAACATTGTAACTGTAATTAATTTGTGATAGTAAACATGCAAAAATAATTTCTTCCTGAAAATAAGCAACACATATCAAACCATATTAATAAAAGCATTTGAAACCATAATTGTCCATTCCAGAGTTCAGCCATGTCTTCAGTAGCGGATGTTGTCTTGAGAGAAATAATATGAATTAATTTATTGTTCACAACTGCAGAGATTCCATTTCAGAGAAAGAAAAAATATTAAATATTCCTCCGTTGTCCACCAGATGGCACAGTAAAACTGTCTTGTTAATGAGGAATCTTGACTCCCAAGTCTGGATTATATCAACCATAAATCTGTCATTTGGGGCATTCCTTTGCCAAAGAGCAGAAAATGGAGAATGACCAAGTCCTGGAGAAGGGATTAACTTCCACTTTATGGCTGATGGATGGTGTTACAGCTCTGGTCCTTGGCTGACAGAAGCAGTTCATCACCAGACTTTCGAGTTGAAACAATTGTCTTCAGCAAAGAATGATTTTATAAATTGGAACCAAAAGGATTAATGCTACACTAGAATTTCCCCTGCCACCACCTTGCAGTCTCCTATCTCTTTCAGATTTTTCTTTCTGCATAAGATGTAGTCCACCTGTGTGCACCTTCCTCCACTGTTGTAAGTCACCCAATGTTCCTCTCTCTTCTTGAAGTATGTGTTCACCACAGCCATTTCCATCCTTTTGGCAAAATCCACAACCATCTGTCCTTCCACACACTAAAGGGAGCAGCAGAAAGAAGAAGCAGACAGTATCCATCAGCAGAGGGAGCCTTAATTGAAACCTACATGACACTCAGTGTGAGTGGTTGAGCAAGAGCTTCAGTGAGGGAGGGGTGTGCACTGGGTCCGTAGTCCATGTTGATCGGAGCAGGTGTCAAGTAAGCATTAACAGGCTGTAAACAGCAGTAAATGTTCATGGTAGGCTGCTTTTAAACAATAACTAGAAAAGCACTCGGAGAGCGCAGACCTCCGCCAAGCGCCACAGTTCCCCCCATACAGTGTTTGTGTGTACGTTTTCAGATTCCTTGACCATGAAAACATATGACCAGCAATTGGATTGACAATGATAGGATTAGTGGTTCAGTAGTTATTCACGAAAATGACATTTTCCATAATGGCGGCCACAGTTCCGGCCATACAGTGTTTGTGTGTACGTTTTCAGATTCCTTGACCACGAAAACATATGACTAGCAATTGGATTGACAATGATAGGATTAGTGGTTCAGTAGTTATTCACGAAAATGGCATTTTCCGTAATGGCGGTTTTCTTCTGGACGGTGATCCAGATCATCCCCAAAATTTAATCAGTTCTTCCTTGTACCATTTCCAACAATGCCTGAAAGTTTCATCGAAATCCGTCCAAAACTTTGAGTTATCTTGCTAACCAACAGACAAACAGACAGACAGAAAAACCCCGGCAAAAACATAACCTCCTGGCGGAGGAAAACTAGAAAAGCACTCGGAGAGCGCAGACCTCCGCCAAGAGCAACAGTCCCCCCCAGTATTGTGATTTATACCATAAATATTCTACACTAATTTTGTTATTGTTCTTTCCCTGTATCATGTGTTTCTGTATGTGATATGATTGGTCAAGAAAACAAAAAAAATGTTATTTGAACTACACAAATACAATTTATTTAATTTAACAAGAGATACAACATGTACGAGTCTTTAGTTGGAGAACACATTCATGAAATTTATTCATAATAATAAGTTTTGGATATTGAAAAGCTACCATTAACATAATTTTTCTAACTTCATTTCTTTCCAGGAAATTAAAAATATGTACATATACGTAGTGTAGAATAGATCAATATTAACTCCAATCTTCTTTTAAAAAAAAAAAAAACATAACCTCCTGGCGGAGGTAATAAGAAAAAAATCTGTCTCTGTCTCTGTCTTTAGCACGACGAGAAGCAGCAGCCTGTGGGCTCTCATTCAGTCTATGCTGCATTTTAGCGGCTCTGTCACAAGCTCGACGAGCTTCAATATGTAGTTCAGTGCTTCCTGCTGGCGGAAGCACTGAACTACACATTACCTCCGGGCCCTATCTCACAATGTTAAAGAATCCTTTAAAAAAATTCCTGGATCCAGACGGTGATCCGGATCATCCCCAAAATTTAATCAGTTCTTCCTTGTACCATTTCCAACAACGCCTGAAAGTTTCATCGAAATCTGTCCAAAACTTTTTGAGTTATCTTGCTAACCAACAGACAGACAGACAAACAGACAAACCCCGGCAAAAATATAACCTCCTGCGGCCTGCGGCCTGCAGACTGGCGGAGGTAATAAATGTTACACCTCCTCAGTAGTGATGGGCAGGTGAAGACTCAATGAAGCTCTGAGAATTTCCTTCTAATTGTGTCGAAAAAGATTCAAAGCTTTGGGGATTCATTTTAACTAAGAACAGAGACATCTGGTGGCCATCGTACATGTACTTATATACTGTTAGTATTTTATTGCTGTTTTACACAATTTTTCCTTTGTTTTGGCCTACTGTTATTATGATGTATTGTACTATAATTTATACAGTAAATGCCACATTTCCCAGTTTTAGTTTTTTTTTTTTTTTTTTTTTTACCTCACCATTCCATAACATTGGTGTCCAAAGCTCAGAACCCAATATTATAAAATCCCTGATCCAACAATAGAAAAAGGATTTCATGGGATTTCATGGGATTCCATGGAACGTTATGCAGGGTAACTGATTAAGATGGGAATGATCGAAGTGTGGACTGGCGATCTGTCCAGAGTGTACTCTGCCTCTTACCCAAAGATGCTGGGATAGGCTCCACCCCTCCACCTCCTCCCCCGCAACCCAAAAAGGATTAAGCGGTAGAAGATGGATGGATGTATGATTGAAGTGAGTGAGTACAAATTAGCCACTTAACATCTCATCAGATGTCTAAAATGTTCACTTGTACAGCAAATTTCTCTATGATAACCTTGCTATTGCTCTTTTTGTATCAGAATGCTTAATGCATGCCTGATAGATTGTGTCACTGGTGTATGTCTGTATGTATATGTTATAAGTCCCGAGCTCGGGCCTCATAATCAAATAATAATAGCTGTGGTTGGTGTGTTGTATTTCCCTGAAAAGAGCAGAATAAAATCAGAAGGGGCAAAAGTGAATCTTTCCTCATGTTTGGTTCAACAGAAAGAGAGCATATTTATTAACAACTGCCACAACAAAAATAAATCATCTCTTTTTTCTACATTGTCTTCTTTGCTTTGCATTTTCCATATAATCCCCCCAAAATAAACACTCAAAATACATGTCATGTCATTTTTACAAGCTTTCACATTCAGCTTATTTACTGATTTTATCTTTTAAACACAGAGTATAGCTTTAGCTACAATTCACATATGATCTTTTTACATATAATAAAATCACAGTTTCAACACTGGTGTTTTACTCATTCTAAATGCATGAGATGATTTATTCTTACCTTTTACAGTGCATGAAAATTGTTTTAACCAAGTTCTTAAGTTTTTAACATCAGAAAAGTGCATGAATTAACATTTTAACCTCACACAACAAAATTTTACACCTTAGTAGTGCATTATAATCATAATAGGAATGTACAGCGAGCCCAAAATAAAGTAATATTTCCGCAGCCCTTCATTACCAGAGTGTACAGAGTCATCACTAACAAGCCGCGGACATTTCAGTGTGCCACCATTACGTCTAACACACACACACACACACACATGTGAAAAGCTCATTTCCCTCATTACATACAAATACATTCACATTTTACCATGTCAACCCATCTCCTATACATTCACTAGCATTTTGCTGTAGTTTACATTAGTTAATTGGCTTTATTCGCAGTTTACTAACCTGAAAACAGCAGAAAAAAGTCAGATGGGGCAAAAGTGTATCTTCCCTCACGCCTGGCTCAGCAAAAGAGGGAAAGAACGTAGCCCTTTTAATGTGAAAACTTGGTTTGGTAATGCCAATAAAGTGCTATACTGCCACCTACTGATTGGAAGCTAAAACTACTCCAAACATGAAAAACTACAATATTATAGTATATACTGGGTAGTAGCTGGAGAAATAGGTTAACATTAATACATTACATATTAAATAAGATACAATCACAAATGTGATCACACTCACAGTGGGCATCACATATATGGATGTAATTTGCTTGCTCTTGCTTTTGGAGTACCACTACCCTTAAACCCTAATCAGTACACCTGGGGTCCAACCGGACCCCAGATGTGTTTATTTGTTGATATTCTTTCAAAGAGTAATGCTAACAATCTTTCCTTTTAGGTAGTTTTCAGTCTACATGTGTACATTGATCAATTTAAATTTGATGTGCACAGTGATAAATTGTCTCAATAAAAAAAAAATGCCCTTGGGTCGGGTTGGACACCACTCATTTTATGGAAGGAAAAATTAATATGTATGCATCTAAATATGATACAACAATTCTTTGGCGAAGTTTATAACCAATGGGCTCTACTTATGCTGTCTTCTTTGTTCAGTCTTTGTTCAGTTTATGATGTCTGAGCAAATAAGATGGCAAGGTATGAAAGTAAGCTCTACCATGGTAGATGGAGCATCAATAAGTTGAGAAATTATCATCTAATTTTATGAAAATATATTACTATATGTTGCAACTTTCCCAGTGAGCAATTTTCACTTATGACGCATTAGTTTCAGCAATTTGAAAATTTTAATTACATCATCTTAGAAAGTGGGGTCCAGCTAGACTCCAACATTTTTGTTGGAAAGTTGAAATTAAAATGTTTTTAATGTTATTTTCCATGCATTTGCATTAGTTTTACTTTTTTATCACATAGACATAGATACTGTATTAAAAAAAAAGAAAACTTGATGATTTTTCGATTTTCTATTTTTCCCATGCCAAGGAGGGAGAATATCAGTTCATGTTCCATTTTGCACAGTCAGAGCAAGGTTAGAAACCTGTTTTGTTTTATATTTCCCTTATGCTTTAGTATTGCACCATACATAACAAACAATTCATTTGATACCGTTATAGAATTTTATAGCTATTTTACTTTTGGGCTCCACATGGACCCCAGGTGTGCAGATTAATCAGTCTCAGCATGAGTAATGATGAAGGTTAAACAGTGCATATTCAACGGGCATCAATGCTAGTGCTTTATATAAATAGTATTTATAGACTCCTCTTGCTATGTGATAGCTTTAATATTCTATTTAAATTGTTTTACTTATGATTGACCTCATGGGGGGGGGATGGGGAAGGAAATTGAAAAGGTTTAAAGTTGTTGGAAGTGATGGGAGGTGAGGGGGTGGATGGGGGAGAGAAAGAGAAAGGAACAAAGAGAGGAAACACAAACAATTTCTGCTTCCTAGGAGATCTCGTCATGAGTCTGATGTCTGCACCTATAAGAGAACAGAGACCTGTGTGTGTGTGTGTGTGTGTGTGTGTGTGTGTGTGTGTGTGTGTGTGTGTGTGTGTGTGTGTGTGGTTTGCCAGGAAAGATACAAAGAGGGTAGAAGGATGCAGCAATGCCCCTCAGAAGCGCAAGCAAGCAAGGTAGCGCCGCCAATTCCCAAGGGGCACAGCGGCAGATTCCCAAAGAGCACAAATGCCCCAAAGCCACCAAGCCCCAGGAAGGCCAGACATACGCCCCAGGAGGACGAGCCAGAGGAATCCGGGCTACTGAGCGGCTGGCATGGCGCACCCCAGCCCGGGGCCGGACAGCACCCCCCCCCCCCCCCCGGCTTCCCTGTGTGACCACGTGCACAGGAGGCACACCCCCACACAGTGGACCCACGTCCACCCCAGAGCCCCAGACACATGCCCCGGGAGCCACCAGACACCCACACCCAGTGGTGACAAGAAGCGGAGAGCCACAGGGGAAGCCACCCCCAACCCCCCACAATCCCACATGCCAGAGGTGGCCTGCATGGCCAGGAGGTACCACCCCTATCAGTCCAACACCCCCTGACCAGCGCACACACTCACTCACACTCACTCATACTCTCACTCACACTTTTACACTAACATACTCGCACTCTCATTCACTCACTCACTCAAACTCATTCACACTCACCCTCTCTCACACTCACTCACTCAGGATAGACTTTACCTGCAGCCACCGTGAAACAGCAGCACAAGACTGGGCCTGCATGACCCAGTTTTTTTGTCCACAAAATCATTTGCCTTCAGCTTTTGGTCTAATTATTTCAGACCACCTGGCAGGTGTATAAACTGTTCCTGCAATGTGCAGTTAGACTTACTATAATACACAGACAGCTACTTGTCCATATGTTTGCACCTTTCTGTGTGTGTACAAAATGGATTTTAACCCTGCCCTTTTCCAGTTGCTTCCCTTTCAAGTAGGACTGTTTTAATACTAAGGTTTGTTGAGTGCCCAGATACTATGACCACCAAACACCAGTACCAAGGGATTCAGATGAAAAACCAACGGTTGATGCTCTGGGGTGAGGTCTGATTGTAGAGAGATCGAAAGAGACTCAAAAGGACTTTGACAGAGCAGAATTATGGATTTAGGGAAACATCTGTGCAAAAACAGGTTCAATATGAGCTTAAATGTACTGAACCAACAGATTTGTCAATTATTACTTCACTGTTGTATCAAACTGCAACACATTAGTGCCATTTAAAAATGTCAATGCAGATGTCATCCTGATTGACAGTCATATTGATGTGGTGTTTTATTTGGTATAAGTGCAGAATCTTTTTCATTTATTTCAAACAACAGAAGGATTAATTATTGGTCATCTTCACTATACAAGTAATTCCAGCATAAAGACTGAAGAAGCATTCAATCAATATCTCCTGGCATACACTTCTATAAAGTTCTAAAACTTTCATGATAAATAAGTAAAACTGTGTTTGATGAAGTCTGTAACACAACCTGTGAAGTGCTATGAAATTACAGGAATCTTTCAGTACTAGTACTTTCAGTTAAAAATACTGACGTAATACACTGTTATTACCCTGTACTTACAAGGCTACAGGCTGTTATACACATTTTACATCCCTGCCCATTAAATTGGAGGACAAAGAGCAGTAACCATTGAACTGCAGCACATAGATCATTGTATTCAATCAACCACTGATCTGTGCTGAGTTTGACACAGGGTGACAAAATTAAAAGAACTGCAAAAATGCCATTGACTAATCAGTAGTGGCCAGCATCACCTGCTTCCAGTGGCTCCCAGACTCGCAGCATGTTCACATGACACCTGGGATGTGAGGACATGAACATGATACACCAGAGAAATGCACTGTTATCTGTGGGAGATCAGACCCACATAGATAGATAGATAGATAGATAGATAGATAGTTTATTTCGAACACAAAAAATATAACAAAAAACAAGCAAATAGCAAATGCAATAAAGTTACAGTATACACACCTCTTCAAAGTTTGAAAAAGTCATGGAGGGTTGTTGAAGTGTTAATTTATGGTAATAGCCCCATGACTGCACCTTACCAATTGTAGCTTGAAAGTGGCTTCAGTTGCATTTCCTAAATTTTAACTTTGAAATCAGCTTTAATAGTTACAGTTTGAAAGAACTGATCCATAAGATATCAGTTTTGCCTTTTTCACTGGTGAAATACAACAGTGTTTTAGAGCAGCACAAAGTAAAAATTTTAAAACTAACGTGCAAATCTAAGCTACCTGGATATAAATAAGGCTGCATTCAGATCAGGATAGTCCCGGGGTCTCGGGTTGACTGGTCGAGGAATGCCGAGAATTTTCACACCTTCGGTTGGTTTGCATTCACACTGCAGCGGACCAAACTGCCTGGACAATGTCACACAGTTACAACAACTGCTCATTTGGGGAGCTGTAGCCAAAACCACCACTGACCAGGAAGAACAAATCTAGGTGAAGAAGAAAAATCAGGCTCATCGATTGGCCAGGACCGAAAACAGAAATCCGTTCTCTTCACCTGGGTTGTCTGTCTGCCACAAACAAGACATTTTTTTCACTTTTCTCCTTGGCTTTCACCGGTAAATGGATTTCTCGGATTCATGCAGTTGTCTTTGTTATTTTCTACCCAAAATGTACTACGGCAAATGCCATTTCCTCTTCTCAGACTATGTGATGCTATGGTTACACAAACACCGAGGGGCACTTCCGCCCTTTGGTCCACTGGATACTCCGTTTGGATTCACACTGCAAGCAGAGCGCACCAGACATCGTTTGCAAGAGAACCGAGACCCCTATTTTCAGGAGGTCCAGACTTCACTTGTTTCGTGCACACTAGAGTTCCAACGCACGTTCAGATGGCACCAAATGAACCGAACTATCTGCAGAAGCCACTCTTCGGTCCTTTGGTCAGGACCAAACAGTGGCCGTCTGAATGCGCCCAAAGAGAAAATACTAGAATGCTTTGGATTTGGAGAAAATGAATAGGTGGGTATCAGAGACTCTGTGTGTGTGGGGGGGGGGGGGGGGAGGTGTATGTGTGCATGCATGTTGTTATGTCCCTAAACGAGAACCAAGGATGAGGCTGGATGTTGAACTAAACAAGACTTTATTGTTGATTCACTCTTCCAGCGCAAGTGCTCCCGTCAGGCAGAGGTGCGGCCGAAGAGACCGCCCCTCCTACTCACAGCCCTCTTATACCCCAGTTGGCAGTGGAACCGGAAAGGTGGAGCCACCACCCACGTCACACAATAATATGTCCCAAATAACAACACAACATTCCCTCCCCCTTCAAAAAAATGGTCCAAAACACACACATGCAATCAAGACCCTCCAAAATTTAGAACCCAAGTCACACGCTAACACTGAACAGGAATATTTGAAAACTATAGCATACATATGAAACAACTAAAGCTAGGTGGAAAGAGGTGGACTACAGTTCCACCCCCTCACAGCTAGATGGATTATTCTGCCGTCTCTACTAAAACACAGTCCATTAAAAGAAAACTGCCATGTTCCTAAAATAAACAGTAGAAAACACAAAACAATCCCATTAACAGAACCAATATACAATAATATAGAACCCGGTTATCCCCCCCATTTCAAAATCATGCAATAAACAGTTTGCCCAACCATCAGTCTGCCCGAGTAAAGGAACCACCCCCCCAGAAAACCATCAAAGGGTTCCACTCCAGAGCACCTTCTTTTCTTCGCACCCGGGGATAACCCACATCGAAGCCCAAACACCTTCTTCTCTGTGGCGTGGCGCAACTCGTTGTGGTGCCTCCATGAGCAATCAGACAGCTGGAGATACCCATCCTCCCCAACAGCCACAACTTGCAGCCACCCTTGTCATTTTCTTGTTGGCATTTGTCCCAAACACCTCTCAACTGGGCCACCTCTCTGGGTCAGGCCGCGTCCGCGACCCCCAGAGGGGCCCTACTCATCTTCCGGTGTCTCCGTTTGGCATGTCATGTCACCATGCCAGCTGGTCCTGCCCAGCTCTCTTTCATTTTTGCTGCCGGCATTGCCGTTGTGACCCCCTGCTCTTCGGTTCCTTCCAGTCGAAATCCGAGAGTACAATGGGCCCTCCACTCGGTGCCAACCACTGTCACGGACATCCCACCGCGTTGCCCAGTTCCCTCAATTAGGTTTACTTGGGCGCCGGCACTGGGACCCTCCCGTGATTGCCCTGGGTGGAATTGGTTCTGCTCATTGTCCAGATTACTAGGCAAAGGTTCGTCCCACACAACTCCATCCATCGGTCGCTGAATTGGCCGGTCCCACAAACCACAGCCCAACCACTCTTCTCCAACCTAGTACTGTGAGAAGGAAGTCCTCACGGTTGTCCAATCTGACATGGATCTCACTGCTCCCATGTCAATCAGCAACGGCACTGTTACTCCATCCAGTTCCACCATATTGTAGGAACGATCATTGAAACCTGGAGATACACTGCGAACAACCATGGGAGATGGAGCGGGGAGATCCTCCTTGTGTCTCGGATCCCCTCGCCTGAACCTGTAACATGCCCTGGCGAAATGATGCAAGAATCTGCACGTGCCACAGCGTTTTCCTCTTGCTGGACACTTTCAAGCCTTATAATGGTGCTTTGTGGACCCACAACCCAAACGCCTGGGCGATCCCGGGGTGGACCTTATCTTCACAGAATTAACGCTTTCCTCTTCATCCTCCACGCTATCGTCGCTGTCCGGGTGCACTGCCTGCGCTGTCGACTGTGATTCAAAATGGCGGAGTGTCGCTCTCTCACCGAGCTCTTGTGATAGCTTGTCTGCTGCCTCACACTGCTGAGCTAACTCAATGGCTATGGCTAACGTCACCTTGCCCGAGTGCGTGAGAAGCTTTGACCTAGTCACCGAGCAAAGGGTATGTTCCGCCAACTGGTCACAGACCATCTCTTCTTGTAATGCTCCAAACTGGCAGTCCCCGGCCAGCTGACATAGGTCTGCAACATACTGCTGCACTGACTCGCTGGTCCGCTGGCAGTGCTGCCAAAACTGAATCCTCCGGACGATGACGTCTTCCGGGGTGGGAAAATGTTGCACCTTTAGCTCAACCATGTCTTCAAAACTATCACTGTCGCCCAAAGTACTAAGGATATGTTGTCCTTCTATTCCCAAGTTGTGAACAAACACAGCTCCTGCTGGCAAATTCTCCAGTTTACCGAGGTTCAGTGCCACCAAATAGTTCAGGAATGCGGCGAACCACCTCGCCCAAGGCACTGACAGCTCACAGGGAACCTCCAAAAATGGCTGAATATTAGCAATTCCCGCAACTGTAGTTTTATCCTCGTCGCCAAATGTTATGTCCGTAAGCAAGAACCAAGGATGAGGCTGGATGTTGAACTAAACAAGACTTTATTGTTGACTCACTGTCACAGTACAAACGCTCCCATCAGGCAGAGGTGTGGCCAAAGAGACCACTCCTCCTACTCACAGCCCTCTTATACCCCAGGTGGCAGCAGAACCGGAAAGGTGGAGCCACCACCTGTGTCACACAATAATACGTCCCAAATAACAAGTGTGTGTGTGTGTGTGTGTGTGTGTGTGTGTGTGTGTGTGTGTGTGTGTGTGTGTGTGTGTGTGAGTGAGTGTGAGATCTAAAACATCCAGTTCCATTAAGTGCTACTTGCTGGACACTGCTATCTCATCCGAAGCCTAATGAGGCAGAGTACGGAGGCAAGAATACAGATTACTGGTTTAATGAGTTTGTGCATCCACATATCAGAATCAGAATCAGATTTATTGCCATTGTTCATGTAATACACAAACTAGGAATTTGTCTCGATGCCATGCTGCAACATTAAAAACATGATGAGAAAAAGAGATAAACTAAAAAACTAAAGGACTGAAAACGTGCAATAAGTGTAGAAAAATAAGTAATAATAAGTAATAATGATAATAATAATAATAACAATACTAGTAATAATGAGTAGTACTAGTCAAGGCAGTTTTAAAAAATTAGCAAGTAGCAGATAATGTGAAGTACCACATAGTGCAGTTGATAATGCAACAGAAAACAGTGATGAATGACGTGAGTCTGGTTGAGCTGCTGTACATAGTGCACGAGAGTCAAAAAGTCACTTAATGTTCAGCAGTCTGATGGCAGAGGGGAAAAAGCTGTTCATGTGCTGGGAGGTTTTAGTCCGAATGGACCGAAGTCTTCTACCTGAGGGGAGGGGAGCAAACAGTACGTGACCAGGATGTGAAGGATCGGCTATGATCCGGCCAGCACGCCTCCGGGTCCTGGAGATGTACAGGTCCTGGAGAGATGGGAGCTCGCAGCCTATCACCTTCTCAGCAGTGCGCACGACGCGCTGCAGCCTTAGTCTGTCCCTGGCAGTGGCTCCTGCATACCACACAGTTATGGAGGAGGTGAGGATGGACTCGATGATGGCCATGTAGAACTGCACTAACATCTTGGTGGGTAGCTTGAGCTTCCTCAGCTGCCGCAGAAAGAACATCCTCTGCTGGGCCTTTTTGATAAGGGAGCTGATGGTTGGCTCCCATTTGAGGTCTGGGGTGATGGTGGTGCCCAAGAAGCGGAAGGAATCTGCAATGGTGATGGGAGAGCCTGTGATGGTGAGGGGGGGCAGGGGGGTTGTGACTTTCCTGAAGTCCACAATCATCTCCGCTGTCTTCAGAGCATTCAGCTGCAGGTTGTTGTGGCTGCACCAGGACACCAGCTGGGCCACCTCTTCCCTGTAGGCGGACTCGTCGCCGTTGGAGATGAGCCCGATGAGGGTGGTGTCGTCCGCAAACTTAATCAGCTTAACAGACTGGTGGGAGGAGGTGCAGGAGTTGGTATAAAGGGAGAAGAGTAGGGGGGAAAGTACACAGCCCTGGGGTGATCCAATGCTGATGCTAACAGAGTCCGAGACAGACTTCCCCAGCCGCACATGCTGTCTCCGGTCCGTCAGGAAGTCGGTGATCCACCTGCAGAGGATCACCGACATATATACATATAGTATACACTCCACATTTTATGAAGGTTGATGGTATTTCACCACTTCAGCCTTACCATGTGACATTTAGATTTAAGGTACACAAATATACAAAACTTCTAAGTATTAAAAAGACTGTCTGACATATAAAGACATACTGCATTTAGATTCTGCTCACTCTACAGTGGTAAACAATTAATAACTTTCTTTTGACTTATTAGTCTCTTAGCTTGTATACTATATACTGTGTGACCTTGCTCCCCACATGGCTTTACAGTGGTTAGTATCATTGTCTTACAGTGGTTGCAGGTTCTACTTGCCAGGCTGGCTGCACCAAGCATTTCACAAAATAATTGCATTAGCATTATGTTGCCCACAAATTAGTTTTTTTTTTTTTTTCTAATATTGATATGACCATGCTCCATCAAAGAACATTTTTCTTGGGCAAATTGTCTGGCCAGAGAGGACAGAGGGGACAATCCACCTTTTTCCGGCTGAGGACCATGGACTCGGACTTGGAGGTGCTGATTCTCATCCCAGCCGCTTCACACTCAGCGGCAAACCGTCCCAGCAAGAGCTTGTAGGTCATTGCTGGATGAAGCCAACAGGACAACATCATCTGCAAACAACAGAGATGAGATCCTGTGGTCACCAAGCATGACACCCTCCGTTCCCTGGCTGCGCCTAGAAATCCTGTCCTTAAAAATTATGAACAGGATCGGTGACAAAGGGCAGCCCTGGTGGAGTCCAACTCTCACTGGGAATGAGTCCGAACGAGTGTTGGCAATACGAACCAAACTCTCACAATGGTCGTACAGAGACCGAATAGCTCATAACAACAAGCCCGATACCCCATACTCCCGAAGCACCCCCCACAAAAAACCACGAGGGACGCGGTCAAATGCCTTCTCCAATTCCACAAAACACATGTAAACTGGTTGGGCAACCTCCCACGAACCCTCAAGAATTCTCGAGAGGGTAAAGGGCTGGTCCGATGTGCCACGGCCAGGATGAAAATCACATTGCTCCTCCTGAATCCAAGGATCGACCAATGGCCAGACTCTCCTCTCCAGTACCTTGGCATAGACCTTCCCAGGGAGGCTGAGGAGTGTGATCCCTCCAAAGTTGGAGCACACCCTCCGGTCCCCTTTTTTGAAGAGAAGAACCACCACTTCATGGTCCTCAGCCGGAAAAAGGTGGATTGTACTCTCTGGGTTGGGGACAGGCTCCTGCCCCAAGTGGAGGAGTTTAAGTATCTTGGGGTCTTATTCACGAGTGAGGGGAAAATGGAACGAGAGATTGACAGACGGATCGGAGCAGCATCTGCAGTGATGCGGACATTGTACCGGTCTGTTGTGGTGAAGAGGGAGCTTAGTTCAAAGGCAAAGCTGTCAATTTACCAGTCAATCTACATTCCTACTCTCACCTATGGTCACGAGCTTTGGGTAATGACTGAAAGAACAAGATCGCGGACACAAGCAGCTGAAATGAGCTTTCTTCGTAGGATTGCTGGACTCACCCTCAGAGATAGGGTGAGGAGCTCAGTCATCCGGGAGAGGCTCAGAGTAGAACTGCTGCTCCTCCATATTGAAAGGAGTCAGTTGAGGTGGTATGGGCATCTGATTAGGATGCCTCCTGGACGCCTCCCACCTGAGGTGTTTCGGGCACGTCCCACTGGGAGGAGACCCCGGGGCAGATCCAGGGCTCGGTGGAGAGACTATGTCTCCCAGCTGGTCTGGGAATGCCTTGGTGTCCTCTCTGAAGAGCTGAAGCAGGTGGCTGGGGAGAGGGAAGTCTGGGCTTCTCTGCTTGAACTGCTGCCTCCGTGACCCGGACCTCCGGAAAAGCGGTAGAAGATGGATGGAAGGAAATTGTCTGGCTAACTTGTGCATTGTTCACTTTTTTTTAAATAATTCTGCTGAATATGAAGCTACGTAAATTGCTGTCAATGTGAGGAAACAATCCTGCCTTTGCCTTTACCAGAATGTATGTGCAGAGGCTTGGTCTATTTCTAACATTTTCAGTATTCTGAAAAGTGCTGGATCTCACTAAAACATTAATGCACCCAACAGGAAAATGTTCCTCACTCAGCTCACCTTTTCCCTCTGGGCCCTTTGTGTAGTTTATGCTCATTATACTACAGGATGAGTTGTCATGTACTGTTGTCATGCTTTCCCAGAAGACTTGACATATCATTCTTTGACTTGCAGCTCACCTAGGACAAATTTGCAGTGGGAGATCCTACTGTGAGTTAATGCCCCAGACACAACTACAAGCATTACAGCGTACAAACCTTTCTACTAGGACATCAGCAATTCCAGGAGGATTGTTCTGAACCATCACAGATCCAGTCTGCTTTTCCTGTCATCTGAATCCTGTTGTCTACCAGCCCCTCTCATTTAGTAGACCACTTACCTTGAAACAACAGGGAGTTGATGTCAGTGTAATAGAGAACATGACAGAGGTGGGAAGTCATTAAAACTAAAGAGGCAGTGCAAATAATAAAAAAAGGCATGTCCATAGCAAAATGGTCATGTAAAGAAAAGAGGGACGTATGAGGCCAGAAATCGTGGCACCATTTACAATGCACTTCCTACTGTATGTGTGTATATTTGGTATTTAAATTCTGAGAAAATATTCAGTTCATCTACAACATTAAAGAAAAAAAATCCTACATTGAACTAGGGCTTGGCAATATAGCTCAAAAATGTATCACAATACAATTTCCTCTATATCGTGATACACAATACATGTCACGATATGTATTTTGTGTAATGAATGGCCTTTAAAATTTTGCTTTACTTACATTTTTATTAGGATTTTGATATATATATATACTATATATATATATATATATATATATATATATATAGTATATATATATACTGTATATTTCTAATAAAAATGTAAGTAAAATTTCATTCATTCATTTCACTTATGAAAAAGCTGAATAATAAAATAAAATGAAAACTTATGTCAGAGAAAATTCTTCACAACAATATGTAACAGAGCAAAGTGTCTTTTTTCCTTTGCTTAACAGAACTCACATTATCAAGTAATTATCCAGTAAGTTTATTCAAATGGGCAGAAATATTTCAGTTTACCACACATAGTTAATACTTGGTGGTCTAATAAGTGACAGGAGTATAATTAGTCACTTATTTTTGTATTTTCTTTTTTTTTTTTTTGTCTACATTTCATCGATTCTTTATTTGGCAATCCACTCATTCTTATTTTGAAGGATTGCAAGACCGGACAGGAGCCCCCACCCCCACCCCCACCTACTCCCGCTTAAGGTGCGCGGCAGCTCATTATATGACAAATACTTGAAACAACTATCTCCTATAGCAGGCAGGCAAATGTACCGATACAACGTATATATTTGGTATATTGTCCAGCCCTACATTAAACTAAACCAGTTTATATTAAGATAAGATAAGATAAGATAAGCCTTTATTAGTCCCACAACGGGGAAATTCCAGGATTGCAACAGCACAGGGATAGCAACACTCAGAGCAACAATCAGAAGGCAAGGAAAAAAAACAAAAAAAAAAACAAAAAAAAACAAGCAAGCAAGAGCAGCTAATATACATATGTACGTATTACTATAAAATATATATATATACACACACACACAGACACACAGTGCAGAGCATTGTAGCTGGATGGAATAAATATATGAACACACAGTGCAGAGCATTGTAGCTAGATGGAATAAATATGTAAATATATAAACACCCACAGTACGGAGCATTGCAGCTAGGTGGAATAAATATGCAAGTATATAAACACACACAGTGCGGAGCAATGTAGCTAGATGGAATAATATGTAGATATATAAATATATAAACACACCAAGTGCTGAGCATTGTAGCTAGATGGAATAAATATGTAAATATATAAACACACACAGTGCAGAGCATTGTTGCTAGATGGAATGAAACAGCATAACCGTCTACTTAGTTATCCTACATGGTATGATTATGTGCCCATACATATTCTCACCCTCCATAGCGACCGGTAAGTTCCTAGTTGTATGCCGGAGGGGACCATTGTGTAAGTCTATTGCATCTTTTGCATTCAAAAAACTATTAGTTTGTTACGTCTTTTTGCTATCTCTGCGAGCAGCCCTGCTTAGGTTGTACAGTCTGACAGCCGTTGGTAGGAAGGACCTACGAAACCTCTCGGTTGTGCACCTGGGATGATGTAGTCTGCTGCTAAATGAGCTCCTCAGTGCATTCAGTATGTCCTGCATAGGGTGGAACTCGGACTCCAGCAGAGATGACAGTTTAGCCACCGTCCTTCTCTCTCCTATCTCCTCCATCGGATCAAGGCGCTGCCCCAGGACAGAGCTAGCTTTCTTAATCAGTTTAATTATATATACATTTGCATCACATATTCAATTAGAGTGAATAAAAGTTCCTGTCAATATTACAGACTTTCCCTTCATGGATCGTCACCTTATCGTGGTGTGAGGTTTGCATGCCCGAGTGATCCCAGGAGCTATGTTGTCCGGGGCAATTTGCCTCTGGTAGGGTCACCCAAAATAAACTGGTACTGGGTGAAGAGCCAGACTAACAATAATCCAACAGACTCCCATGATGAATGTTAGAACAAGGGTTCAGTGTACCCCACCTGGTATGGGGTTACTGGGGCCCCACCGTGGAGCCAGGCCTGGGAGAGGGGCCCGATGGCGAACGCCTGGTGGCCGGGTTTATGCCCATGGTACCTGGCCGGCCTCAGCCCGAAGGAGTTACATAGGTCCACCCTCCAGTGGGCTCACCACCTGCAGGAAGGATCATGGGGGTTTGGTGCCACATGGATCAGGTGGCGGTCAAAGGCAGAGACCTTTGCGGTCTGATCTCAAACTTCCTAAACTGGCTTTTGAGACGTGGAATGTCACCTCTTTGGTGGGGAAGGAGCCGGAGCTGGTGTATGAGGTTGAGAAATACCGGCTAAATATAGTCGGCCTCACCTCAACACACAGCTCTGGTTTCGGAACCAGTCTCCTGGAAAGGGGCTGGAGCTTGGCCTACTTTGGAGTTGCCCTGAGCGAGAGGCTACGAGCAGAGGTGGCTATTCTTGTATCCCACCACCTTGTTACCTCTATATTGGAGTTTTCTCCGATGAATGAAAGGGTTGTTTTCCAGCTCCTTCGGGTTGGGAAATGGGTCCTGACCATCATTTCTGCCTATGCACCAAATGATGGTTCAGAGTACCCACCCTTTTTGGAGTCTCTGACTGGGGTGCTGGAGAGTGCTCCTCTTGTAGACTCATTTTGTCCTACTGGGGGACTTCAATGCACACGTGGGCAATGACAGTGAAACCTGGAGGGGGATAATTGGAAGGAACAGCCTGCCTCATCTGAACCCGAGTGCTGTTTAGTTATTGGACTTCTGTGCTAACCACAGTTTGTCCATAACAAACACCATGTTCAAGCATAAGGGTGTCCATATGTGCACCTGGCACCAGGACACCCTAGGTCACAGGTTGATGATTGATTTTGTTATTGTTTCATCAGACCTGTGACCGTATGCCTTGGACACTTGGGTAAAGAGAGGTGCAGAGCTGTCAACTGATCACCACCTGACGGTGAGTTGGATTTGATGGCAGGGGAGGATGCCATTCAGACCTGGTAGAATCCAAACGTATAGTGAGGGTGTGCTGGGAACGTCTGGCTGAGGCCCCTGTCTGGGAGGTCTTCAGCTCCCCCCTCTGGAAGCACTTCGACCACATTTCGAGGGAGTCTGTAGGCATGGAGTCTGAATAGGCCATGTTCTCCACCTCCATTGTTGAAGCGGCTGCCCAGAGCTGCGGCTGCAAGGTCGTCAGTTAATCTTGTGGTTGCAACCCCCAAACCAAGTGGTGGACACCAGTGGTGAGGGGGGGCATTAAGCTGAAGAAGGCGTCCTATCAAGCTTGGTTGGCTTGTGGGACTCCCAAAGCAGCTGAGGTGTACCGGCAGGCCAAGCGGAGTGCAGCTCAGGTGGTTGCTGAAGCAAAAACTCAGGTGTGAGAGGAGTTCGGTGAGGCCATGGAACAAGACTTTTGGTCGGCCTTGAAGAGATTCTGGCAAACTGTCTGGCAGCTGAGGAGGGGGAAGCAGCTCCCTGTCCACGCTGTGTATGGTGCGGATGGGGCGCTGCTGACTTCAATTAGGGATATTATTGGGTGGTGGAAGGAATACTTTGAGGATCTCCTCAATCCCACTGACACGCCTTCCCCAGAGGAAGCAGGTCTTGTGGATGAGGGAGACAACTTGCCTATCACAGGGGCTGAGGTTGCCAAAGTGGTTAAACTCTTTGGTGGCCAGGCACCGGGGGTGAATGAGATTCACCCTGAATACCTCAAGGCCCTGGATGATGTAGGGCTGTCATGGTTGACACGCCTCTGCAACATTGTGTGGAGGTTGGGGACAGTGCCTTTGGCATTGCAAACCAGGGTGGTGGTTCTTCTTTTTAAGAAGGGGGACTGGAGGTTGTGCTCCAACTTTAGAGGGATCGCACTACTCAGCCTCCCTGGGAAGACCTATGCCAAGGTACTGGAGAGGAGAGTCCGGCCGTTGGTCGAACCTCACTTTCAGGAGGAGCAGTGAGGTTTTCATCCTGTCCATGACACACTGGACCAACTCTTTACCCTCTTGAGAATTCTCGAGGGTTCGTGGGAGTTTGCCCAACAAGTTTGCATGTGTTTTGTTGACTCGGAGAAGGCATTCAACTGCGTCCCTCATGGTTTTTTGTGGGGGGTGGGTCGGGAGTATGGGGTATTTGGCTTGTTGTTATGAGCTATCCGGTCTCTATACAACCGCTGTGAGAGTTTGGTCCGTATTGCCAACACTCGGTTGGAATCATTCCCAGTGAGAGTTGGACTCTGCCAGAGCTGCCTTTGTCACTGATCCTGCTCATAATTTTTATGGACAGGATTTTTAGGTGCAGCCAGGGAACGGAGGGTGTAATGCTTGGTGACCACAGGATCTCATTTCTATTGTTTGCAGATGATGTTGTCCTGTTGGCTTCATCCAGCAATGACCTACAGGTCTTACTGGGATGGTTTGCTGTTGAGTGTGAAGTGGCTCGGATAAGAATCAGTACCTGCTGAGTAGCATCTGCAGTGATGCAGATGTTGCACTGGTCTGTTGTGGTGAAGAGGGAGCTGAGCTCTAAGGCAAAGCTGTCAATTTAGTGGTCAATCTACGTTCCTATCCTGACCTATCGTCATGAGCTTTGGGTTAATGACTGAAAGAATGAGATTGCGGCTACAAGCGGCTGAAATGAGCTTTCTTCGTAGGATTGTTGGTCTCACCCTTAGAGATAGGAGGAAGAGCTCAGTCATCAAGGAGAGGCTCAAAGTAGAACTGCTGCTCCTCCACATTGAAAGAAACCAGTTGAGGTGGTATGGGCATCTGACCAGGAAGCCTCCTGAACGCCTCCCACGTGAGGTGTTTCGGGCACATCCCACTGGGAGGAGATCCGGGGGGAGACTTAGGACTCACTGGGGAGACTACGTCTCCCAGCTGGTCTGGGAACACCTTGGTATCCTCTCTGAAGAGCTGGAGCAGGTGGCTGGGGAGAGGGAAGTCTGGGCTTCTCTGCTTGAACTGCTGCCTCTGCGACCCAGACCTCCGGAAAAGTGGTAGAAGATGGGTGGGTGGATAGATCACAGACTTTGGAAGCTCCAGCCACACGGCTGGTGAGTGCACGGTATTTATTTCATACCATAAATCAGTACACAATCGAACCATCATTGTGCATTCAAACCTTGATTTCTTAGTCATATTGCCAAAACAGATGAAGATTCTTTACATCTAGGGAACTTAATGTCACATGTGGCTCCAAAATGCATGATTGAGAACTCAAGTGCAAGGCGATATGTTTCCCAAAGTTTATTATAAAGAATACAGCTTGTGGGCTGACAACAAAAAGTGAGCTCACAAGGCGACAACTTACAGGTTTATGAGGTAGATAATCCGAAGTGTCACAATACAGGTGGGGGATGAACCTCTTGACCAGGGGTGTCCAATGACGTGCCATGGAGTGCCACACCCTGCAGGCTTTACATCAAACCAGCGTCTTCAACAGAAGATTCCACTGAATTTATTTACACTGATTGCTGATAAATGAAAACACCTGCTGAAGAGACTGGGTAGAAGAGAAAACCTGCAGGGTCTTGGTTCTCCAGGGCACATGATTGGACACCCCTGCTCTAGACTAGTGATGGGCAGGCAGGCATCGGTGCTCTGAACGGTGATCCGATCTTGTCCAGGAAATATTTGGCAAGGTGTGTTTCGAGTAGTGACTCGTGATGTATGTGTTGAGGTCAGACCACGTGACTGGGTCAGGAGAAATAAACTGTGCAGCGCTACCCAATGGAAATCTCTGTCCTTCATGTCATGTTTGACTGTATAAGGGATTTGTCACAGCCAATTTTCAGATGGAGCCAGGACCAAATACACTTGAGCTCGTTTCTCCTATTGATACATTTTTGACAAATAGTGGCTTCTTACTGTGACTGGGGTGATGGTTTAGTGGTAGTGTATCTGTTTTACAAATGGGAGGCCTGGGTTCAAATCCCAGCTGTGTTGTTCTTTTAATTTCATTTTTATTTGCAAGGAAGAGCTTGGATCACTGTTGTGCATCATTATGCTGAGGCACTATTGCTATTGTGCCCTGCATGAGAATCAGGCCAGAGTTAAATATACTGGGACAGTATAAGACTGTTGAAAATGTATTATTTCTTAATAAAAATGGATAAGTAGTACAAGCACATGAAGTAACACAGACACATTCACTGTAGTCACCCCAGTTTTATTATTTTTTTCCCTTATGATCATTGATATTTCTTAAAAGTCAGCACATTTATTGAAAGTGAAAAATACACATTGTAAAAATCTGCATGCTGCATACTTTGTTGACTACATAGCCTAGTAGAGCAAATGAAGTTCCACATGAGGCCTTGTCTATGTGAAACATTTTGATGAAAGGCTCAAGTGTTTAAGAAAGCCTCACATACTCATGACTAAGTAATAGTATAGAGGTAAAATATGTCTCCTGCACTTGGGAAGCTGGGGTTCAAGTCCCAGCTGGATCATTCTAATAATTTATTTTTATTTGCACAGTGACATGTCTGTTGTGTTTCAAAGAGCTTGGATACAACAATAACACATCATTATGCTGAGGCACTATTGTGCCCTGCATGACAATAAGCACAGAGATCGATGCACTGAGAAAGACAGTATGACTGTTGAAAATTTATTTCTTTAAAAAAAATGGATAAGTAGCACAAGCACGTTCACTGTAGTCACCTCAGTTTTATTATTTTTCTGCCTTATGATCATTGATATTTCTTAAAAGACAGCATTTATTGAAATTGAAAAAATACACATTAAACCAACAATACCCTTGTAAAAATCAGCATGTTGTGTATGTTTTGTCCACTAGATGGCCTGGTAGAGAAAATGAAGTCCCACATGAGGCCTTGTCTATGTGAACCATTTTGATGAAAGGCCTCAAGTCCTCCAGAAAGCCTCATCTGGCCATCACTACCCTAGACTGTTGCATTGAAACACAAAATGTGGTGGCTTAATTAGAAAATATGAAACAGCTGTGCAGAGTTATGTCACTGAAAGGAACCACAACAATAAGACTACATTAGAACAAAACAGGAAGTACTACAAAATAAGAGCAAGCTCAGAATAATGATGTCAGAGGAAACTACATACACACATGAAAACTATCAAAATGACCAGCAGAATAATAATGCCAAAGTGTGGACATGGTCTGTGACCATGTCCAGAATACCACACTTGAAAAGATCATTGACTTAAAAGTGATGTGTTTTTAGGGTTTAACCTTCTTAAATGGGTGATGTGATTATTGGAAAAAAAAAATAGATTAAGATGTTCATCCACTCAGGTCACCTTTTCTCCCTGGACCCTTTGTGTAGCTGATGCTCATTACACTACAGGATGAGTTGCCATGTATTGTTGTCATGCTTTGCCAGGGGACTTGACAAATCATTCTTTGAATTGCAGCTCATTATCCTTTGTCCAATATATCCACTATCCCTCCTCTGCACATGTCCAAACCATCTCAACCTTGCCTCTTTTACTTTGTCTCCAAAATGCTCAACCTGAGCTGTCCCTCTGATATATTCATTTCTAATTGTGTCCCTCCTAATCACTCCTATTGAGAATTTTAGCATCTTCAGCTCTGCCTCCTGTCTTTTTGTCAGTGCAACTGTCTCCAAACCATACATCATAGCAGGTCTCACTTCTGTCTTGCAAATCTTCCTTTCATTCTTGCTGCAATCCTTCTGTCACAAATTACCCCTGATACTCGTCTCCACTGACTCCACCCTGCCTGTAATCTCTTCTTCACCTCTTTTCTGCATTTCGATTGCTTTGGATGGTTGACCACGGATATTTGCTGTACACTCATCTGGCTTAACTACCTCTACTCCTTCCATCTTCACTGTTTCACTTTACTCCCTCTCATTCACACACACATGCATTCTGTCTTGCTTCTAGTGACTTTTATTCCTCTTCTCTCCAGAGCATACCTTCACCTCTCCAGGTTCTCTTCCACCTGCTTCCTACTCACTACAGATCACAATGTCATCTGCAAACATCGTGGTCCACAGAGACTCCTGGCTGACCTCATGTGTCAGCCTGTCCATCACCAGGGCAAACAGGAAGGGGCTCAGAGCCGATCGTTGATGTAACCCCACCCCCACCATGAATCCATCCATCACTCCTACACCTCCTCACCACCCTCTCGCTGTCCTCATACATATCCTGCACCACTCTTACATACTTCTCTGTTACTTCTGACTTTCTCGTATAGTACCACAATTACCCTCTTGGCACACTATCATACGCTTTCTCTAGATCCACAAAGATAGAGTGCAATTCCTTCTGACCTTCTCTATACTTCTCCATCAACAATTTTAGAGCAAATATTGCATTTGTAGTGCTCTTTCTTGGCATGAAACCATACTGCTAATCATTGATCGTCACCTCTTCTCTTAACCTGGCTTCAACAACTCTTTCCCATATCTTCATAGTGTCGCTGATCAACTTTATGCCTCTGGAGTTACTACAGTTCTGAGCATCACCTTTGTTCTTGAAAGTTGTTCCAAAACACTTCTTCTCAACTTCTGAGGCATCCTCTCACTTACCAAGATTGTGTTAAACAATCTGGTTAAAAAGTCCACTGCCACGTCTCCTAAACATCTCCATACCTCCACAAGTACAGTATGTCATGTGGACCATCTACCTTTCCATTCTTCATCCTCTTCAACCTGCCCTCACTTCGGCCTTGCTAATACTTGGAACTTCCTGGTTCACCATCTTTCCTTTATCCATCCTCCTCTTTTTCCTCATTTTGTTCATTTAACAACTCCTCAAAGTACTCTTTCCAACTTCTCAAGACACTCTCACTTTTTAGTACATTACCATTTCTGTCCTTAACAACCTCAGTTGCTGTATGTAACCCAGTGTAAAAACGTGACTGGAATTATGAATGTCGATACCGCTTTAAGAAGAAGGGGGGACATTCATTTCACAATGGGAGTAGATAGTTTAACGTGGATTAAATTATAAATATTGATGCCGCTTTTAGAAAAGAAAAACACCCATTTCACAATGGGAATACATAATTTGAATATGAATATTTAAATAAATATATATTCATAAATAGGTAGGAACAGTTTCTAGAATATTCTGATAAAGTTCCTAGTATTGTGTGTTGATATTTATTGTAACCAATGGCTGCACCGTTGCTGGGTCACGCCAGCCAATGGGTTAAGCGCTCTCTCCCTGGGTCTGGGATGACTTGCATTTTTGGCTCAGTCATGCCAGACGCCGAAAGACACAGACCAGAGAGAGAGAGACTGTCCTTAGTGATATGGCGACGCTAGCGTGCTGGTAGCAGCCTTTGCCTGGATAAAACCCTTGAAATTGGTAAGCCTAAACCAAAATGTGACATTGCAGTATTGCCAAATTCTAATGCCCTATCTATTAAATTTTAGGATTGGGATCCAAAGGCTGCCGACGCCGTTGAGCACGAGAATCCCACTGACGCACGAGCCACTTAGCATGGTCAGGTTCTTTTTTTTTTTTCCCCTTTGGACTGGTTTGACCAGAGCGTGGATCTCCAGATCTGGATGGCGAGCCGAAGCCCGAACCCTATGAACTGCTAAAGGTGACTCCACTAGTCACCTGGAAAGGACAAACAAGAACTGTGAATATTGTAAATATAATTTGGAGTATTTTGTTTTTATTTTTTTCTTTTATCACGCTATGTATTTATTTTTGCTTACATAATTGTAAATAATATACATAGTTGCAAGTTCCATACACCGTGTGTGTGTATGTGTCATCTGTTGTTGCACCTCCCAGGCTCCTACGAACCCAGAGTCGGTCTGACCTGGCCCAATTATCCCTCTGCCTCAGGTAGTAAAGTTAATGTAAATACATTGCCATAACACACCACTACCAAAAAGGGTACTACACCTAAAGTGAGTAGATGTTAGTTAGTAAGGGTTACACACAAAAATCTGGTGAGCGCAGGTGTTAGTGGGTGTTACCCAATTACCCTGTGTATTACTGTGTGGTACATATTGTTACATGTACATCCTTGCCAGCTTGATCTCTCTGTCTAGTTAATCAATATCAGTCCTTTTCTCCTTCCTTAGTTTCAAGGCTATCTTTTTCTTCATGTTCCTTCCTCTTGTAGTGGATTTATGTGTTTTTATAGATGTTTAATTGTTGGTACAAGTATTAATGCAAACATGAATGTGAGTGGGGTGAAAATGTCCTACTATTACACAACCATATCCTCAAAGGGCATCAGTCCAGATAATGGACAATTTTATTAACAATTCTTTATTTGTACCAATTATGAATGAGTCTCAATAAAACCCTTGTGAGATCTTGTCTGCTGGTAATCAAGAAGATGGGCATGAAATCAAACAATAACTCCCATATGTCTTCCAATAGTTTAATAAGAAATGTCAGAATAGGTTAACCCTTTGAGTATGTGAATTTGCATGCCCTAGTGGCAGACCACGGCACTGCGCCTGTCGTCTCACTGACATGATCACTGCATTGGGGATTTGTACTGATTTGTACTGATTTGCCAGTTTCAAAAGGTGGCAGATATCCATTGGAGGACTCAATGGATGACACGTAATACACCAAAGAAGAACTCCTCATTTCCTTTTCCTGTTTTTAGCATTTTAGCCCAGAAAGCTTATGGCCGCGATCCGTCACCGTCACTTTTATCGGCTTTGTACGCGGAAGATAGCTGCGGGATACAAGCGAAATTTATGTGGGATAATCATAAGACTTTGTAGATGTGGTAGAGACTTTAAATGACCGACAGAATGCAAAATAACAACCATGATGGGTGAAAATGCAGCAACAGCGCCAACTAGCCAGCCCCCCTTTGTCAAAAGTAAGTGAGGATTTGCTGTTTTGTTTTGTTGTTTTTTTGGGGGGTTTTTTGGGGTTTTTTTTTTTGGGGGGGGGGTTATATTGTACTGATTTGTTGTTCATATACGTTGAAGATAAGATGATGAGGTAACTCTGAACAAAAAAACGGTGTCAAAAGACTGAACCATTCTTTGTTTAAATATATCCAAAGTCCAGTTTTGACTGAGTTATGGAATTTAAAGAGGTGCTGTGACATTATGCAAATTAGATGAGTAAATTTATTCCTATCTGAAATTTTGGATCATATTTTACATCTTTCTAATTGACAGTAAGCCATTATCTGTTACCACTTAAGTTATAGCCTTGGATATCGGAACTATTTTATTGACAACAAATATTTACCACTCTTGACCACTAGGGGTTATGTCGCAATTCGGTGACAAACACACTCAAAGAGTTAACACATCCGGATGATTTTAAAACAAAGAATTCAACATGTATCATGGACATCATAGACGTTTATTGAGTTACTGAGCATAACCTGTGAATCAAGCATTTGTGGAACCAAATAAACCATAGTTTAACTTGTCAGTATACTGGAAAGTGGAAAACCATAAAATAGCATTGGTTAAGAAAAGTGGATGCAATTTTACGAAGAAAATGATGATTAAACTATTCATAAAAATGGAAAATTGGTGTTATTCTGAAAAAGGATGCAAATTAATGAAAGGACAAGATGCATTTTGAAATTCTGATGGGGGTTTACATGAAATTAATTTTAAAGAACTTACACCAGGAATATTCTGAAGAATTAAGTTTAAATTAAGCAACACACCATCAGCCAAGCAGAATCATTGTGTCCCAGTGGGTAGCAGGAAGTCCATTGGATTCTGTTTCAACTGGACCGGCGTGGGTTCTGTTGGAAGACTGGCAGAAATGCTCTTTCCCACAGTTATGGCCTGCTCCCGAGATCACAAAGGGTCTGGTTCTTCAGCAGGCTTGCTGTGGTCTTCTCTTATGCGCTGAAGAAGGCGTTTGTTTATTGTGCAAAGTCCCATCAGAGAGTCAAATTGGGACAAGAACACACCACAGATCTGTTTCTTCCGATGTATTGAGGTTGGAATGAATTGGTTTAAGCTTTAAAAAAAAAAAAATCAAACAAAATCTTCTTGCAAGCTAATTTAAAGAAAAAAGATTAAAATAAGAAAAAGTGATTTTTAAAGAAAAGAAAAAAAAAAATTCACAGAGCATGACAGGCTCTGAGCCTTACTTGGAAGATAGAAAAAAATGGGAGAGCAGATAATGCTGCACCTTACAGCTTGACCACCGCCCCAAAACTAAACAAAGGAAGGTTTTTTTTTTTTTTACTACTAACTAGCACTTATATAGCGCTTTTCTAGTCACAAAGACCACTCAAAGCGCTTTCACTAGTACTAACCCTCTATTCTAAGGGCCTATAGGAAACAGGTTAATTGGCTGTTCTAAAAATTGTCCCTAGATATCTAACATGCATGTCTTTTGGATTGTGGGAGGAAACCGGAGCCCCCGGAGTAAACCCACGCAGTACAGGGAGAACATGCAAACTCCACAAAGAAAGGTTCCAACCCCTGCCAGCCTGGGGATTCGAACCAGGAACCTTCTAGCTGTAAGGCAACAGTGCTAACCACTGCACCACCGTGCTGCCCACCACTGCACCACCGTGCTGCCCAGGTGTGGCAGAATCTCACTGAATTTCATGAAACTGAGCTGGACCAATTACATAGAATTTCTTGTTCAACAGAAGTCATAAACAGCTGTCCAAAAAAGGAGATGCAGTGGAGCTTGGAAGCCCACTGGTCATTTCGAAGTTCAGGGCTTTGCGGGTCTCCCAGCAGAAAGAGGAGGGGAAGAGACATTTGACATGAGAAGTGAGACCCCTCTTTAGACTCATATATTGCTGAATAAAGCATAAATTCCTTAAACTTTAGTGACTAAGATATGAAGAGTTCTTTTGCAAAACCAGATAAGTCCAGTTGTGTTCAAAATGAGAAAAAAAAACACTTTTCATCTGTAGGTTTATAGGTGTTAGTATTTCCAAATCAGCTTCTAAGACATGGTCACTTGAAATATGAGTATCTCAGACATAATAAAGCCCCCCCCAAAAAAATCAAACATCAAATCATTGTTACTTTTTGGCAATTTATTAGTACATTTTTTTTGTTTTGTTTTTTTTGCAAAAACAGATAAGTCCCGACAGCCATGCTATTTTGTCTGGAACATACTTGAATGTCTATAAGCATCAATGTAGTATGACTGACACACTGATTTAGGCTTATCCACTCAGTAAAATGGTATAATATAGCTATAATTCAAGATTCAAAGATTTTATTGTTAATACTACTATACGTATAGGACATACAGGAGAATTGAAATGGTGTCTCTCTCTCTCTCTCTCTTCACTGGTGTGCACAGTATAAGAAAAGGAATAAGGCTGGAAAAAAGAAACTCCTTCCCCAAATAGTGTACTATATAGTGAATGCGCAGCCAACGGAGCAGTGAGAGAAGAGCTTCACATCACAACCTAAACTACTTTAAGGTATTTATATTTAATAATCAGCAAAAAGTATTTGATTTAATACATATTTATTATAAATTACATGCAGGTATTCATTTTTTTTTTTATACCACCGTTATAGTCTGTTACATTTGACTGTCTCACGTGATGGCGTCATTAACCGTGCCGCAAAAACAAGCCCAGTAGTCCCCGAAAGCGGTTAATTTTATTGTTATATTGAGTTTACTGTATAGTCCACTATATCTAAATTCACTATATAGCGAGTAGGGAGGGAGTGAGTGAGTGAACACTCCGAACACAGCCAGGAGAATCAGTCAGAGTGAGCAGACCCGGGAGGCAGCCAAGATGAGTCACGTGACCCAAATACCAAGAGCTGATTTGCCCTGTGGCGTTATCTGCTCTTGTTAAAAGAACGCTCCCTGCATTTGTCAGCTTTTGGAAAAAACATGAATTTGTAGTGTTTATAACATAGGACATATCAGATTTTGAGACAAAACGATTTGAACTTCTACAAGAAGATAATGTTTACAGTTGTTTGATGTACAGAGTGAAATTTTCATGGAGGTGGCGTTTATCGGTTTTTGCAAACAAACTTTTCATATTCTACTCAATAATAAGGGAACATACAATGTCTCTACATTGTAACTGTAATTAACTGTCTGACTGCCTATGGCACTCGGTTGTGCCGTCAGCCCCTAGTGGTCAAGTTTTTTTTAAAGAAAATATTCAATTCAGTTCAGATGTCAGAGATTTCCAAAACTATAACTTGAAAGTCATAAGAGATAATGGCTTACTGTCAATTAGAAAGATGTAGAATGTGATCCAAAGTTTGAGATAGGAGTAATTTTACACATCTAATTTGCATAATGCCACGGCAGCCATATTGAATTACATAACTTTCAGTCAAAAGCGGACTTTGGACATATTTACACAAATGATGGTTTTGTTTGTTGTCACCGTTTGTTGTTTTGGGCATTTTGGTATCTTATCTTTAAAGTATATGAACCAGAAAATCTCGCTTTGTCCATTTTCGTCCATCCTGGTCATTATTTGACCAGGCTGTCAGACTGTACAACCTAAGCAGGGCTGCTCGCAGAGATAGCAAAAAGACGTAACAACCTAATAGTTTTTTGAATGCAAAAGATGCAATAGACTTACACAATGGTCCCCTCCGGCATACAACTAGGAAAATACTGGTCGCTATGGAGGGTGAGAATATGTATGGGCACATAATCATACTATGTAAGATAAGATAAGCCTTTATTAGTCCCACAACGGGGAAATTCCAGGATTGCAACAGCACAGGGATAGCAACACTCAGAGCAACAATCAGAAGGCAAGAAAAAAAAAAACAAGCAAGCAACAGCAGCTAATATACATATGTACATATTACTATAATATATATATATATACACACACACACACACACACACACACAGACACACAGTGCAGAGCATTGTAGCTGGATGGAATAAATATATGAATATATGAACACACAGTGCAGAGCATTGTAGCTAGATGGAATAAATATGTAAATATATAAACACCCACAGTACGGAGCATTGCAGCTAGGTGGAATAAATATGCAAGTATATAAACACACAGTGCGGAGCAATGTAGCTAGATGGAATAATATGTAGATATATAAAAACACAGTGCGGAGCATTGTAGCTAGATGGAATAAATATGTAGATATATAAATATAAACACACCCAGTGCTGAGCATGAGCATGTAGGATAACTAAGTAGACGGTTGTGCTGTTTCATCCCATCTAGCAACAATGCTCTGCACTGTGTGTGTTTATACATTTACATATTTATTCCATCTAGCTACAATGCTCCGCACTGTGTGTTTATATATCTACATATTATTCCATCTAGCTACATTGCTCCGCACTGTGTGTGTTTATATATTTACATATTTATTCCACCTAGCTGCAATGCTCCGTACTGTGGGTGTTTATATATCTACATATTTATTCCATCTAGCTACAATGCTCTGCACTGTGTGTTTATATACTCATATTTATCCCATCCAGCTACAATGCTCTGCACTGTGTGTCTGTGTATATATATATATATATACACTGTATATATATATATATATATATATAGATTTATAGTAATATGTACGTATGTATATTAGCTGCTCTTGCTTGCTTGCTTTTTTTTCTTGCCTTCTGATTGTTGCTCTTAGTGTTGCTATCCCTGTGCTGTTGCAATCCTGGAATTTCCCCGTTGTGGGACTAATAAAGGCTTATCTTATCTTATCTTATTTTGTCTTCTGTCGGTCATTTGCACTTTCTCTCCCACATCCAGAAACTCTTGTGATTATCCCACCTCAATTTCGCTTTTAGTCCGCCTCAATTTATCTTATATGACTGCACAGAACTGGCGCAATTATTCTGTTCAGTCACATGGTGCTGGGGGCGATAGCAGGTGGACATCAACCAGTGTCGCCCACCCTGTAATAACAACATGTTTATATTTATCTTCATAAACTAAATAATCTCTTTTTAGAATCATAGTTGGCAAATTTGGGAGCAAATGCGTCATCCGGCTTGCAAGCGAGTACATCATTTGTTTGTCTAAAAATGTCTTCTTCTCTGGTGTCCAGAAGTGAGGTTTTTGGATGGTTCTATGTTCGCCATTAGTACTCCAAGGCAAGAGCACTAAGTTATATGTGTCTGCCACCTTGTGAGGTGGAATTCTTAGTACAACTGGGGAGTTTTTGGCCACGTCACGTGACATCACATGACAGGTGCAGCACTGTGCCATAGGCAGTGGGGACGCTATTTGTTCATGCGATCAGAGATGTCAAAGGGTTAATTTGTGATCGTAAACATGCAAAAATTAATTTCTTGCTGAAACTAAAGCAGAACATATCAAATCATATCAATAAAAGCATTTGAAACAACAATTGTCCATTCTAGAGTTCAACCATGTCTTCAGTAGCGGATGCTGCCTTGAGAGAAAGAATATGAATTAATTTATTGTTCACAACTGCAGAGATTCCATTTCAGAGAGAGAAAAAAAAATTATTAAATATCCCTGCATCGTCCACCAGATGGCACTGTAAAACTGTCTGGTTGGTTAATGAGGAATCCTGACTCCCAAGTCTGGATTATATCAACCATAAAGCTGTCATTTGGGGCATTCCTTTGTCAAAGAGCAGAAAAGGGAGAATGACTAGGTCCTGGAGAAGGCATTAACTTCCATTTCATGGCCGATGGGTCGTGTTGCAACTCTGGCCCTTGGGTGAGAGAAGCAGTTCATGACCAGACTTATGGGTGAAACTATTTAAAGTGAAGAGTGATTTTATAGATTGGAACCAAAGGGGTTGACGCTACACTCTGTATCCAGGGGGTTGGATGATATGATTTTCAAGTTTGTTTAATGTTGTGCTGTTCTTACTGCCTTCTCATGACAACCCACTTCACTTTGGTATGTTCTCTGTCCATGTTGTTCTTGGATGGACTCTTTCCCTTTTACCTTGTACTTTGTCATCTAGTAACAGTCTCTGTAACTTGCCTTATCATATCGCTATGACCTGGCTCAAGGGCCACAACAAAAAAGACACACCTAGTGGAGCTGAAATTAAACAAAACTTTATTGAACCAAAATAAACCAAATTAGGCCAAATTGGAAAATGTAAAACTTAAGTATTTAAAATATATAAGTGCTTCATCAGTAACATCAGTAATGTAAAATGTGAGTGAGTATGAAATATGGTGTAGTGGTGTTGAACAGTGCAAAACCTAAACAACCCCACAGAGCATGACTGAAGAACCCAAACTAAACTGGTCCAAACCAGGACAGGAGATTGCCTGTAGGTGAGAAAGCACAAGCAGAGGTTAGAGGTGTAGGGGTGCGAAGCCAGGTCACTAGCTCCCAGTGGTGGGATGGAGTAACCCAAATAGAATAGCCTCTCCTGCTGAGCCTGGCACCAGGCTTAAATGCCCTGGGTCACATGGGCACCACAGGTGAACCCACTTGGCATTCAATTACCGGCATCAAGCTGGAACACAGCACCACCTACAGGACCCAAGGGGCCGTGACAGTATCAAGTGACCAGCTAATCATACAGTGTCATCTGCATAGTGGAGATTGTTTATATTCTGTCCTTCTATCTTCACACTTTGTATATCATTGATGTTTCTGAATATAATTTCTGTATACAGGTTGAATAGTCATGGACTAAGTACACATCCCTGTCATACACCTCTTTTTTATTTTTATTTCATTTGACAGTCCACTTTCCATTTTGATGAATGCTTTTTGTACCCAGTAGAGGTTTCTTATGAATCTGATGTCTTTTTTCTTTTAACCTAATGTTAATTAGGCTGTCATTTTCTTGTGATTGACATGGTCAAATGCTTTTTTGTAGTCTATGAAATATGCATACACATCTTTGTTCATCTCTACAGTTAGGCCCAAAAATATTTGGACAGTGACACAAGTTTTGCTCTTTTAGCTGTTTACGAAAACATATTCAGAATACAATTATATAGTCAATATGGGCTTAAAGTGCAGACTCTCTGCTGTAATTTGAGAGTATTCACATCCAAATTGGAGCAAGGGTTTAGGAATTACAGCTCTTAAATACGTAGCTGCCTCTTTTTCAAGGGACCAAAAGTAATTGGACAATTGACTCAGAAGGCTGCAAAAAAAAAAAAAAATAACAAGGCTGCATGGGCTCTTCCCTCGTTAACCTGTCATCAATTAAGCAGTTAAAAGGTCTGGAGTTGATTCCAGGTGTGGGGTTTGCATTTGGAAGCTGTTGCTGTGAACACACAACATGCGGTCAAAGGGGCTCTCAATGGAGGTGAAACAGACCATCCTGAGGCTGAAAAAAAAGAAGAAATCCATCAGAGAGATAGCAGAAATGTTAGGAGTGGCCAAATCAACAGTTTGGTACATTCTGAGAAAAAAAGAGTGCACTGGTGAGCTTGGGAACTCAAAAAGGCCTGGACGTCCACGGCAGACAACAGTGGTGGATGATTGCAGAATCCTTTCCATGGTGAAGAACAAATCCACTCAAGTGAAGAACACTCTCCAGGAAGTAGGTGTATCAGTATCTAAGTCTACCATAAAGAGAAGACTTCATGAAAGTAAATACAAAGGATTCACCACAAGGTGCAAACCATTAATCAGCCTCAAAAATAGAAAGGCCAGAATTGACTTTGCCAAAAAACACCTGAAGAAGCCAGCCCAGTTCTGGAACAGCATTCTTTGGACAGATGAGACTAAGATCAACCTGTACCAGAATGATGGGAAGAAGAAAGTTTGGAGAAGAATTGGAACAGCTCATGATCCAAAGCACACCACATCTTCTGTAAAACATGATGGAGGCAGTGTGATGGCATGGGCATGCATGGCTTCCAATGGCACTGGGTCACTTGTGTTTATTGATGATGTGACAAAAGACAGAAGCAGCCGGATGAATTCTGAAGTGTATAGGGATATACTTTCTGCTCAGATTCAGCCAAATGCAGCAAAGTTGATTGGACGGCGCTTCACAGTACAGATGGACAATACTGCAAAAGCAACCCAGGAGTTTTTTAAAGCAACGAAGTGGAATATTCTGCAATGGCCGAGTCAATCACCAGATCTCAACCCAATCGAGCATGCATTTCACTTGCTCAAGACAAAACTGTCGAAGACCCTTTGACCTTGGACCTCAGGAATTGAGGTTAGGTTCACCAGCTTGCAGTTCCTAGAGGAATTTTCCTCATAGGAAATTCTGTTACCTGTGTAGGTGCTTGGTGACTTGAGAGTTACCCCAGCTGTACTGTCTTCATTTATTGGAGGACCCCCACTGCCTGTACACCAGACCTCTAACTGAGTGACCTGTCCAGCCAGATACCTGGAATACACCTCCAATATTAACGACAGCCTCTCATGGTCTTACATTGCTCTTGGTAATCTGAGTAAATGTTTAAAACCAGGAAAAAATTGGTTTATTGGGGATCTATTTTAAATACCATTTAGTAAGGAAAACCTTTTAAAGCTCAAAAATTGTCAAAAAATCACCCCATGAGAATGGACGCTGAATCAATAAGCCCACAGAGTCCCATACTGTCTTTGATATGCTGTGGTATTTATTAAAAATCAGCAAAGCTCAGCCAAAACAGGATAAATTGCATTAAACAGTCCATAATAAAAAGAAAAATGAAAATTGAAAATCCAACCCAGAACCCTGATTGCAGAACCTAGATTCAAAAGTTGAAAAATTTTGAGTTTCACAAAGTTTCAAAATAACCCAATAAAATGTTCAGTAATCATCAAAAAGTTCAAAAATCAGAATAAAAATCAAAATAAATCATAGTCCTTTAACTAAAACCTAATAAAAATGCCTGATTAATTTGTTGGTTATATCTAAGAAACCTGAAGGGTGAGTTTTGGGCAAAAGGATGTGATCACTGGTCTTCTTTCCTCGAAGCCTCTCTTACAGGGAAAGAGAGTGGGGAGATAGGGAAAGCAGGGAAGGAACAAGACCGCCACGGACAGATGCTTCCTCTTCAGGCTGGACAGTGGCCGCCTTTGGCCGGGAAGAAGCGATGAGTCGACTCCGATGTGGTGTTCCAGCCCGGGGGAGCTTCTGCTTTCTCCCGCTGTTGCTCCGCGACGCCCGATGACTCACAGCGCCCTGGCTGAGAGCTGGGGACAGCAGCTGTAGCTTGTTCCTCTTTTTGCACAAGCGTTATAATAACACTTTAGCAGCAGATGTAAAAGTTGTTTAAAGGCTGAAGAATTGAGGCAGAAACTGGATCACTTCTCTTCTGGCGTTCCCCGTCTTCAGTCCGCTGCTCCGATGATGTTGTTGCCTCATTGTAGACCGCCGAGAAAGTGAACATTTGGGGCAAAATAGGCTTGGTTTTTATAACCTTCGCCCAAGTTCTCTGATTGGTCCCAAACTCACCCTAGGCTTCTTGGCCTCTTTATGACTGGCTTAAAGTCACATTTATATAATACCATTACTTCATTTCTGCACATGTTCAGGCTAGTCAGTTCTCATAAACCATGTGACTGGACAGGCGCTCATGACTCACGGCCTTTCCCGCTAGCCTCTCAGCATTTTCCATTACCAAAATACCTCAGTTCGCTGGACATCTGTGCCTATTTCCCCATTTCTAACACATTTCCAGTAAACAGGGTTCTTTCCAACATATCACAATCTGTTTTGCATAAAACCTTCTATTGTGCAGTTAAAAGATACATATAATTATACAGTTTGATTACATTCATCATTTCAGGTGATTACATACGTTACATGTACTTTTAACTCAATGAGCATATTGATTTACTAATCATACAGAAAATATCACATAGCATGGCATATGCAATTTAATATGGCTTTTACATTCAGTCTCTGTGATTCACCAATGTTGTCTGTTGCCATCTTTTCTGAATGCTGGATTTTGGGCCTTCTGATAATTCCTCTCATTTTGCTGGTTACCCTGATTGGATCTTTGAGGCCTGTTATGATCAGCAGCAGAATTGCCCATTTTCCTTCCATAGGGGGTATATCGGTGTGATGGGGAAGGCCGACCACCTTCCACCCTTCGGCGGTGATTAAGGTCGTGGCCTGGGGTATTCGAACACCCCTCGGTTGGGCGATTCTGATGATTTTCACCTTTTTGCACCTGTGGAATAAGTTCTATAAGAGTCCCTTCATCCTCTGTTGTGAGAGAAAGGACATCCTCACGTGAAGTTGAACTGTGATGTGCTGCTGGCGATGCGTGATGCCCATGAGACGAGGCTGTATTTGCTCCCTGTAGAGGTGTCTCAGGAGGCTCATCCACAGCTTCATCTATTATAAGAAGGTCATCTCCTGGAGTTGGCGGTTGACCATCTGGTGAAGTAAGCTGCGTAGATGACGGCTGATCAACCTGTGGGGATGCAGCTGGAAGACCCACAACCCCCGGTGTGGAGGTCATTGTCTTTGCTGAAACCTGGGTCACAGACGGTCTTGACCCCAAGGACTGTGGCGGCACTGGCTCCTCACCTAGTGCCTGCGTCAGCTGTGAAAGGGCATCCATGGTTTCACGATACATGTTGTCATTTACTTGAGGTTGTGCCGGTGCAGCTTGGATGTAAGCCACCCAGGCGTCGTTGTGCATGAGATGGGTAGAAAAAGCCTTAAACCCATCAGGGAGCTCCCATACCTTCTGATACAGTGGATAGTAGAAGCCATTGCTGTACCTGATAGGCTTCCATTGTGGCCTATACCCCTCATTCAATGAGTCATGAAGCATCTTCCCTGTTGTTTGTATGGGCCTTCTTGCCTCCAGCGGAATTGGGGGTATAGGGATGCGTTCTTCTTGACTAAAAAGACCAGTCAGGGTCACAGGTGGAATTGCTGTGGGACCTGGACAGCAGTTTGGGCACCACAGAATTCCATTATTGTCCCATAGGTACTTGACGTCAACCAGCGAAGTGTAACAGAACAGGCAGGCGACTTTCCCATCCGGCAACACACAGGTGAAACACAGAGTACATCTTGTAATTGGATAGTCTGTTAGGCAACTTAGCAGGCTTGCTGGTTAGCTGTAAGCAAATCTTCGGGAGGTTTCACTCTCCCCTTTAAGTTGAATCAGCGTTTTTAACTTCAGTTACAGACTGTTCAGGCTTTGGCTTTGCGTTCATCTTGGCATTGTCTTTCATGTAGCCCTCCACCTTCTTGGGGAAGAATACTGCATATGTCATCATCCATGCTATCATAGTTGAGCCACAGATGAGTTTCATCCACCATATTGCTGTTATGACCCCCCAAATCACTCCCCAAAAGGCAACAGCTGCCAGTCTTCTAACCCAGATTTTACGGCCGCTCTCTTTCAGCTTCAATACCAGCCATACTTGACGACCCAGTAATGCAGCTGCCATTAATCCTACCCAAATCACAGCCATTATCTCAACGGCCTGGTAGAAGATGGCAAGCATGTCGATAGCAACCCAGACGAGGATCACCACTGCGCGGGCAAAACCTTCGGAATTACATTGTGGTGTGATGCGACCCAGCATGTAGATGACGAACAGAGTCAAAGTGTAATCATATTTGCCAAATATGATGTTGACCAAGACGATGCGGATGACTGCTGCCAAAGTTGTTACTATTCTTAGGACATGCCGCTTAGACCAGGCTCCGGTGAAACAGAAACATGCCCAAACGGCTTGTAGTACCCAAAACTGTATCTTGGCCTTTGTCATTTCAGTGACCCACGCAGGTGAAGATGCTGTACTCACTTTGTATGGAGTGTTCACCGAAGTGTAGAGATCATCTGTTATTGGTGCTCCTGTAGACATGCTTGCAGTAGGCTATGCCGTGCCAGTTGATTCTGATAAGGCTGAGGAGTGGGGGGTATTTGGTTGTTTAATGGTCGCCAGCCGAAGTCCATATGAAGTCTGCAACTGGGTGGTGCGGAAGTTTTATCTATACTTCCTCTTTTAATGGGCGGAGATCTTCCACCCCTCCTCTCTTTGGCGCCCTCTTTCGACGAAAGATGGATGATACAGCAGCTCGGGCGCTACCTTTGATGACTACCAGTAGGATTATTCCTGCAATCAGCAGGCCTAATCCTAGCAAAAGATAGGGCCATACCCAGCTGAGCAGTGTTCCCAGCCAGGAAGCGACAACTTGTAGCCCTTCTTCAACTACTTCAGCTGCTCCTTGTAGAACTGTAGTTACAGTCCCCTTAATTGTTTTTCCTGCTATTTCTAGGAAAGTACACTCATGTTCATTTTTTTCCTGTGCCACAACGAAGCCAATGCTCAGCAGGACAGTGACAGGTGCCATTGTTGTAGATGCCATTCTTGCCCAACCATCCATAACCCACTATTTCTTTACCTTCACAGACACTTTTCCTGAAGGCATAACCCACTGCAACATAGAACTGTGGGTCATCTACTACTTGAGGGATAATTAGGCCTAGAATCTGCTTCCTCTTATGCATGTTGTGCCCCATAATTGCTTTAGTACATCCCACCTTTTCCGGAGGTATTCTGCTCCATTTCCCATTGATCTTCTTCCAAACCGTTTGCAACCCGTAAGTTTCATATTGTCCCTCATAATAGTCTTTGCAGTCTTGTTCCCAAAAACGGACTTCTCCGCAATGCCCCCTTGACAAACTAATTGTGCAGGTGGTATTCGTTTTGTCACAGACCATCTTCCATGGTGTTGGGCTAATATAATTGATGGTATAAAATGACCAAGGCAGAATACTTCGATGCTTTGAGTACACTGTTGCCAGAAACTGATATTTTACCCAATAATTTGAGGACTGAGAGAGACATGGCAGGACCCATTTCTTTGCTTCTTCTTCCTCCATACCCCACCATGTTCTCCATTCTTCTCATTTCCATTGTTCATGCCAGGATTGCAGGATGCCTTTGACTGTTTTATTCTTTTTCAGTGAGGTACAATCATACACCCAAGAACTCCAGACGCGGTCCCATACTTGCCATAAGGGGCATCTGGGCGATTTCTTGTCATATACCCATTCAGTGCCATTAAGTGTGTCAAATATGTTGTTCACCACACATTCATCAATCTTTTTGAAGTCTTCTTTTGGAACACTGAATAGGTCATCTGGAGTTGGTAACTTTTGCACATAAAACAAGGATTTGCGAACTTCACCAAGGCCTTGTGGCCTAACAGGCATACTAGGCGCAAATGTAGCTTGGAAATAATTTAAGTCGTACATCCACAGCCAAGGCAAGGTGTCGTTTAACCAGTCTTCATGGTAGGCCTGTGGTGTTGTTTTAAGGGATGTGCCAGGTATCATCCAGAAGAAAGGTTTGTACACCCTAGTGATAACCATATAATGCTTACCACTGGGGCATTTGCCACCGAAGTTCCAAAAGCATGGGGCTAATTTACTTCTTTTTTCTTGCATGCAATAATCAATCAGCTTTCGGCTGTAATCTGTTTGTCTTCTTTTAGCAACAGGCTTGAAGTTGTTCACAATTTCTTCTGGAAATTTTAAGACTGTTTCTGGCATGAGTGTTTTTGCAGCGTTGTCACTGGAGCGGGGCTTTCCTGGGGTTGGAGTTAGAGCAATTCGAGACGAAGGTGTTAAAGGTGTCTTGTTAGTTGATGTAGCGTCCCTCTTTGCTCTTTTCTTTGGTGGGTCTGTACCCGGACATTCAAGGACATAATTACCCCAGAAGGGCCCATAATTTGGGAAGATTCCCTCACAGGTCTCGTTGCGATAATGGGCTGGTGCTATTACCACTTCAGACTCCCAGTACCCTGTTCTATTCATACCTGGTACGGGTCTACAACTCCAAGTGCAGTACCATGCTGAAGAATACATTTCTGGCTTTATCCAGTTGCATCGGACGTTGATTGTTTGCTTCGTTGAGGATTAGTAATCCTAGTAGACCCCCTTCCTCTGAGAGGTCTTGCAAATCTTCAAATGCCCATTTACCAGGTTGGGCACCTGTGATGTTGAGCTGATCTTCAACCCAGAGAGTGTCGTTCACTTGTTTTTCTCCAATCTTCAAAGCTGAGGTTGATTATTTGCTGTTGCATCTCGTTGTTCCTTCTTGCCTTGAGAGAGAGCAGTTGCATTTTTCTTCCCTCCTCCCCTGCCTTCCTGATCTATTCCCAGCTTTTGCAATGTTGCGTTTTTGTCTGTGTTTAATCGCTCTTCTTCTGCTGAATCTTAATCTAAACGGAAATTATGGATTTGGAAGCGGCTTAAATGTGCTATTGTCACTATTTTCAACAAGAATTGGGCCAAGGGGGAGCCCAAGAATTGGAACCTACGAGAGACTCATGGACATTGGAATCCATGCGTCTATGGCAATATTATTGGCTATGATCTCAGGACTTCTATTTTTGGCTGTGGAGTTCCCTGATGCATCAGAAATTGAAGGAAGGTGAGAGAGCGGATCAAGCGGACCCAGCCAGCTCCTTCATCAAATTCGACCAGTTGGGGAGGGCACGAGTAGCGGCAAACGGTGAACTGAATGACAGTGATTCAGTGAAGGAATACATCTGAAAGCCCTGTGCTCTCTATGGAAAAACAGTTTAAGCCTGCATATATAATGGAAGCACAGAATTACACGGGTGAGGACAAAATTCTACTCTCTGAGTGCACTGTGCTGATTTGATTTGATTTGACCTTGTTTGCCTCGTGTTTACATTCCTCCTGACTGAGATTAGCGGAAGAACCGGCTCTTATGTCTACCCATACAATCAACAATCAGTTGTTGTCATCAGCGGATTGGACTCTCAAGGACAATGCCCATGTGCCTTCTGCAAGCAAGAGAGAAAGAGAGATAGACTCTGAACTCTGGACTTGTTTATAAGTCACATGATTATAACATCTATCCACTGCCAGGAGGCGCCCTCTGCTGCTCACTAACAACTGTTACATTTACACTACACAATGACATGCAAATATACACACACTGCTCTCCCTCCCTCTGCTGTGTGATTGTCCACTACTGCTAAATATGCATTGAGGGTTTTTTTGCCTGCAATCAAAATTTCGCTTACCCATTAAGCGTCAATTTGATAAAACATGTTTTTTTTTCTCTCGCCTATTGTGTCATATCATTTCTTTTCTTTTTTCTTTTCTTCTTTATGACTGGCGCCTAGCGGCTGCCCCGGCCTTGGATGCGCTCTGCAGAGCGTGCCCAAATGCCAAGTCACGTTTCGTTACCTTGTATTCATACATGTGTAATGACAATAAAGTTGAATCTCATCTCATCTCTTAAGTTGAACTGAGTGTTGTTGCTGAGCGGTGCAATGTAAATTCTTCTTCTTTCTGCTGCCCAGCAGGTTTGTTGAAATCTGTTGGTGGTAACAAACTGAGCCCTTGTATGGGTGAGGGCCCATGGCTCATAACCCAACCAGTATAATATGGCAAGGACTGCTATCATACCAAGGGTTATGGTCGTGAGCTTGAGCCAAAGAATAAGACAAAGCTTCTTTGCACTCATTTGTTGAGGCTCCCCTTTCTTGGGTTTCTTCTCAGGGATCTCACAATACAATTCTTCTTCTCTTCTCTTCTCTTCTCTTCTTTCTTCTTTGTCCCATCTTCTGAGGTAGTGGACTTTGAGGTTGTATTCAGTGGCGTTCCTTGACTTAAGTGAACACCCATGAAGACGGACAAGACTTTTATGCTGCACTAGTGATGTCATCCCTTCTGCTTTTTCTTCCCCGAGGGGGTGTGGCCACCCCTCGGTTGGCTTGAATAGTGCAGCTCCAATAGCTCAAAATAACAAAAAGAATATGTATATGTTTATGTATGTATATATGATGCTCTGATGAGTGTATGTTGCATGTGAGACGTGAAAAAGTGTATATTTATGTATGCCATGTTCAGGTTCAGGTTCAGGTTACTTTATTTGTACCCGTAGGTAGATTTGTTTTGCAGTTGGTGACATCCATATTTACAAGCCACTAATTACATTCAACATAGACACAAACACAGGCACACATCTTACAAAATAGGTAAATATAAAATATGTACAATATAATTTTTATAGCTTGTTCAACTCTTTGACAGCAGCAGGGACAAAGCTGTTTTTGTAGCGCTGGGTTCTACTTTTTGGGACAGCAAACCTCCATCTGGAGGGAAGAAGCTGAAAGTTGCAGTGCAAAGGGTGGGAGTCATCATTTAAAATCGAGTCGGCCATCCTCTGTACTTGTCTGGTGTACAGGGATGTCAGGCTCAGCTGTGACTCACCAAGCAAACGACTGGACCATCTGACTACCTGATCCAAGGATTTCCTCTGTTTCAGTTTTATCTGACCAAACCATGACATTAAAGAAAAGGATAAAACAGATTCAATAAAAGCCCGATAGAACATAGTCATTATGGTTCGGTCAGTTTGGAAGTGTGCAAGTTTCCTCAAACAATGCAAATTTTGCTGACCCTTTTTGCATACCCTTTCACAGTTCACCTCAAAGTTCAATCCACTATCAATAATCGTCCCAAGATATTTGTACGATTGTACACATTCGGTGGTCTGGCCTTTTAGTATGGTGACTTTGTGCCTGGGAGTTTTCCTCCTAAAGTCAATAATCATATCTTTCGTTTTTGTTGTATTCAGCTGCAGGTAGGAATCCTCACACCAGTGAACAAAGTCATCAACTACTGGGCCGTGGCCACTCTCACCATCCTGGAGGAGACTGACAATGACTGAGTCATCAGCATACTTTATAATGTGTCTGTTGTCATGTCTGCTCCGACACATGTTTGTGTACAGGATGAAGAGTAGTGGTGACAACACACACCCCTGAGGAGAGCCAGTAGAAGAGCACTTTAGGTCAGACAATGTGCCATTGACCCTTACTCTCTGCGTCCTGTTGGTTAAGAAATCCAGAATCCAACCCACCAGATTATTGCTTAAATCAAATTGTTGCAGGAGCCTTTCAACTAAAATATGAGGTTGGATTGTATTAAAGGCAGAAGAAAAGTCCACAAATAAAAGCCTGGCGTGTGTCCCATTAAAATCCAGATGTTTAAAAAGCATGTCAAACAGAGTGACAGTGGCATCCTCCACTCCTCTGTGAGGCCTATAGGCAAACTGCAGAGGATCCAATGCTTGTTCAGTCTGCCTTAGGACCTCACATCTGACCAGTTTTTCAAAAATTTTCATTAAAATTGAAGTCAAAGCAACTGGTCTAAAGTCATTTACCGTTTTAGGACAGCTGGATTTTGGAACGGGAACAACCACGGCATCTTTCCAGATCTTAGGCACATGTTGTGTCTGTAAGGACTTATTGAAAATATAATGAAATATAGGACTCAGTTCATGTGCACAGGACTTTACCAGGCGTCCACATATATTATCAGGGCCCTGACTTTTGTTCACTTTTACAGCGCGGAACTCCCTTTTAACATCCTGCATCTCAATATTAAAGTGCTGGTTGTCTTTGAGTTTCTGTTTCAAATCTTGGATTTCTGTGCTAAAATCAAAGGAGTCAAAACGACCATAAAAACAGTTAAGAGCATTAGCCAGCTCTGTGTCTGAACTAAAACCATCTAAAAACACACGATTACTGCGCTCTGTGCTCTGAAGGCCTGCAATAGTTTTCATACTGGCCCAGGCTGAACCAAGTTTATTTGCTGCCATCTTGCTTTCCAACTCTGATTTATAATTCTGTTTTGCTCTTAAAATTTCGGCCTTCAGCTCCTTGGTGGCAACCTGTAGCTCAGAAACAGACCCCTGTTTAAAGGCAAGAGCTTTCCTCTGTAAGCAGGATTTAACTGATTTAGTTACCCATGGTTTGTTGTTGGGGTATATTTTGACACGTTTACGTGGAACAAACTTATTTTGACAGTAAGCCATGTATGAGCATGTGAGCTCAGCCAGAGAGTCCAAATTATCCCCGCAGGCCATTATGAACATCTTCCAGTCTGTACAGTCAAAGCATTCCTGGAGGCTGTGCTCTGAATCTTCTGTCCACACATCAATGTCTCTCATCTCCACCTTGCCTCTTCTGAGAGCAGTTTTATATGTGGGCAGCAAATGAACACAGTTGTGATCTGATGATCCTAAAGGAGGAAGGGGGAGTGATTTATAGGCCCTCTCTATGGATCCATAGCACAGGTCCAATGTCTTTTTTCGCCTGGTTGGGCAGGAGACATACTGATGAAAGTTTTTAAGTGTCTTCTTTAAAGAAACATGGTTAAAATCCCCAAGAATGAAGTTTGGCGCCTCTGGAGAAATTGACTGCAGCCGCTGCACCACATCAGAGATGGTGCTGGAGGCGGAGTCAGCGTCTGCCCTCGGATGAATGTACACAACTGTGATGAAAAGTTGGGGAAACTCTCGAGGCAAATAAAAGGGGCGAAGCGACACAGACAGCAGCTCTACATCAGGTGTACAGATGCGCTCTCTGACCGTGACAGATGTGCAGTACTGCTTATTAATGTATAAACATACGCCGCCCCCCTGACGCTTCCCAGTTACCTCTTCCTGCCGATCCGAGCGCAGCGGAGCTCCAAAGCCGTCAATCCACAGGTCTGCATCTCGATCATGCGCAGTAAGCCAAGATTCAGTGAAAGCCATGACGCAGCAGTTCTTAAAATCCTTCTGGTAACGTACGTTGCCTTGAATTTCCTCCACCTTGTTTCTCACAGACTGTGCATTCTCAAAAATGATCGAAGGAAGAGGAATGTTACCAAACTGACGTCTTCTAAGGCGCAATTTCACACCTCCACGTCTTCCACGCTTCCTCCTGCTGCTTCTTTTTTCACCGCTGTGTCCGTCTTTCAAAATAAAGTCCGGCAGTTCAAGTTTGGGCTCAATCACAGACGCTGCATCAGCTGTGTTAAAGTGTAGCAACACGTCCCTGAAATATTGTATTCTGCCCCCTATTCTGCTCGCCATGGAGCCGAACGCGTTTACCTCAGAGACAAAGAGCCACAGCACAGATAGCAGCAGTGCGAGAGAGGAGAGGAAATCCATGTTGCCGATACCAGGGAGCTCTTCGCTATATATTCCACAAACGCTCCAGGGCAGAAACGACACAGAGGATTTTCTAAAAACGCCCCATGTAATGTATATGTAACGTGATGCACTTGTGATTATGTTGTATGTGTGTTTTGAGGTAGATTTTGTTTTAGCAGCATGAATGTGGAGCCTACACAGGGGGTGGAGATGACAAGTCCCGACTTCTTCTTTGGAATAAGGGCCATTCTTTAGCTCTTGCCAAAAGTTTTCCAAGCTGACCCTTTCCTTCAGTGGTCTTAGAGCTTTTCTGCCATGCAGGCTCGTCGATGACTCGAATCTCAGCACCCACTGAGTAGATACCCCTCAAGGGCACAGTCACCATGGACACCGTCAAAGTTATCTTGCGTGTATCTTCTGGCCGAATCGGCTCTGGGGCTCGACCAACCAAAGTGCCCGGTATCTGTGCCCGACCCCCTCTCATCCAACCTTCAGGTGTCACGATGAATGTGGCAGTTTTAGCTAATCTTGTGATCCCTACAGGCTTCACAACATCGATGTCTGTTATCCAAGTACAGAGAGTTGTCGCCCGGAGGTCTTTCTCTTTAGGGACTGAGTCAAGCCCTTGAATGGGGAGATGGGGGTTCTCGATAACTTCCTTAATCAATGTAGCCCATGTGGTGAGCTGCCATGGCCCTTCATAGCCATATCTACGTGCTTCCTCCTGGTGTGCCTCAGAAAGATATGCTGGAAGAGGTGTGTAGTCAGGGTGGTTCGGGTCACAGTACACCCTGAATACCTGTGGATATTGTATAGTGCCCATGGGTGCCAACATCTGTGGTGCAGCATAAGGATTGTAGGGCCATCCCAGGCACATTGCTGTGTCTAGGTGTGTTAGGCCTACAGCAAGATTGACCCTATAAACTCCCGGATTGATTGGGTCAAACCCTAGGGCCGGCAGAGCTGAGGGACCGGGGGAAGTGCAAGGTGCAGATGGTGTTATAGATGAGCTGGATGCACTTGCTTGATCTGTGTCCTCCCCTTCTGTCTTCTTTTGTTCTCCACACACCTGCTCTTGATTTGGTGAAAATGCTTGCAACGGACTATACATCCTCCTAATTTGCCAACCTTCTGCTTTCCCTGCCATAAATAGATACCCTCGTGCCAGGTCACTCTTACAACTGAGGCAGGGATGGAGATATTGTCCTTCCCACTGGCAAGCACACCCGCTAGGTGATGTTCCGGCGCTCTCTCGATAATCCCACTGCATCATGACCATTACCCTGGGCAAAGTTCCCACACGACATTGGCCGCAAACGTGGCCACCTAGGATCTGAACCGGCTTCCAGAACATTTCCTGAAGCCCATTTTGATCAGCAGAAATCTTCTTCGGTTTCTTGTAAGCTGGGCCTTCCCATATTACCCTGCATTGAGAAGGCTGTAGGCATATCACACACACTTTCCCCACTTGGAACCAGATTAGGGTTTCTTTCGCTGGGGTTAAATAACCTTTTTTGGCATAATACAATAAATCTAAGGCTCTGCCTACCCAAAAGCTATACAAAGCTCTTCTCATGACAATCAAGCCCTTCACCGTTGCCAATTCGATGAAGGGAGGTATTGTAGAAGTGTTGCTAGCCATCTTCAGCTTCTGGTTTTCTCTTAAATAGAGATTGGCTTCAACTGCTCCACTCCTTGGATCCCGTTTTCTTCCAAAAGGACAGTATTACTATCCAAAACTTGCTTAACTATGTCAGCTCGATCGTACTTTGGCTTGACTGCAGCGGTTGTAGGCTGATGCGCTCTGATCCACACTCGTTGACCCACCTGAAAAGGCACCTTAGGTTGCTGTGGCTCCTTTTTATCTTCATGGCTCCGCCCCACTTCCTGAAATGTGAAGGGGCATTGGTTTAGCTCTTGAGAGGGGGAGGGCCTACCTGTGCGGTGTCTGTCATTCAGTTGTTGAGCCATTTCTAACAGTTTTGTACTCCATTCTCTGGAGTTTTCATTCTTCCCAATCCAACTTTTCCCCAGCCCTATTGTTCTTTCCGCCACCCCATTTGCCTGTGGAGTGTATGGAGGGGAATAAACCCTTATTACCCCAAACCGCTGACACCACTGATCTACCTGTGCATTGCGAAAGTGAGCGCCATTATCTGTTCTCAGTTCTTTTGGCACCCCCAAGCATTTACAGGTTTCTTCCAACATTGTCACTACACTGTTGCCATTTGCTTTTCGCACTGCTTTTGCAATCATGTAACCAGACATGGAGTCGACTAAGACTAGGATGTACTTCTCACCCTTCTTGCCGTTCACCCCCATTGGCCCAGCTACATCCATGCATACTGAACCCCATGGCACAGTACTTTTTATTGTCAACCCATCCACCCTCTGCCCTCTCCTACCTGCATTGTATTTCCCACATACTTCACAGTTCTTGAGGACTTGACGGATGCAATGTGTAGGGACCCAGAGCTGCAATTTCACCAACTCTCTTCGTGTAGGGACTGTACCTGCGTGACCCAGTGACTCATGCACTGCAGCCACTACTCCCTGCACGGAACCTTCTGGGACCACCCTTCCTTTGGGTGTATCTTCCCAGCTTTCCTGACCTACTAGGATGACTCTCCTCATCTGCACATAATGATCAACCTCATCATTACCTTGCCAGTGAGGACCTGTCTTCTTGTGAGCTTTCTGGTGCACTACCTCCAGCTCCATACTTAATCTGATTTCTGCAATCTTCTTCCACAAGTCTTGATGTGCCACCGGCTTTCCTTTTGCTCCTTCAAAACCATCTTCATGCCAAATGGTTAAATCTTCTTGCAATGCTCGTGCACAGTAGTCACTGTCTGTGATTATTGTTGCCTTTTTTACCTTTCTTTTCTCCAACTCTAACAGTCCTTCCAGAACTGCTGTGACTTCTCCGGTTTGTGCGGTACCAGGCACTTTACCCTTTTTTCTCCACCTCTCTTTCTCTCCCTCTTTTAGGATAAAGCCCCGGTATGCTTTGTCATCTGGCCCTTTCCTAGACCCATCTGTGTAGAGTGTCCATTTTGGTAGATGCTCTTCGTCTTTGTCAGGTTTTGCTGTCTTTTTAGGGACTGGTCTTTTAGGGCCTATTTCTAGGTCAGGGTCTTGTAGCAGATCTTCCCAACGGCCCCAACTTGCATTTGTGGCTTTTGTGCTTTCCACTGTGGCTTTTGTCAGATACCTGTGTATCTGACTTTGTGTGATTACCTTGATACCTTGCCCTTGAGCTAACTCTTTAAGATGACTCCAATATTTAGCTACTACAGCCAACTCTTTCTCTTCTAGGGGATATTTCTTCTACACTGACGACAGAGTATAGCTCCAAAGGGCCACTAGCCCACCATTTTCATTTGCCACAGTGACAATCACATCATCTTCATCACAACTTACTTCAGCTACTAAGCGGGTGGTGAGGCTTCGGGGCTCTAGGGTAACTGCATTTTGAATGGCTTTCTTCAAACCTTCCAGATGCTGTTGATCTGATGCTGACCATTCCCATTTCTTCTTTGCATTTGGAGTTTTGTCAGTCTTCCTGAGCTTTGCATAGAGAGGCCTAGCATATTTTTGATAGCCAGGAACATGATCTCTGACATAATTACAAAGCCCCAAAATTTTCTGCATCTCATTCTCTGTTGTGGGGGGCCTGATTTTTTCCAACTTCTCTCTGTAGCCCTCTGAGAGCCCCAGTTCAGATGAAATTTGGAACCCTAGGTAGTCTACTTGGAAGCGGGCAAACTGACATTTTGGAAGGTTAAGTTTTAACCCTGCTGTTGTTAGTCTGTCAATGACTGTTTGCAGCTTTCTCAGATGTTCTTCTTCTGTGTCATCGGCAATGAACACGTCGTCAATGTAGATTGTGGTCTCTAAACCTCACAGTATATCCATTACTGCTGCTTGAAATACATTTGGTGAATTCTTGTACCCCTGGGGGAGGCGCTGCCATACATAAGATTGGCCTTTGTGGGTGAATGCTGTTTTACCCTGTGACTCTTTTGCCAATCTCGGTGAGAAAAACCCATTTGCTAGATCGATGCAGGACTTGAATTTTCTCACCTGTAGAGTTTCCAGAGTGCCTTGTGGATTTATCAAACTTGCTTTGTTGGCTATTGTTCTTCTGTTGAGGGCTTTGAAGTTGATCACTGGCCGCCAACCTCCTCCAGCTGACTCTGGTTTTCTTACTGCTTGAATGGGACTGTTGGTGGGGGGATTTGACTCTTTTCTAATTATGCCTAAAGCATTTAATTCTCTCACTATTTTGTCCATTTCTTCAACAGCTGCAGGGTTCAGAGGGTATTGTTTTACTGCAGGATGTATCCCCCCTTCTATTGTATGGGTATATTTTGCACCCATGTCCCCACAATCATTTTTGAAATAGGCCACATTTGCAGTTTGAAGAATTTGCTTTAACTCTTCTTTACCTTGCTGGGAGAGGTCACTCTCCTCCACTTTTTGTTCTCTTACTGTCGGTACATTTACTGGCTTGTACCACTTTTTGTCTGTTAGATTACTCAAATACAGCAATAGATTACTGAAATCTATTTTTACCTTGATGGATTGCAGATGCTGTATTCTTGCTCTGAGTTTTTTCTTCCGACCCTTAGGATCTTGCAGGTCCTTTAGGTCTCTGTAGGGGATCAAGTTATGGGGCCCTCTCAAAAACACAATGTCATTCCATACCCCATATGGCATTTTTGTAGTCCGCCCGTCTGCGAGTATCACTGTTAGGTGTCCCTCTATTTTTATGGGTTGGCAGGTCATTGACACCTCTGCTCCTATATCTACCAAGTAGCGGACCCCATTGATGTCGGTGTAAAACATTTCTTCATCTTGGTAGACGTCGTTTAAAATGACCTGCCCCCTAGCTGCCATTACTTTTTAGCCCCCCGAGAGGTTCTTCTGATGTTCCTCTCGGTGGGCTCTTTTCTGTTCTGGAGTCAGTTTTTGATACTCTTCAGGTGGCAAATAATTACTTTTCTTCTTTACTTCACCTTTAGAAGTTGTAGCTGAGGGGGTTTGTGCTGATGCAGACAGCGGCTTGGGCCTTGGCCCAGGGGATTGTTGCGGCGGAGGAGCTCTTTCAGGTGGTTTGTTTTTGGGTCTTTGCTGTTGCTCACCATGTCTTCTTTTCTTTTCATAGAACTTGCTTTCCAGGTCCCAGTGTGATACCTTTTCATCAAGTTGTTTCTCTGTGGTATTGGAGGGCAGAAGCTTGTGGAATGTTACCTCTCCTCTCCTGCCTTCGGTGAGCTTCCTCAGGACCATTACCCATCTTGTGGGTGGTATGTCTTTCTTGACCAAGTGCCAGACATGTGAGAGGGTGCTACCTGAATCTAGTTGTTGCCGCATCTTCACCACCATACTGTCTTCATCATTATCATCTTCCAGCACCATTCTCAGATAATAAGTTTTGGCTGGCACAGAATCATTTAAGGGCACCCTACTGTTAGTGACACGGCTTAACCAGAGTTTTTTGGCCAATTCATTTGTGGTACTGCCTTCCACTATCTCCCAAACACCTTTAAGGTAGTCTACCACTGCTTGATTTGTTTTTGGTGGGGGGACTAGTGTGTTTAGAATCTTGAAGTCTTTGTAGGCCCCGTCTTGCAGGTGTGATGCTGTCACAACAGTAGGATTTGTGCTTTGCAACTTTTGCTTTACCTGTTTTCTTTGCCTTTGAGGGGACTCGTCCTCCTCATCATCTGCAGAGATTTCTTCTTCCACCAGTACTTCTTTTGAGTGTTTTCTTGCAGCTTTTTTCATTCTTCTTAGCATGACATCATGTGTTATTTCAAAGAAGGCTTTTTTAAATGGCTTGGTGAGAGCTTTTGCTTTGTCTATTTTAGCAGATGATGGCATCATTAACAAATTAGCCCACTCACCATATGTAGCTGTTACTGGCAGGGTCTTGAAGGTATTCTGATTCTGACTCCAGCTTTCTGGAATTTCAAAATCAGCTTGTTCGACTTCGGGCATGTATGCCTTGCGTTGGTCTTTTGTTGTTATGGGGCCTATGCTGAGATCACGGGCTACTTTCTCTGATGCCTTTTCAATGTCTACCCTTGGATCTTCATTTTTGTCACACCTGCGGCTACTAATCCTGAGCTGTTGCATTTCTCGCAGGGGTATTTCTTCGGATAGAGTGCTTTCTGTGTCACTTTTAGGGTGGTGTGGCTCAATTTGTTCTTGCTCCCTTTCCAGGGAGTCAGATTCTTCTTCTGAATCTTCATTTTCCTGCCTCCAGTCCCTTCTGCATGTCTCACCTACATAATACCTGTTGGGACTGGCTTGAGATTCTTCAGAGTCACTCTCTGGACTGTGCTCTACCCATGCCCCCACTTTGCTTTGTTGATGTGATCTATCTGTTGCTCTTTGCTGCTCTCTACCTCTTGAAGTTCATGGCTTTTCTTGCTTTGAACTGATGGCAGCTTTTTGAGGTGATGAGCTTCTTCGTTGACTCCCTGACCTGCCTTGCCGCTCAGCCCCCATACCTTTACCTTTAGGGGTCTGAGTTTGTTGTACCTTTTTGCTGCCAAAACTCTTTTCTTCTCTTGACTTGTTTGCAGCTTGTTCTCTGAGTCATTGTTCTGTGTCTTGTTCTGGTGAAACTACCATGATTATTTCTCTCAGTGAGTGCCCTCTTCCCGGTCACTCCATGTACTCGTCTATTGCTGCCCTTACTGCTTTTTCTGTTTCACCCCAATGATGAGCGCCAGAAATTAACCCACGTAGTGGCAGCACTACTCTTCTTAGCTGGAAGTCTGCAGCTCTGCAGAGGGCTTTAAGTATGTTTGAGCCCATGAGTGACTGATGAAGCCTAACTGCACCTCCTTTCTTGTACTCTTGCATAGGCACCAGCAGGATCATGTAGTAAGAAAGATCACCCCCACTTACCACCCCTATTGTTGACTCTTCTTTTCTTTGATCGTGGCGTTCTTTCTTGACTGCTTGGACTTCTTCTTGCCACTTTTTACCAATTCTTCCATGCAGCTCTTTTCTGAAGGAGGCATTTCTTATCTTCAGCTCATGGTCAGTGAACACCACTAACCCATCTGCCTCTAGCAGCCAGGGTCTTGCCACTAACCTGAATGCCTTGATCTTCCCTGCTGACAGGAACAATTGGGCTTTTCCGGGGAGAGGGGGTGGTGATTTCTTCTTATCTTCGAAGATAGGGGCAACCGCTGTGTGGGGGTTCTTCTCATACCCCCCGTTTGTTTGGTTGTAGGGGGAAAGGCGGTAGTCTGAAAGGGGGTAAGGTTTGTCGTAGAATCTTGATGACTGCCCCCCACCCCGTACTTGTGTACTTTCTTTACCTCTTACCACTGTTGCTGGTGTACTAGGTGTGTCTGCTGGATACCTTACTGGACTCACAGGGCGGTAATGCTGCCCTTTGGTGTTCTTCATGGCCGCCTTGAGCCCCTCTAGCAGCTCTTGATGAACTGCCGGTCTTTTCTTCACTGCTGTAGCTGGGGAAGTTTGACCCCCCTGCCAGGCTGCTCCTATGCCGTGTTGTTTTTCTTCTTTGTTGTTCCCCAGGCTACGCCCTGGAGTCAGATGCCTTTGCAGTTCTTCCAGCGAGGCAGCTAACTGATCTGTTGTTCTTTCAAGCGTATCTACTATCTCTCCTTCCTCCCCAGAATCAGCTCTAGACTCTATTTGCTTTTCTTCTTCACTGCCTGAGGAGGGAGATTGTTGTTCTGACTGCTCACCTTGCGCTTCTTGTTGCTTTGTGAAGTAATTTGGATCTAACCTAGCCAGACTTGTATATTGAGTACTGTCACTATCACTGTCTTCTGCTGTTTGAAGAAGTTGTCGGCGCTTCTTACACTTTTCTTCATATTGTCGGAGTTCTTGCAGATGGTCAGTATAATCGTCATACCTTTTTACTGCTGTAGTTTCTTCTTTGATGCGACATGAAGAAACTTGCATTTCCCTGGCCACCATTTTGACCAAGGGATCGAGTTCTTGACTGGAGCTGTAGAGCTTCACCACTTCAAACTGTTCTTCATCCAGCTGCCTTAGCCGCTTCACCCACCACTCCAACCACTGCCCAACCTCTTTTTTGTGCGCAGCAGCTGGAGGGCACTTCACCACTAGCAGCGGGATGTTATGATAATTTGTTAGCAGGAGACTTTGACCTTTTCTTTTTACCTCACCACTGAGAAATTCCCCCAAACCATCAGGGGTGCTGGTGAGGCCGTGTTGGTTGTATTCTTGACTCATTTCTTGCAGGACCCTGCTGCTCCAGGTGAGCGGGTCACCCGTATGCAGCATAACCCCCACTTTGATGGGGATTCTTGGAACTCCACTTTGTCTTCTTTCAGCTGATTCTTCGCTTACCTTTAATGTGCCCCTGTGGGGCGGTGGCCTTTGACTTGTTTCTTGACCTTCTTCGCCTTCAGACCCCCCGTAGAGCTCTGCTTGCTCAGAGCCCACAGGAGCGTTGTCTTGCAGTGTGCTGAGGTCAGGATATCGCCCGACCCCTGCTGCATTGATACCTTCTGCCAGCTTCCTTGTAGGTCACCTTGTGTCCTCCCTTCAAAGCCTCCCCTTAGCGCATCGGGGCTCAGGGATGAGGGGAGAGACCCAGGTCACTGCACCTCCTCCCGGACCTCGTCAGGCCCGGCTGAGTCGATGCTCCTAGCCCTGTCAGCTTCTTTGACAGAACTCTGCAGCCTGTAGCACCCACGTTGCCTACCAATTTCTTGATAGGTTTTTACCTGTTATGGTGCTCCCTCGCAGGCTGCCAATGTAGCAAGACCCAGGCAGGACACCTGCCTGCCCGAGCCTCAGATCAAGATCTCTTTGAACAGCACAGCAGCCGCTCTTGACTGCTGGACTCTTCTTGGCTGCTCAGGCGACTCGAACCCAACAGCTTGTGGACCCCGGTGCTCCTTCGGGGCCCACCCAGGGACGCCACCGTGTCGAAGACCCTTTGACCTTGGACCTCAGGAATTGAGGTTAGGTTCACCAGCTTGCAGTTCCTAGAGGAATTTTCCTCATAGGAAATTCTGTTACCTGTGTAGGTGCTTGGTGACTTGAGAGTTACCCCAGCTGTACTGTCTTCATTTATTGGAGGACCCCCACTGCCTGTACACCAGACCTCTTACTGAGTGACCTGTCCAGCCAGATACCTGGAATACACCTCCAATATTAACGACAGCCTCTCATGGTCTTACATTGCTCTTGGTAATCTGAGTAAATGTTTAAAACCAGGAAAAAATTGGTTTATTGGGGATCTATTTTAAATACCATTTAGTAAGGAAAACCTTTTAAAGCTCAAAAATTGTCAAAAAATCACCCCATGAGAATGGACGCTGAATCAATAAGCCCACAGAGTCCCATACTGTCTTTGATATGCTGTGGTATTTATTAAAAATCAGCAAAGCTCAGCCAAAACAGGATAAATTGCATTAAACAGTCCATAATAAAAAGAAAAATGAAAATTGAAAATCCAACCCAGAACCCTGATTGCAGAACCTAGATTCAAAAGTTGAAAAATTTTGAGTTTCACAAAGTTTCAAAATAACCCAATAAAATGTTCAGTAATCATCAAAAAGTTCAAAAATCAGAATAAAAATCAAAATAAATCATAGTCCTTTAACTAAAACCTAATAAAAATGCCTGATTAATTTGTTGGTTATATCTAAGAAACCTGAAGGGTGAGTTTTGGGCAAAAGGATGTGATCACTGGTCTTCTTTCCTCGAAGCCTCTCTTACAGGGAAAGAGAGTGGGGAGATAGGGAAAGCAGGGAAGGAACAAGACCGCCACGGACAGATGCTTCCTCTTCAGGCTGGACAGTGGCCGCCTTTGGCCGGGAAGAAGCGATGAGTCGACTCCGATGTGGTGTTCCAGCCCGGGGGAGCTTCTGCTTTCTCCCGCTGTTGCTCCGCGACGCCCGATGACTCACAGCGCCCTGGCTGAGAGCTGGGGACAGCAGCTGTAGCTTGTTCCTCTTTTTGCACAAGCGTTATAATAACACTTTAGCAGCAGATGTAAAAGTTGTTTAAAGGCTGAAGAATTGAGGCAGAAACTGGATCACTTCTCTTCTGGCGTTCCCCGTCTTCAGTCCGCTGCTCCGATGATGTTGTTGCCTCATTGTAGACCGCCGAGAAAGTGAACATTTGGGGCAAAATAGGCTTGGTTTTTATAACCTTCGCCCAAGTTCTCTGATTGGTCCCAAACTCACCCTAGGCTTCTTGGCCTCTTTATGATTGGCTTAAAGTCACATTTATATAATACCATTACTTCATTTCTGCACATGTTCAGGCTAGTCAATTCTCGTAAACCATGTGACTGGTCAGGTGCTCATGACTCACGGCCTTTCCCACTAGCCTCTCAGCATTTTCCATTACCAAAATACCTCAGTTCGCTGGACGTCTGTGCCTATTTCCCCATTTCTAACACATTTCCAGTAAACAGGGTTCTTTCCAACATATCACAATCTGTTTTGCATAAAACCTTCTATTGTGCAGTTAAAAGATACATATAATTATACAGTTTGATTACATTCATCATTTCAGGTGATTACATACGTTACATGTACTTTTAACTCAATGAGCATATTGATTTACTAATCATACAGAAAATATCACATAGCATGGCATATGCAATTTAATATGGCTTTTACATTCAGTCTCTGTGATTCACCGATGTTGTCTGTTGCCATCTTTTCTGAATGCTGGATTTTGGGCCTTCTGATAATTCCTCTCATTTTGCTGGTTACCCTGATTGGATCTTTGAGGCCTGTTATGATCAGCAGCAGAATTGCCCATTTTCCTTCCATAGGGGGTATATCGGTGTGATGGGGAAGGCCGACCACCTTCCACCCTTCGGCGGTGATTAGGGTCGTGGCATGGGGTATTCAAACAAAACTTAAGGCAGAAAGACCCACAAACAAGCTGAAGACAGCTGCAGTAAAGGCCTGGCAAAGCATCACAAAGGAGGAAACCCAGCGTTTGGTGATGTCCATGGGTTCCAGACTTCAGGCAGTCATTGCCTGCAAAGGATTCTCAACAAAATATTGAAAAGTAGCATTTTACTTAGGGTTATGTTTATTTGTCCAATTACTTTTGAGCCCCTGAAATGATTAGCGTTTGTATAAAAATAACTACAATTCCTACATATTTAATCGTATATTTTTGTTCAACCCCTTGAATTAAACCTTAAAGTCTGCACTTCAATTCCGTTGTAGTTGTTTCATTTCATATCCAATGTGGTGGCATGCAGAGCCCAAATCATGACGATTGTGTCACTGTCCAAATATTTATGGGCCTAACTGTATGTATCGCTCACTAATGGTACGCATGTTGTGTATTCCCTCACGTGGACCTTTACCACTGATGAATCTTGTGAGACACAAATCTCTTTGTGTCTCGTCAATCTCTTTTTCTATATTGATGTTGTTTCTGTTCAACATCACTTTAATATAATCTTTAAAATATAGCTCATCAAACTGATTGCTCTGTAATCTTGACATGCTGTAGCGTTGCTCTTTTTGGGCAGTCTGATGAAGATAGAATCATTTATGTCTCCTGGGATTATTCCACTGGTGTAAATGTTGTTCCTGTCACAGTTTGTAAAGGCAGGACCCAGAAGCGAGAGTCAAGCTCAAATAATATTTATTAAGAGCTGGTGAACAACTGACACAGCTCAACAGCTGAAAATAATAAAGCTTGAGATAAACCCTCAATTGGATCCACTCTAGTTTGCCTACAGGCAGGGGAGGAGTACAGATGATGCAATAAATAGCATTGCTCATCTGACTCTTAAGCATCGGGAAGATCCAAAGGCCTATGCTTTGATTTATATTGATTTCAGTTCAGCTTTTAATACTTTGCAGCCTCATCTGCTTTTTCATAAAATGATTCAGATGAATGTTAATCCTTCTATTATTAAGTGATTTTACTCTTTTTTTAACAGATATAACTCAAAATATTAGCATCAATAACACACTTTCTGACTCCAAACCCATCAGCACAGGTGCACCTCAGGGCTGTGTGAGCTTTCCAGTCTTTTTTACACTCTACATTATATGACTGCACTTGTCATTATCCAGGTAACCTGTTTTTTTTGTATATATATATATATATATATATATATATATATATATATATATATATATATATATATTCTGATGACACTGCCATCCTTAGTCTGTTACACCAAAACACTGACACCTCCTTGTATTTCACTGAGGTCAGTGGCTTTGCAAGGTGGCGTGATGAACATCTCTTGGTCATCAACACACAAAAATACTAAGGAGATGGTGGTGGGCCCTCTGTCAGAGATGACGGGAGGATCATTCCTATTTTGAGTTTTCCTGTTCTGTGTTTTTGCTTGTAAGTTTGTCTTCCTGTACGAGCCTGAGTTAGTTTTTTGTTTTGGTTTCCAAGCCTTATTATTAATAAATGATGAACAAAGGTCGCTATGCGAAGGAGTCCTATTCTCTGCCCCGAAGGGCAAAAGGTGACAGAATGACCCCACCAATTATGGATTCCGCTAGTGAGCCTGACAGAAGGAGGAGGCTGAGCCACTACGAGCGTGAGTCTGTGTCTGCTGTGGATGATGTGGCGTTCGCCGCTTATAGTAGCCTCACTGTGGAGGACGTTTGGGATTCCTGGAGGTGGAGTAGTGAATTTGATGACACCTAGACCGAGTTCGTGCTCTCATACCCGGACCAGGAAACAGACGCTTCCTTCTCCGCCTCAACCACCAGCTGTCTCCGTCTCGCCAGAGCCAGCTTACCAGCTGCCTGTTCTCTCTTCGGTGAAGCGGAGGGAGCTTCTTGGCAGCAAATTGGCATTTGGGGGCCCCGGGTGAAAACATGATTCGAGGAGACATCGCTCCTCTCGTCGCTCAGCCTCTTCACCCACAGCTCCCAGTCAGACGTTCTTCAGGGCCAGCCAGAGGTAGACATCTGGACATTGAGCGGCAGCAGAGGAGGAATTCAGGCAAGTACCTGTTCATTTTTTAACACCTATAAATGATAGGTCTTACCGGGTTCCTGGTGGGAGGGGCCAGCGGAGGCCGGTTGCAGTTGCCTAGCTCTCATCATCCACCTCTGCCATACACTCTGCTGTCTGCTCCATCCCTCCATCCTCACCTGCATCCCCCATGTCTGTTTGTTTCATTTGAGTGTTTGCCAATTCTGGGTGGAAACTGGATTATCTGGGAGGAGCGTGTTGCTTCAGAGGGCCCTCAAGCAGCAGCTGCCTCTACAATGACAGCACTGGACACCAAGTTTTGCCAGATTGGGACTGCTGCTCTGGAACCCCTGTGTAAGGGTGACGAGGAGGAACAGAAGGAGCATAGGGAGGCTGTACTGGCTCAGGAGGAGCTTATGCTGGATTACAAGGCATGGCTCCTTCCAGAGCATGTATCCCAACTGGGTCGGACCCAGCTGGCTACGAATGTTCCAGCTTCAGAACCTGCTCCACGACGCTACCCAGCTCCAGTTCCTGTTCCACGTCGCTCCACAGCCCCAGTACCTGCTCAGTGTGGTTTCATAGTTCCAATGTCTGCTCCACATTGTTCCCCAGTTCCAGTGTCTGCTCCACATTGTTCCCCAGCTCCAGTGCCTGCTCCACAGCACCACACAGCATCAGAACCTGCTCCACGGTGCCACCCAACTCCAGTTCCTGCTCCTTATCTTCTCCTGGCTCGTGTACCTGCTCCTCATTGTCCCCTGGCTACTATACCTGGTCATCATCGTTCCATGGCTCCAGTACCTGCTCCTCATTGTGCCCTGGTTCCCGTACCGGCTCCAGGTCATTCTCTAGTTCCTGTTCCTCCCCTGCCTGCATGTGTTCCTCATCCTGAGGAGGTCACCCCTGCACCAGAGGATCAGGAGCTCAGGCAAGTATATTTCTTTATTTTCATAACATCTATATTAGTTAAGTCTTGCCTAGCTCCTGGTGTTTTTGGTGACTCCTCATCCTGTTCATCTCTTTTGTCCGAGGTGACCTGGTCAAGGATGTGGTCGCAGGAGGACTTTGTTCCTGTTGTTGTTCCTGAGGTCAGAAGACATCTTTCCAATGATTCTTCCTCCTCGTCTACGGTGGCCAGTTCGGAGTGCCAGACAGCAGGACTTGAGGACCTTCATCCCTTGTCATCTGATTTCGCCAATGGTCGGCTCACCTCTGATGTTCCAGAGGCCGAGAATTTCCCACCATGTGTTTCTGTGGCCGGACTTCCTCCATCATGTGTAACCGAGGTCTATGTTCCAAAGTTTTCACCTCCCAAGGTCTATGTCCCCATGTTGTCACCTCCAGAGGGTAAAATGTCCATGTTGTCACTTCTAGAGGGTAAAATGTCTTTGTCATCACTTCCAGAGGTTAAAGTGGCCATGTTATCTGGTAATATAGAAATTTCTGTGTTATTTATTGAACAACTGAGCTCTGTATTGAAATCCTTGTGTTCCTCAGTCTGAGAAGATCCTGTGTTTTCAGAGCTTAGGACTCACATGTTTTCTTCTGTTTGGTGGGCCAGGGACTCTGGTAGACCACCCGACCCACCTTGTTTTTTGGTCTGATGGCCCTGGAACTGGGGTAGACCACCAGACCCATCTTGTTTTTGGGTCTGGTGGCCCTGGGACTGGGGCAGACCACCCGACCCACCTTGTTTTTTGGGCTGGTGACCCTGGGACTTTGGCAGACCACCTAGCTAGTTTTTGTTTTTGGTTTGAGCCATGGTCTTTAGTTATGCCCTTGGTTGGCACTCCTTATTTTTGGCTCTGTAAGGGGGGAAAGAGATTTTGTTTTTTCCCGTCTGGCCTTGGTCCCCCACCACCCACCCTGTGAGGGTGTTTTTCTGTTTATTTTTGATGTAGCGTTGTGGGGTGTCTGGAAGCCACCCCTTGGAGGGGGGGGGGGGGGCTATGTCAGGGATGACTGGAGGGTCATTCCTATTTTGACTTTTTCTCTTCTGTGTTTTTTGCTATTTGTATTCTAGTTCAAGTCTTGTGATTATTGTTTTTTATTGTCTTTATGAGTATTATATGATCTGAAGTTAGTCTGTGTTTTTATTATGTTTATCATGGTTCTGTACGTCATTTTGTTTCTTATTCATGTTTTATCTTGGGTTTGTATTGCGAGTGTTGATTTCCACTAGTTCTGCTCATTTTATGCTTTGTTTTCCTTCTTGATCAGTCACAGCTGTTTTGTATTTGAGTTATCAGTGCATGTCCTATTTAATAGACACTAACTAACTAACTAACCTGCACTTATATAGCGCTTTTCTAGTCACTCAGTTTGGTGCGGCATCATTCATTTCCCTCTAACTCTGTTTGGTATTCATCTCTCGCTTCTTGCCCGTGAGAGTCAAGTCTTGTAAGTTTGTCTTCCTGTATTAGCCTGAGTTAACTTTTTGTTTTGGCTTCCGAGCCTTATTATTATTAAATGACATACACAGCCCGCTATGCGATGGAGTCCTATTCTCTTCCTGAAGGGCGAAACGTGACACCCTCGGTCAGTGGGAGACCACATTCCACTGTCTATTAACAGTGTGAAAATTCAACAGGCCATTTCCTACAGGTACCTGGGCATCCAGCTGGATAACCTCTTCACCTGGAATCACCATGTTGAGTTTGTGTGCCCTCGTCTACAGCAAAGGTTGTATTTTCTCCGTTGGCTGAGGGCGCTTGGAGTCGGTGACAAAATAATGTCTTTTATTTTACCAGGCAGTGTTGGAGAGCATCATAAGGTATGGGATGTCTGTGTGGTTCAGCAGTATTTCTGTTCAGGCCAAATCTAAGTTGCAGCGTCTGGTCCAGGCTGCCATGAAGGTGATGGGGAAAACTGAAAAGCTCTCCCTTAAGGCTATTTATGAGCAGTGTGTCTGCAGGCAGGCACAGAGTTTTGAAGGACCCCTACAAATTTATTTCCTTATAAGTGTTGTTGTATTCCATGCTGTTATTTTTTGTTCTTTTTCCTTTCTCCCATCAGTTGCAGTATCTCATCTGTCATCCATTTGTGTTTAGCCTTCTTCTCTGCTTTGGGGACAGTTATTTTCACTGCCTCTTTAAGAATTTCTTTCATGTCATTCCAAGTATTCTCAGTGTTAGTATCGTCTTCATTTGTTGATAGAACTTTAGATCTGTTCTTAACTTCTATATTGTATTTTATCTTCATGTCTTCTTGTTTCAACATTTTCATGTCATATTTGGTACTGTATGGTTGTTTTATTTCATTTCAGTGAACCTGTAACCATGTGACTATGATCCTAGGGACAGGAGCATTATACCAAATTGATCACACCTGTGGATGCCCACCTTATATATGCCCCTTGCATCCACCCATTCTTCACCTTTCTATCCTCCTGGTTGGTAAGACCTTATACTAGTCTAACATTGTGTTTTTGGGCTGCCTTACCTTTGGTACCCCATCGTTGTGTCATAAGATTGTTGTGTTTTCTGCTCAGTGTGAGAAGGTTAGCAGCGGCTGTGCAGTGTGGTGTGCACTGTCCGTTCCTACTTAAAGGTATGTAATATATGCCTGCCTGCTTTTCAGCCGGAACTTTTAACCACTTGCGCTCCGTTGTTCTGCGGGCGGGCAAGTCTCTGCATCCTAGGGCGCACGAGGGCGCACGAGAGCGCACTTGTGCGTTCTCGGACGCATGATGCATGATAGAGATACTGATGGTGGTGATGTAGGTGGTGTGACCTCCAAACGCCACTGAAAAAAAAAAAAGCTGCAGACACAGCCGCGAACGGATTAGTTCATCTGATTGACCTCTCATTCGACTAATAAGAGCCTTGAATTGGGTTTCTGAAACCTTGAAGAGCCAATGAATGAAAACCTAGGAAGGAGGACCCACCTACTGTGAATGCAGGAGCCAATTGAAACACAGAAGTTCGGGCTGGGTGAAGAGATTTACTGTTGCAGCCGATGAAAAAAAAGGATGCTGGACGAACCTGCTACAGACCCAGCAGCATGGAGAACACCCACAAGTGGGACCTGCACTCATTCCAGCAGAATAGACGTTTAGGATTCTCTTCCGTCATCATAGACTGACGGAGGCCGACGACAAAAGTCGTAAATCATTCGCCAAAACGGCAATAATGTAATTATGTTTTGACCGGGATCCATGAGCGGACCAACGTCGCGTTCGTCTGACAATGGGGAAGAGAAGTTCGCCAGGACTCTGCTGCTGTGAAGAGGTAAGGTGTTATAAGCTAAATTTATTATTTATCCCTGAAAATTGTAATCAAAAAATGACTTTTGACCGATCGGTAAATTACAACTGTACGCCGCACGAAGTACGAAGTGCGTGCGCCGCGATAAACGGTTCATTTGCTGTGTTCGGACCGTGAACGCGCCCCCCCCCCCGCTGCAGAAGAGGAGCGGGGGGGGGCGTTCACGGTCCGAACGCCCCCCGGTCCGCGGGGGGAAGCATATGAGTCTATTCCGTCATGTAGCGATGGCCATCCTCTGTAGCGGACAACCCCCCCCCCCCCACACACACACACAGTAGCAAGGGGGGGGGGGGGAGAAGCCGCTGTGACAGTGTTGCTGTGGAAACATGCAACGAGTGTAATCCGTCATGTAGCGAGGGCCGAACTCCGTCCCTTGTAGCGGGCGGGGACAACCCCCCCCCCCCACACACACACACACAGAGCCCTGAATGTGACCTTTCATTAGAGCCCAAAATGAAGATTCTACATTGAATTATTCAAAAGTTATAGACATTTTTCCAAACTGTGCCATTTGGCACAATTTGGCACATTTCCAAAACGCCTGGGAAGTACCTGAGAACAAAGCTGTGTAAAATATTCATTTTTTGTGGTATTGTTACCAAATTTGGATCTCAGCTTGATAACACTTGGTTCTACATTTCTGTTGCATTTTCCAGCCGGATCGGACAGCTATGTGTTATTTGCAAGCATTTGTATCCAAAAAAACACCGTGGCCAAATTTATTTTCTTCAAGTTCAGTATGTTTAGATGACTGTAACTCAGTGGCCGGAGCACGTAGAGAGATTGTTTTTTTTGCCAAAAAATTCAAAGTGTTTTCTTTTAAATGAGACCAACCCCATGAAGATGCTGCAAAGGGTTGAAGAACAGCTTTCGATTTACTTTGGGCACGTTACTTTTTGGCATTTTTAGGAAAATTGCCCGGAGTGCAAGGGGTTAACAGTTAGCAGCATGAGGTATGTATTACCCTTACCTGTTTAAGGTTTGTGATCTGTTTTTGTGCCTTCTCTTCAGGCGGAAAACTGCTTACAGCTTAACAGCACGCAATATACTTTTTCTGCTTTGGGTATGTGATACATTTTGCCTTCTTCAAGCAGGAATTGCTAACAGTTTAACAGCAAGCAGTACAATTTGCCGTTAATTCTGTATTGCTTTCTTTTTTCGATTGACAGTCATTTTCTTAAAAAACAAAAGGGGGGGATGCCTTCTTTGTTTGAGTAGTGGGCAATTCTGTGCTTAGCACACTCTCGCCACCTTTTGTGGGGGAGTGGTACTGCATACAGCTAGAATTGAAATCTGATATTGGTGTGTTGTCTTCTTGCTAACACGCTTGTACCACTTGAAACAGTCCCTTGGCCTGTTTATGATAATAATAATGACTGTCTTGTTTCTCTCCTTTTGTTCTTGGAGGAATGATGGATTTGCTGAGGAGCAGAGAAGGGGGAAGTAGCCCGGGAACTGGTATGCCACCAGCCCAGGGCTCCGTCCCCCCAGCTTTAGTTGCTTCAGCTGGAAATGGGAAGGCCAACAGGAAGTGGAAGCGGATTGAAGAAAGCCAGTTACACCACCCATGGGTGGACTTCATGCAGAGGCAATTGGAGGAGATGCGTAAGATCATTGAACACATAGCGGCAAATCAACATCGCCTTTTGGTTATGCCACACCAGGCTCCCATATGTGGTCTGGGACCGCATCTTGATACAATGTCCCTCACAGCCTCTTTTAACTTGGGTCAGTCCATCATCTCCGGCTGTGGCTCCAGTGGGTGAGTGGATGTCTCCGAAGATGTATCTGAGGATGATAATGAGGTCGACAGTGACCCTGAGCCCTATGATCTATCTCTCAGGGGACTGCTTTCTAGTGGGATTGTCTCCTCTATGACCAGCTCTCATTTCTAGTATGAGTGTGCACCCTCACTGCTTGCTCACCTACCTCTTCTGCTCCACTGAACACTCACTTAAGACTACTGATGTTAAAACTGAGGCCTCGTGAAACAATGAGCAATTTTGAGACAATTGCTTCATGAGTGGCACAGTGTTATGAAACAGCTAATAAAGACTGTCATCTGGTGACTGACTGTCAGAACTGCATCTGAGTTGAAAACCTGAAAAAGGGCAATACTCTATATCAGAGGTGTCCAATCATGTGCCATGGCCCTCCATGCTTCCTCTGGTCCATGTTTAGTGTGGTACACACTAAACATGGACCAGAGGAAGCAAAGGAGAGAGTTGTCTCAGGAGATTAGAAAGAAAATTATAGACAAGCATGTTAAAGGTAAAGGCTATAAGGCCATTTCCAAGCAGCTTGATGTTCCTGTGACTACAGTTGCACATATTATTCAGAAATTTAAGATCCATGGGATTGTGGCCAACCTCCCTGGACGTGGCCGCAGGAGGAGACGGATAATACGAATGGTATCAAAAGAGCCCAGGACAACCTCTAAACACATTTATGGTGAACTCCAAGGTCAAGGTACATTAGTGTCAGATCTCACCATCTGTCGTTACTTGAGCCAAAGTGGACTTCATGGGAGATGACCAAGGAGGACACCACTGTTGAAAACAAATCATAAAAAAGCCAGACTGGAATTTGCCAAACTGCATGTTGACAAGCCACAAAGCTTCTGGGAGAATATTCTATGGACAGACGAGACAAAACTGGAACTTTTCAGCAAGGCACATCAGCTCTATGTTCACAGACGCAAAAATGAAGCATACCAAGAAAAGAACACTGTCCCTACTGTGAAACATGGAGGAGGTTCTGTTATGTCCTGGGGCTGCTTTGCTGCATCTGGCACAGGGTGTCTTGAATCTGTGCAGGGTACAATGAAATCTCAAGACTATCAAGGTATTCTAGAGAGAAATGTGCTGCCCAGTGTCAGACAGCTTGGTCTCAGTTGAAGGTCATGGGTCTTGCAACAGGATAATGACCCAAAACACACAGCTAAAAACACCCAAGAATGGCTAAGAGCCAAACATTGGACTATTCTAAAGTGGCCTTCTATGAGCCCTGATCTAAATCCTATTGAACATCTGTGGAAGGAGCTGAAACATGCCGTCTGGAGAAGGCACCCTTCAAACCTGAGACAACTGGAGCAGTTTGCTCATGAGGAGTGGGCCAAAATACCTGCTGGGATGTGCAGAAGTCTCATTGACAGTTACAGAAATCGTTTGATTGCAGTGATTGCCTCAAAAGGTTGTGTAACAAAATATTAAGTTAAGGGTACCATCATTTTTGTCCAGGCCTGTTTCATGAGTTTGTTTTTTAAAATAATTCTGTTGAACCACAATTCAAAAGCATTGTTTGATTTTCATTGGTAAATTTTCATAGAATTTTTATTTATTACCACTTTTGTCAGATTCAAGTTATTTCTGTGACCATTGTGGGTTTCTCTTTCATTAACAGAGGGGTACCAACAATTTTGTCCACGTCTGTATTATAGCTAGTATGCAGGGCTTGACATTAACACTGGCCAATGGCTGGTGAATTTCAGCAGTGGTCGGTAAGACAGCTAGGCTGAATCTCAATCTCCTCCCTAATCCCTTAAGCCCTGAGCCCTTGTAGACTTAGGCGACAGCCATTAGTAGTGTGTGAGTATGCGAGTCTGCGAGGGCTTGAAATGGCATAAAAGGAATGGTGTAGAGAATGTGTTCAAAGATGAGGCTGAGTTTATTTCTCAGGTTCGGCTTTATTAAGAGAACACATCTCTAGCAATCTCTCAACAAGTAAAAGAGACCGAGCAAAGAAATACCACACTCTTATACTGCCTAAGTCACATGGTGCTTCAGCAAACATACAATCACATGGCATTTAATTCCCAGTCACAATGCAACTCTTTGATGTCCGTCTCTTATCCCTCGATGTTCCGGGAATCCTTCTGGGGCATCCTCTCTGAGACAAAGGCCAAAAATCGCACCTCCTCGTCATCTCCTGTAGATCTCTGCAGACCCAGACCTTCTTTGTCCCGCGAGACGTGAAGCCCCCAATACACATACAGCCATACATTTGTGGGGAAATATGAACTCAATATATGTGCCACAATGGGACACTTTATGACATTTCACCCTACCTTGACAACGGTGTATGACAAACATGCTGCTTAGTATTGTGGGATTTGGACTTTTTCTTTTAAGAAGGATTTTACTTTCAAGGCCAAGGAACAGAAGAAATAAATTGCCTGATCTAAATATCTTGTAGGCACTAGCCTTACAGAGTGAAAGAGAGGTAATTATGAAAAAAAAAATCATTTTACTTTTTTATGAAAATTACACAAAATAGTTGATAAATAATGTCTGCACCATAGTATATTTATTTTTTTATTTATTTATTCTTTATGTCTTAAATGCAGTATCTTAAATTGTTAGTTATAGTCATCCACTGGCTTACTAAAAAATCATAATCAATAATCAATCAATATACCAGCTGAATACTTAGTTGAAACCTTAGCAGATTTGTTTCTGTGGACTGGGAATTTGGAGTCATGTTCAATACAGCTCAATAAACTGTAATGTTTGTGCATTGCTCTCAGTTTGTAAAAAAAATAATAAAATAAAATAAAATAAAAAATGTTTTATTATACAACTAGAAAAGCACTCAGAGAGTGCATACCTCCGCCAAGTCTCCTTCAGTCTGTCATGTCCAAAATGTAATGGGTTTGTGTGTAGGCCTAGAGCCACTTGTGGTGAAAATTGTGTCAAAGTCTGTCCATTAGTTTTGGAGTATTGTGGATGACACACTGTGAGAAGAGCCTTGGCTGAGGTATGCATTCCCAGATCATCACCAAAATGTAATGGATTGCTCTGTAGGCCAAAAACCACCTGTGGTGAAAATTTCACCTAAATCCATCCAGTAGTTTTTGTGTAATCCTGCTGCACAAATACAAAAAGGCCCTTGGTGGAGGAATGCACTCTCAGATCATCACCAAAATCTAACCATCTGTTCCCCGTGCCATTACACACCTTTCCTGAATATTTCATCAAAATCCGTTCATAACTTTTTGAGTTATGTTGATAACAGACAGACAGACAGACAGCGAGATGCTGGTAAAAACATTACCTCCTTGGCGGAGGTAACTATAGCCACACTGCAGACCAGTGAGCTACATTATACTTACATGTAAACATCCTCTTTTTAATGATGTTTGGAGTTGTTCCTTCAATGCTTCTGTAATTGCCTGTTGTTTTTTTTTTTTTGTGGGGTGGAGCAGGGGTGGTTAGTGATGAACAGGTGACCAATTAGGAGCTTTTCCTTGAGAAACCCCAGCATGCCGCTCTGAACTGTGGGTAACTCCCTTACGTTAGGTGTAAGGGCTCATTCAAGGGCTCATGAAGTCAGCAAGTGAACAGTCAGCCACTTCCTGATTTCAGATTGGGACAGCCCTTTACTTCACGTGAATGCGCCTAAAGTCAACAAGTCTGCAAGGGAGAAGAATGAGATTCAGCCCTACACTTTACAGCCACTTTGGCCATGTGCAGCCATGAAGGGGTGTCCCAGTTTGTAGGGGTAGTGATGTTACACTCGACACCGCCCACTTAACACTGATTCGCGTAATATAAAGCAGAAGTGTCATGAGCAGTGCATTGAGCGCTGTCTCAGCACGCCCACAGTCACATGACCGTAGCAAGTGAGGCCTTGTTATGTCGGTCACATCACATGACTTGAGGGCTCATGGGAAATTTGAGAGGGTTCTATTGGAATTAGTTTTTTTTGTTTGTTTGTTTGCTTTGTATTGTTTGTTCCTGCCATCTAATTTTGAATAGATCTCGGTTTGGCAAATGCTAAAAAAAAAGTATTGAGATTTTTTCAAGTTTTCTACTCGAATGCAGTTCTGACATTCAGTCAGCAGATTGCACTCTATTAAATGTTTCATAACACTGTGTCAATCATGAAGCAATTGTCTCACAGTAGATACATTAGTGATGGTGAAACTGAGGCCTTATAAAACAATGAACAACTTTATGTGTAATATTTAGTCAATGTAATGTGTTGTTTAAACCTAAACCTAATTCTAACTTGTGTAATACTGTCCCTGACTTCTACTCAAATAATGAATGCAATGATGATAACAAATCTCCTCCTCTCAAAAAACCCTCAGTTTGAGTGGTGAATCAGACCTCTTTAAAATCCTTCACTATTGACATATTCAACGCCCAGCCCTCTCAAATTTCCCGCCAGGTCTCCAGTCACGCGATGTGGCAACGAGGCCTTGTTCGCTACGGTCATGTAACTGTGGGCATGTTGACACAGTGCTTGACGCTCTGCTCATGACACTTCCGTGTTATATTGCTCGAGTCAGTGTCGAGTGGGTGGTGTCGGGCATAACAACACTACTCTCTGAGTGTGTCTGTCACCGAATTGCGACATAACCCCTAGTGGTCAAGAGTGGTAAATATTTTTTGTCAATAAAATAGTTCAGATTTCCAAGGCTATAACTTGAAAGTGGTAAGAGATAATAGCTTACTGTCAATTAGAAAGATGTAAAATACGATCCAAAGTTTCAGATAGGAATAAATTTATGCATCTAATTTGCATAATGTCGCGGCACCTCTTTAAATTCCATAACTCAGTCAAAACTGGACTTTGGACATATTTACACAAAGAATGGTTTGGTCTTTTGACACAGCTTTTTGTACAGAGGTACCTTTTCATCGTTTCTCCAAAGTATATGAACAAGAAATCAGTACAATATTAAAAAAAAAAACAGAAATTTGTCACTTGCCTGCTACTAATGGGACTTGCTCACTGCCGAGGTCATTGCGTTTTCACTCACCGTGGCCGCTAATTTGCATTCTATCTGTCATTTACGCTCTCTACCACATCTACAAAGTCTTATGATTATTCCACATAAATTTCACTTGTATCCCACGGCTATTTTCCGTGTACAAAGCTGTCTAAGTGACAGTGATGATGGCGGATCGCGGCCATATTATCTTTCTGAGCTAAAAGAAGGGAATACAGGAAAAGGAAATGAGGAGTTCTTCTTCTTTGGTGTATTATGTATCATCCACTGGGTCCTCCAGCGCATGTCTGCCACCTTCTGAAACTGGCAGATCAGTAAAAATCAGTACAAATCCCCAATGCAGCCGGTGATGTCAGTGAGATGACAGGCACAGTGCCGCACTCTGCCACTAGGGGCACGTGAACTCTCACACTCAAAAGATTAAGACTCTTGAAATAATCAACTAACCATTCCTCCTGAATTGCCTGCAGCCTTCTCCTGCTGCCTCTCTCTCTGGACACGGTCGCTTCTGGATCCTCTCCTCATAGCTGGAAAAACAAGTAATCTGCATTGGACATTATTGAAAATCTAAAATCAACCTCACTGCAGGAAGAAAAAAAAAACGGGCCTGGTGCACCTTCTCCTCTCCAACTTCAGTTGACTCTCTCTCCCTTCCTGGTCCAGTACTCCTCTTCACCAGCTGCAAGTGAAAGCTCTTCCTCCATGCCCTCTCACACGTAAGCAACTTACAAATCCTAGTAACAATATTGATACTTACTATACCAGATTACTTAATGTCTGCTAAACAAAAATAAACATTTGGCATTGTATTTTAAACTGTGGCTTCATTTTAATTTCTGCACTTGGGTCCTCATCCAGTAAACCAGGTCAAGAACAATGATTTTCATGAAATGAAGTTACTAAAATGACCATATAGCTAGTCAAGAAAAAAATTATTACAAACAAGCAAATTTGAGACCCAATTTTTAGATCAATGTAATGGTAAATGGTAAATGGCATTCACTTATATAGTGCTTTTTATTCTCATCTCTTGATGACCAAAGCACTTTACAGATCCTGCTATCCACCCATTCACACAAACATTCACACACTGATGGCAGCATCACTGATGGTAATCAATAGTAATTCAGACTTCAATCAATTTATTTGAGTAAAAGCAGTTTTTCTTCATAAATATACTTAAGGGTAAAAAGGGGTTAAGGACCTGAACTTATCTAGTCTCAAGACCACTCAAAGCACTTCACTAGTACTAACCCTCTATTCTATGGGCCTATAGGAGACAGAATGTAGGGACAATTTGGAATGGTCAGTTAACTTAACATGCATGTCTTTGGATTGTGGGAGGAAACCGGAGCACCCAGAGTAGACCCACAAAGCAAAGGAAGAACATGCAAACTCCACACAGAAAGGTCCTCACCCCTGCCAGCCTGGCGATATGAACCAAGAACCTTCTAGCTGTTAGCCAACAGTGCTAACCACTGCACTGTGCTGCCCAAAAATATCCTGCTTGGCAGAAATGGAAGTATTGGAAGCAGAAATATTTAAACTCGAAAAACATTTTCAACGATCTGAATCTAGAGATTTATGTCAACAATTGATAAAATAAATAAAAAATCTTTAGTACAACACAATATGTTTTACAAAACTGAGAAAACTATTATGAAAACCAAACAGAAATATTATGAATTGGGAGAGAAGGCACATAAAATTTTATCCTGGCAAATAAGAAAAGAAGAAAATGAAAAGACAATTAATTCAATTCAAACTGAAATGGGGACAATTTCATACAATCCAGTAAAGATTAATGATACATTTAAACAAGTTTACATAAATTTATATAAATCAGAATCACCTAAAGACTTGACCGAAATTGATGAATTTCTCTCTACCATTTATATTTCCGCACTTAGCCAAGAAGACAAAAAATTATTGATCTTCCTTTTTACACAAAAATAAAAAATAAATAAAAAATTGAGAAAGCACTTAATTCTTTGTAATCTAACAAATCTCCTGGGGAAGATGGTTTCCCCCCTGAATTTTATAAGAAATTCAAAGATGCACTTCTTCTTTTAATTGTAAATGTGATTACTTTAGCATCAAAAACTCAATCTCTTCATGAATCATTCTCTACAGCTATAATTACTGTGATTTAAAAAAAAAATAAAGACCCATTGAAGTGTTCTTCATATCATCATTATTATTAAATACAGATTACAAATTGATTTCCAAGACCTTAGCTAATAGACTTAGTCAACATTTATCACAGTTAATAAATTTTGGTCAAAGTGGGTTCATCTTGAAACATTCATCAATTAATAATTTGGGTAGATTGTTTCACATTATCCACGTAGCAAAATCTAGAATTGAGCTTAATATAGCTGTAGCCCTCGATGCTGAAAAGGCATTCAATAATCTAGAATGGCCATATTTATTTAAAGTCTTGGCTAACCTTGGATTTGGTCAGTTTATTAACTTGATGCATACTTTATATTATCAACCTCGAGCAAAAGTGGTTATTAATCAATAAATTTCAATTCCATTTTCTTTAAGTAGATCAACTCAACAAGGCTGTCCTTTGTCTCCAGCACTTTTTGTTTTAGCTATTGAACCTTTAGCAGAAGCAATTCGACAGGATCCTGACATAAAAGGCTTTAAAGTAGATAAAGTTATTCATAAAATTAATCTTCTAGCAGATGATATTCTATATTTAACAAACTCTGGTAACTCCCTTATTATGCCTCTGTGAAAAGGGAGGCACACAGTAATCACTGAGTGTGTCTGTTTGTGTACCTGTCCGTCTGCCTCTCTGTTTCAGCTCGCCCGGTCAAAATTAAGTGGAACTAAAGGCTTGTATCATTGTATCACCATATTTTCTCGACTTTTAATTTGCCAGAATTTCGAAATAATGCTTTGTTTTTGAAATAAGCACAAAAATAGCTCACATTCACCATCAATGGAACGGGACTACACATGTGCCCTGAAACTCCCGCCAGAGGAAAGCACTGAGAAATCCACCAATACTGGGTGAACAAATGTTCGTCTTTTTGCCCGTCTGTTTTCTTCCTCTGCCACTAAACAGCAAAAGCTCCTGTTCATCTTGATTGCCATTGTATTCACGTACCTCCATCGCTTCCACCATTTAAAACGTCTGCCACCGTGCTCTTCTTTGTTTTGGGATAGTAGCTGTTCAAATCAGGTGGGTGGGTCTTTGTTGCCGCCCGCAGTATGGGCCTGTGAACTGCAGATTATTTTCACTGCTCATGCGTGTACTCCAAAACTACTCGGTGAATTTGGATTAATTTTTTACCAGAGGTGGTCCTTGGGTCAGAGAGGAACCCATAACATTTTGGTAATGATCCCAGTATGCATACCTCCACCAAGGCTATTATTGTCTTACAGTGTTTTAGTAAAAATACTCCAAACCTGTTGGATGGATTTGGATGAATTTTTTACCAGAGGTTGTCCTTGAGCTAGAGAGGAACCCATAACATTTTGGTGAAGATCTGAGAACACATACATCCGCCAAGGCTCTGACACTAAGGCATCAGCACCTTGGTGCTTTCATTAAGTTAAAGAGTTTACTTAATACATATAGTATTATTTCAGGATACAAAGTGAATTGGGAAAAACGAGAGATTATTCCACTAACAAAATTTTGATTATATTGTATATGAAAAAATAAGTTAATTTAAGTGGTGTCCAAATGGAACAAAATAGTCATGTGAAAAAATTAGGGCACCCATTAAATATTCAGTTCTTTATTAAGAAATGTTCACATGTCTATGTTTAACCTTGTTTTTGTTTTTATTTGCATTTTTTAACATTTATTTTAGCCATTTTAAGTGGCAATGAATGTGGGGGTGTCCTAAAAAAGATGGGTGTGTGTGTGTCCTAATTTATTCCTCACTATACATCCATCCATCCATCTTCTTCCACTTAATCCTTTTCGGGTCGCAGGGGGGCTGGAGCCTATTCCAGCATCTTTGGGCGAGAGGCAAGGCACACCCTGGACAGATCGCCAGTCCATCACAGAGAGACAGATGACCATTCACTCTCACAGTCATACCAAAGAACAATTTAGAATCCCCAGTTGATGCCAGTTAACATAACTTGCATGTTTTTGGGATGTGGGAGGAAACCGGAGAAATCCCGGGGTAAACCCATGCAAAAATCGAGAGAACATGCAAACTCCACACAGATCACTGCTGGTCAGGGGCTGGGATCTAACCCGGGATCCCCTGGTCAAGGGTAAGTTGCTGTGCTGCCGCAGTACTAACCACTCCGCCACCGCGCTGCCCTATTCCTCACACTGTTTAGTTGTATTACTTGAATCCCCCAGTATTTTTAATATTGATATTAAATATCCATATGTCAAAATATATTTTAAAAAAAACAAAACAAAACACAGATTTATACAGGGTGTCCTAATTTTTTCACATGACTGTATCTTGGAATAACTGTAGATAATTATCTTCGAACTTAATTATCTTCCATTGCTCAGTAAAACTCAAGATGTTCTACGTAGACGGATGAGCCTTCCCATTACCTTAATTGGCAGTGTCAAAAAGAATGTGTTACCAAGATTACAATAACTTTTCCAGTCCCTACCCACTCCGTTACCCTCAAGTTTCTTTAAAATTATTAATAACAATGTCAGACAGTTTATATGGAATGGTAAATGCCTCAAGTGTCTATGTTAACTTGGAATTACAGTACAAGCTTGGAGGTCTACAATTGCCTAGCTTCAAAACAATATTATTAAGCAGCTCAGATGCAATTTATTTGACTCTTCTATGTGACTGATAATCCCCCTTTATGGATTCAAATTGGACTGGACTCTTTGAAGGAAAAGGTTCCTAGTGATTTCATTTACAAGTGTAACTATAAAACTATATCAAGAAGGAACAACAATCCCGTTTTAAAGCATCTGGTTAAAACTCGGTATGAAGCTAATGGAAGTATTGGACAGACAGTGGGATTTTCACCAAAAACACCTCTAAGACAAAATTAACTACTTATGACGATCAACAACAGGATTCTTTCCAAGAAGGAAAGGATCCACTCGCCAGGCAAATCTGGTAAATCATGATTTATTACGGAAAATAAACACTGCACAAGAGCAGAAGTGAAATGAAATATTAATTCAGATGATGTGGAGTGAAAAACAGCAATAATCAAAAAAGTATGGTATAAATAATAGCGAGGCAAGTATAAGGACACAGACTGAAAATGCAAATACAGTATATAGCGAGGGGAGCAATTAAGGCAAAACAGAACAGGTGAGCACCATCAAGGCCATCAGGTGGCACAGGACGGACGGTGCTGAACAAACACAGAGGGGATATACACCAAACATGATAAATAAGTTAAAAGGGAACAAAAAGTGTGGACAGGGGCTGCAGCCCTGTCTAGACCACTACAGATTCTGAAGGTATGGCATCATACAGGAATCCAGTATCTGGAAGACTGTTATGAAAGTGGACTTTCTATGTCTTTTGAACAATTGAAGTTGAAGTATAATTTGCGTAATAATATCTTTTTTTAATTATCTTCAGTTGAGATCCTTCCTTTGATCCAACAGCCTCTGAAATGACTCTACCTGTATTAAGTAGTTTGGAGAAATGTACATGAAAGAAAAGTGAACAGATTTATTTCTAGGATGTACTCTCTATTTCAGAATGAGAGTCCAAGACCAGGCTAACATAAATCTAAAGTGAGATGGGAGTCAGATCTTAATACAACAATTGATGAACAACTCTAGGTACTCCAGTTTCCTCCCACAGGCCAAAGACATGCAGGCTAGGTTAACTGGCATCAATTGGGGATTTTAAATTGTCCTTATAGGTATGAATGTGAGAGTGAATGGTTGTCCATCTCTCTGTGTTGGCCCTGTGATGGACTGGCGATTTGTCCAGAGTGTACACTGCCTCTTGCCCAAAGATGCAGGGATAGGCTCCAGTCCCCATGACCTGAAAAGGATTAAGCGGTAGAAGATGGATGGACTATTCCATGAGACCCCAAATTTTGTCTGCTGGGGAACTTTGTAAAAATTGATATACATTTAAGTAAATATCAAATACAATTTCTGGAAATGTCTTTTTGTGTAGCTAGGAAATGTATAACTGTACCATGGAACTCTGACTCCCCTCTTCTCATTGAAAAATGGTTTTATGGGACAGTGGACAGTTGACACCGCTGCCAGGTAGCTCCGGTTAGTCGACTCCACTCGACCTAGGACGAAGAGGTATGACAAGATGACAGAGATGTGACATTTCAAGGGAATCTCCCCCTTGGACCTACACCAGTTGAAAACACTCTCCACTTCACACTGCATTGCAGCTGGGTAGATAGGGCCTGTGAAGCCTGCACAGTGTCTATAACCTCCTTCACCAAGCTCAGTTTCCACAATTGCTCCCATCCAGGGGCCATACATGCAACCTCAGGAGCTGGGGATCCGGATGCTGTGCCTGTGATAGCATTTCACATCTGATTGGGAAAGGAGAAGGACGCCCCCCCCAACATCTCATGGATCTCTGCCATCCATGGTCTTGTGGCGAATTCAGGCCATCAAAACTACTTGAACAGACCACAGTCCTGCCTTTGCGAGGACAGCTGGCAGAAGAGGCAGTAATGGAAATTCAAACAGCTCACTGGAGGCCAGGCACACTCCACTCAGAGCATCTGTAGCTAGTAGACCTGGCAGGCTCGAGCCCACATGAGCAGATGACACACCCTCACATAGAGAGGGGAACCACAGTTCGTCCTGCTGGTTGATGTACGACACCACAGCCGTGCTGTGTGTCCATACAAGAATTTCTCTGCCCTGAATGACAGGAAGAAAAAGCCCTGGAGCCAAATGCAGCGCTTCCATCTTGGGATGGCTCATATGTTAAGACTGCTGTGCTGGACTCCAGTGTCCCAAAACAAACCTGCCCTCCCAGACTGCACCCCAGCCTGCTTGGGAGGCGTCAGGTGCAATGGTCACCCTGCAACCTCCTTGGCCCAGGGGAACACCATCTCAGACTGCTGATGAATGTCTCCACCACCTGAGAACCATGATGCTCCTTCGGAAGAACTAGCCTCCTCCTTTTTCTCTGGGTAAAACCACCTTCTGAAGTGTGAACCACCACTTAAGGGGACAAGTATATAAAAGCCCAGTGGCACCACCTGGGCAGCTGCAGTAAAGAAACCTAAGATCCTCTGGCACTGCTGGACTGAGACAGTCCTCTGCGAGAAGAAGCTCCTGATACATTCCCTGATAGTATGCCTTCTCTTTTGAGTCAAGGATTCCCTCATGGCAACTGAATCCAGAGTGAGCCTCACATACTCAACAACCCTGGTTGGAGCCAGGCAGCCATCATCGCATTCAAATGCAACCGGGTGACACCAGGTGAGCCAATATGGTCTCCATATTGTTCCCTGCTGTGGCTTCTCATGGCGCACAAACCAGCCATTCATCCAGATAATTGAACTCAACCGCCCCTCTGCCTCAGTGGTGAGTGCAGCGTCCATGCACCTGGTGAATATCCCAGGACAGGGACAGGATGAAAGGCAAGACTTCGTAACCGAAGGCTGTCCTGAAGGAACCTTGAAGAACTTCCTGTAGACGGATTTATGGGAATATGGAATCAGCAATCCAAAAGTCCATTGCTGTGAATCAATTGTCTGGCCCCATGGCCCAAATAATGTCCTCAGCCTGAGCACCGGACAAGGCAGCGCCTTGAGATACCTGCTTAACCGTCTCAGGTCTAAAACACGACGGAGACCCCCAGTTTGTTTAGTTAGTTAGTTAACTTCATTAACTGTCCCAGTCGCCATATGGTGCATAACCCCTAGTGGTCAAGAGTGGTAATGATTTTTTATCAAGAAAATAGTTCAGATTTCCAAGGCTATAACTTGAAAGCTGCAAGAGATAATGGCTTGCTGTCAAATAGAAAGATGTAGACTATGATCCAAAGTTTTAGATAGGAATAAATTTACGCATCTAATTTGCATAACGTCACGACAGCTATATAAATTACGTAAATCAGTCAAAAGTGGACTTTGGACATATTTACACAAAGAATAGTTTGGGGGGGTTTTAACACCGTTTTGTCTACAGGGATATGTTTTTATCTTATCTTCAAAGTATATGAACCAGAAAATCAGTACAATATTTTTAAAAAAAACAACAACAAATAAATTCATTACTTACTGGTGGCGGGGGGAAGGGGGGCTCACTCGCTCGCTCGCATGGTCAGCCTGTTTTCGCCTATCGTGGTTGTTGTTTTGCTTATGATTATCCCACGTGAATTTCGTTTTTATTACACAGCTATTTTTCCTGTATGATGCAGTTTTCTGTGACGATCCATGACGATCATGGCGGCCATATTGGTCTTGTGAGCTCAAAGCAAGAAAAGGAAGAATAATAATGAGGATTTCTTCTTTGCTGTATTCCATGTCAGCCATTAGTCCTTGACTGCCACCTTCTGAACTAGCACAATCAGTACAAGTGCTGGTACAGCTGGGGAGTTAAAGGGATGTCAAGATTCAGTTGACAGGCGCAGTTGCGGGGCTGCGCCAGTAAGGGTGCGTGAAAACATGTACAGTTTAAAGGTTAATTTCCTCCCACAGCATATGGGACACCATATGGTGTGTAGGGCAGTGCCTATCCCATTCCTCTGACCTTAGGCCACACAGCCACAGTAAGCAGTGAAACTACAGTGGTGGTGGTGGTGGGGGGGGTAATCCTCTGGTAGCCCTGTGCATCATGCACCAATCCACTTGAGAACAAGGAATAGGCAGTGTAAAAGCCTCGCCTCTCTTCTCCTAGAGACAGAGACCATCTCATGTTCTCTCCCAGCAGGGCAGAGACCTCGCTGCCCAGAACAACGGAGGAGAATCTTCCTTACTTCTGTTCCCAAAACCCCTTGAAGCTGGGAAATGGGATCTCAACTGTAGGCGGTATCCACACTCAAGTGTATCAATCACCCATGGACTTAAGGCGCACCAATGACAACTCATTAGGTGCACCACAGAGAAAGTTGACATCAGGGGAAGCATACCATCAGAGAACGCTGGCGGAGATTGGCAGATCCATGGCCTACACGCTTCTGAGAGCGCACACGTGAGTGCTGCTTAACCTGTACCTGTTGTTGAGAGGCCCTCTGTCTCAGGTGGCCCAAACTCTGAAAGGAACCTGGCTCTGTGAAACAAAGCCATTATGGTTTCTCACACCCCTCAAGAGGTCTCAAAAGACTTGACCTGGGTGGTCTTGACTGATGAAAGGACTGTGTGTGCAGTCTCACCTTCTGCACCTCATCTGACACCACCTCTGCTGCGGGACCTGTTCATATCAGCCAATCCAGACTGGCTCAGCCACACATGCCACCGGCCATGGTCAGCTGGCCAAGGAAGTCCCAAAAGCTGTAGCTTGAAAGCTAGCTCCTTGAATCACAACATCCACAATCCTTACCAACTCTGGTAGAAGGACAGTTCTGCTTTTGACTCTAGGTCCCTTATCAGATCTTCTAAATACACTAAAAGAAGTGTATTACCATTTGCCAGCCTACAGGCCATATCCACAGCCTGGTAGGTGCTAGCCACTAACCCATCACTGGCATGACACTTGCCGTTAGGGTGACGTATAGACTTGCTGCCTGTGGGGATTGCTCCAGCCAGCAATGCAAAGGTAGAGTCCACCTTCAATACACCATCCAAGCCTTGCTCCACAGCACCACTCAGAACACTGAGCCCAGAGCGAGCAGAAGTCGCCTGCCCTGGACAAGCACATGACCTCTGCAGACAACCCACAAAGCCATGATAAACTGGCAAGGAAACATGGCTGCGGGATGTAGGACCCCTGTCCAAAGCCAAGATCCTAGGTGGAGAAGATGTAGGAGAAAGACCAGCAGCTGATGCTTCTCTAGAGAGCAGTGCCCTGAGAGACACAACATAGGGCTCAGGAGGGTCCTTCTCGAGCGGAGGGTCATTGTCGTCCTCATCCTCAGAGACGTCCATTCGCCCACTGGAGCCACAGCCGGAGCTGATGGTCTTACCAAAATTATCAGAAACCTTGAGGGACACTGCATCAGGATGCGATTCCAGGGCACATAGGGGAGCCTGGAGCGGCATACCCAAAAGGTGATGTTGATTTGCCGCCAAATGCCCAGTGGTCTTACGCACTGATTTGCAACCATATGATCAATGGTCTTATGCATTGATTTGCTGCCATATGTTCAATGGCCTTACACATCTCCTCCAATTGCCTCTGCATGAAGTCCAACTGTGGGTCATGCAACTGGCTTTCTTCAATCCACTTCCTGCTAGCCTTCCCGGATCCAGCTAGAGCAGCTAGGGCTGGGGGAATAGAGCCCTGGGCTGGTGCATACCAGTGTCAGGGCTATTTCCTACCCTTTCACTCCTGCAGAAGCTATTACTCCTCTAGAAGAACAACAGGAGAGAAAACAAGACAGTTATTCTCATTACTATTATTATTGATATCATAAACAGGTCAAAAGGCTGTTCCATGATGTCCAAGCATGCTAGTCATAAGACAACATAGAAATATCAGATTTCAGTTCCCACCTAATGCAGTACCACTTCCCCACAAAAGGTGGCGAGAGTGCACCAAGCACAGGAACGCTCACAACCAAGACAAAGAAGACGTCTCCGTTTTTATTTTATTTTTTTAAGAAGACGACTGCCAGTCGAGAAAAAGAAACAATACAGAATTAATGGCAAACTATACCATGCTGTTAACTGTTAAGTAATTCCTCCTTGACGAAGGTAAAAATATATCACATATTTCAAGCACATAGACATATTGCGTGCTGTTAAGCTGCAAAAACAGTTCTTCTGCCTGAAGAGAAGGAACAAAATACATCACAAACCTTAAGCAGGTAAGGGTAGTACATACCTCACGCCGCTAAACTTGTTAACAGTTCTGGCTGAAAAGACGGCAAGAGTATATCACATACCTCAAGTGGGCGCAAACCGTGCATGCTGCGCTATACAGCCGCTGCAAACCTTCTCTCATTCAGCAGAAAAACACAACAATTTTATGACACAGCGATGGGGTACCCAGAGTAAGGCAGCCCAAACAGCACAAAGCATAATGTCAAACAGATGGTATAAGTTCTTATCTTCAGGAGGAAAGAAAAAAGGAAGAGTGGATGGAGTCAACGGTATATATGGGGTGTGCACCCACAGGTGTGATTAATTTGGTATAATGCTCCTGCCCTGAGGATCGGTGTTGCATGATTACACATGGTTACAGGTTCACTGAAATGAAATAAAACTGCCTTAAACCCTTTTTTTGGGAGTGATTCTTTGCCATCTCCAAGATATTTGGACCTTGCACTGATCTTCATTTTTTGTTTCTTCGTTTATAGACTTTTTTTTAATTATTTGTGTCTGTGTGGGTAATTGTGTTTTGTGAAAAGACTTTAATAAATAAAATATACAAAAAAATATCCTGCAACACCCACCCACCCCCCAAAAAAAGAAAAAACCTTCAGTGAAGTACAAATTTGTGAGAACATTACTTGAATACATGGGCTGCATTTTGGTAAATGCCACTAGTTTCTACCTGCCTCTGGTGATGTTGAAACAATATGGTAAAATTTTAACAATACTGTATCACAAGCTTTTCTGACAGAGAAACATAATTTCTCTATAGAAAATTAATGATAAAAAATGTAATTAACATAAATCCAACTGAAGTGAAAGCACAGGCTTAAAAACTGACCAGTGCATGCATCAAAAATGAAATAAAAAAAATCTACTTAACTATATTAACAAAACAAAATAAACTTTCCATACTGTAATTCTAAGATGAAGACAAAGGTGAATAGTCAGTGAATGCCCTCACAAGTGATGAGAATACTTCTGAGGACAGTATTTGCAATGGAAATAGATGGTGTTCATCTGAACAATAAACTAAACTGGTCACACAATACTGACGCACTCTACAAGAAGGGACAGCGCAGGCTGTTCCTACTGAGGAGACTCAGGTCTTTTGGTGTACAAGGGGCGCTGCTGAAGACATCCTATGACACGGTGGTGGCATCAGCCATCACTTTTGGAGTGGTGTGCTGGGGCAGTGGCATTACTGCAGCCGATAGGAAGAGACTGAACAAACTGATCAAGAAAGCTAGCTCTGTCCTGGGGCAGCGCCTTGATCCGGTGGAGGAGATAGGAGAGAGAAGGACGGTGGCTAAACTGTCATCTCTGCTGGAGTCCGAGTTCTGTCACGCCGCGCCATTCATCAGCGGCGCCACCTGCTCACGCACCTGCTACTCGTCAGCGGCGAAGGATAAAAGCCGCCTCGCCCTGAGCGTCGGCCTGAAGCCGTAGACTTCATTTCCTTTGTATGGACTTCTACCACATTCTCTTCAGCATCCTCATCTCCGGTAAGAAGTTCACTTACCTCATCTCTCCAGTCTGCTCCCCTGTGCACAGGTGGATTCCTCGGCGGCGGACAATCCCGTCCCTCGTCTCTCCTCGCTGCTGCACCGAGCCCTGCAGGTGGCTGTCTCCCGGGCTTCCATCCTTGAAGCGCCAGTCATCTGCCCAAACAAGTAAGCTTCTCTCCCTCGCCTATTCTCCTCCCGTGTTGGTGTGTGCTCATCACCCTGTGTCTGATTTCTCCCATAGGGTTGCCGGCTGAACGGTCTCCTGCCTCTGGGTCCGAAGCAGACGCCACCACCAACACATTAACATTCCGCAGACACGCACCCAAACATCCCTGTTGTTAATAAACAGTTTGAACTACTCTGAGCCTGTGTGTGTGCGTCTCCTGAGCCGAACGTTATGTCAGTACGGCTTCAGCAGAGCGGCTCGGCGGACGGCGGGCTCGCACACCGGTTTACCATCCTCGAGGCTCGGGTGGATCAGATTGTTTATCAGCAACAGGTGGTTCTTCATCAATTATTAGAACTGACTAACCGATTGAACCGCTTGGACCCCCAACAGCCGTTCCTCCCGACTCACCAGGGTGGCGCGGCTCCTGCTGTTCCAGCGGCCGTCCAGCCGGCTCCAGTGGCACCGGTTCGGCTCACGCCAATTCCGACCCCCGCCCGCTTTAGCGGTAAGCTCGGCGGAGCGCGGGGGTTTATTATGCAGTGTGAGTCCGTGTTCCACCGTGTGCCCGGAGATTTCCCCTCGGATCACAGCCGAATTGGTTACATAGGGAATCTTCTGGAGGGGCGTGCGTTAACCTGGACCTACGCCGTAATGGTGAGGCCCAGTTATGCCACCCTCACCTATGACCAATTCGTGAGGCGCTTTCTGGAGGTCTTTGACCACTCACAAACCGAAACGGTCCAGGTCGATCGGCTTCTCGCTCTCCAGCAGGGAAGCCGGTCGGCAGCGGACCACTCGGTCGACTTCCGGGTAGCGGCGGAGGAATTGGGCTGGGAGGAACACTCCCTCTGTGGCCTGTTCCTCCGCAGCCTCAATAGTGATCTGAGGGATGAACTGGCTGGTCGGGATATCCCTGGGACGCTAGCGGAGCTGACATCCTTAGCGATAAGTTTGGATAACAGGCTGCGCGAGCGCTCCTCGGGGCGGAGGTCTTCTTCTTCTCGCCCTCGTGGAGCCTCGCCGCACCTGTTCCAAGCTCGCCCCCTGGCGGCGCCGCCAGCATCGCGCCCCGAGGAGTCGGAGCCGATGGTGACGGGCTGGACTAAACTTTCCCCTGTGGAGAAACAACGCCGCCGTGAGTTGGGCCTCTGCATGTATTGCGGAGGCGACCAACACACCGTGGAGCGTTGTCCACGGAAAGCCAGTCGGTGGGGTCCGCGAGTCACTGTTGGAAGCCTCGCGGATGTCAATCGGTTAGGATCACTTACTCAATTGAAGCTGCCCATCCGTTTCTGCCATAACCCTACTGGGCACCTCACCCACGCACTGGTGGATTCGGGCGCAGAAGGCAGCTTCATTTCACAAGGCCTGGCAACCCGATTGGGCATCCGCTGCCAGGCACTCAACACTCCCATCTCCCTAATCCACCTCTCCCGTGCCACCCTCGGGAGAGTGACACATCAAACTGTTCCCCTACCGGTCATCATCTCGGGAAACCACCGGGAGGAAATGACCTTTTACGTCCTTCCCAACTCTGTGTCGCCCGTCATCCTGGGGTATCCCTGTCTCCGCCTTCACAATCCGGTCCTGGATTGGAAATCAGCTGGGATCTCGGCATGGAGTACGTTCTGTATGGGCACCTGCCTTCAGTCCGCTGCCTGCTCTCCGTCCGCTCCTCCCCCTGCTACGGACGCTGCACCCCCGGACCTGTCTCTGGTGCCCCCAGAATTTCACGACCTGGGTATAGTGTTCAGCAAAGCGAAAGCTATGTCTCTTCCCCCTCATCGGCCCTATGACTGCGCCATCAACCTCCGCCAGGGGGCTCCCTTACCTTCTGGTCGCCTTTATAGCCTGTCTGCGCCGGAGAAGGAGACGATGAACGCCTACCTGAAGGAATCATTAAGTGCTGGGATTATCCGCCCATCATCGTCACCCGTGGGGGCAGGGTTCTTCTTCGTGGGGAAAAAGGATGGGTCCCTCCGCCCTTGTATCGACTACCGGGCCCTCAACAATATCACGGAGAGGGACCGTTACACCCTGCCTCTCATGGACACTGCTTTCCACTCCCTCCAGGGGGCGACCTGGTTCACCAAGCTGGACCTACGCAGCGCTTACCACCTCGTCCGGATCCGGGAGGGAGATGAGTGGAAAACGGCCTTCCGTACCCCGAACGGCCACTTTGAATATCTGGTGATGCCGTTCGGGTTGACCAACGCTCCTGCAGTCTTCCAGCGCCTCATTAATGACGTCCTCCGGGACTTCATTGGCCTTTTCGTGTTCGTCTACCTGGACGATATCCTCATCTTCTCCAAGTCCAGGGATGAGCACCAGGTCCACGTGAGGCGGGTCCTCCAAAGGCTGCTGGAGAATCGTCTGTACGTTAAGGCGGAAAAGTGTGAATTTTACGCCAGGAGTACATCCTTCCTGGGGTTCATCATCGCCCACGATAAGGTGCTCCCCGACCCAGAGAAGGTAAAGGCGGTGGTGGAATGGCCCACACCTGCATCTCGGAAACAGGTGCAGCAATTTGTTGGCTTCGCCAATTTCTACCGCCGCTTTGTCCCCAACTTCAGTGCCATCGTGGGACCACTGACCCGCCTCACGTCCCCGAAGGTCCCGTTCCGGTGGACCGAAGAGGTCGCTGCCGCCTTTGAGGCGCTGAAGGCGGAATTCTCCTCCTCCCGGGTCCTTCGCCAGGTCGACCCCGCGCTGCAGTGCATTGTAGAGGTAGACGCCTCGGACACGGGAGTGGGAGCAGTGCTGTCCCAGCGGTCACCGGACGATGGCGCCAAGCGACCGTGCGCCTTCTTCTCCCGGCGCTTGTCCCCGGCGGAGAGAAACTACGATGTGGGGGACAGAGAGCTCTTGGCCATCAAGCTCGCCCTGCAGGAGTGGCGCCACTGGTTGGAGGGGGCAAGCCTGCCGTTTGTGGTCCTCACGGACCACAAGAACCTGGAATACTTACGGTCTGCCAAGCGCCTGAACGCCCGCCAGGCGCGCTGGTCCCTGTTCTTCGCCAGGTTCCAATTTTCCATCACCTTCAGGCCTGGCTCTAAGAACGTCCTGCCTGACGCCCTCTCCAGGCAGTTCGCCCCCGTGGAGTCGGAGGAGGCGCCCCACTCCATCCTGCCCAGGTCGTGCGTCGTGGGAGCCATCTCGTGGGACATAGAGAGCAAGATCCGGAAGGCACAGGAGGTGGAACCTGACCCTGGCGGCGGACCGGAGGGGAGGCTGTTCGTGCCATCCGCGGTCCGAGGAGAGGTCATCCACTGGCTCCACACCTCCAAGCTCACCTGTCACCCTGGCACCTCCCGGATGATAGATCTCCTCCAACGGTCCTTTTGGTGGCCAGGCCTGCGGAGGGATGCAGCCCGCTACGCCCGGGCTTGCCCAATCTGTGCCACCTGCAAGTCGGGAAATGCCCCTCCAGCGGGTCTGCTCCAGCCCCTGCCCGTCCCTGGCAGGCCCTGGTCGCACATCGCTCTGGATTTCGTCACCGGACTCCCCATCTCCAACTCCTATGACACCATCCTGACCATCGTGGACCGCTTCTCCAAGGCCGTGCACTTCGTCCCCCTGCGAGGCCTCCCTACTGCCCTGGAGACGGCGGACCTCCTCGTCCAACACGTGGTCAGGCTGCATGGGATTCCGGTGGACGTGGTCTCGGACCGGGGCCCCCAGTTTTCATCTGAGGTTTGGAGGTCTTTCTGCAACGCCATCGGAGCCAAGGTGAGCCTCTCCTCTGGCCATCACCCCCAATCCAACGGGCAGTGTGAGAGGACCAACCAGGAGCTGGAGGCTGCGCTCCGCTGTGTGTCCAGATCCAAACCCGCGTCCTGGAGCAACCATCTTGCCTGGGTTGAATATGCCCACAACACCGCTCGCTCTTCTGCTACAGGGATGTCCCCCTTCAAAGCGTCCCTGGGTTACGACCCCCCGCTGTTTCCGGAGCAGGAGAGTGAGGTAACTGTCCCGTCAGTTAGGGCCCATCTCAGGCAGTTCCGCTCCACCTGGGCTGCCGCGCGCCATGCGCTATTGCGCACAGCGGAGCGCAACAGGACTGTGGCGGACCGGCGTAGGAGACCTGCCCCGGCGTACAGAGTTGGGCAGCTTGTTTACATTTCCACCCAGGACGTCACTCTAAAAGGCGAGAGGAGAAAGCTGGCACAGCGCTTCATGGGTCCCTATCCCATCACCTGGATCATCAACCCGGTGGCTGTGCGCGTGGCTATTCCCCCCTCCCTCCGCATTCATCCTACTTTCCACGTGTCGAAGGTGAAACTGGCGGTTACTGACCCCCTTTGCCCTCCTCCTGCAGCGCAACCCGCGCCCCGGATGATTGGTGGCCATCCGGCCTGGTCCGCCTCCTCCATCCTGGACTCCCGGCGCCGGGGTCGTGGGTTGCAATACTTGGTGGACTGGGAGGGCTATGGGCCCGAGCATCGACAGTGGGTGCCCCCGTCGTTTGTGTTGGACCCATCGCTCATCGCGGACTTCCACCGAGCGCACCCGGATAAGCCATCGCCAGGAGGCGCTGCTAGAGGGGGGAGTACTGTCACGCCGCGCCATTCATCAGCGGCGCCACCTGCTCACGCACCTGCTACTCGTCAGCGGCGAAGGATAAAAGCCGCCTCGCCCTGAGCGTCGGCCTGAAGCCGTAGACTTCATTTCCTTTGTATGGACTTCTACCACATTCTCTTCAGCATCCTCATCTCCGGTAAGAAGTTCACTTACCTCATCTCTCCAGTCTGCTCCCCTGTGCACAGGTGGATTCCTCGGCGGCGGACAATCCCGTCCCTCGTCTCTCCTCGCTGCTGCACCGAGCCCTGCAGGTGGCTGTCTCCCGGGCTTCCATCCTTGAAGCGCCAGTCATCTGCCCAAACAAGTAAGCTTCTCTCCCTCGCCTATTCTCCTCCCGTGTTGGTGTGTGCTCATCACCCTGTGTCTGATTTCTCCCATAGGGTTGCCGGCTGAACGGTCTCCTGCCTCTGGGTCCGAAGCAGACGCCACCACCAACACATTAACATTCCGCAGACACGCACCCAAACATCCCTGTTGTTAATAAACAGTTTGAACTACTCTGAGCCTGTGTGTGTGCGTCTCCTGAGCCGAACGTTATGTCAAGTTCCACCCTATGCAGGACATACTGAATGCACTGAGGAGCTCATTTAGCAGCAGACTACATCATTCCCAGGTGCACAACCGAGAGGTTTCGCAGGTCCTTCCTACCAACGGCTATCAGACTGTACAACCTAAGCAGGGCTGCTCGCAGAGATAGCAAAAAGACGTAACAAACTAATAGTTTTTTGAATGCAAAAGATGCAATAGACTTACACAATGGTCCCCTCCGGCATACAACTAGGAAAATACCGGTCGCTATGGAGGGTGAGAATATGTATGGGCACATAATCATACCATGTAGGATAACTAAGTAGACGGTTGTGCTGTTTCATCCCATCTAGCAACAATGCTCTGCACTGTGTGTGTTTATATATTTACATATTTATTCCATCTAGCTACAATGCTCCGCACTGGGTGTGTTTATATTTATATATCTATATATTTATTCCATCTAGCTACAATGCTCCGCACTGTGTGTTTATATATCTACATATTATTCCATCTAGCCACATTGCTCCGCACTGTGTGTGTTTATATATTTACATATTTATTCCACCTAGCTGCAATGCTCCGTACTGTGGGTGTTTATATATCTACATATTTATTCCATCTAGCTACAATGCTCCGCACTGTGTGTTTATATATCTACATATTATTCCATCTAGCTACATTGCTCCGCACTGTGTGTGTTTATATATTTACATATATATATATATACTGTATATATATATATAGTAATATGTACATATGTATATTAGCTGCTCTTGCTTGCTTGCTTTTTTTCTTGCCTTCTGATAGTTGCTCTGAGTGTTGCTATCCCTGTGCTGTTGCAATCCTGGAATTTCCCCGTTGTGGGACTAATAAAGGCTTATCTTATCTTATCTTATCTTATCTTAAATCTCTGTGAGGATAAATTTAGTAAAGGTGTCATTACCAGTCATAACTCCACTGCTTATGTTTGGATCGACGCCACAAGATTTAAAATACACTATTCTGTACTGATATTAAAATAGAGTACTCTGTACTCCCACCTGGACGTCCATCATCCGCCCATGGCTGCCCCTCCTCTTCCTCCTCCTCCTCCTCCTTCAGCGGCCGACCAAACCCGCAAACCCAGGATTAAAACTGCTTTAGGTGTGCCAAATTATACACCAGCTCCAAAAAGAAGAGAGTGCAGCACCCCGCCATCACAACAACAACATTGGCAAAATTATCCACCACTTCAGAAACCACCGACAAAGCCCCCCCAGACGACATTGGTAATTGGTGACTCGATTATGAGGAACGTCAGAAGCAGGTTCTGTGTCACTAAATTTTTTCCTGGGGTTAAAGTGTCAGACATTGAGGCTCTTACCCCTGACCTATTAAATGAATTCCCCCACGCTAAAACTGTCATTGTACATGTTGGATGCGACAACATCCCAGATGAAGCGTCGGAGATCTTAAAGAGTGACTTCAGGAGCCTTCTGTCCACTCTTATGAACTGTGGCAGACGTGTGTTTATTTCTGGGCCATTGGCACCTTTCAGACGAGGTTGCAATTATTTTTTGAATTTGAATTTATTTTTTATTCGGTGATAATAATAATAAACGCATACAATACAATAAGAACACACAAAAGAACAACCGAAAGGGTGTAGGCTGAAGCTAGTGCTTATATAGTGCCTACCCCGTTACAATTATAAAATCAATAACATAAAAATTTAAGTCTTACCCAAAATCAACAAAGAAAATCAAATAGAACAAGTAGACAAAAAACCCTTTAAGTTATTACAAATTTATCTCCCAGCATTTACAGTGAGATACTGGGAGATTTTCTCATCTTTGTACAATTTTTTGAATTGCTTCAGAGTTGAACATGTTTTAATATTTTCAGAGCAATAGTTCCACAGTTTAACTCCAATGACAGACATGCAATGTTATTTTGTATTTGTTCTAATCTTTGGCTTATTATAAACTGAGTTACCGCTTAGCTCATATTTGCTTTCCCCTTTTTTTAAACAGTTTCTGAATATTTACAGGTAACTGGTTATTATTTGCTTTGTACATGATTTTAAATTTAGAGATCTGGTAGATTATAATGTCATTCAGAGTATGTAATTGAATGAATATTGGATTTGTTGGTTCACGGTAAGGTTTCTTTGATACAACGCGTATGGCTTTTTTCTGTAGTAAAAAGATTAAGTTTGTGTTTGTTTTATATGTGTTTCCCCAGATCTCCACACAGTATGTCATAAAAGGAACTATCAGTGAATTATATAAAATGCAAAGAGATTTCTGACACAGGAGATCCTTAACTTTATACAGTACAGCAATGGATTTAGACATTTTAGTTTTGACATAATTTATGTGTGATTTCCAGTTTAGTTTGTTATCAACAATGACCCCTAGGAACTTGGTTTCAAAAACTGTGTCAATTTCAACATTGTCTATTTTAATTTTTCTGTGATTATATAATTTGAGGTTTCCAAATATTATACATTTTGTTTTTCCAAGGTGAATAGATAATTTATTGGCAGTGAACCATTGATTGATTTGTTTAAAACCCTGATCCTACCGAGTGGGGTCCGATCGGACCCCACACATATGTTCTTATGCACAACACGGACATATTATCGATCACAGCTATCATGCTTTATGACTTTGTTTGTCATCATCTGCGAATCACAAAAAATAAATCTGATTTAAAATACAGTTTTCTTCTGTACTGTCATTTCAGATTTTTCATTGGGGTCCTATTGGACCCCAGGGAAAAATATGATGTTAATGATATTAAATGTATGAATTTTGTGTTATATTTCAGTGAATGATGGCTCAACGACGTAGACTTTGGTCAGAGAAAGAAGGAAGACCTATCTTTAGTACCACCATGTCGCGAACTAGGTTCACCACCATTTTAGAACACATGCACAACAATGGCAAAGTATTTGCATTTCTTGTACCAATTAAGAAGTGAAATTAGATAATTTCCCACAAAAACCTGAACGCACCAGGGCACACTGGTTGAAAAACACATTTAACCGGGCTACTCGTGCTGAAAGGCAGGCAACCGACAAACTAGCCCCATTCCGGGATTTTTGGATCATGTTTCAAGCACAACTCTTTGTTTTAACCAAATAAAACATTTTAAGTGAAAAAATACTTTGGTATTGCTTAATAATCCAATTAACAGTTAAATTTTGTGTGGGGTCCAAACGGACCCCAGTTGGTACTATTTGTATGTAAAATATGTTGGTAGGATGAGGGTTAAGTTCATTTTCTACTGAATCCAGAAGCTGCTTAAGATTTTCTCCACTACAAAAAAAGTTGTGTCATCTGCAAATAAAATACACTTGAGCAATTTAGACACCGAATATAAATCATTAATATACAAAATAAACAGCAATGGACCAAGCGCGGAACCCTGTTGTACCCCACACGTCATCTTCAGCAACTCAGAGTCTGTATTATTCACATGAACATATAGATATCTGTCTTCTAAATAGCTGTGTAACCAGTCAAAAGCAATTCCTCTGATGCCATACTTATGTAATTTACTGAGGAGTAATTTATGGTCAGCTGTATCAAATGCCTTTTGTAAGTCCAGAAATATTCCAACCGTGTATTCTCTTCTATCTGTTGCATCCATAATCTGTTCAACAAAGTCCATGAGTGCCAGTGAGGTGGTCCAGTTCTTCCTGAATCCATACTGTTGTTCACAGAGTATATTGTGCTCATCAATGAACTCATTTAGGCTCTTAACAAATATTTTTTCCAGTGTTTTGGAGAACTGAGGTAACAAGGAGATGGGTCTGTAGTTTGACAATAAGTGTTTGTCACCAGTCTTATACAGAGGAACAACTCTTGCTATTTTCATTTTCTTTGGAAATTTACCAGTAGTAAGTGACATATTGCATATGTAAGTGAAGTGTTTAACAATACAATCAATAATACATTTAACCAAGAACATACTGAAATCATTACAATCAGTTGATTTTTTGTCTTTGAATTTGTTAACAATGTCAAGAATTTCTTTTTCATCTGTTTCTTTCATAAACATTGAGTAAGTGTTTATGTTGACAACATTGTCAGAGCCACTTGTACTGTATTTGCTGATGATACAGTGGAGTTGGCAATCTTTTTTTGTATATTAACAAAATATTCATTAAATGTGTTGGAGATCAAGCTATTTTCATTGATTATTCCATTTTCTGAATTTAGATAGATAGATAGATAGATAGATACTTTATTTCGAACAAAAAAGTATAGCAAAAACAAAACAAATGACAAATGCAATAAAGTAACAGTATACAGTGTTCGAAAGGGAGAAGGAAGAAGTGAACACTTATTAATTCCATCTCCTCTTTTCCATAAATACACCCATGTGAATTATATACAAATTACCACCTTTAAGACCCCAAGTAAACAATTTACTGTATTTGTTACATATCAACATTAACACCCATCCATCCTAACATACATTGATGTCCATACATCAAAACCAGCCTCAAACAACGCAGATATACACAGTGCTGTCCCACCCACCATTCCATAGTGTCCCATAATGTCCCAGAGTGAGCATAGTGAATCGTACATATAAGTACTACACTTCTAACATATATCCTTTCAGCAAATAATGTTTATACCTCTTTTTGAATTGAATTCTGTTTGTACATAGTTTCAGTTCCGGCTCCAGACTGTTCCACAAATCCACCCCACAGACAGATATGCACATACTTTTCTTGGTTGTTTGTATCTTGGGTTTTGTAAAGTTTAAGTCTCCTCTCAAATTATGATCATTGTCTGTTTTTTTAAATATTTTTTGTATATTAGTTGGGAGTTGATTATTAATTACCCTGTACATTATTTGTGCTGTCTTAAATTTAACTAAATCGATGAACTTTATGACATGTGACTTTAAAAACAATGAATTGGTATGGTCTCTATATCCTACATTATTTATTATCCTTATAGCTCTTTTTTGTAATGTGCATATTGACTGTAGGTTTGTCTTGTAGGTGTTTCCCCAGACTTCTACACAGTAGTTAAGATAAGGTAGAAACAGTGAATTGTACAGTAAGACCAATGATTTATAGTCCAAGATGTGTCTTGTCTTCCCCAGTATCCCTATACATTTTGCTAACTTGGCCTGGATGTGACTGATGTGAGGTTTCCAGCAGATTTTATTGTCTAGCGTCACCCCCAGAAACTTATTTTCATGTACTGTTTCTATTCTGGTATCATCTATCGTTACCATTATTTCATGATTTATTTTATAATTTCCAAACAACATAATCTTTGTGTTTTTTTTAGATTTAGAGATAATTTATTTTTGTTGAACCACTGCGTTAACTTTTTCATTTCAGTTGTGACCACCTCTAAAACCTGCTGCAAATTCTCACCAGTGCAAAGGATATTTGTGTCATCCGCAAACAAAATAAATTTCAGAATTTTTGATACTTGACATATGTCATTTATATACAAAATAAAGAGTTTGGATCCCAAAACTGACCCCTGGGGCACACCACAAATGATGTCCATGAAGGGTGATTTGTGCTCACCAATTTGTACAAATTGTTGTCTGTTACTTAAATAACTTTCCACCCAACTCAGTCCTACCCCTCTTATCCCATACCTTTCCAGTTTCCTTAGTAGTATTCTGTGGTCAATGGTGTCAAAAGCTTTCTTTAAATCTATAAATACTCCTACAGCAACCTTTTTTTTTTATCTATACAACTAGTAATTTCTTCTATAAGCTCAATCAGTGCCAAAGATGTAGATTTATCTGCTCTAAAACCGTACTGGCTGTCTGTAAGGAGGTTGTGTTTTTCAATGAAATCATCCAGTTTCTTAGTGAAGATTTTTTCAAGTATTTTGGAGAATTGTGAGAGTAAAGAGACTGGCCTGTAATTTGTGAAACAATGACTGTCTCCTGTTTTGTATAGAGGTATTACTTTTGCTATTTTCATTTTGTCTGGAAATTTACCAGTTTGAAATGACAGGTTACAGATGTGGGTGAGTGGCTTAACAATTCCTTCAATTACTTTTTTCACTATTGTCATGTCAATTTCATTCCAGTCCGTTGATTTTTTGTTCTTAAATTTACTCACAGTCTTGATAATTTCCTTTTCAGTAACTGCACCCAAAAAGATTGTATTTGGATTTCTATCTTCTATTTCATTTACAGAATCACTGTTGTTTGTTTCTGCTGTCACTATTGATTTTGCTAATTCAGGACCAACGTTTACAAAAAAATTATTGAAACCACTGACCACATCCTCCATATTATTTATCAAATTGCCATTTTCAATAAAATATTCTGGATAATTAGCATTCTTAGGTCGATTACTAATAATCCCATTGAGTACTTGCCATATTCCTCTTAAGTTATTTTTGTTATCCTCTAATATTCTGTTGTAATATTCTTTCTTACAGGTCCTCATTATATTAGTAAGCTTATTTTTATATCTTTTATATTTGATCTCAGCTTCCACCTTTCTGCATTTAATGAATTGTTTATATAATGTATTCTTCTTTTTACATGCATTTATTAACCCCTTGGTGACCCAAGGGATTTTTTTTTTTTTGTCTGTCACTGTATTGTTTTATAGGACAGTTTTTATTGTACAATGATTGAAATATTTGTAAAAATTTATCATATGCTTTATTTATATCATTTTCATCATAAACTATCTTCCAATCTTGTATTAATAATTCCTTTGTCAGTAAATACATTGATTCTTCGGTTCTTATTCTTTTATATTTAATATTTTTGGTATACTTTTTCTTCCTATAATCACATTGATAGACAACAAAATTCAGCAGGTGGTCACTGATATCATTCAATAAAAGCCCACTCCTGATATTATTTTCCATAATGTTTGTGAATATGTTATCTATTAGTGTGGCACTGTGTGACGTGATTCTGCTAGGTCCGGTAATTGTTGGATGTAAGCCCATACTGTACATTGTGTTGATAAATTCTTCTGTCAAACTATGTTGTTTTGAGTTCATCAGATCTATATTGAAATCCCCACAGATGAACATAACTTTATGAGTTAGTTTTGGATACATTTTTTCCATCCAGTCCTTAAATAAGTCAATGTTTGATCCAGGTGTTCTATATGCACAGCTCACTACTACATTCTTCAGATTGTCCAGACAGATTTCTATTGTAATACATTCAAATAAATCATCCACAGTTACTGACAGATTTTCAACAACCTTGTATTTCAAGCTCTTGTCAACATAAATTGCAACTCCTCCTCCTTTTTTCACTTTTCTATTTATATAATTTAATTCATAGCCATCCATGGTAAAATCCACTCCTTTCTCTTCACTGAGCCACGTCTCTGATATTGCCACAATATTGAATGGCTCTTTAAACTGATGTAAATAATCTTTAATGTTATTAAAGTTGGCATAGAGACTTCTGCTGTTGAAGTGGATCATAGAAATATTGAAATCAGATGTGACGATTGTGTTAAACTGTTCATCCGTGTAGTAACTACAGTCATTATTGATGGAGCTAAATAAATTATTATCAGGGTCTATGTCATATTTTACGTCCTGTGGGCTGTGATCTGTATATTCAAAAACTTTGAGTTCCTGTTGTTCCTGTTTGTTGATCTTTTGTTTCATGTTGTTAAATGTCTTGTAGCAGATGAGTATAATCCTTCAGTGTCCTACAATTGTCTCTTGTTGCTGTCGACTCCAGTTCATAATATTCATTGATATTTGTCCAGTTCCATAATATTACGGATGTTAATGACCTTGGCTTCTTCAGGTGATCCGTTTAATTTGATGTATATTTTATAGTTTGATGTCCAGGTGTTTAGAATCTTTTTCTGCTTTCTCATGTATCTTGCTTTTCTGGCTATTTCTGCGTTTTCTTTTGTGAGGTGCTTGTTTATGTAAATGTTCGTTCCTTTCAGTTTCTTACCTTGTTTCAACAGCGCAGTCTTGTGTTTTCTGTTCACAAACCTCATGATCACAGCCGGTTTGTCGCCGTTTTTCCTGGGCAGAGGGTGGCAGGTCTCAATGGTATTACAGTCCAGCTGGATTCCTTTGGACTGCATGAAGGCCGCCACTTGTTGCTCCATGGATTCCTCTTCCAGCTCGTCGAGCCTCCATCCGCTGTCTGCAGCCACCGCTCGCGCGTATGATCGGGGTTTAATGTGGAGCCCCGTGATGATCACGTCGTTCACCCGGGTGTTCTGCTCCAGTACCGACACTCTGCTCTCCAGATACGCCAGCCTCTTGTCCTTCTCAGCGTTCTGGATCCGCAGCGCTTTCACCTCCTCGATCAGGTCCAGGATGTTTCTTTGCTGCAGCTTAACAACAGATATCTCTTCAGCCAAGAAGTCCAGCGCTCTTTTAATGTCACCCACCTCCTCAGTCTGCTGAGCTTTCTTGGGACCCATGATCCCGGCCGATGTACGTTGATTATGATCGTAAGAAACAAACAAACAAAAAAAAAACACGTGGGAGAAATCCCTTTGTTCTCCCTGAGCGTGAGGGGCCTGATTGCTTCACCAGCCACTACAATATTAAGTTATGAGACTGGCAAATTCTCTTTTTTCGCAAGAGCAGGTTTATTCTCCAGCGGTAGTAACAAAAAAAAAACAAAACAAAAAAAAACAGCTCAAAACGCTAGCTCTAAACTGAGTTTTAAGCAAGAAACTAACTGGGAGCCTTTTTTTTAAATTTAAATAAGAGATGTGGTTCGAATTTAATTTTCCTCTCTTTGTTATATTATTTAACACCTTCCATATATTACATGTATTAGTTTTGTTATTTTCTTACAATACTAATGAGTTTATTTTTGTAAGTCTTGTATTTCTTTTCTGCTTCCACAGTTCTTAATTTCAGAAACTTTTTGTATAACAAGTTTTTCTTTTTACAAGCATTTTGCAGGCCCTTGGTGATCCAAGGCTTATCTCCGTATTTAACTTTAGTTTCCTTTACCACTAGAGGGCAGTGTTTATTATATAGTTGTGATAAAATAGAGACAAATTCTCCATATGCTGTATCAATGTCGTCAACATAAACACTGCTCCAGTCTTGTATTTTTAGATCATTTCTAAGATTGTTGATTGCGGTTTCTGTTACAAGTTGTTTAAAAACCTTATCTATTTCAACGTTATGTGTTACACCAGTGTGTGAAGAAACAAAAACAGACAGATGGTCTGTCACATCACTGATAATAAGACCAGCAGTTACATTCCCCTCAGTGACATTTGTGAAAATGTTATCAATAAGCGTTGCTGAATGTGTTGTTGTTCTAGTGGGGTATGTTATTGAAGGGTAGAAACCCATACAAAACATGGAATTTATGAATTCACTTATTTGGATATGGTCATTTGGATTTAATAAGTCAATATTGAAGTCTCCACAAATAAGTACCAGCTTCTTATTACCTACTGCACTGAAAAGCTCAGACAATGTTTCTTTGAAAATGTCAATATCGGTACACGGTGCTCTATAAATGCAACTTATTATGATGTTTTTTGTAGTTGTAATTAATTCCACAGTTACACACTCCATGATGTTTTCCATTTCAAAAGACATATTATCTACAACTTGGCTTTGGTAGCAGGACCTGATATATAAAGCAACACCACCACCCCTTTTTTTTGACCTGCTTGTGGTATATAAATCATAGCCTCTCATTTGCACTGTATGAAGTTGGTCATTTTTTAGCCAAGTCTCAGAAATTGCAACAGCAGAAACAAACTGTCCTGGATTTTGGAAAAATTCATGTTGAGACTTTTACCATTAAAGTATATTATTGACAATTATTGGTCAGAAATTGTATTTTTTAGTTGGTCTGAGCTAAAGTATTTACACTGATGTTTTATACTGCTGAAAAAGTGATTTTCAGGATCGGTTTCATATTCAACACTGTGTGGCTTATGCTCAGTATATTCGTACCCTTTAAAAATGAGGTCGTTTCCTATAAAAGTTTGCATCTTAATTATTCCAGTCAATGGAAACAAATGTACAGTTTATATCTCTAAGTTAATAATGAAATGTCAATCATTTCTGGTTGATTTTTGGCTCCATTGATTTTGGTGTACTGTTACGGGGATGGCGTGGGTGAATAATGAGTCTGTAGGCTATGTCTTAAGTAGGCTATGTCCCCCCGTGCTCTTGCAGCTTTCAGCTCTGGCATTAATTCTTTTTCTCTTCCTTCTTACCAAATCAGTGAAGTCCTCATTGATGAAGATTTTTGTTCCTTTGAGGGACTTGGCTCTTTGAAGAATGGTCATCCTGTCCTTGTGCCACAGGAACTTGACCACAATGGGCCTCGGTCTTTCTCCTCCAGGTTTCCCGGTGTGGTGGGCTCTCTCCATCTCGATCCCTGGTGGTAATTGTAGTTTCTCCATGAGAATATTTTTAATCTTCTCCTCCGTGTCGGCCAAGGTCTCTCCTTGTGCCTCCACAACACCATCAAAGATTAGATTATTTCTCCGGAATTGTCCTTCCAGATATTCAAATTTGTCAGTGGTAGTCAACAGACTGTCATACACTTCAGAAACATCTGATTGCAGCACATTGTTGCGGTCTGCTTGTTTAGACAAATTGTCTTTTATGTCATCTACATCTTTTTGAGTGAACTGTAGACTGGTTTTAATGTCCTGCAACTCTCTCGTCATAGTGTCCACTCTTGCATTAGTTGAGTCCATGATCACTTTGATGAGGCTTTTGAAAGTTTCCTGTTGTTGGTTTAACAATGCAGAAAACAGTTCATTTTGCTGTTACAGTAAGTCATTTACCTGTGCGAGGGACACATATTCCTCCTCGGATTTGGCCTCTGCTTTTGGCTTAGGTGGCATTTTGCTGCAGTTTTGCAATAATTTGCAGTGGACAAGGAGACAAGAGTTTGTTTCCAAGACTATTTCGGTGTTGATGAAAAATTCAAGCAGCAGCAACAACAGGAATGCGTGTAAGGCCTGGTGCCAGGCCTGAAGCCTGATGGAAGGGGGTGCAGGGCCCGGTGGTGGTAACTACCTGTGAAGTCTGGTGGTGGGAACTGCCTGTGAAGCCTGGTGGTGGCGGCTGCCTGTGGAGCCTGATGGTCGCGGCTGCTGGCCACGATTTTAGCAGAACTCTCAGCCTTAATACCTGGTTGTGTTCTACATGTCCTACTTTTAACATTGGTTTTGTAGATAATTTCAACCTGTTTTGGAACAGCCCATCACTTATGAGGCCAGATGGCATCCATCCAAATAGACAATCTGTTCTATTCCATTCAGCGTTTTTTAGTACAGTAACTGAAATTTGGTGCGATAACTCACTCCGAAGTTCCTGGGTCTGCCAACCAGCCCTTCTTTGTTTCCACTTCTTATATTAATCCTATTAATCCAAATAATCCTCACTGTTTAGATCAGTCTTCAATTTATAACCCCATAGAGATTGTGTCTGTCTCCCGTTACCCAAAATATTATAACCCAAGACAAATACAACATAACTTGATAAAAACAAGCCTTTCTGCAGCTCCTCCTCATCCGCCACCCCTCAACTTTGCCCCTGTCTTCCCCCTTAGAGAACCTTTGTCTACTCCCTCCAAAGTTAATAAAAATATAATGTTTAAACATCCCAAAGTGATTAAACAAAATGTTGGTAAAACTGAAATTAAACATCAAGTCTCTAAATTTAATAATTTGGCCTCTGTTCCTCCTCATAATTTAAAAATTAATTTAAAATAATTATAATTTAAATTTTTAAATTTATAATTTAAAAATTAAATATGGTTTGTCAAATATTAGGTCTCTAACTCCCAAGTCTCTACTAGTTCATGATCTATTAATATTAATCTATTAATTGATCATCAGATTGATTTAATATCTATTACAGAGACTTGGCTAGGGCAAGATGATTATGTTGGTTTAAATGAATCAACTACCTCTGGTTATCTAAACTATCAAAATCCCAGAAGTTCTGGTCACGGAGGTGGAGTAGCAGCAATTGTCCATTCTAAATTACTAGTTAACCTCTTGCACTCCGGTATACCACAGGCGGGCACGTCTCTGCGTCCCAGTGCGCCCTCGTGCATCCCAGGGTGCCCTCGTGAGTCCTAGAACGCACTGTGCGTCTCAGTGCGCACTCAGACGAGCACTGCCTGTGCGTCTGAGTCCGCAGAGAAAAAAAAAAAAAAAGCTGCATTGTTCAGCTTTCTTTTCACACAGCCATGAACAGAAAGCCAAAGGAGTGTATGATTGGTTTAGATTTGATTGACCTCTAATAAGAGCCTTGAATTGGGTTTCTGAAACCTTGACTGAAAACCTAGCAAGAAGGACCTGCCTACCAACGGCTGCGAATACGAGTCAATTGAAGCAGAGAAGTTTGACAGTTGACATGCGTCTCCCTGCATAAAATCTCTTTTACCTAAGCCACTGGGTGACTGACATTGAGACCTGTGCGGAACGGTAGCATCAGCCAGTCTTTTTTGGATTATTTGTTTGAAAAAATGGTTTGCCAAAACCGCAAGCGTGGAAGCGGAGTTGTTTTGACCGGGTCGGGTGACCAGAAGCACGAGTCCGTTACAACCGGACCAGCTTCATGTTCGTCTGACAATGAGGAACTTATTGCTGTTGTGGACAGGTAAGTGTTATAAGCTAAATTATTCTTTATCGATGAAAATAGTAATAAAAATCACTTTTGACCGATTGGTAATTCCAACGGTGCATCACGGCCACAAGTTTTTTGGTGTGCAGAGTTCCTCTGTAGCGGGGCGGGGGGGGTGTTATCCTATGCATTGCAGATAGATATTTTAGCATAATTTTTTATTGCACTGTAGGCTATCTTTTCTTGTAAAAAAGGCCACACATTTTTTACGTGGCATGTTTTTGTGTGTGTGTGGGGGGGGGTTGTTTGTTATCCATCCATCCATCTTCTACCGCTTTTCCGGAGGTCCGAGTCGCGGAGGCAGCAGTTCAAGCAGAGAAGCCCAGACTTCCCTCTCCCCAGCCACCTGCGCCAGCTCTCCAGAGAGGACACCAAGGCGTTCCCAGACCAGCCGGGAGACATAGTCTCTCCACCGAGTCCTGGGTCTGCCCCGGGGTCTCCTCCCAGTGGGTTGTTTGTTACCCTCTAGAAATGTAATAATGTGTTAGTATAATTTTTATTGCACTGTAGGCTATTTTTTCTTGTAAAAAAAAAAAAAAACAAAAAACAAAAAAACAGGAACTGTGCTGTGTATGTGAACTCTGGGAAAATAGGAGAATAGTGAAAAATAAAAATTGAACTTTGTAAATGACTTTATTTTCACATAATAGACAAACTTCAGATGAAGACTCTGGTGAGGAGTGGGTGCCAGATGAGCACTCTGCCAGCAAGCGCAGAAGAAGGGAGCTGCAGGCGAGCTCGTCAGAAGAGGAAACCCCTACCCCAAAAAGAGGGACACCACTGGGGAGAGGAAGAGGAAGGAGAGGAAGAGGGAGAGGAAGAAGAGGTAACAGGAGAGGAAGAGGAGGCGAGAGTGGTGATGGCAGCCCTCAGCCTGGGACATCGGCCGGCCCTTCATCAGCTGAGGAGAGGTGGCATGATTCCGACACCCCTGACATCATTCCACCACAGCCCATTTTTCGTCCCAAAAATCCACCTGGACCTCAGCTAATTACAACAGCTTCATACACCCCCGTTCAGTTGTTTGAGTTATTTTTCACTCCATCTGTGCTAGACCACATTGTTGAGAACACCAACCTACATGGCTCTGCACACTACAACACACCCACCAGCCCCTGGATTGACCTCACACGCTCCGACCTGCTCTCATTTTTTGGCCTGATTATTTACATGGGTATAGTCAAGTGCAAATCCTTCAGTGATTACTGGCGAGGGGGACACCTGTACAGCCTTCCTTTCCCCAAGAGTGTAATGACCAGGACAAAGTTTCTCCTGATCAGCTGGGCCCTTCACCTCAGCAGCCCAGCAGCAGAAGAGGCCAATGAGCAGAAGAGAGGCAGGGATATGCTTGACAGCCTCAGCAAAATCTTGACACATTTTCTAGGAATCAGTATGATGATGAGTAGGATTAGAAAATTATATTTGATTGAGAGGGTATTGCTGTCAACTTGTAAAATATCCCGTCGCCAAGTGCTTGCTCACAGGGGATCGCCTGATTGCTGGGGTCTTTCTGCAACTGTGGGGGTTCCCCCTACAGTTGATAGTGCTATGAGATGACTGTTGTTGTGAAATGGTGCTATATAAATAAAGTTGAATTGAATTGAATTTGTTGTTTGTAAATAGTATGTTTTGTATATTGACATTTTTGTTCAGTAAAGCGTGTTTAGAATTGAAACTTCATTTTCTCTGTGTCATTACTACTGACAGTGTTTCTGGATAGCTAACAAGATAGCCCTGAGTGTCACCTTTCATTAGAGCCCAAGATGAAGCTTCTATGTTGAAGCATTCAAAAGTTATAGACGTTTTGCCAAACTGTGCCATTTGGCATAGTTTGGCACAGTTTGGCACAGTTCGAAAACGCCTGGGAACAACCTGAGAAAAAAAGCTGTGTAATATATTCATTTTTTGTGGTATTGTTACCAAATTTGGACCTCAGCTTGATAACACTTGGTTCTACATTTCTGTTGCATTTTCCAGCCGGATCTGATAGCTGTGTGTTATTTGCAATCATTTGTATCCAAAAAAACACCCAGACGAACTTTATTTTCTTCAAGTTCAGTATGTTTAGATGACTGTTACTCAGTGGCAGGAGCACTTAGAGAGATTATGACTGTTTTGCCAAAAAATTCAAAGTGTTTTCTTTTAAATGAGACCAACCCCATGAAGATGCTGCAAAGGGTTGAAGAACAGCTTTTGATTTACTTTGGGTACGTTATTTTTTAGCGTTTTTAGGGAAATTGACCAGAGTGCAAGGAGTTAATGTAAAGCAAAAATCATGTTTTAATTCCTTTGAGGGCCTGGTCCTCAGTATGGGGCATTTTAGCAATCTCAGCTTAAACCCAATTTTCTTTGCCATAGTTTTACCATCCTCTCTCAGCCTAATCAGAGTTTTTATCCAAATTTGCCAAATTTTTAGCTGATTTAGTGCTGAAATCAGATAAACTAGTTTAATAGTAGGGGATTTTAATATACATGTTGATGTACTGTAGATAGTGACTGTCTTTATAAGGCATTCAATTCAATATTAGACTCAGTGGGGTTTTCCCAGAAAGTAGAAAATTCTATCCATTATCTCCACCACACATTGGACCTTGTTCTGACTTATGGTATAGAAATAGAAAATCTGGTAGTGTCTCCTCATAATCCTGTACTGTCAGACCATTGTTTGTTAACCTTTAATTTCACTGTTTCTGATTATTTGACTCCTAAAGAAAAATATTACTACAGCAGATTGAGAGTCTTTCAGATGACATTGTTACCACATTTTTGCAGATTGTCTCCTCTATACCATGGGTCAACACAAAGCAAATAAAAGATGGAGAGCCTGCTCCTTCCATAATTGATAGCATGGTAGATAATGTTACAGCCTCTCTGCATCAGACTCTAGACTTGGTGGCCCTTTTAAAAAAGAAAAAGTCTAATCAGAGATTTCTAACCCCTTGGTTTAACACAGAAACTCGTAGCTTAAAACAGAAGACTCGTCAATTAGAAAGGAAAATGGCGTTACACTAATTTAGATGAATTCTGTTTAGCGTGGAGTAATCTCCTAATTTATAAAAAAAATCTCTTAGAAAAGCTAGAACAAGTTATTACTCTGCATTAATAGAAGAGAATAAGAATAATCCCAGGTTTCTTTTCAACACTATAGCCAGGCTGACAAAGAGTCAGGACTCTGTCAATCCTCGCATCCCCCTAGAGCTTTCTAGTCAGGACTTTTTGAACTTTTTCAATCATAAAATTTTATCTATTAGAGATAAAATCAGTCAGATTCTTCCTACCGTAAACTTAAGTACAGTGAATACTACAACTCCTTCAACTGATATCTGTTTAGATAAGTTTACTCCAATTGACCTTTTAGAGTTAGATAAAATAATCTCCTCATCCAAGCCTTCAACTTGTCTTTTAGACCCTATTCCTACCAGGCTATTTAAAAAAAGTCTTCCCATTTATTGGTAGCCATATTCTTCAAATAATCAATTCTTCTTTAACTTTAGGTCATGTACTGCAGGCTTTTAAAATTGCTGTAATTAAACCCTTACTCAAAAAGCCAACGCTCGATCCAGAAGTTTTTGCTACCTATCGACCAATCTCTAATCTGCCTTTGAGACGCACAGTTTGCACTGAGATGCACTAGGACGCAGAGACGTGACTGCCCGCGCTATCCCAGAGTGCAAGAGGTTAGTGGGCACTGAGAAAAAAAAAAAGCTGCATTTCCGTTCTTCCAGTACAGACACAGCCACAAACAGAAAGCCAAAGGAGTGTTTTGATTGGTTTAGATTTGATTGACCTCTCATTCGACTAATAAGAGCCTTGAATTGGGTTTCTGAAACCTTGAAGAACCAATGACTGAAAACCTAGCAAGAAGGACCTGCCTACCAACAACCGCGAATACAACGAGCCAATTGAAGCAGAGAAGTTCGACGATTGAAATGCGTGTGTCCCATGTGTAAAATCTGTTTTGTGTAAGCTGCTGGGAGACACACATTGAGACCTGTGTGTAACGGTAGCATTCGCCAGTCTTTTTTTTATTACTACTGTTCTTATTTGTTATGAAAAACTGTTCGCCAAAACCGCAATCATGGAAGCGCAAAACCGCAATAATGGAATCATGGTTTGACCGGGTCAGGTGACCAGAACCACGAGTCTGTAATAAGCGGACCAGCTTCATGTTCGTCTGACAATGAGGAACAGATGTTCGCCAACAACATTGCTGTTGTGGACAGGTAAGTGTTATAAGCTAAATTGTTCTTTATCACTGAAAATAGCAATAAAAATGACTTTTGACCGATCAGTAATTACAACGGTGCGTCATAGCCACATGACGGACCGTTGATGGACCATTTTTTGTGCACCGAGCTCCTCTGTAGCGGGGGGGGGGGGGAGTTGTTATCCTCTCCATTGCAGATATTTTACTATAATTTTTATTGCACTGTAGGTTATTTTTTCTTGTAAAAAAAGGCCACACATTTTTTACGTGGCATGCTTCTTTGTGTGTGGGGGGCTTGTTTATTCATTCATTCATTCATGAATGAATAACCCCCCCCCACACACACACACACATAAAGCTCTGAGTGTCACCTTTCATTAGAGCCCAAGATGGAGCTTCTATGTTGAAGCATTCAAAAGTTATAGACGTTTTTCCAAACTGTGCCATTTGGCACAATTTGGCACAGTTCGAAAACACCTGGGAACAACCTGAGAAAAAAGCTGTGTAATATATTCATTTTTTGTGGTATTGTTACAAAATTTTGACCTCAGCTTGATAGCACTTGGTTCTACATTTCTGTTGCATTTTCCAGCCAGTATCTGACAGCTGTGTGTTATTTGCAAGCATTTGTTTCTAAAAAAACACCTGGGTGAACTTTATTTTCTTCAGATTCAGTATGTTTAGATGACTGTTACTCAGTGGCAGGAGCACTTAGAGAGATTATGACTGTTTTGCCAAAAAATTCAAAGTGGTTTCTTTTAAATGAGACCAACCCCATGAAGATGCTGCAAAGGGTTGAAGAACAGCTTTTGATTTACTTTGGGTATGTTATTTTTAGGCGTTTTTAGGGAAACTGACCAGAGTGCAAGGGGTTAATTTCAAAAATCTTAGAAAGAGTTGTTGCTATGCAGCTATTTGACCACTTGCAGGGAAATGGTTTACAGCCTTAGTGAAGGTCACTAATGACCTACTTGTCGCATCTGATAATGGACTCGTTTCTGTACTTGTCCTTTTAGATCGTAGTGCAGCCTTTGATACTATCGATCATGATATTCTACTTGGTAGATTAGAACACTATGCTGGACTAAATGGAACTTCGCTGCAGTGGTTTACTGTACATCTTATATGTCCTATAGACTTCAGTTTGTTCATATCAATAATGAGTTTTTTTTCCAACTCTAAGCTCAATCATGGAGTTCCACAGGGATCTGTGCTAGGCCCTACTGTTTTTAGTTCATATATGCTTCCGTTAGGCAACATCATTAGAAAGCACTGTGTACGTTTTCATTGTTACGCAGATGACACACAATTATACCAGTCAATGAAGCCCAATGATTGTAATCAATTAGCCAAGTTAGATGCCTGTCTTAAGGAAATCAAAGCTTGGATGACTTGTAATTTTCTGCTATTAAACCCAGATAAGACTGAAGTCATTCTTGTTGGTCCAAAAAACCTTAGAAATACCTTTCCAAATCATACTCTTAATTTGGATGCCACTACTCTTACTCTGAATAGTTCTGTGAGGAACCTTGGAGTTATTTTTGATCAAGATCTGTTTTTTAATTCACATATCTAATTTGTTTCTAAGACTGCCTTCTATCATCTGTGCAATACTGCCAAGATTAGGAGCATCTTGTCTCTGAATGATGCTGAGAAACTGATCCATGCTTTTGTTAGCTCTAGATTAGATTATTGTAACTCGTTATTATCAGGTTGTCCTAAAATATCTTTGAAAAGACTTCAGTTGATCCAAAATGCTGCTGCAAGAGTTTTAACTGGTTCTAGAAAGAGAGATCATATCTCTCCGGTTCTGGCCTCCCTTCATTGGCTTCCCATAGAGTTTAGAATTAAGTTTAAAATCCTTCTTCTCACTTACAAAGCTCTTAATAATCAGGCCCCCTTTTATATAAAAGATCTGATATTACCCTATCATCCTAACAGAGCACTATGCTCCCAAAATGCTGGATTACTTGTAATACCTAGAATCTCCAAAAGTACAATGTGAGGCAGAGCCTTCTGCTATCAAGCTCCTTTCCTGTGGAACCAGTTACCAGTTTGGGTTCAGGAGTCAGACTTGATCTCTGTTTTTAAGAATAGGGTAAAAACCTTCCTCTTCAATATAGCCTATGATTAGGGAGGGATCTTGTGTCTCTTAACCCCCCCCCCCCCCTTTGTTTTGCTGTTAATAGATTTAGACTGCCGGGTGACCTCCAATATCGTACTTGGCTTCTCTCCATTAATGTTTTCTCTCTTTATGTCTGTTCTTTTCATCTTCTCTATCCCCTCACCCCCCCGCCAGTTGCAGCAGATGACTGCCCCTCCCTGAGCCTGGTTCTGCTAGAGGTTTCTTCCTGTTAAATGGGAGTTTTTCCTCTCCACCGTCGCTAAGTGCTTGCTCGCAGGTGATCATCTGATTGCTGGGGTCTTTCTGCAATTGTGGGGTTCTCCCTACATTTGAAAGTGCTATGAAATGACTGTTGTTGTGACATGGCGCTATTTAAATAAAGTTGAATTGAACTGAATAATTCTTTTCCATTTCCAAGATAACACAAAAGCATAATTTGAATTTATGTGACTTCACTGGAGGCGATGAAATAAACTCAATCACTGTAAGAGAGTTTCCCAAAAAACATTATTTAGAGCGCTTTGTAATGACTTCCATTGTCTGAATGCTGTCTTTGCAGTTTTTCTTTCATTTCTCAAAATGGCTTCCAGCTAACAGTTCTTACCAATGTCATTATCTAATGTTCCACACCATTAATGCTTCACCATCAGGAAAAAAGTTTTAAATGGTAATAAACTGATTATGTGCACAGACTTTAGCTTAAGTTAATGACTGATTTTATATTAGGATACAGATTAATTACTTCAACACAGTTAGGATAATCAAGAATAAATCGTGACTGTTATCAGTGCAATTTATGCCAACTGATGTCACAATTTTGCATGGATAAATGCAACATACTGGATTATCCATACACTTATGTGTGTTTAAATGTCAGGGGTGTTTCAACATTGAAAACAAAATCTTTTTTTTTTTTTCTTGTAAAGAAGAAATTCTCATAGGCTCACAATGTAGTTTAAACTGTAGTTTCTGTTTTCAAAATAGAGCATATGAAGAAACTCAAAAAAGGTTGGAAACATTATTTCAGTCATTGATTTTTTTTCCTCTTTAATAATATCAATTGGTATTGTATTTTATAAGATTGGAAAGCCTGATAAGTCACCTTTACAGTGAGGTACAACCTGTAAGGATTGTGCATTTGTGGAATGAGCAACACAGCTAAACATAGTGGGTAGCACCCCCCCCCCCCCCAAAAAAAAGTCCAAATCCCCTGCAATAGGCTCCTGTTGGTATTCACTCTTTTTTTGAGTTTCAAGTGCTGCCAGTTGTTTGCCAGTCACAGGTGTAATTGAACACTTGTGGGATCAGCTTGAGCGTGCTGCATGTGCTCGAGTGACCAACACAACCACACTATTGACTCTAGGTTGAGGAATGGGATACCATCCAGTAAAATGTGACCAGCATGAGGGGGAGGTGTCAAGCTGTTATGGCTACCTGTGGATGTTCCATGCGCTACTGGGGTCCCTGATAGTGTAAAATGAATAAAGTGTAAAAACTGATGTTTTGTTTTTTTTCCTTATTCCTGTGGGAGAGTGTAGTCATCCAATCCACCAAGCAACTCAAAACAAGAGTGAATATCAACAGGCAGGCACTACCCACACGTTCAGCAGTGTTGCTCATTCCACAAATGCACGATGCTTACAAGTTGTACCTCATTGTAAAGGTGACTCATCAGGCTTTCCAAAAAAACAAAAAAAAGGGCAGCTCGGTGGTGCAATGGTCAGCACTGTGGCAGCAGAGTAAGAACATCATGTGATCAATTCCACCACTGACCATCATGGATTCGATCCCACTCCCTGATCATTGGTGACCATTCTGTGTGGAGTTTTCATGTTCTCCCAGTGTCTGCATGGGTTTACTCCAGTTTCCTCCCACAGGCCATAAACATGCAAATTAGGTTAATTGGCCCCACGTGTGTGAATGGTGAAGGGATTGGAGCCACACTGTGGATTCCCTGTAATTTTGCTCTGGGATTAATAAAGTATACCAACAAATATACTAAATACAATACCAACTGGTGTTATGAAAGGGGAGAAATCACTGACTGAAATAATGTTTCCAAGCTTTTTTTTGAGAAGTTAGTCATCAACGTTTTTTTGCAGATAAATGACAGTTATTCTGTGTTTAAAGAAGGTCAAAGTGGTACTTTTAGTGCTTCTAAATTAATGTTTAGGACTTTTTCTCTGAGTGGAGTGTTGGCAGGTGGGTGGGGATCCTCATTTACTGAAGTGACATCAACCTGTGGCAAGTCCAAAAACCCTAGTTTTCACTGAGCCTTTTTTTTTTTTTTGAGGGGGGGGGGGTCCAGGGTGCACAGTTTATTTTCACTGTAAGTGTGCAGAATTAAAAGAAAAAAAGAAAGATTAAAATACTGGCTTTGTTTCAGATTAACCAAATTTAAGGGAATTTTTGTTTGATGCAGTTGAGTAAAATTTAAAGTGTGTCTCCATCTATCCACCCTTCCTCTACCGCTTTTCTGGAGATCCAGGTTGCAGAGGCAGCAGTTCAAGCAGAGAAGCCCAGACATCCCTCTCTCTGGCCACCTGTCCAGCTGTTCAGATAGGATACTAAGATGTTCCCAGGCCAGCTGGGAGATGTAGTTTCTTCAGCATGTCCTGGGTCTGCCCTGGGGTATCCTCCCAGTGGGATGTGCCTGAAACACCTCAAGTGGGAGGCGTTCAGGAGACATCCTGATCGGATGGCCAAACCACCTCAACTGGCTCTTTTTGAAGTGGAGCAGCAGCAGTTCTACTCTGAGCCTCTTCCAGATGACTGAGCTCTTCACCCCTATCTCTGAGGGTGAGGCCAGCAATCCTACAGAGAAACCTCATTTCAGCCACTTGTATCCGTGATCTCATCGCACTGTGTATATTTATTCCATCTAGCTACAATGCTCCGCACTGTGTGTCTATATATTTATATGTACATGTATACTCGCTGCTCTTGTTTTTTCTTGTCTTCTGATTGTTGCTCTGAGTGTTGCTATCCCTGTGCTGTTGCAATCCTGGAATTTCCCCACTGTGGGGCTAATAAAGGCTTATCTTTTCTTATCTTATCTTATTCTTTCAGTCATTACCCAAAGCTCATTACCATAGGTCAAGGTAGGAACGTAGACTTAGCAGTAAACCAACAGCTTTGCCTTAGAGCTCAGCTCCCTCTTCACCACAACAGATCAGTACATCCGCATCACTGCAGATGCTGCTCTGATCCGTCTGTCAATCTCTCGCTCCATTCTCCCCTCACTCGTGAATGAGACCCATGGATACTTAAACTCCTCCACTTGGGAGAGGAGCTTGTCCCCAACCCAGAGAGCACTGATTTGCCGTGTGGAGTTATCTGCTTTTGTAAAAAAACAAAACAAAAAAAACCCACTCCCGTTGTTTATCGGCTTTTGAAAAAAAAAAAACATGAATTTGTAGTGTCTATAACATAGGACATATCGGCTTTTGAGACAAAATGATTTGAACTTCTACAAGTAGATAATGTTAGCAGTTGTTTGATGTAAAGAGTGAAATTTTCATGGAAGTGGCATTTATCGGTTTTTACAAACAAACTCTTCATATACATAGTAGTAGTTTCATGGATGGGTCAATATTGTCACGCCGCGCCATTCATCAGCGGCGCCACCTGCTCACGCACCTGCTACTCGTCAGCGGTGAGGGATAAAAGCCGCCTCGCCCTGAGCTTCGGCCTGAAGCCGTTAGACTTCATCGCCTTCAATGCGAAGCGTCAACCCTCTCTTCAGCATCAAGCTATTGGTAAGAAGATTCCTTTCCTTACCTCTCCCAGTCTGCTCCCCTGTGCACAGGTGGATTCCTCGGCGGCGGACAACTCCGTCCCTCGTCCTTCCTCGCTGCTGCACCGAGTCCTGCAGGTGACTGTCTCCCGGGGTTCCGTCCTTGTAGTGCCTGCCATCTGTCAAACTCAAGTAAGCTTCTCTCCCTCGCCTATTCTCCTCCTGTATTGGTGTGTGCCTGTCACCCTGTGTCTGTTCTCTCCCATAGGGTTGCCGGCTGAACGGTCTCCTGCCTCTGTGTCCGAAGCAGACGCCACCACCAATACATTAACATTCCACTGACACACACCCATACACCCCTGCTGTTAATAAACAGTTTGAACTACTCTGAACCTGTGTGTGTGCGTCTCCTGAGCCGAACGTTATGTCAGTACGGCTTCAGCAGAGCGGCTCGGCAGACGGCGGGCTCGCGCACCGGCTTACCACTCTCGAGGTTCGGGTAGATCAAATTGCTTATCAGCAGCAGGTGATCTTAAATCAACTTATTACCATCACTAACCGATTGGACCGCCTGGACCCCCAACAGCCGTCCCCCCCAGCTCACCAGGGTGGCGCAGCTCCTGCTGTCCCAGCGGCCGTCCAGCCGGCTCCTGCGGCACCGGTTCGGCTCACGCCGATTCCAACCCCCGCCCGCTTTAGCGGAAAGCTCGGCGGAGCGCGGGGGTTCATTATGCAGTGTGAGTCCGTATTCCACCGTGTGCCCGGAGACTTCCCCTCGGATCACAGCCGAATTGGCTACATAGGGAATCTCCTGGAGGGGCGCGCGTTAACTTGGACCTACGCCAATATGGCGAAGCCCAGTTACGCCACCCTCACCTATGACCAGTTCGTGGCACGCTTCCTGGAGGTCTTTGACCATTCCCGAACCGAGACGGTCCAAGTCGATCGGCTTCTCGCTCTCCAGCAGGGAAGCCGGTCGGCAGCGGACTATGCGGTTGACTACCGGGTAGCGGCGGAGGAACTGGGCTGGGACGAACGCTCCCTCTGTGGCCTGTTCCTCCGCAGCCTGAATGATGATCTGAGGGATGAACTGGCTGGTCGGGATATCCCTGGGACGCTAGCTGAGCTAACTTCTCTCGCCATCAGCTTGGATAACAGGCTGCGCAAGCGCTCCTCTGGGCGGAAGTCGTCTTCTTCTCGCCCTCGGGGAGCCTCGTCGCGCCTGCCCCAAGCTCGCCCCCTGGCGACGCCGCCACCATCGCACTCCGAGGAGTCGGAGCCGATGGTGACGGGCTGGACAAAGCTCTCCCCGGCAGAGAGACAACGCCGCCGTGAGTTGAATCTCTGCATGTACTGCGGGGATAATCAACACACGGTGGAGCTTTGTCCACATAAGCCAAACGGCGGGGTCCGCGAGTCACTGTAGGGGGCCTCGCGGACGTCAATCGGTTAAGTCCCCTCACCCAATTGAAGCTGCCCATCCGTTTTTGCCACAATCCCACTGGGCATCTCACCCACGCACTGGTGGATTCGGGTGCAGAAGGCAGCTTTATTTCACAAAGCCTGGCAACCCGTTTGGGCATTCGCTGTCAGGCACTGAAGAATCCCATCTCCCTTGTTAATCTCTCCCGTGCCTCCCTTGGGAGAGTATCACACCAAACCATCCCCGTTCCGGTCATCATCTCGGGAAATCACCGGGAGGAGATGACCTTCTACGTCCTTCCCAACTCTGTGTCGCCCGTCATCCTGGGGTATCCCTGGCTTCGCCTTCACAACCCGGTCCTGGATTGGAAATCAGCTGGGATATCGGCATGGAGTACGTTCTGTATGGGCACCTGCCTTCAGTCCGCTGCCTGCTCTCCGTCCGCTCCTCCCCCTGCGACGGACGCTGCACCCCCGGACCTGTCTCTGGTGCCCCCAGAATTTCACGACCTGGGTATGGTGTTCAGTAAAGCGAAAGCTATGTCTCTCCCCCCTCATCGGCCCTATGACTGCGCCATCAACCTCCGCCAGGGGGCTCCCTTACCTTCTGGTCGCCTTTACAGCCTGTCTGCGCCGGAGAAGGAGACAATGAACGCCTACCTGAAGGAGTCATTGAGTGCTGGGATTATCCGCCCATCATCGTCACCCGTGGGGGCAGGGTTCTTCTTCGTGGGAAAGAAGGATGGGTCCCTCCGCCCGTGTATCGACTACCGGGCCCTCAATAACATCACGGAGAAGGACCGTTACACCCTGCCTCTCATGGACACTGCTTTCCACTCCCTCCAGGGGGCGACCTGGTTCACCAAGCTGGACCTACGCAGCGCTTACCACCTCGTCCGGATCCGGGAGGGAGATGAGTGGAAAACGGCCTTCCGTACCCCGAACGGCCACTTTGAATATCTGGTGATGCCGTTCGGGTTGACCAACGCTCCTGCAGTCTTCCAGCGCCTCATTAATGACGTCCTCCGGGACTTCATTGGCCTTTTTGTGTTCGTCTACCTGGACGATATTCTCATCTTCTCCAAGTCCAGGGATGAGCACCAGGTCCACGTGAGGCGGGTCCTCCAAAGGCTGCTGGAGAATCGTCTGTACGTTAAGGCAGAAAAGTGTGAATTTTACGCCAGGAGTACGTCCTTCCTGGGGTTCATCATCACCCACGACAAGGTGCTCCCCGACCCAGAGAAGGTAAAGGCGGTGGTGGAATGGCCCACACCTGCATCCCGGAAACAGGTGCAGCAATTTGTTGGCTTCGCCAATTTCTACCGCCGCTTTGTCCCCAACTTCAGTGCCATCGTTGGACCACTGACCCGCCTCACGTCCCCGAAGGTCCCGTTCCGGTGGACCGAAGAGGTCGCTGCCGCCTTTGAGGCGCTGAAGGCGGAATTCTCCTCCTCCCGGGTCCTTCGCCAGGTCGACCCCGCGCTGCAGTGCATCGTGGAGGTAGACGCTTCGTACATGGGAGTGGGAGCAGTGCTGTCCCAGCGGTCACCGGACGATGGCGCCAAACGGCCGTGCGCCTTCTTCTCCCGGCGCTTGTCCCCGGCGGAGAGAAACTACGATGTGGGGGACAGAGAGCTCTTGGCCATTAAGCTCGCCCTGCAGGAGTGGCACCACTGGTTAGAGGGGGCGAACCTGCCGTTTGTGGTCCTCACGGACCACAAGAACTTGGAATACCTACGATCTGCCAAGCGCCTGAACGCCCGCCAGGCGCGCCGGTCCCTGTTCTTCGCCAGGTTCCAATTTTCCATCACCTTCAGGCCTGGCTCTAGGAACGTCCTGCCTGACGCCCTCTCCAGGCAGTTCGCCCCCGTGGAGTCGGAGGAGGCGCCCCACTCCATCCTGCCCAGGTCGTGCGTCGTGGGAGCCATCTCGTGGGACATCGAGAACAAGATCCGGAAGGCACAGGAGGTGGAACCTGACCCTGGCGGTGGACCGGAGGGGAGGCTGTTCGTGCCATCCGCGGTCCGAGGAGAGGTCATCCACTGGCTCCACACCTCCAAGCTCACCTGTCACCCTGGCACCTCCCGGATGATAGATCTCCTCCAACGGTCCTTTTGGTGGCCAGGCCTGCGGAGGGATGCAGCCCGCTACGCCCGGGCTTGCCCAATCTGTGCCACCTGCAAGTCGGGAAACGCCCCTCCAGCGGGTCTGCTCCAGCCCCTGCCCGTCCCTGGCAGGCCCTGGTCGCACATCGCGCTGGATTTCGTCACCGGACTCCCTGTCTCCAACTCCTATGACACCATCCTGACCGTCGTGGACTGCTTCTCCAAGGCCGTGCACTTCGTCCCCCTGCGAGGCCTCCCTACTGCCCTGGAGACGGCGGACCTCCTCGTCCAACACGTGGTCAGGCTGCATGGGATTCCGGTGGACGTGGTCTCGGACCGGGGCCCCCAGTTTTCATCTGAGGTTTGGAGGTCTTTCTGCAACGCCATCGGAGCCAAGGTGAGCCTCTCCTCCGGCCATCACCCCCAATCCAACGGGCAGTGTGAGAGGACCAACCAGGAGCTGGAGGCTGCGCTCCGCTGTGTGTCCAGATCCAAACCCACGTCCTGGAGCAACCATCTTGCCTGGGTTGAATATGCCCACAACACCGCTCGCTCTTCTGCAACAGGGATGTCCCCCTTCAAAGCGTCCCTGGGTTACGACCCCCCGCTGTTTCCGGAGCAGGAGAGTGAAGTAACTGTCCCGTCAGTTAGGGCCCATCTCAGGCAGTTCCGCTCCACCTGGACTGCCGCGCGCCATGCGCTATTACGCACAGCGGAGCGCAACAGGACAGTGGCGGACCGGCGTAGAAGACCTGCCCCGGCGTACAGAGTTGGGCAGCTTGTTTACATTTCCACCCAGGACGTCACTCTAAAAGGCGAGAGGAGAAAGCTGGCACAGCGCTTCATGGGTCCCTACCCCATCACCCGGATCATCAACCCGGTGGCTGTGCGCGTGGCTATTCCTCCCTCCCTCCGCATTCATCCTACTTTCCACGTGTCGAAGGTGAAACTGGCAGTTACTGACCCCCTTTGCCCTCCTCCTGCAGCGCAACCCGCGCCCCGGATGATTGGTGGCCATCCGGCCTGGTCCGCCTCCTCCATCCTGGACTCCCGGCGCCGGGGTCGTGGGTTGCAATACTTGGTGGACTGGGAGGGCTATGGGCCCGAGCATCGACAGTGGGTGCCCCCGTCGTTTGTGTTGGACCCATCGCTCATCGCGGACTTCCACCGAGCGCACCCGGATAAGCCATCGCCAGGAGGAGCTGCTAGAGGGGGGAGTACTGTCACGCCGCACCATTCATCAGCGGCGCCACCTGCTCACGCACCTGCTACTCGTCAGCGGCGAGGGATAAAAGCCGCCTCGCCCTGAGCTTCGGCCTGAAGCCGTTAGACTTCATCGCCTTCAATGCGAAGCGTCAACCCTCTCTTCAGCATCAAGCTATTGGTAAGAAGATTCCTTTCCTTACCTCTCCCAGTCTGCTCCCCTGTGCACAGGTGGATTCCTCGGCGGCGGACAACTCCGTCCCTCGTCCTTCCTCGCTGCTGCACCGAGTCCTGCAGGTGACTGTCTCCCGGGGTTCCGTCCTTGTAGTGCCTGCCATCTGTCAAACTCAAGTAAGCTTCTCTCCCTCGCCTATTCTCCTCCTGTATTGGTGTGTGCCTGTCACCCTGTGTCTGTTCTCTCCCATAGGGTTGCCGGCTGAACGGTCTCCTGCCTCTGTGTCCGAAGCAGACGCCACCACCAATACATTAACATTCCACTGACACACACCCATACACCCCTGCTGTTAATAAATGTCACGCCGCGCCATTCATCAGCGGCGCCACCTGCTCACGCACCTGCTACTCGTCAGCGGCGAAGGATAAAAGCCGCCTCGCCCTGAGCGTCGGCCTGAAGCCGTAGACTTCATTTCCTTTGTATGGACTTCTACCACATTCTCTTCAGCATCCTCATCTCCGGTAAGAAGTTCACTTACCTCATCTCTCCAGTCTGCTCCCCTGTGCACAGGTGGATTCCTCGGCGGCGGACAATCCCGTCCCTCGTCTCTCCTCGCTGCTGCACCGAGCCCTGCAGGTGGCTGTCTCCCGGGCTTCCATCCTTGAAGCGCCAGTCATCTGCCCAAACAAGTAAGCTTCTCTCCCTCGCCTATTCTCCTCCCGTGTTGGTGTGTGCTCATCACCCTGTGTCTGATTTCTCCCATAGGGTTGCCGGCTGAACGGTCTCCTGCCTCTGGGTCCGAAGCAGACGCCACCACCAACACATTAACATTCCGCAGACACGCACCCAAACATCCCTGTTGTTAATAAACAGTTTGAACTACTCTGAGCCTGTGTGTGTGCGTCTCCTGAGCCGAACGTTATGTCAGTACGGCTTCAGCAGAGCGGCTCGGCGGACGGCGGGCTCGCACACCGGTTAACCATCCTCGAGGCTCGGGTGGATCAGATTGTTTATCAGCAACAGGTGGTTCTTCATCAATTATTAGAACTGACTAACCGATTGAACCGCTTGGACCCCCAACAGCCGTTCCTCCCGACTCACCAGGGTGGCGCGGCTCCTGCTGTTCCAGCGGCCGTCCAGCCGGCTCCAGTGGCACCGGTTCGGCTCACGCCGATTCCGACCCCCGCCCGCTTTAGCGGTAAGCTCGGCGGAGCGCGGGGGTTTATTATGCAGTGTGAGTCCGTGTTCCACCGTGTGCCCGGAGATTTTCCCTCGGATCACAGCCGAATTGGTTACATAGGGAATCTTCTGGAGGGGCGTGCGTTAACCTGGACCTACGCCGTAATGGCGAGGCCCAGTTATGCCACCCTCACCTATGACCAATTCGTGAGGCGCTTTCTGGAGGTCTTTGACCACTCACAAACCGAAACGGTCCAGGTCGATCGGCTTCTCGCTCTCCAGCAGGGAAGCCGGTCGGCAGCGGACCACTCGGTCGACTTCCGGGTAGCGGCGGAGGAATTGGGCTGGGAGGAACGCTCCCTCTGTGGCCTGTTCCTCCGCAGCCTCAATAGTGATCTGAGGGATGAACTGGCTGGTCGGGATATCCCTGGGACGCTAGCGGAGCTGACATCCTTAGCGATAAGTTTGGATAACAGGCTGCGCGAGCGCTCCTCGGGGCGGAGGTCTTCTTCTTCTCGCCCTCGTGGAGCCTCGCCGCACCTGTTCCAAGCTCGCCCCCTGGCGGCGCCGCCAGCATCGCGCCCCGAGGAGTCGGAGCCGATGGTGACGGGCTGGACTAAACTTTCCCCTGTGGAGAAACAACGCCGCCGTGAGTTGGGCCTCTGCATGTATTGCGGAGGCGACCAACACACCGTGGAGCGTTGTCCACGGAAAGCCAGTCGGTGGGGTCCGCGAGTCACTGTTGGAAGCCTCGCGGATGTCAATCGGTTAGGATCACCTTCTCAATTGAAGCTGCCCATCCGTTTCTGCCATAACCCTACTGGGCACCTCACCCACGCACTGGTGGATTCGGGCGCAGAAGGCAGCTTCATTTCACAAAGCCTGGCAACCCGATTGGGCATCCGCTGCCAGGCACTCAACACTCCCATCTCCCTAATCCACCTCTCCCGTGCCACCCTCGGGAGAGTGACACATCAAACTGTTCCCCTACCGGTCATCATCTCGGGAAACCACCGGGAGGAAATGACCTTTTACGTCCTTCCCAACTCTGTGTCGCCCGTCATCCTGGGGTATCCCTGGCTCCGCCTTCACAATCCGGTCCTGGATTGGAAATCAGCTGGGATCTCGGCATGGAGTACGTTCTGTATGGGCACCTGCCTTCAGTCCGCTGCCTGCTCTCCGTCCGCTCCTCCCCCTGCTACGGACGCTGCACCCCCGGACCTGTCTCTGGTGCCCCCAGAATTTCACGACCTGGGTATAGTGTTCAGCAAAGCGAAAGCTATGTCTCTTCCCCCTCATCGGCCCTATGACTGCGCCATCAACCTCCGCCAGGGGGCTCCCTTACCTTCTGGTCGCCTTTACAGCCTGTCTGCGCCGGAGAAGGAGACGATGAACGCCTACCTGAAGGAATCATTAAGTGCTGGGATTATCCGCCCATCATCGTCACCCGTGGGGGCAGGGTTCTTCTTCGTGGGGAAAAAGGATGGGTCCCTCCGCCCTTGTATCGACTACCGGGCCCTCAACAATATCACGGAGAGGGACCGTTACACCCTGCCTCTCATGGACACTGCCTTCCACTCCCTCCAGGGGGCGACCTGGTTCACCAAGCTGGACCTACGCAGCGCTTACCACCTCGTCCGGATCCGGGAGGGAGATGAGTGGAAAACGGCCTTCCGTACCCCGAACGGCCACTTTGAATATCTGGTGATGCCGTTCGGGTTGACCAACGCTCCTGCAGTCTTCCAGCGCCTCATTAATGACGTCCTCCGGGACTTCATTGGCCTTTTCGTGTTCGTCTACCTGGACGATATTCTCATCTTCTCCAAGTCCAGGGATGAGCACCAGGTCCACGTGAGGCGGGTCCTCCAAAGGCTGCTGGAGAATCGTCTGTACGTTAAGGCGGAAAAGTGTGAATTTTACGCCAGGAGTACATCCTTCCTGGGGTTCATCATCGCCCACGATAAGGTGCTCCCCGACCCAGAGAAGGTAAAGGCGGTGGTGGAATGGCCCACACCTGCATCTCGGAAACAGGTGCAGCAATTTGTTGGCTTCGCCAATTTCTACCGCCGCTTTGTCCCCAACTTCAGTGCCATCGTGGGACCACTGACCCGCCTCACGTCCCCGAAGGTCCCGTTCCGGTGGACCGAAGAGGTCGCTGCCGCCTTTGAGGCGCTGAAGGCGGAATTCTCCTCCTCCCGGGTCCTTCGCCAGGTCGACCCCGCGCTGCAGTGCATTGTAGAGGTAGACGCCTCGGACACGGGAGTGGGAGCAGTGCTGTCCCAGCGGTCACCGGACGATGGCGCCAAGCGACCGTGCGCCTTCTTCTCCCGGCGCTTGTCCCCGGCGGAGAGAAACTACGATGTGGGGGACAGAGAGCTCTTGGCCATCAAGCTCGCCCTGCAGGAGTGGCGCCACTGGTTGGAGGGGGCAAGCCTGCCGTTTGTGGTCCTCACGGACCACAAGAACCTGGAATACTTACGGTCTGCCAAGCGCCTGAACGCCCGCCAGGCGCGCTGGTCCCTGTTCTTCGCCAGGTTCCAATTTTCCATCACCTTCAGGCCTGGCTCTAAGAACGTCCTGCCTGACGCCCTCTCCAGGCAGTTCGCCCCCGTGGAGTCGGAGGAGGCGCCCCACTCCATCCTGCCCAGGTCGTGCGTCGTGGGAGCCATCTCGTGGGACATAGAGAGCAAGATCCGGAAGGCACAGGAGGTGGAACCTGACCCTGGCGGCGGACCGGAGGGGAGGCTGTTCGTGCCATCCGCGGTCCGAGGAGAGGTCATCCACTGGCTCCACACCTCCAAGCTCACCTGTCACCCTGGCACCTCCCGGATGATAGATCTCCTCCAACGGTCCTTTTGGTGGCCAGGCCTGCGGAGGGATGCAGCCCGCTACGCCCGGGCTTGCCCAATCTGTGCCACCTGCAAGTCGGGAAATGCCCCTCCAGCGGGTCTGCTCCAGCCCCTGCCCGTCCCTGGCAGGCCCTGGTCGCACATCGCTCTGGATTTCGTCACCGGACTCCCCATCTCCAACTCCTATGACACCATCCTGACCATCGTGGACCGCTTCTCCAAGGCCGTGCACTTCGTCCCCCTGCGAGGCCTCCCTACTGCCCTGGAGACGGCGGACCTCCTCGTCCAACACGTGGTCAGGCTGCATGGGATTCCGGTGGACGTGGTCTCGGACCGGGGCCCCCAGTTTTCATCTGAGGTTTGGAGGTCTTTCTGCAACGCCATCGGAGCCAAGGTGAGCCTCTCCTCTGGCCATCACCCCCAATCCAACGGGCAGTGTGAGAGGACCAACCAGGAGCTGGAGGCTGCGCTCCGCTGTGTGTCCAGATCCAAACCCGCGTCCTGGAGCAACCATCTTGCCTGGGTTGAATATGCCCACAACACCGCTCGCTCTTCTGCTACAGGGATGTCCCCCTTCAAAGCGTCCCTGGGTTACGACCCCCCGCTGTTTCCGGAGCAGGAGAGTGAGGTAACTGTCCCGTCAGTTAGGGCCCATCTCAGGCAGTTCCGCTCCACCTGGGCTGCCGCGCGCCATGCGCTATTGCGCACAGCGGAGCGCAACAGGACTGTGGCGGACCGGCGTAGGAGACCTGCCCCGGCGTACAGAGTTGGGCAGCTTGTTTACATTTCCACCCAGGACGTCACTCTGAAAGGCGAGAGGAGAAAGCTGGCACAGCGCTTCATGGGTCCCTACCCCATCACCCGGATCATCAACCCGGTGGCTGTGCGCGTGGCTATTCCCCCCTCCCTCCGCATTCATCCTACTTTCCACGTGTCGAAGGTGAAACTGGCGGTTACTGACCCCCTTTGCCCTCCTCCTGCAGCGCAACCCGCGCCCCGGATGATTGGTGGCCATCCGGCCTGGTCCGCCTCCTCCATCCTGGACTCCCGGCGCCGGGGTCGTGGGTTGCAATACTTGGTGGACTGGGAGGGCTATGGGCCCGAGCATCGACAGTGGGTGCCCCCGTCGTTTGTGTTGGACCCATCGCTCATCGCGGACTTCCACCGAGCGCACCCGGATAAGCCATCGCCAGGAGGCGCTGCTAGAGGGGGGAGTACTGTCACGCCGCGCCATTCATCAGCGGCGCCACCTGCTCACGCACCTGCTACTCGTCAGCGGCGAAGGATAAAAGCCGCCTCGCCCTGAGCGTCGGCCTGAAGCCGTAGACTTCATTTCCTTTGTATGGACTTCTACCACATTCTCTTCAGCATCCTCATCTCCGGTAAGAAGTTCACTTACCTCATCTCTCCAGTCTGCTCCCCTGTGCACAGGTGGATTCCTCGGCGGCGGACAATCCCGTCCCTCGTCTCTCCTCGCTGCTGCACCGAGCCCTGCAGGTGGCTGTCTCCCGGGCTTCCATCCTTGAAGCGCCAGTCATCTGCCCAAACAAGTAAGCTTCTCTCCCTCGCCTATTCTCCTCCCGTGTTGGTGTGTGCTCATCACCCTGTGTCTGATTTCTCCCATAGGGTTGCCGGCTGAACGGTCTCCTGCCTCTGGGTCCGAAGCAGACGCCACCACCAACACATTAACATTCCGCAGACACGCACCCAAACATCCCTGTTGTTAATAAACAGTTTGAACTACTCTGAGCCTGTGTGTGTGCGTCTCCTGAGCCGAACGTTATGTCAATAAACAGTTTGAACTACTCTGAACCTGTGTGTGTGCGTCTCCTGAGCCGAACGTTATGTCAAATATACATGAAAGTGCGATGTGCAAAGACAGGTGAGTTACTGTGATAATTAAAAAAGTCCTCAGTTCTGTGTGTGTGAGAATTCAGAGGGAGGGGGGTGGGGCCTCTGACTGTTTGCAGTCAGTGTTGCCAACCTGGCGCTCTTGTGGTTAAATCTGGCCATTTTTCAGCCCCCCGGACGACTTTTTTTGTCAAATGCAACTAGCGACAAATGTAACGACTTTTCCTGGTGTTATCAAAGACTTTTCTGGTGTTTTGGACACTGACTTGAAAGTGCATGATTGCTCTGCAGTTATCATCCTCAACAAGCAGTGTGTGGTGCTGTGAGGCTCTCCTGTCCCCTTCCTATCCCAAAGCAATCACAGGCAGTCTCGGTCAGTCTCACAGTAGCCTCGTGCAGCAACAGTGTTGCAGTTACAAAAAATTAATAGTTTTTTTCAGAACTGCAATGTCTGATACCAATTGAATGCTGCAGCAGCGGCAAAGTGCTTTAGCCTTCTTCCCAGCAACAGGTTGAACCCATCCCTTAAATGTACGTGGAATGGTATAACACCAAGGCAGGGCAGGGCAATCAAGCTGCTGTGACCGCCCCGGCAGGTTGCTTTTTTTCTTACCAGCATCTGTGTCAGTGCTGCCGGACTCTTTTCTTTTTTTTTTCCTCCGAGTCCAAACTCATGTTCACTTTTTATGTTTGTTGTGGTGCTCGTACAGTAAAGAAACATGAGCTGAGTCTTGCTGATGTGACTGACTGGCAGTGGCAGACAGGGAGGAGGAGCCAGCCAACCAGCCCAGGAGGTATGAGCTGATCGGATCGGTTAACAGCAAGCTTCAGTTTCTGGTGATGTGTGGGTGTTCACGTAAATCATTTTTTTTTTTTTTTTTGTTTTGGGGTGGCGCATGGAAATGCCAAAACTATCGGATATTTGGCCTTTTTAAAAAGTTTGATTGTATATTGTGTTGTGTTGCTAGATAGCAACACAACCTGTGCAGCAGTCAGAGCGGACAGGAGATCCACACCACTCAGGTCCAGATTGCAAATGAACTGCGCATGTGCAACCCCCCCCACCAAACCTGCCCTGTTTTACAGAGTGGGGTGCAAATGTTTCTTCACTGTCAGTTAGTGATGACCTATTTATATGGCAAAATTAAAACAAACAAACCAAGAATCAACAGAAGAAAGTTAATTTGTAGTTCTAAACATATTTAGGGTGTTTTTGTACTCACTTTTTATCTCTCCCGTGACATTATTCCCCTCTACTACAGCGTCCATTATAATTACATGCAAATGACCAATTATGCAAATTAGGCAATGACATCATTTATCGACTTTAGTCAACTTTTAGGATAGCCAATAGTTACTTTCCTGACTGAGTAGTTGGCAACAGTGTTTGTAGCCTGGATGGCCCAGGGAAAGACAATGTTTGTCACTCCGGAGGTGTGGGACCTGATTGATCTGAACCGTCGTCCAGAGGGAAGCAGGTCAAAAAGGTGGTGGGCTGGATGTGAGGGGTCTCTTGTGATGGCCTTGATTTTTCTGAGACAGGAGGATCTAGAGATGTCTTCTAGGGAGGGCAGAGGGCCACCGACAATTTTTTGGGAGGTGTTGATATGACCCTCTGCACAGCCTTCCTGTTCTCAGCCGTGGAGCCGGCGTACCACACACCCAGACAGTAGATGAGCATGCTCTCCACTGAGCAGCGATAGAAGGCCAGCAGCAGGTCCAGGTTGTTCTTCCTCAGGACATGGAGGAAGTGCAGCGGCTCCTGGGCTTTCTTCACCAGGACCTTGGTGTTGACAGTCCAGAAGAGGTCAGAAGAGATGTGGGTGCCCAAGAAACTGAATACGGGGATGGTTTCCACACAATCACCATTTATTGGGGGGAGGGCTGCCTGTTCTTCCTGAAGTACAGTATGAGTTCTTTGGCTTTTTGGACGTTCAGTTTCAGGTTGTTTGCGTGGCACCACAGCAGCAGGTTCTCTACCTCTGCCCTGTCTGCCTTCTCATCGTCATCGATGATGAGCCCAACCAAGGTGGTGCCATCCGTGTACTTCACGATGATGGCAGTTGCGTGGTTTGAAATACAGTCAAGGTGTATAGGGAGTACAGTAGAGGGCTTAGCACGAAGTCCTGGGGGGAGCCAGTGCTAAGAGACAGTGTGAAGAAGTGGTGGGGCCAAGTCTGACTGTTTGTGGGCGGTTGGTGAGAAAGTTTTTAATCCAGGAGCAGGTTGTGGGGGGGGGGGGGTCTGGAGGAGGTGCAGTTTGTTGATCAGGATGTCCAGGATGATGGTGTTGAAAGCAGAGCTTTAGTCCACAAAGAGCATCCTCACATAGCTCCTTGGGTTCCCCAGGTGGCTCAGCGCTCTGTGGATTGTGGTGGCGATGGCATCTTTCATAGACCAGTTCTCTCTGTAGCCAAACTGATGGGGGTCAAAGGAGAGGGGAAGATAGTCCCTGATGAGCTGGGACACCAGTCGCTCAAAACACTTCATGACTACAGATGTGAGTACTATGGGTCTGTAGTCGTTCAGTTCAATTCAATACAGTTCAATTCAGTTCAGTTCAGTTCATTACAGCTTAATTCTGTCAATTGCAGGCTTTTGGGGGATGGGGATGATGGTGGAGGCCTTGAGGCAGGAGGGGATGGTGGCATGCCTCAGGGAGAGGTTGAACAAATTGGTGAGGATCCCTGCCAGCTGGTCTGCACATGCTTTGGCACCGATCTTGGGATGCCGTCTGGACCAGGAGCTCTGCGGGGGTTCACTGCTCTTAGTTGCCTCCTCACCTCGTGCACCTGTAGAAAGCGAGGGGAGGGGGAGAGAGGGGAGGAGGGAGGGGGCGAGTTTAGGGAGGAGGTGTGCTCAAACAGGGCAAAGAAGCTGTTATGCTCCTCTGCCAGAGTGAGGCTGTTGTCTGAAGTTGGGGGGCCCTCGCCCCTGTAGTTGGTGAGGGCCTGGATGCCTCTGCTCATCTGTCAGGGGTTATTGTATGTGGGGAATCCCTCCACCTTCCTCCTATAAGCGTTTTTAACAAGTTTTACGCCTCTTCTCAGGTTGGCTCTTGCAGTGCTGTGCAGACAGCTGTCCCTCTGTCTGAAGGCTGAGTTGTGGGCTTTGATCAGAGCCTGGACTTCACTGGTCATCCAGGGTTTGTGGTTTGGAAAGACCCAAATGTGTTTGGTGACTGTCACATTTTCTACACAGCATTTAATGTAGAAAAGGACAGACTCTGTGTAGGAGTCCAGGTTCTGCCGTTCAAAGATGCTCCAATCTGTGTAGGCAAAGCAGTCTTGTAGGTGTAGGAGAGCATTTTCAGGCCAGTTTTAATTGTTTGTTTGGTTGGGGGGGACTCTTCCTGAGGAGGGTGTAGGCAGGTATTAGAAGGTATTAGAAGCAAATAAAAGAAGCAGGAACAGCTCGTAGCAACAAGCCCAATACCCAATACTCCTACAGCACCCCCCACAAGATACTGCGGGGGACGTGGTCAAATGCTTTCTCCAAGTCCACAAAATACATGTGGACTTGTTGGGCAAATTCCTATGAACCCTCGACAATTCTCAAGAGGGTAAAGAGGTGGTCCGATGTGCCACAGCCGGGACAAAAACCACATTGCTCCTTCTTAGGTTCGACCAACGACTGGTCTCTCTTCTCTAGTACCCTGGCATAAACCTTCCCAGGGAGGCTGAGAAGTGTGATCCCCCTAAAATTGGAACACATCCTCTGGGCCTCTTTTTAAAGAGAGGAACCACCACCCCAGTTTGCCATGCAAAAGGCATTGTCCCCAACCTCTATGCAATGTTGCAGAGCCGTGTCAACCATGACATCCCTACAACATCCAGAACCTTAAGGTACTCAGGGCAAATCTCATCCACCCCTGGGGCCTGGGCACCAAAGAGTTTTTCAACCACTTTGGCAATCTCAGCCCCTTTGATGAGTGTTTCGTCCCCATTGTCCTCAAGCCCGATGGCTGAATGAATGAAGCCACAATTTTGTTATCATCATGCAGCTATTCTGAGAGGCCAATGGGGATGATAAATGCAACCTTAGTCTATCCACCACCTTTGCAAAGGATCTGACATTTGCAACAAAAACTAGAGAATATTGGTTTGTCTGTGAGGGCCGTGTTTGGCCCTGCCTAGCCTGCCAGCATCTCCACTTTTACTTACATACTGAACTTCTTTTTGGCACCTTGAGATGAAAGAGTCAGAAGCACACATTACACTGTAACTTTGACACACTTGCAATCAAAATCATTCAACCCCCACTGCAAGATAAAAAACTAAGAAATCACATGTGCTGTACATACATAAGGCTTCACAGCCTTTGCTGAATTTGTTGTTGCACCTTTGGCAGCAATTACAGTGTCTAGTCATTTTGAATATGATGCCACAAGCTTCACACACCTACCTTTGGGCAGTTTCGCCCATTCCTCTTTGCAGCACCTCTCAAGCTCCATCAGGTTGGCTGGGAAGCATCAATGCGCAGCCATTTTCAGATCTCTCCAGAGATGTTCAGTTGGATTCAAGTCTGGGCTCTGGCTGGGCTACTCGAGGATATTCACAGAGTTCTCCTGAAGCCACTCCTTTGATATTTTGGCTGTGTGCTTAGGGTCATTGTCCTGCTGAAAGATGAACTGTAACCCCAGTCTGAGGTCAAGAGCGCTTTGAAGCAGATTTTCATCCAGATATCTCTGTACATTTCTGCAGCCATCCTTCCTTCTATCCTGACTAGTACTCCCAGTTCCTGCCACTGAAAAACATCCCATGATGCTGCCACTACCATGCTTCACTGTAGGGAAGGTATTGGCCTTGTGATGAGCGGTGCCTGGTTCCTCCAAACATGACACCTGGCATTTACGCCAAAGAGTTCAATCTTTGTCTCATCAGACCAGAGAATTTTGTTTCTCATGGTCTGAGAGTCCTTCAGGTGCCTTTTGGTAAACTCCAGGCGGGCTGTCATGTGCCTTTTACTAAGGAGTGGCTTCTGTCTGGCCACTCTACCATACAGGCCTGATTGGTGGATTGCTGCAGAGATGGTTGTCCTTCTGAAAGGTTCTTCTCTCTCCACAGAGGAATGCTAGAGCTCTGACAGAGTGACCATCAGGTCCTTGGCCACCTTCCTGACTAAGGCCCTTTTCCCTCGATCACTCAGTTGGAAAGAGGATGCACTTGAGCTCAATTTTGAGCTTCATGGCAAAGGCTGTGAATACTTATGTACATGTGATTTATTATTTTTTTATTTTTAATAAATTTGTAACAATCTCAAAAAAAGCTTTTTTATGTTGTCATTATGGGGTATTGTGTGTTATAATTTTGATGAAAAAATGAATTTAATCCATTTTAGAATAAGGCTGTAACATAACAAAATGTGTAAAAAGTAATGCGCTGTGAGTACTTTCCGGATGCACTGCACTTGTCATGAAGGGGTTGAATAATTTTGAGACTGCAGCAGTGCTTAAATGTGGCATTTTGTGTTGAATTTGGAGAAACCACTTGTAATATTAGTTGTGTCGAGCTATTTAAATTGTTCTTGTTTAATTTTTTTTTAATTGCCAACAGCTGCTAGTTTGTACATTTTGCCAATAAACCTAATTTGAGCTGGGGGTTGGATGATTTTGATTGCAACCGTAGAAGCTGTATTGCAACTCATTTAAAAGTACCAAAATGGAGATAAACAGGTTAACTGTTAGAATGAACCAGGAAGGTCACAAGAAGCCACATGTTCTTCGAGATTCTTGACTCTTGTCAACCTGCCCCCCCATGTGCAAACAAAGATAAAGTACACAGCATTACATGTAGATTTTAATTCTTATTGTGACCAATGCCAGCATAGAAAATACCCATTGTCACCAAGGGGACAGACAGTGAAGCCCATCTGGTGAGGTCCAACCGGGGCTTCAAACTCACAGCCTCCCACTCCGGAGTCCGGCACACTGCTCGTGTCTCCAGCAGGGCTTTTTAAAGTGACACTTTACCAAAAATCAAGGTTTTTTTTTTCTTGTTAACATGTCTGTAACATGTTTTTTATGACTTACAAGACATATCAAGAACAAAATCACTCACGTCTCATAACTGTGTTTTTTGCTGTAAAGTTTAACTTAAGCTCTTCCCCCTGAAAAAAGGTGAGTTGGGACGGAACGTTTTTGGTGACGTAACTATGCATGAAGCTGTCACAGGGGTAGTGTTGAGCCAATCCAGACTCTATGGTTTTTAAGTTTGTGTTTCATATTTATTTACAGTTTGCATGTTTTGTAGTTTTTTTTTATTTAATCAGTGTGTTTTCAAATTGGAAATGTCTACTTCCACCCTGTGCCTCCCTTAATTGGTAATCCTCAGCACCTTGGTTGATTGGGGATGTGCAGCACCTGTGACTGCAGATCATATAAAAGGTGCTCTGGCAATCCAGAGGAGAGAGCCCTGCCTGAGGGGACAGCACTGCTTGAGGGGAGCCTGGCCGAATGAGGGCCTTCCTCAAAGAGAGCCCTGGCCAGAGGAGAGCCTGTTTGGATAGCCCAGCCAGACCAGAAGGGAGCTCTGCCTGAGGAGATCTGACCAGATGGGGGCCCTGCCAGCCGAGGGCCTGCCTGGATGGCAGCCCTGCCGGGATAGCCGGCCAGATGAGAGCCTGATTGACAAAAGGAGGCTACTGGTCCCAGAGAAAATGGCTAGAGGAGGGCATGACTGAGGAGGAGGAGCAGTAACGGCCAAGGACCACCATAACGCCGACATTTGGGGGAGGACATTTCTGTATAGAGCAGTTGGGTGCTGCAGCCAAAAGACAGCAAGAGGCAGAGTGAGGAGCTCTGCCTGGGCTGCAAGTATCCTGCTTTCCAGATAGCAGCACCCCATGATGTTGATGATGATGACTTTGAGAAAAATGGATATACTGCTGGTACATGTCTTCCCCGTACAGGTTTCCTGAGGGCGTCGATGTCATGGTGGCAGAAGGAGTACAGCGCCTGAAGAGTCGATCCTCCTCCTCAGCTTTTAGGGGCTTTCATTTGTTTTAACCCACTTTTAGTTTTTTTAGCATACGTTTTTTTTTAGTTAGTATTTTATTCTATTTTAGTTTTTTAGCTGATTTTAATGTAATTTTAATTATTTTAGTTTAGCTTTTTATTTAAGTGAGCATTTATTTGTATACATTTCATGTAAATAAATTTGTTTAAATACATTTTAAAGTTTCCCCTTTGATTGCCACCTGTCACTCTTCACCTGGTTTTAAAGAACCTCTTCAGTTATGTTTTTAATTACCCATCAGCCACGTTACACATACAACTGGACATGTCTGTCAATCAGAGTCTTTTTTATCACAGGATTTATTCTGATAATGTAGTGCTTGCCACTATTAGCCTTGTGGTATGTGGGTTGGGTCTAGTCACCAATTCTGGTGTTTGAAGTGGGAAAGGGGGGATTTTGACACCAGCATGTAAGATAATGAAAGGTTTTGTTTGTAGAAAAAAGGGCATAAGATACTATTTTAGACAATGTAGATTTGTTTTTATAGGGGATTTATATCCACCGGAGTGCATAAGGGTGTTCGCCTTCTGACTGTGTCACCACCAGTGAGTCCTACCAGCAACACTTCTTGTTGTGGGGACTAACACACTGGTAGTATGTGGGGAATAGGGCCAATACACCATCACTAAGTCTTGCCAACAAATGACATTTGTTACCAAGGGGAGAGGCGGCAAATCCCATCTGGTGGCATCCAAATGGGGTTTGAACTTGCAACCTCCCCACACAGGAGCCCAGCACTCTACTTGTGTCAGAAGGTCAACCCACTTAGCAAACCAAGTAAGAATGTATGTTATTGACTTCACATTTTATTATAACCATCAGTTACTATAGTGGAGATGTACTAGAAAACTGTGAGGCAATTAATACATATGAGTAATACAAAATATGAAACACATTCCCCTCCATGAATTGCCACCTTAGTGGCAGGTTTGTGTGCCCTAATGATCCCAGGAGCTATGCTGCATGGGGAAACTTGCCCCGTTAGAGTCTCCCAGGACAAACTGGTACTGGGTGAACTAATGCCAAACTAATGGTGGTCCAGTAGATGAAAAAAGTTCACATCAAGGATCCAGTGAACCCAAAGGAGCCACATATGTCCTCCCTCCAGTGGGCTCACCACCTGCAGGAGGGATCATGGGGATCATGGTGCTCTGTGAACTGTGTGGCAGTCTGGGCCGCTTTGCTTGGACTACTGCTTCCACGACCCGGAGCTCCGGATGAGGAGTGGAGGATGGATGGATGAAACATATTAAGACATTCAATAATATAAAAATGCTATTTTATGTCATGTTAATATGGTGTATTCATAAAATAAAATATAATTTATGACCACTTCAGCAGATTTTTTGTTGTATTTGTTCTTTTTTTAACATCCTTTATTACTCATTTAATGGATTTAACTTCCAAACACTTTCAACAAAGGACTGACCGAGTTCAACAGACCCGACTCCCAACCAGTATGATTAATTAGAGTTAAGCTCTTAATAAAATGAGTGTTATCTTAGCTAAGCTGCTAACCTCATTACCTCCAAGCACACACAGGTGAACCATCTGAATAACAGAAAAGGAAATGGACAGATACAGGGACCGGATCAGATAGGCAGAAGGCCACATACATAGAATAGGGCCTGCTAGCCGTCCGCCGGCAGCCACCTTTCCTGAGCAGCCAGGAGAGAATGGGTGGGTGATGGTGAGAAGGAAGCCCCTGGTTCACCACCAACCTGTTCATGTTTATAATCACTATTCCCCACTCACTGACACACCCGCTAAGGAAAAAACTCTGATTGTTGGTGACTCTATAGTCAGAAACGTGAAACTACAGACTTCAGTGGCCATAGTCAAATGCATTCCTGTGGCCAGAGCAGGTGACATCAAGTCAAATTTGAAAATGGTGGCTAAAAGTAACTAAATACTCCTCAATTGTTATCTACGCCGGCATAAACAACATCCGACTCCGGCAGTCAGAAGTCACAAAACTTAGTATGGAATCGGTGTGTAACTTTGCCAAAATGGTGACCAAAATGCCAAAACGATGTCGGCCTCTATTCTCTGAGCCCCTCCCCAACCTAACCAGTGACCATGTTTAGCTGCTTGCCATCCTTCAACCGCTGTCTGTCTGTGTGGTGTCCTGTAAACAATGTGGACTACATAGACAATTGGAACTAATTTTGGGGAAAACCTGGTCTTATTAGGCGAGAAAGTGTCCATCCCACTTTGGACGGTGCGTCTCATTTATCTAACATCATTTTTATCCAAAGTTCCAAAGCCCTGACTATTACTTACATTTGGACCAGGAAGCAGAGTCACAGTCTTGCACACCTCTCTGCAGCTTCTCTCCATCCACCACCCCTCAACTTAGTCCCTGTCTTCCCCAACAGAGAATCACTGTCTGCTCCCTCTAAAGTAAATAAAAATATAATGCATACACATCCCAAAGTGATTAAACAAAAAGTTGGAAAAGCGCAAATTAAACATGTAGCCTCTAAATTTAATGACTTGGCCTCTGTCCCTCCTCATAACTTAAAAATTAAATGTGGTTTGTTATATAGTAGGTCTCTAACTCCCAAGTCTCTGCTAGTCCATGATTTGTTAATTGATCATCAGACTGATTTACTATCCCTTACAGAGACTTGTTTAGGGCAAGAGGTTTATGTTGGTTTTGTGGTGATCCAGCACAATGCAGATTGACACCATTTCACACTCAGCAGGGCTGGAGGAAACGGGGGACAATTTACATACAGACAGAGAGCACCAGGGGGCAATCAGAACAATGGACTGTGGTGTATACATCCCTGGATGAGGGAGAGGACATCCGGGCGCCAGTTGGTCACGCTAATGATATGTATTGACTGATATGTATATCACTATGCTAATGTGCCATGCATTCGCTCTGTCTGTATAATGTGTATAAAAGAGCTTGCTATACATGCCTCAGCAGCACAGTAGCGCACTGAGCTACAAAATGTGTCTCATTATGTTGGAGGAAATAAAACTTTGCACCCTTCCAGCTCGTCGCATCTCGCCTGATCTTTTTCCCCCACACTGGTGACCTGACGAGTGAGAATGACCGTCTACTCCCTCTCACCGCGCTGTGGATTCCAGAGGACCAGAGAACACCTGCAACCTCTTTATCCACACCAGAGCGTGCTCTCCGGGGCGGGCAGCGCTGGGACCGACACGTCCCATGAACGCCAACACGAGCGAACCAAAGGAAGCAACCTGAATAGGGAAAATCATCTGCGCCGTCTTCGTTGATTTCCACCAAGCTCCCCGACCCTGACTCACTCCCGACAGCGGATCTCCCGCGCACAGAAGCCCCGCACACACACCGCAGGATTACGAGGACAGCGCAACTTCCAGCTATGTGGTCACTGCGCCAAGCACGCGCCATGCACAGGGACAAACCGGCTCCACAGACTGATACATCATCCTCCGCCACTGCACATGCCCAAGAAACACGGCCGACCGCCATCCTTGGAACCTTCTGGGCTGCTCACGCACCTGAAGCAGACACGCAGCCTGCACACAGGACTTTGTATGGGTTTCTCGGCCACGGCGCACAATGGGAATTTAGCCGATTGCTGTCCCCGATGGCTTTAGGGCTGCTTCCGCATCTAAAAGCCAAGCCGCCAAGTCCCTCACACACCTGCAGTTGTTTCACAGCCACTACGCATCCTGGGGGAACTTGGCCTTTCGCCTTCCCCACATCCTCGCAGGACCGAACCGCGAGAGGAGTCGGAGACTTAATTTTTTCACAGCCGCTGCAGATCACTGCCAGGTTTACTGGGAAAGTCCCTCACCATCGCGGATCCACACGCAATTTTTGCGCGGCTCAGACACCTTTGACGTCCCGGGCCGGCACTCACTTACTCCCACCCTTCTCCCCCTCCTCCTCCACAGTTCTCTTCTCACACCTCACTCCCTAAAGTCGGCCGATCGCAGGTTTGTTCCATTACGCATGACGCGCACCGGCCCCGTGCGCCCACAATCCACAGCCGTTCAACGTGCTGGAACTCGGAGCGGAGCACACTGTCTTTTTCACCACCCCCCCCCCCCCCCCCCACGGACTGATATGCCCTCCGACAATCCTCTACAGCAGGACAGTTCTACCGGAGCTGAAGCCCAAACGACCAGGAATGGGTTTGGGGGTGTCACAGCCCCTTCTGAGTGTTCTGTGGGGAGCCGTGTGGTGACCCAGCACACTGCAGATTGACACTATTTCACACACAGCAGGGCTGGAGGAAATGGAGGACAATTTACATACGGACAGAGAGCCCCAGGGGACAATCAGAACAATGGACTGTGGTGTATACATCCCTGGATGAGGGAGAGGACATCCGGGTGCCAGTTGGTCACGCTAATAATATGTATTGGCTGATATGTATATCACTATGTTAATGTGCCATGCATTCTCTCTGTCTGTATAACGTGTATAAAAGAGCTTGCTATACATGCCTCAGCAGCACAGTAGCACACTGAGCTACAAAGTGTGTCTCATTATGTTGGAGGAAATAAAACTTTGCACCCTTCCAGCTCGTCACATCTCGCCTGATCTTTTTCCCCCACGGTTTAAATGAATCAGCTCCCTCTGGTTATTTAAACTGTCAAAATCCCAGAAGTTCTGGTCATGGAGGAGGAGTAGCAACAATTAACCATTCCAAATTACTAGTTAATGTAAAGCAAAAAACATGTTATAATTCCTTTGATTGCCTGGTTCTCAGTATTTTTTTTTTGTTTTGTTTTTTTTTTGTTACTTATTTGTACCCGTAGGTAGATTTGGTTTGCAGTCTGGTGACAAGCCACCGGCAGCCGGTCGCTGCGTGCGCGAGCGCCCTAAACCTACATGTTTTTGGTATGCGGGAGGAAACCGGAGAAATCCCGGAGTAAACCCACGCAACACGGGGAGAACATGCAAACTCCACACAGCTCACTGTTGGTCGGGGGCTGGAATCGAACCCACGATCTCATGATCCCCGCGATCCCCCTATCCCCGCGATCCCCCGGCCGAGGGTAAAACTGTGCTGCCACAGTGCTAAACCACTGCGCCACCGTGCAGCCCATTTTAGTATTGGGCATTTTAGTAATTTTAGGTTAAACCCAATTTCATTTGCATGGTTCATAGTCCTCCCTCAGCCTGCTCAGAGTTTTTATCTGAATTTCCTGAGTTCTTAACGGATTTAGTGCTGAAATCAGATTAATTACTTTTTAATAAATACATATTATTAATTAATTATTTTTAATTAATTATAGCAGGGGACTTTAATATACATGTAGATGTTGATAGTGATTGCCTTAATATGGCATTTAATTCAATATTAGACTCAATGGGGTTTTCTCAGAAAGTAGGAAATTCTAGTAGGAAATTCTACCCATTATCTCCACCACACTTTGGACCTTGTTCTGACATATGACATAGAAATAGAAAATCTGGTAGTGTCTCCTCATAACCCTGTACTGTCAGACCATTATCTGTTAACCTTTGAGTTTACTATTTCTATTTGGCTCCTAAAGAAAAATATTACTACAGTAGATGTCTCTCAGATGATGCGGTTACCAAATTTAAGCAGGTTGTTTCCTTAATGCCATGTGTCAACATAGTGGAGATAAGCTATGGAGAGCTTGCTCCTTCTGTAATTGATAGCATGGTAGGTAGTGTTACAGCTTCTCTGCATCAGACTCTAGACATGGTGGCCTCTTTAAAAAAAGAAAAAAGTTTAATCAGAGACTTCTGACTCCTTGGTTCAACATAGAAACTTGTAGCTTAAAACAGAAGACTCGTCAATTAGAAAGAAAATGGCGCTCCACTAAATTAGATGAACTCTATTTAGCTTTGAGAGATCAACTTCTAATATATAAAAAAAATCTCAGAGAAAATTATCAGAGATAAAATCAGTCACATTCTTCCCACCATTAACTTGAATACAATAACTACTACAACTCCTTCAACTGATATCTGTTTGGATGAGTTTACTTCAATTGACCTTTAAGAGTTAGATAAAATAATTTCCTCATCCAAGCCTTCAACTTGTCCATTAGACCCTATTCCTACCAGGTTATTTAAAGAAGTCTTCCCGTTTATTGGTAGCTCTATTCTTCAAATAATCAATTCATCATTAATATTAGGCCATGTACCGCAGGCTTTTAAAATGTACATTTTCAGATGTAAATGTGGTTTTATGAGTTAAAGTGAACCTATAACCATGTGACTATGATCCTCGGGACAGGAGCATCATACCAAATTAATCACACCTGTGGATGCACACCTTATATATACACCCCTTGCATCCACCCATTCTTCCTCTTTCTAACAACTGAGAGAAGCCTGCCTCCACCAACGAAGGACAATGAACAGTTACAGGTTCACTTTCATTCCTAAAACCGCATTTACATCTGTAAACATAGGTTTTATTTCATTTCAGTGAACCTGTAACCATGTGGCAACTGTATACCAAATGAGTCCTGAGGAGAATGTAGGTGGTGTCACCCACAGGCCAAAGGGGCACAATGTCCCAATCACACCATGAAGCACAAACACAATCAGATGAGTTTGGCTTCTTTACTGTACTTAACTGAGTGCGTACAAGTTAAGCCAGTTCCTTCAGGTAACTGGAGCTGAAACAAAATCCTTTTGAGCTCAAGGCACACATGCAGGCTTACATGAGGGAAAATTAAGCTGCAACTTAAGAACCTGCTGCGACAGGTCCCTGCTGAGGACAGGTTGAGCCTACAGAAACGGGAACACATTGCGGAAGAAGCCCAGCCACCGGCTGTGCATACATTTTTCAGGGGTGCACCCCTAAACAATGCTCACACAATGGCCAATCCCCATGTCGAGCGAACCACCAGCCCAACTGATGGTTCCGCTCTAACCTGCACATACGCAAAGGCAATCAGGTCGACTATCCAATGGTACAGGCACTGCTTAGAGGCAGGCCTACCCATTGTGGACTCCCCATAGAACACAAAAAGCTTGTCTGAAGAGCGGACAGACCTCATACAGCCAACATATCCTAAAAAGGCCCTACTGGCACAACTAAGGAGCGTCTCAGCCTCCAAAGAGGTGTGTGGGGGAGGGTAGAAGGCTTGAAGCACTAGAGGGTGGGAAAAACAACCCCACTAGTAGCACTTTGGGTTGAAAAGCTGGGTTGGGCCACAGGTGGGTCACCTGACCACCATCAAACCTAAGACATGCTATGTCCACAGCAACCGCATTCAATTCACTGATCCTCTTGGCTGAGGCAATTGCCAAGAGAAAGCAGTCTTCCCAGAGATCAGACAAAGGTCAGCAATGGAAAGTGGCTCAAAAGGGGACAAGCATAGAGCCCCAAGAACTGCCTGGAGATCCCAAGTGGGCAGCAAGGACGCCGGGATGGGCGGCTCAGTTTCCCACCCCTAAAACACTGCTTAGCCAAGGAATGTGCCCCAGGCGATGAGCCATCAAATTTCTCATGGGCAGTTGACATTGCTGCCAGGTAGCCCCTGATAGTTGACTCCCCCAACTTCGACGAAGAGGTACTGGAGGAAAAAACAAGATGACAGAGATGTGACATGTCAAGGGATTCTCACCCTTGGTCCAACACCAGTTCAAAACACTCTCCACTTCACACTGCATTGCAGCTGGGTAGATGGACCCGTGAAGCCTGCATGACATCTACAACCTCTTTCCCTAAGTCAAGTTTACACAATCGCTCTCATTCAGTGGCCATACATGAAGCCTCAGGAGCTGGGAATTCATATGCCAAATCCTGCCCTGTGTCTGTGAGAGCACATCCTGTCTGATTGGGAGAGGCCAATCCATGGTCTTTGTGGTCAATTTAGGGCCATCAAAATTACTTGAACAGACAGTAGCCTCACCTTCATGAAGGAAGCTGGCAGAAGAGGCAGTAGTGGAAATACAACAGTTTCACTGGAAGCCAGGCAACACCCAGAGCATCTGCACCTAGTGGACCTGGCAGGCCATGCATCGAGGCCAGAACAGCACAGTGGGTGTTCTCCACTGTCGCAAACAGGTCTGCTTCCGCCTGGCCAACCAAAGCCAGATCTGCTTGACTATCTCTGGATGCAGTCGCCTCCATCCCGAGATGATTATATGCCAAGAATGCTGAGCCAGAGCCCAATGTCCCAAAACAAACCTGCCCTCCCAGACTGTACCCTAGCCTGTTTGGGAGGCGTTGGTTGTAATGGTCACCCTGTAGCCCTCTTGGCCCAGGGGAACACCATCTCGCACTGCTGAGGAGTGTCTCCACCACCTGAGAACCATGAAGCCTTCTTCGGAAAGAACTAGCCTCCTCCTTTTGTCTCTGGGCAAAACCACCTTCTGAAGTGCGACCTACCGCTGAAGAGGACGAGTATGTAAAAGACCCAGTGGCACCACCTTGGCAACTGCAGCAAAGAGACCCAAGATCCTCTGGCACTGCTGCACTGACACAGTCCTCTGTGAGATGCAGTTCTTGATGCATTCCCTGATATCCCTTCTCTATAGAGTCAGGGATGCCCTCATGGCAACTAAATCCAGGGTGAGCTCCAAATACTCAACAACCCTGGTTAGACCAAGGCAGCTTTTCTCCTCATTCAAATGCAACCCAAGTGCCACCAGGTGAGCCAATAAGGTCTCCATATGGGTCCTCATTATGGCTTCCAATGGTGCACAAACTAGCCAATTGTGCAGATAATTGAAAATTCAAATGCCCTTCTGCCGCAGTGGGACGAGTGCAGCATCCATGCACTTGGTGAACATCTGAGGTGACAGGGACAGACCAAAAGGCAGGATGTTGAAACCGAAGGCTTGTCCTGAAGGAACCCTGAGGAACTTCCTGAGGGTCAGATTGATGGGAATATGGAAATCAGCATCACAAAGGTCCACTGTTGTGAACCAATCGCCTGGCCCAATGGCCTGAATAATGTCCTCAGCCTGAGAACCGGACAAGTGAGCACCTTGAGATACCTGCTCAACCGCCTCAAGTCTAAACTGGATGGAGATCCCCGGTTCACTTAGTTAGCCAATTCCCTCCCACAGCATATGGGACACCATACGGTGTATAGGCCAGTGCCTTTCTCCATTTCTGTGACCTTAGGCCACACAGCCACTGTATGTAGCAAAAGCTACAGTTGGGGGGGGGGGGGGGGGTCAGTCCTCTAGTAGCTCTGTGCGTCACACACCAGTTTGCTTGGAGACAGGAAATAGGCAGTGCAAAAAGCCTCACCTCTCTTCTCCTGGAGACAGAGACCATATTACGTTCTTTCCCAGTAGAGCAGAGACCTCGCTGCCCAGAACCACGGAAACAGTGTCCTCCTTACTTCAAAACACCTTGAATTTGTGGAATGAGATTTGAATTGTAGGTGGTATTCACACTGGTGCATCGATCACCCATGGACATGAGATGCACCGATGCCAACTCATGAGGTGCACTGCGGAGAAGGTTGACATCAGGGGAAGGACACCATCAGAGACGCTGGGGGGCTTGGCAGGAGCATGGCCTACATGCTTCCAAGAGCGTGGACGTGAGTGCTGCTGAACCTGTACCTGCTGCCGAGAGGCCCTCTACCTCTCGTGACCCAGGGTCTGAAAAGAATCTGGCTCTGTGAAACAAAGCTGTTGTGGGTTCTCATACCAGACACTCAACCTGGATGGTCCTGGCCGATGAAAGGACTGCATGCGCAGTGTCACCTTCTGCACCTTGTCCAAAACCACCTCTGTTGCAGGCCCAATGACCTCACCAGGTGCTACCACAACCTCCAAAACAGCTGCCTTGTCCACATCCACCAATCCAGATTGGCTCAACCACACATGCCACTGGCCCATGATCAGCTTGGCCAGGGGGTTCCAAGTACTGTAGCCTGTGAGCTAGCTTCTTGAATCACAGTGTCCACCACCTCTACCAACTCTGGTAGAAGGTCAGTTCCGCTTTTGACTCTAGGTCTGTTATCAGACCTTCAAAATACCCTAAAATATGTGTTTTAGACTTTGCCAGCCTAGAGGCCATAGCCACAGACTGGTAGGCATTAGCCACTCACCCATCAGTGGCACAACACTTGCCGTTAGGGTGACATATAGACTTGCTGCCTGTGGGGGAAGCTCCAGCCAGCAGTGGAAAGGGAGAGACACCTTCAACGCACCATCCACGCCCGCCTCCGCAGAGCCACTCAAAATACTGAGTCTAGAATGAGGGGCAGCAGCCTTCTTAGACATGCCCTCTACCTCTGCAGATGTTCCACACAGTCAGGATATCCTGGCAAGGGAACCCCACCTCTTGGTTGCAGGACCTCTGTCCAAAGTCGAAGCCCAGCAGCTGATGCTGTGCCAGAGAGCTGTGCCCTGGCAGATATGTCATAAGGCTCAGGAAGGTCTTCTTGACCAAAGAGTCACCGTCGACTTCATCATCATCCTCAGAGAGACATTCACTCTTCCAATGGCGCTACAGCCAAAGCTGCTTGACGAAGGCAAAATATATCACATATTCCAAGCAGATAAGGCATATTGCATGCTGTTAAGCTGTTAAACAGTTCTTCTGCCTGAAGAGAAGGCACAAAAATACATCACAAACCTTAAGCAGGTAAGGGTAGTACATAACTCACGCTGATAAACTGTTAACAGTTCCGGCTGAAAAGAAGGCAGATGTATATTAGAATCAGAATCAGAATCAGATTTATTGCCATTGTTCATGTAGTACACAAACTAGGAATTTGTCTCGGTGCCATGCTGCAACATTAAAAACATGATGAGATAAAGAGATAAACTAAAAAACTAAAGGACTAAAAACGTGCAATAAGTGTAGAAAAATAAGTAATAATCATAATAATAATAGTAAGAATGAGTAGTACTAGTCAAGGCAGTTTTAAAAAAAATTAGCAAGTAGCAGATAATATGGGGTGCCACAGTGCAGTTGATAATGCAACAGAAAAAACAGTGATGAATGACATGAGTCTGGTTGAGCTGCTGTACAAAGTGCACGAGAGTCAATAAGTCACTTAATGTTCAGCAGTCTGATGGCAGAGGGGAAAAAGCTGTTCATGTGCCGGGAGGTTTTAGTCCGAATGGACCGAAGCCTTCTACCTGAGGGGAGGGGGGCAAACAGTACGTGACCAGGGTGTGAAGGATCGGCTATGATCCGGCCAGCACGCCTCTGGGTCCTGGAGATGTACAGGTCCTGGAGAGATGGGAGCTTGCAGCCGATCACCTTCTCAGCAGTGCGCACGACGCGCTGCAGCCTTAGTCTGTCCCTAGCAGTGGCTCCTGCATACCACACAGTTATAGAGGAGGTGAGGATGGACTCGATGATGGCCGTGTAGAACTGCACTAACATCTTGGTGGGTAGCTTGAGCTTCCTCAGCTGCTGCAGAAAGAACATCCTCTGCTGGGCCTTTTTGATGAGGGAGCTGATAGTTGGCTCCCATTTGAGGTCCCGGGTGATGGTGGTGCCCAAGAAGCAGAAGGAATCTGCAATGGTGATGGGAGAGCCTGTGATGGTGAGGGGGGGCAGGGGGGTTGTGACTTTCCTGAAGTCCACAATCATCTCCGCTGTCTTCAGAGCGTTCAGCTGCAGGTTGTTATGGCTGCACCAGGACACCAGCTGGGCCACCTCTTTCCTGTAGACGGACTCGTCGCCGTTGGAGATGAGCCCGATGAGGGTGGTGTCGTCCGCAAACTTAATCAGCTTAACAGACTGGTGGGAGGAGGTGCAGGAGTTGGTATAAAGGGAGAAGAGTAGGGGGGAAAGTACACAGCCCTGGGGTGATCCAATGCTGATGCTAACAGAGTCCGAGACAGACTTCCCCAGCCGCACATGCTGCCTCCGGTCCGTCAGGAAGTCGGTGATCCACCTGCAGAGGGAGTCAGGCACGTTGAGCAGGGACAGCTTGTCCTGGAGCAGATCGGGGCGGATGGTGTTGAATGCGGAGCTGAAGTCCACAAACAGAATCCTGGCGTAGGTTCCCGGGGAGTCCAGGTGCTGCAGGATGGAGTGGAGGGCCAGGTTGACTGCGTCGTCCACAGACCTGTTAGCACGGTAGGCAAACTGCAGCGGGTCCAGGAGGGGTGTGGTGATGGACTTGAGGGGAGACAGGACCAGGCGCTCAAAGGACTTCATGACTACAGAGGTGAGTGCTACAGGTCTGTAGTCGTTAAGTCCAGTAATCCGTGGCTTCTTGGGGACAGGGATGATGGTGGAGGATTTGAGGCAGGTCAGCACGTGACATTGCTTAAGGGAGGTGTTAAAAATGTCTGAAGACAGGAGCCAGCTCTTTCGCACAGTGTCTCAGGGTGGAGGGAGACACACCGTCCGGCCCGGGGGCCTTGCGCGGGTTCAGTCTGGAGAACTGTCTGTGCACGTCCTGCTCACTGATGACAAGGGCAGGGGGGGAGGAGGAGGAGGAGGGGGGGACCGCTTTTGATGAATTAGGGGCTGAGGAGGCAGTGGAGCTAGGTGGAGTGGGTGAGTTGGACACAGCTGACGAGGTGTCAAAACGGGCGTAATGTTGGGACAGTTTTTGACAAAGGGCTTTGTCATCCTGACCTTTAGAAGCCTGAGGCCGATAGTTGGTGATTTGCCTCAGTCCTCTCCACACAGAAGCCGAGTCATTAGCAGTGAACTGCTGCTGGAGTCTCTCAGAATACACATATTACATACCTCTAAGCAGGCACGGACACTGCAGGCCGCACTGCCCAGTCGCTGCAAACCTTCTCTCATTCAACAGAAAACACAACAATTTTGTGACACAGCGATGGGGTACCCAGGGTAAGGCAGCCCAAACAGCACAAAAAAACCACAATGTTAAACAGACTGGTATAATCTCTGACCAACCAGGAGGCTAGAAAGAGGAAGAATGGGTGGATGCAAGGGGTCTTTATAAGGCGTGTATCTACAGGTGTGATTAATTTGGTATAATGCTCCTGTCCCCAGGATCATAGTCACGTGGTTACAGGTTCACTGAAATGAAATAAAACTGCTGTAATTAAACCCTTACTTAAAAAGCCTACGTTGGATCCAGGAGTTTTAGTTATCAACTATACAGACCAATCTCTAATCTGTCTTTCATTTCAAAAATCTTAGAAAGAGTTGTTGCTATGCAATTATTTGACCATTTGCAGGGAAATTGTTTGAGGAGTTTTAATCAGGGTTTAGAATCCACTATAGTACTGAAACCACTTTAGTGAGGGTCACTAACAACCTCCTTATCGCATCTGAAAATGGACTTGTTTCTGTACTTGTCTTTTTGGAACTTAGTGCAGCTTTTGACACTATTGATCATAATATTTTACTTGACTGACTAGAACACCTTGTTGGATTTAATGGAACTTTGTTGCAGTGGTTTAAATCTTATTTATTGGATAAGTTCCAGTTTGTTCATGTCAATAATGAGTTTTCTTCCAACTCAACGCTCAGTCGCGGAGTTCCACAGGGATCTGTGCTGCGCCTTATTCTTTTTAGTTTATATATGCTTCTGCTAGGCAATATTATTAGAAACTGCTGCATACATTTTCATTGTTATGCAGATGACACACAATCATATTTGTCAATGAAGCCAGATGACAGTAATCAATTAGCCATATTAGAGGCTTGTCTTAAGGAAATCAAATCTTGGATGAGTTGTAATTTCTTGCTAATAAAACTCAGATAAGACTGAAGTCATTCCACTTGGTCCAAAAAAGCCTTAGAAATACATTTCCAAATCAAACTCTTAGCTTGGATGTGGTTACTCTGTCTCTTAATAGTTCTGTGAGGAGCGTTGGGGTTATTTTTGATTAAGATCTGTTCTTTAATTCACATATTAAACTTGTTTCTAAGACTGCCTTTTATCATTTGCGTAATGTTGCAAAGATTAGGAGCATCTTGTCTCAGAGTGCTACTGAGAAACTAATCCACGCTTTTGTTAGCTCTAGATTAGATTACTGAAACTTTTTATTATCAGGCTGTCCTCAAACATCTTTAAAAAGTCTTCAGCTGATCCAGAATGCTGCAACAAGAGTTTTAACAGGTACTAGAAAAAGAGATCAGATCTCTTTGGTTCTGGCCTCCCTTCAATGGCTTCCCATAGAATTTAGAATAAAGTTTAAAATCCTTCTTCCCACTTACAAAGCTCTAAATAATCAGGCCCCTTTTTATTTAAAAGATCTGATACTACCTTATCATCGTAACAGAGCACTATGCTCCTAAAATGCAGGATTACTTGTAATACCTAGAATCTCCAAAAGTAGAATGGGAAACAGAGCCTTCAGTTATCAAGCTTTTCTCCTTTGGAACAAGCTGCCAATCTGGATTCAGGAGTCAGACTCGAACTCTGTTTTTAAGAATAGGGTAAAACATTCCTTTTTGATATAGCCTATAGTTAGGGTGGGATCAGGTGACCCAGAACCCTCCCTTAGTTATGCCGCTAATAGGTTTAGACTCTGGGGTTCTCTCCTTTCTTCACTCTCAATGAAAAATTTTTTCTGGTCATTAACATGTTTGTTCTCTTCCATAGATTGAGTCCCCGTCATGGTGTTTGCTCTCTACATGTCTGCTCTTTTCCTCTTTTTCTCTGTCCCCTCACCCCCAAGCCAGTCGCAGCAGATGACTGCTCCTCCCTGAGCCTGGTTCTGCTGGAGGTTTCTTCCAGCTAAAAGGGAGTTTTTCCTCTCCACCTTTGCCAAGCACTTGCTCACAGGGCAACCCCTGAATGCTGTGGTCTTTCTGCAATTGTGGGGGTTTTCCCTACAGTTGAAAGTGCTATGAGATGACTGTTGTTGTGAAATGGTGCTATATAAATAAAGCTGAATGAATTGAATCCAGCCCCCCCGAGACCCGAAAAGGATTAAGCAGAAGAAGATGGATGGATGGAGAATTAAATGAATGAACATGCTATAATTATCAAAAGGAAGATAAAATGTGTCTAAATGAGTAAGAAAATAGGCATTAAAAGGAGAAGAAGAAAACAATGAAAATCCAGTGGCTTTTGCATATGAATAGTTATAGTGTAGCCATAATTAACTTGAAGGGATAGCATTAACAATGATGGATAGCTGGAATGAGGGAATAGCATTAAAATTGAAAAAAATACATCAATACATTTTTGTGAAATCATAATCCCCAGCAGTTCCTCTGTGACCATGAAAAATGGATAATGCCGCAATGTTCTGTATATGTTCATGAACTTTCACACAGAAAATTAAATTTACTCATCCAACTCATACTGTATGTACAACAGCAGAATTTCACAGTGGCAGCAAGTTCTGATTTGAAAGAGGGCCAACAGAGTGGAAATGATGATATTACAGTGGTGTGAAAAAGTGTTTGCCCCCTTCCTTATTTCTCAATTTTTTCATGTTTGTCACACTTAAATGTTTCAGATCATCAAACAAATTTAAATATTAGACAAAGATAATGCAAGTAAACACAAAATGCATTTTTTTAAATGAAGGTGTTTATTATTAAGGGTAAAGAAAAATCCAAACCTACATGGCTCTGTGTGAAAAAGTGATGCCCCCCCCCCATTATTACCCATTAAAACATAAATTAACTGTGGTTTATCACAACTTTGGAAAGCTGAGTTCAATTTTTCTAGCCCCACCCAGGCATGATTTTTGCCACACCTCTTCTCAATCAAGAAATCACTTCAATAGGACCTGCCTCACAAAGTGAAGTAGACCAAAAGATCCTCAAAAGTTAAACATCATGCTGTGATCCAAACAAAATTCAGGAACATATAAGAAACAAAGTAATTGAGATCTATCAGTTTGGAAAAAAGTTATAAAGCCATTTCTAAAGCATTCAGACTCCAGTGAACCACAGTGAGAGCCATTATCCACAAATGGTGAAAACATGGAACAGTGGTGAACCTCCCCTGGAGTGGTCGGCTGACCAAAATTACCCCAAGAGCGCAGTGATGACTCATCCAAGAGGTTACAAAAGACCCCACAACAACATGAGAAGAACCGGAGGCCTCACTTGCCTCAGTTAAGGTCAGTATTCATGACTCCGCCATAAGAAAGAGACTAGGCAAAAATGGCCTGCATGGCAGAACTCCAAGACAAAATCCACTGCTGAGCAAAAAGAACATAAAGGCTCATCTCATTTTTACTAGAAAACATCTTGATGATCCCCAAGACTTTTGGGAAAATACTCTAAACTGACGAGACAAAAGTTGAACTTTTTGGAAGGTGTGTGGACTCTGTGGACTGTCCCATTACATCCAGCGTAAAAGTAACACAGCATTTCAGAAAAGGAACATCATACTAACAGTAAAATATGGTTTTGGTAGTGTGATGGTCTGGGGCTTTTTTGCTGCTTTAGGACCCGGAAGACTTGCTGTGGTAAAAGGAACCATGAATTCTGCTTTCTACCAAAAATCCTGAAGGAGAATGTCCGGCCATCTGTTCATGACGTCAAGCTGAAGCGCACTTGGGTTCTGAAGCAGGACAATGATCCAAAACACACCAGCACGTCCACCTCTGAATGGCTTAAAAAAGACAAAATGAAAACTTTGGAGTTGCCTAGTCAAAGTCCTGGCCTGAATCCTATTGAGATGCTGTGGCATGACCTTATAAAAGGCGGCTCATGCTCAAAAACCCTCCAGTGTGGCTGAATTACAACAATTCTGCAAAGATGAGTGGGCCAAAATTCCTCCAAAGTGCTGTAAAAGACTCATTGCCAGTTATCACAAACGCTTGGTTGCAGTTGTTGCTGCAAAGGGTGGTCCAACCAGTTATTAGGTTTAGGGGCAATCACTTTTTCACACAGGGCCATGTAGATTTGGATTTTTTTTTTTTTTACCTTAATAATAAACACCTTCATTTAAAAACTGCATTTTGTGTTTACTTGTGTTATCTTTGTCTAATTAATTTTTTTTTTGATTATCTGAAACATTTAAGTGTGACAGATATACAAAAAAATGAGAAATCAGAAAGGAGCAAACACTTTTTCACACCACTGTGTGTCCAGAAATGTGACGGATTGTCTGTGCCGTGCGTAAGAGTCACTGGACGTATTGAAAAATAAATGAATGAATGAATGAATGAATTTATTTATTTCGGATAATACAGTACAGGTTAAAAGAAACTGTATAATATAACAACAAGGTCAAATTAGACAAAGACTCCTTCTACTAAACAATTCCACGTGAATTATCCGAAATGGGTGATGGCTGAAGCCGCAGCTTATATTGCCCACCCATATTTCATCCAAGAACTCAAAAGAAAAAAGAGTAAACAAGACAAGAGTGATTACAATTTAGAACAAAGCTAAGACAAAGTGTGACTGAGAGAAAAAAAAAAGAAAACTAAGCTAAGCTAAGTTAAGCGGTTACTATTCAAGACAAATCTAAGACAGAATGTCACAGAGAGAGGAAAAAAAAAAAACTAAGCTACAACACAACACAGGCTGGATATGTCAATCCTTATGTGAGAAATACAGATGAAATACAGATGGGTTTTTTTTTTTAATTTTGTAGCACTTTTTACAGGCAGTTGGTAATTTGAGGGAGGATGAGGGGGGATACCATCCTCCAAAACAATGACCTCAAATCATCCCCCTTCTTAACCTGTCATCCCCCCATTCCCATCCCTATAAAGAGTGCAAGGATAGCATAGTAACAAGATAAAGTTACTACATGTACTCAAATTTATGATTTTTTTTAAGAATGTCACAATTTTATAAGAAACACCTCACAAATTGGAACATTTGAGGGAAAAAAATCCAAATTTTATATTTTCAAAAACATTTGTTCTTTTAAATTAGCTTTTTTCTTGTAAATTTGTAACTTTCCTAATTGTATTTTCATATTTTTGCTATATTTTTGCACCTTTATTCTTGCAAATTTGTGCTTAATTTATATTTATTCATTTGTCCTTTATGCTTGCAAGTTTGTACCATCCCCCTCATTAAAAAATAAATTGCCTACTGCTTACAGGTGATGTTTACAACTCCACATTATAATGCAATATGGTGAATTGTACAGGTGAAAAACTGCACAATGGTGCATGCTATGCAAGACAGTGTGATGAAGTGTATTTAAAATAGCTGTTGTCACTCTTTCCAAAAATTCTCCAAGCTCCACATTTGTCATTGTAAACATGTGTGCAACAACAGCAAATTGGCCCAGCTGGTAAGCACATCAATTTATTTTCTTGTTAGAACTGGACTGAAGGACAGGTCCTGATTGAGGATCAGTGCTGAAAACAAAAAAACTCAACATAAAAAAAAAAAAAATGTTCACACTGCTGAAAAAAGACATTTTCCATTCTTCTCTAAGCAGAGGACAGAGCAGCGTTTGGAGTCTGCAGCAGTTTCATTCACCTCTGCCTGCTCCAAGATGCTATCTATGGAGCATCTCATTATGAATCTTGCATGGGAAAGTCATTACTTTGTGGAATTTTATGTTGTGCTTGCTTGCTGTGTACTTCTTTTCACTTTAAAAATACTGTCTTTGTCTATGCAGCACTGTGTGTGCGTGTTTACACCCAAAACAGTTTGCTCTTTTCCTCCTGTGTCTGCAGATCTCACTTCGACATCCCCTGGCTGTGCTGTTATCTGTGTGTCCTCAGATATAGGGTGTTTAATGTTAAGGGCCTTTTGCTTTAAATGAGATACATACTCATAGCCAGCACAGGGGGAGATAATCATGAGACAAATAATGTTTCCATCAGCACAGTCATTAATTTGCCAGCCTCCCTGGTGGAGGATGAGTGTCACAGTGATATCAGGCCCAGCAGGGTTTGTATTTTTTACTGCTAGGCCTTTTTATTTTATACGGTTAAATGAACACAGTGATCAAAATATGCCTTTAAAACAATAATGAATGCTTAAAACTGTTTCATAGTCAAGGTCGTTAAAAATCCATCAGGTGTACCTTTTGTAAAAGATTTCAAAACTGAAACATCACAGATGAACTCACGTCTTCTATTTAACTCAAAGTATCATGACACATTTTGGATATTGAACTCAAGTTTATATGTTTTCACATTAGGGATGTTAACAATTTCCTTTCAATTAATTATCATTAAGAATTTAATCGTTTGAATTACATTAGTTGTCAAATAACTGAATATTCCACAGTCATTTTAAATGGGAGTTTATTTCATGAAGTGTAGTGGATTTGCCAGTCCAGTGGTCATCATGGCCCATGGAAATCAGCGTGGGGAGGTTGGTACTGTGACCATGGGACTACACCAGATCAGTCATCAAGGGATCCAACATGTTGGTGTAACAGAGTCAATGAAAGCAATCCTGTTTGGTTTGCTAAGCAGATCAACCCACTTGGTGATACAAGTAGAGTGCCGAACTCCGGTGTAGAAGGTTGTGCTTTCATGTCACCAGTTGGGCTTCACCACCCTCTTCCACTTGAGCACAGCTGGTGTTGTTAGCAGCACTTACTGATGGTGTATTGGCCCCATTCTCCAGATACCACCCGTGTCAGAAGATGGACATCTGCAATGGATCTTTAAAGCTTAAATGCACCTCTAACATTGGGACAATGCCAAAATCTGGAGAGGAAATATGGAACAGGGGATTATTTTCTTCTTCTTTTTTTGGTCTCTTTTTAGCAAGGCTGTTTGCTGTGTTACAGCAAGTGTTTGGTCTTGATTAGGATGTTCAGTACACCTGGAGGCTGCTGCTTCTCAGCTGCAGGTAATCAGCCAGGCTGAGAGGAGATATAGGAGACTGGTGCTTCCAGCTCATTTGTTGTGGCTACTGAGTAGTGAACATTTCTGGTCAGTTTACATGGTTTTCTGTTGATTTTGACAGGGGAGCCTGCATTACTTTTGTTTGAGATTTCCCCCATCTCAGTTTGGGCTCAATTTTTGTCTTTTTATCCCTTTGATAGACTCAGTGGGTGCTGGAAGATTCTCTACCATCTTTTAGAACCCATTCTGGCCCACCTTTGCTCCAACTCCAGCAATTTGTGCAGTTTTTTGTTTGTTTCCCACAAATGCCCTTTCAGTTAAGTTGGAGGCTTGTCCAGGGTTAAAGTCAGAAAGTTACTCCCCATGCCTATGGTCAAATAAAGACCAAACGGCCTCTGGCTGGGTTATGCAGGCAAACTGAATACAAATGACAAAAAACGGAACCATCAGTGACCCCGGTTACATGGTGACAATAAACCAAATCCTGGGAATATACTGATAGTGCCAGTTTTCTTGAGTTTACATGCACTAAATAAACAGATTATTGGAGGGTAAGCCACTTGAGTTAATGACCCCATTTGCTTGGCCTCTGTTTACATGGCCACTTGAATAATCCAATAACTCCAGAAATCCGATCATAACAGATTTGTGTACATGTAAACATGGTCAATGTTGCAGGAAATGTGCAGATGATTTTCAAATTATTTATTAAAGGACAGTGCAAGTTAAGGAACATTAATAAAATCAGTGTAAACATGCTAGATGATAGCCAAAGGCCAATTTCCGTATGTCTGTAGTCCTGATGATATCCAGATGATCCCTCACCTCAGGGAGTAAAGGTTGTTTCAGGTAGAGTAGCACTGAGGCTTTGGCCTGGGCTCTCCTGCAAACCTCTTTGGACTTAGGGGAGGCATAGGGCAGCCAAGTGAGTCCTGAACTGCTGATGTGCTCAGCCTTGTTCCTGAGGCTGCACTATGAGGGCTGGTCTGTAGTGGCAACAGGTTTAAATATGTACATCCTCAAAATTAAAGTTGGCCTGCTAGGGGGACAGGACCACAGTGGTCCCCCTTTCTTTTTGACTATCAGAGCTAAACAATATTTCCCTGCTAGCTGGTTGATTCATCTTCTTGTTTGCTTCCAGGCTGTTTTGGCTGACTTTTATCTGTCCTTGCTCTGAGTTATTTGATTCTTCAGCTGGAGGAGGGCAGTATGAAAAGTGTGTGTGTGTGTGTGTCCATCAAATTCTGAACAGGTGACCTCTGTAGATACTGGGGCACAAACTTTTGTGGACTATATACTTCGGTAAAAAAATTAACCTAGGTGCAGTGGTGGCTTAAGGCTGCGTATACACAAAATGTGGTTTTTCAGCTGTGGGCAACTATTTTCTATTCATTCTGTGTAGTTCAGTGTCTACAGTGCTGAGAGCCCTCGGTGCTGAAACGGTTGTGCTTTTTGTCGCGGCACTCAGATCAGAGTTGGAAAAAATTTCAACTTTTCAGACTGCACCTGACCTCATCATATGAGACCTTTCTAAGCAGCCGATCAGAATAAGGAAGGGCGGGACATAAAACGCTGGTACAGTCAGTACTCGGACTCCTGTTTTCCATGCCATCATATTTTGCGTTCAGAGTTGCTACCAATGCTAGAATGTGTCCTGTCCATTGTTACTTAGAGACTGCTATTAAAAAATAAGTAGAAAGTCTGACCATAGGAAAAACGGAAATGCTGAGCTGTGAGTGACAGACTTAATTTCCAGAGCGCAGCGCACAAACACTGAAAGATGTTCAGGGCAGTCGGGTGACAAAAAATGTATTTGATGGACATGCAGCCTAATGGTTAGGGATGTGGACTGGTGAGCAGAGGGTCACTGGTTCAATTCTAGGACTGGCAGGATCAGATCTGGGTGGGGGAGATGAGACAGCAGTGTTTGCCCCACCCTACTCAACCACTCTGTGGTTCCCTTGAACAAAGCTTTTAACCCCAGCTGCTCCAGTAGAGTTGCTTAGTGGCCACAGGTCAGTCTGTGGTTATACTGGGCAGCTTCCAGGTGTGAATGTGTAACTGTATGAGTGTGAACAGGGTGCCCTTGAAAAGAGAGGTTGCCTCTCAATGGAACTTCCCTGTATAAATAATAAATATTGAATAATTTAATAGATAAGATAAGCCTTTATTAGTCCCACAACGGGGAAATTCCAGGATTGCAACAGCACAGGGATAGCAACACTCAGAGCAACAATCAGAAGGCAAGAAAAAAAAAAGCAAGCAAGAGCAGCTTATATATATAATAAAAACACACACAGTGCGGAGCATTGTTGCTAGCTGGGATGAAACGGCACAACCGTCTACTTGGTTATCCTACATGGTATGATTATGTGCCCATACATATTCTCACCCTCCATAGCGACCGGTATTTTCCTAGTTGTATGCCGGAGGGGACCATTGTGTAAGTCTATTGCATCTTTTGCATTCAAAAAACTATTAGGTTGTTACGTCTTTTTTGCTATCTCTGCGAGCAGCCCTGCTTAGGTTGTACAGTCTGACAGCCGTTGGTAGGAAGGACCTGTGAAACCTCTCGGTTGTGCACCTGGGATGATGTAGTCTGCTGCTAAATGAGCTCCTCAGTGCATTCAGTATGTCCTGCATAGGGTGGAACTCGGACTCCAGCAGAGATGACAGTTTAGCCACCATCCTTCTCTCTCCTATCTCCTCCACCAGATCAAGGCGCTGCCCCAGGACAGAGCTAGCTTTCTTGATCAGTTTGTTCAGTCTCTTCCTATCGGCTGCAGTAATGCCACTGCCCCAGCAGACCACTCCAAAAGTGATGGCTGCCACCACCGTGTCATAGAATGTCTTCAGCAGCGCCCCTTGTACACCAAAAGACCTGAGTCTCCTCAGTAGGAACAGCCTGCGCTGTCCCTTCTTGTAGAGTGCATCAGTATTGTGTGATCAGTCTAGTTTATTGTTCAGATGAACACCCAGGTACTTGTAGGATGTCACCATCTCAATGTCTGTTCCCTGTATATTTACAGGTGCTGTGAGGGGTTGTCCATGCCTGCGGCAGTCCACCACCAGCTCCTTAGTTTTCCTCGCTATGTATGTGTGTATTAAATAAAATGAATAAATTATCCAGTGTCTACTTGTTCTCCTTCCTGTACTGCACATGTCAAACTCAAGGCCAACAGGCCAAATCCAGCCCAGCACAACACTTATGTGGCCCGTGAGGGCGTAAAAAGAATATCTGGTGGTGGGGGGTGATACATACTCTTTCATCTGGGACTTTGCGGCAACCCTATTGCTGACTAAATAAATAATGAAAATCAGTGTGACACCCCTGTATCCAGCTTGTTTTATGGAGGACACCCTGGGGTTGGTAGTGGTTTTGTCTTCACACAGCTCCTCCATCTTTGCCTCAGCCAGGCCCTCATTTTGCAGGTCATTGTCTGCAACACTAACCTTCCACCTCTTTCTTTTCTTTCCCTCAAGGTACTTGTCCTATCAGTCTCATGCCGGTATTTAGCCTTAGATGGAGTTTACCACCCACTTTGGGCTGCATTCCCAAACAACCCGACTCTGAGAAGACCGCACCCCGGCACGGCAGGGGCCGCCACCAGCCTCACACCGTCCGCGGGTATCTCCTAACGGTTTCACGCCTTGTTCTGCCTTTTCCTCAGACTTTGCACCCTGACAGTCTCCCTATGCTTCTTTCTTCAATAGAGATGGGAGCTGTAACAGTCTGTAAGTCATTTTTCATGAGACTTCATCCATCACTTCAGAATTGTTAGTCAACTCAGGACTCGTGGGTTTCCTGCTTCGGGTCTGTGCGGCTCACAGGAGTCTGCTATGCTGCTGCTGATGTGCTACCAAGGGACAATCACTGAGAGATTTGACTCCAGGTTGGGTTGTTGGAGCTGTATTCATGCGAGCCTTACAGTGAGCAGTTTACTTTCTTGATCAATCACTGGTTTCTTGTGGTGGGTTTCTTCATCTTCTCGGAGGGAAACTTGACAGCAGAGTGTGATGTCCTCTTCACAGGTTTACCCTCTTCTTGCAGCTTTCTTTTTCGATTCCTGGAGCAAGCTGGAGCCTTGCTGGTGGGTTCCTGCTCCAGTGTTGGCTTTTTTTCCTGGAGTTGGGTCCTTGGTGTCTTTCAGGCTTCTGCTTCATTGGCAGCACCTCTTCTTGTCTTGGTCTCTTCCAGGGTGTTTGGGCAAAAACTATGTAACTGCTGTAATGGAAACTTCCTAAGCGGCCACCAAACACCTGAGGCCATTGTTTCATGAAGTCACCCTGTGGACACACTAACACAAATTACTTGGAATGTTTCTGCCAAAGGAGCATGGGTAGCATTCTCCACCACCACTACAAGCTGCCGATGAAGAGGTTTTGTTTTCTCCTGCCAGTCAGTTTTTCCAATGTGGACTATCTCAACATTAGTTTCCCCAATAAGGCATTTCATTGTCATTTTTATTTGTAAACAATTTGCCTCATTCAGTTTAACCACCCAGGTTGATTCTCAGATGAGGTTTTCACATGCTGATCAGAACTGTTTTCATCTGAGTGGCACAGATGAAATGCACTATTGGTAATCATGACCTTGCTCCTCTGATGTTTGCTCTCTGGAGGTTTCAAAATGTGCCCAGGCATGATACTGATATGAGTTGACTGTTGCCTGGAAACTACGAGTTTTGCACAGCCTTGGTCGGAGTCTGTGATTGTACTGAAACAGTTGGATGTGGTTCTGAGAGTTCAGAAATATTACTTCTGTTAACCCAAGTGCACTCCTTTTCACCTGTTATTGGCTTTGTTACACATTTGCATATGTAATTCTGAACTCAAAGCAAAAATGATCTGAAGTGGAGATGGTACTGTATGTTTTGATTGACTTGTGTCTACTTTAGGGAATGTTTGACCCTTTTACATGCATCTGCAGGAGCGTCTGGTACAACTATTAAATGTGTTTGACTGCAGTAGTAGTCAAGGTTACAAGTGATTTTCTTTCTCCTGGATATTCAGCATCCCTGTCATTTCTCTTCTCTCTTCCCACACACAAACACTTTGACAATTCATGCTGCGTGGCTTTCATGACATGCCACTATAGTGATTGTTTAGAGCAAAGTTTAATAAAATTTAAACCTTTTTGGCCCTGTTTTTAATCTCCCTGGAAAATTCACAGGTTTAAAGATTTGATTTTTGCTGCCTAAATAGGTGACTGAACTGCTTTTTAGAAGCATTGAGATGAAAGCACTAAGGTGCTGATGTGTCAGTGCCTGTGACATGGTAGCATGGGGGGGGGGGGGCTGTTAAAGTCACACTACCACTTTTAGGGGGATACATGGTACATATGGCCGATATGCATTTTATGTACTTAATGGCCTTTAAAATTTTGTTTTACTTACATTTTTATTAGAAATTTATGCATAAATTAATTTCACTTATGAAAAAGCTGAATAATAAAATAAACTTGTGTAAGAGAAGAACAATATGTTACTGAGCAAATTGTCTTTTTCCTTTAGTTAACAGAACTCACATTATCAAATCAAGTGTATTCACATGGGCAGAAAGTGCCTCCATTAAAAATGCACGGGTCAGATTTCTGGGCATTACCAGGGATACATTTGTTTTATTCCAGGAAATCCGTTATTGAAGGACTTATTAACCCCACGTGAATTAATTTTGAACAAATTTGGATCAATTTAAGACGTTTATTTAGTGCATTGCATACAACCACTCGAAATTCAGAAGTGTCATGAGTCAATACTGGGTGTGTCCACCTCTGGAATTCACACAAGCAGTACATCGACGACGCATGGAGCTGACAAGCCTCATGATCGTGTCCTGAGGGATCCTCTCCCACTCCTCCTGTACGGCCTGGACGAGTTCACGCTGCGTACGTGGAGCTGGTTGACATTGGGCAATAGCTGTCTTAAGCTGGTCCCAAAGATGCTCAATGGGCGACAAGGGGGGCCATTGAGCAAGGGGAGTAAGCAGGCCAATTCATAACAGTGATGTCATTTTGGCGCAGGAAATCCAAAGTAAGCCGAGCTGAATGCGGACGGGCATTATCTTGCTGAAACGTTGTGAAGTCACGATTGGTTTGGAGAAAGGGAAGCGCCACAGGACGTAGGATGTTGTCGACGTAGCGCTGTGCTGTAAGGGTTCCGTCAACAATGACAAGACGTGTTCGACGTGTGGTGATGCCTCCCCAAATCATGACACTGGCGCCACCCCAGCAGTTGCCCTCACGAACACATGCATCGGTGAACCGTTCACCGCGTCGGCGCCACACATGTTGACATCGGTCAGGCTGATCTACACATATGCGTGATTCGTCAGAGAAAAGAACAGTATTCCAGTCATTTTGGCGCCATCTCCTGTGTTGTGTAGCCCAAAGTAGGCAGTTTTGACAGGCAGCACGTGTCAAAATAGGCCCTCGATAAGGGATGTGTGCATGCATCTCTCTCGCATGCAGACGGCGCCGGATGGTATTGGCACTCACTCGCACCCTTCTCCTACCCCTTGTCTCACGTGCTGTCTGTGAAGCTGTACGAAATCTGTCCCTTGTGTGCTGTAACCAGATGTAGCGATCTTGTGCTTCCGTCGTAACTCTGGGCTGTCCTGGGCGTGGTCGGTCGGCAACACTGCCTGTCTCGTTCTCTCTGACACCCAGACGACTGATTGTTGTGCGATGACAGTACAGTTGCCCAGCAAATGCGCTATGACTGAGACCCGCCCTTAACATGCCAATGGCACGTTCTCTCTGCTGCGTCGTGAGTCTCGGCATTTCGAGCTGGATGAAACCTTTTGGCGTTTTTTATACTGGCCATATATAGGCTATTCACCACAACTCAAAATTTCAGTCAAGCATGACTCTGAGTATGGGATTCTGCTCAACACTCAAATTTTAAGGTGTGGCCTGTACACAGAATTCTGTACTTGGAAAGAAAAACAAAACACCCTAGCAATCAGACCTCCCATTTCTAAATCAAAATATACAAAATGAAAATTGGGAATACCATTAATGCACTGTGTGTGTGTGTGTGTGTGTGTGTATTTAATGTGTCTACATTCCATCAGTTGTCTTTCTGGTGAGCCAGTTGCTCTTACTTTGAAGGGTTGAAAGGCCAGATAGGAGCTCTTATTTTGAAAGTTCATTTGCTAAGTTTTTCACTTGGTGAATGACTTGAAATGTTTATCCCTCCCCCCCCCCCCCGTGCTTAAGGTGCACCTACGTTTATTCTGTTAGCTTCCTTTTAATCTCTGCTCGCTGCAGTTTAGATTTCTTTGTAAGCATGCAGGGGGGCAGGAAAGCCACGGTGAACTAGAGAGCTTCCACTTTCAGACTTCAACGGCCAAGCTGCAGACAAACCTGTCACACAGCAGCTTATTTTAACATAACTATTCACATATCCACGAGATAATTATTTATGTATCGGGATGGCCAAATGTACAGATACAACAAATATATTCGGTATATCACCCTGCTCTAAGACTGACAGGAAGTCATCTGTGTGCTGTAAAAAAAAAAAAAAAGTCCCACAGCAGCCTCTAGTTGCCCGGCATAGTTATTACAAAACATTTTTTCCATGGCTATATTACACTGCAATGGTGAGTTAAATTTGTTTATTTTGAAAACAAAGCCTTATCTTGCAATTCTGGCAAAAGTCAAGAAAATATGGCAATACAATGATACAAGCCTTTAGTTCCACTTAATTTTGACCATGCAAGCTGAAACAGACGACTAGATCCACACACAGTGATTACCGTATGCCTCCGTTTTCACTGAGGCATAATAAGAGTGAAAAGATTATAACAGAGCAGAAGATCAGATATGATAAAGGAAAAAAGAGCAGAACAAAGGACACAAGAGCACTGAGAAGAAAAACTGATAGTGGAACAAATTCAGAGTGCTCTGTTGGACATGGGTAAATTCAGGACCTTTATGCACTGAGTTGATATTCCACTTGACAAGTGTCTTTCTGTGTGTGGTTGGATATTGGGGATACATTGATTTAAAGATAAAGTTCTTGGAACTCTAGGAACTAATTTAATTCAGGCACTGAAGCCATGATTGTTATCACTATTGGTATGACGAGTGGGTGAACGGGATGGTAAATCCAACTTCAGCTTGTTCATAGCAGTTAGCAGCTAACCATAGTTCAGCTTAGGATAATTTCAATGTTGGTTCCCACACATTTGCTGCTTCTTGGTACCTTGAAATGAAATGGTGTTAATCACCACCAGTGCTGGGCAAATTACTAAAAAGTAAAAATTAATTAGTTACTATTTACTACTTTTCAAAAGTTATTGAGCTACTTTACCAATTACTGCATGATTAAAGGAATTAGTTACTTGGAAAAGTAGCTTTCACATTACTTTTAAATGCATACTTAAAGGCCAAATGTCACGTAACAGGGTACTTTAAATATCTTGAAACTAGATATAAAAGGGAACCGATCCGTTCGGGTCTTGGTGCATATGCTTCAGTAACAACGGAATATTCGTTAATTTAAAACTGCCGCGCTTGGCCTGACACGGCCCCTGGAATCTCCTGGGGAAGAAGGCGGAAGTGACGAAATCGATTGTACCCTAGTTTGATGCTTGGGGTATTTCAATTGATTGTTTATATGGAGACTGGAAGGTTGAAGTGAGCAACAAGAAAGAGGAAAAAAAAAAAAAAAATTGGATATTTCACCCATACCTTAAAACGGGACTATCGGGGACAGCTGGGTAATAAGGGACACTTCGCTGGGAAATGTTTTCTTACCTGTCAAGTGAGACGTTTTCGCCGTACTTCAACACCGTAAAAAGCGGCTATAAGCAACGGCGGAGCAACAAGGCACACCTCTCTGGGATCTCTGTCTGTTCCGCAACCGCTGCACAGCTCAACGTGTTAAACCATTGTCCTAATGACTTCTCATGGTAGTGAGAATTGCTCCCGCTGAGCGATCAGCCCGCCCAGACAATTAAACTGAGTGACTCCACACTTCGAACAGTAGTGAGAAGCGCTCCCGCTGAGCGATCAGCCCGCCCCAGCTGTGAGTGATCACACACAGGACTGCTCCTCAAGACACTCAGTTTTTTTTCCAGTATATTTTTTCTTTTGGGCGTACAGAAATGGCAATACGCCCGTTTTTGCTAAAATTGCATTTTCCCCGTATTTTCCTTAAAATATTTGACAATAACAACACGAACTACATTTAAAACATTTCCCAGAAAAGTGTCCCAAGCCACTGCGCCGTCCCCCACAGCCGCGCTTGGCACCAAAATACGGCGAAAACGTCTCCCTTGACAGGTATGCGCCTCCATTTTCATATTGATCTGGTCAATTTCTTGACAGCAGCGGCTCTCCTCCACTGCAATAATAATGGCTTCCGAAAAATCAATATTTATGGGGCGCCCTCGACAGACCCCCTCCGGCTTCGCAATTCTGGAGGCGATTAATGTCCAGTTCAATGACATTTTCCACTGGTTCTGCTCTCTGGTCATCGTTGGAACTGTTGTCATCAGACAAAGCATCTGATTCCGTCTCGGACGGCTCGAACCGGTAAGGTTCTATGCCTCTGTCACTGTCTGAACCACTGACAAAAAAAAGACGAAAAAAAAAAGACAAAACTAAACTAATTTGTTCACAATCGCTGTCACTTTCCGTCATGATTGTCCAATGTTAAGTGTGAATGTGGATAGGCAGGGCAGCCAGGGTACAACTGGTGATGTCAAAAACATGGGCGTGGTCTGGACTGGCTGTCACAAGCCAGCAAGCAAGGTGGGGCCTTCACCTGGTGTATTTTGTGCAATTATGTAAATACAGGTGGGTGATATGGTCTCCGGTATGAATATTTGGTTTAAGCTATGTGTATTTTATCTAAATTCGTTGTCATTTAGAAAAAAAAATTACGTGACATTTGGCCTTTAAATCATCTTGCACACACACAGACAATTTAATGTATTGCATTACGTGCTTATTAATGTCAGGCTGAACACATGGTTTCAGACAGAGCTTTTAGAACATGTTCAGTCTGCTTTATCCTGCCTTGAGAGCTCTAACTGTGGGAAAAATCTGAAGAAAATCAACATGATACTGACAATAATTCCCTCATTTTGGAGTGAGAGTTGGCAACACTGCATAACGCTGTCCATGCTTCTTACCTTTATAATATGGATTTAATCTGATGTGCAGTGATCCAAAGAAAATGTCAATTATCCACAGTTCAGATGTCTGCTGTGACAGACATGATCCAGTCCCTCAAATTCCTGTTGGAGATCAAAATCCATTTTGAGTAAACTTTATCCAGGTAGCAGGTAAATGTGTTAACTTCAGTGGCTCACAGTCTCAGCTGTCTCATGAAAAATCACTGTTTATATCCCTTTTTTCAGTCTGTAATGCCGAACCTGGTAATCAGTGGGTTTCATTTTTGCTGGGTCACAAACTATCCAGATGCATTCCTGTGATTGAAATCCAGCCGTGGCCGTTGAGACAAGAGTATTTCCACTTTACATACAGGCATGGCTGTTCAGAATACAGTAGATCCACTAACATGGTGTTAGTTGTTAGCATAGCTAGCAGTTACTTAGCATTAGCTTTGTCGGAGCTTGTTGCTGTTTTTAGGTTCTAAAGATTTCACTAGGTCTCAACCGGCTCTTAGTTTGCAGCCCACCAATATGCTTTTGTCTTTAACCACGACAAAGGGAAAAATAATCTGTTTCCACAAAAACAAAGTAGCTTCATTGTTGTATAGTTATTATGTCTAATGATATTTAATTTATAATTATGATCAGATATAAAGATTATTTAATTTGTATTAGTGTATCGGGACCTGTGCTACGTTTGGGGCACCAGCTCAATAAATGTGAGCAATTTATTAATTCCCCTTTATACCTATTTAATGAAGAAATCAATCTCGAAATATTAGTGAATTCGATACTGGGGCTTCAAAGACAGACTCAGAATGGAATAAATTCCCAACACCTCATTTTACAGATTTATTTAAAACTGATTAAATGACAACACTGTAGGAACCATGAAATGAAGAGACTGAATGATTTCTCAGTATTGGTTTATTTCATCTCACGTCCTACAGCTCCTCTGTCAGGGAATGAAGAGGACGAGCTGCGGTAAACCACATACCTTTATACTCTCACATCAAACACAAATCACATTCACATTTAATCCTCTCATTGTCCTCTCGGCTTCTCTGTCTGACCCCAGGAGTCACAGTCCCTTCAGGTCCACTCCCAGATCTTCTCACTACTTCTCCAGTCTGCAGGGGGTCCAGACTCAATGTCCGTTTGAGGCGTGATGTCAATACACACTGCGAGCTCAAGGTTCCCTCATGTCTGGGTCTCTGCCAAGGAATATGTGAGCTACATAATGTTACGCCACATCACTCCCCACGAAACACCCAAGAACGGACATACACCAACATTACTCTAACCGTTATACACCTTATGTCAATACTGGACAATCATACACATTATGTCCTTACATCACCCCCCCCCCCCCCTTTGCAGGATCTACAGCACAATTTACACGGGTTGATCAAAATACACATCACTCTGCCCGATGCTTAGGCTTAAATCTCCTCCCGAATCTGCTGAACGCAGGCTTCGCAGCCTGTGTTGCGCCGTCCTGAGGTGCACCTGTGAAATGAGGGGGAGAAGGGTTATTTGCCCCCTGCTGGGGAACTAGGGGCTGTTCCCTGGGAGGCCTGCCGCGTCGAGGCACCCCCGCCGGCCGTACAGGTTCGTCACGTAACACAAAAGCAGGCTTTAATCTGTCAACACTGATTGTTTCTTTCCTGCCCCCCCCCCAAGTCCAGCACAAAATATTTCTCCCTGGTTTCCAGCACTCGAAACGGACTGTCGTAAGGTGGGCGGAGGCTGTGACACTGGGCGTCGTGCCTGACAAAAACAAACTCTGCGTTTTGCAAAGCCTTGGGAACAAAAACCAGCAGAAAAGTGTGAGCGGGGCCCAGGAGCATTTCTGCCCCCGTGCCATGTAGAGGTCCCCACACTGGGGGGCGCTCCGGTGCTGCATGGGCTGGCAGAAATTCTCCTGGCAGCCTGAGAGGTTGAGTAAAAACTAATTCAGCAGGTGAGGCATCTAAATCCTCTTTGGGTGTCGAACGCAACCCCAATAAAACCCATGGTAGTTTGTTTACCCAATCTGTATCCGTGAGCGACGCTCTGAGGGCTGCCTTCAACGACCTGTGAAAACGCTCGCATAAACCGTTGGCCTGTGGGTGATAACCAGTGGTGCGATGGGCTGTTGCCCCTAAGCCGTTGGCCATTGCTGACCACAGCTCTGACACGAACTGCGGACCCCTATCGGACGTAATGTCCGACGGGACTCCGAACCGCGCTACCCAGGCTGTTAAAAAAACGCAAGTCACCTCTGCTGCTGTGGTAGACTGCAATGGGACTACTTCCGGCCAACGCATGGTCCGGTCCACCATTGTCAGGAGATGTGTGAAGCCTTGCGAGGGCGGCAGGGGTCCCACTAGATCTACGTGCACATGATCAAACCTCTTAGCCGGAATGTGGAAAGGTTCTAAAGGGGCTTTTGTGTGCCTGTGAACTTTGGCCCGCTGGCAGGACATGCAGGCTCTCGCCCACTCCTTCACGTGCTTGTGCAGGCTCGGCCAAACAAACTTCTCTGCTACCATTTTCACCGAAGCGCGTACTCCCGGGTGTGCTAGGGAGTGCACTGCGTCAAAAACGCGATGGCGCCATGTGGCCGGTACCACGGGGCGAGGTCGCCCGGTGGATACATCGCAAATAAGCGGGGGTGAACCAGTTTGCAAACTTATGTTCTCCAGCCTTAACCCTGTTGGTCCAGACAGGAGCGCGTGCACATCTGTGTCTTCGCCCTGCTCCGCTGCCATGGCCGCGTAATCTATCCCTACGTGCATCGGAGCCGTGTGTGCGTCCGCGCTGTTGCCGCGCTCCACGTCTGCGGCGCTACAGCCCCATCCACGCGGACAGGCGCTGTTACCGCTCGCGAGAGGCAGTCTACCACCACATTAAATTTACCGGCTACGTGCTGTATATCGGTGGTGAATTCTGAAATTGTGGCCAGCTGCCTCTGCTGTCGGCCTGACCATGGTTCTGAGATTTTGGACATTGCAAAGGTTAGCAGTTTGTGGTCGACAAACGTGGTGAAACACCGCCCTTCCAACCAGACCTGAAAATGGCGAATGGCCAGGTGGAGCGCTAGCAGTTCCCTGTCAAACGCGCTATATTTTCACTCAGCATCGCGTAGGGATCTGCTGAAAAAGAGTGGCTGCCAAGCCCCGGCGACTTGCTGTTCCACCACGGCTCCTATGGCCACATCTGACGCGTCTGTGGTTAGCGCTATTTGGGCTGCCGGGTCTGGGTGAGCCAGCAGTGCTGCATCTGCTAGTGCTGCCTTAACCTCAGTGAATGCGCGCTCCGGGGACCACTCAATCGCATTGGAGGGCTTCTGTTTTTTTTAGCGCGGCGTACAACAGTTGCATGAGCTGCGCCGCGTGAGGTATGAAACTGTTGCAAGAATTTTTAGGTATGGTAAATTTTTACAACACTTTTACCGTTTGTGGCTGGGGAAACTCAGCCACTGCGCGTACTTTGGAGGGCAGCGGAACTGCACCCTCTGGGGAGACGTGGTGCCCTAAAAAAATCGATCTGTGCTGTGCCAAAATGGCACTTGGCTGGGTTGATTATCAACCCATGCGCTCCTAACCTCTGAAAAACAGTTCTGAGGTGACTTTCGTGTTCCTCCTCAGAGGCGCTGGCAACCAAAATATCTAAGTAGACAAAAACAAAAGGGGTCGCGCAAAACGGCATCCATCATGCGTTGGAAGGTTTGCGCAGCGCCTTTAAGGCCAAAAGGCATGCGTAAAAATTCAAAAAGCCCGAAAGGGGTTATCGCTGTCTTGGGAATGTCCTCTGGTCAGACCGGGACCTGATAATAACCGCGGACCAGATCTAATTTAGAAAAAATGCGCGCCTTGGCCAAATGCACCGAAAAATCTTAGATATGCAGAATTGGGTAGCGGTCCTGCGCTGTGGCATTGTTTAACCTTTCGATAATCGCTGCACGGTCTCCATGAGCCGTCCGCCTTCGGGACCATGTGGAGGGGGGACGCCCAAGCGGACTTCGAGCAGCGAATTATGCCCAACCTTTCCAGGTTGGCGAACTCCTCACGCGCAATGGAGAGCTTAACTGCATCCAAGCGCCGAGCCTTAGCAAAAACTGGTGGGCCACTTGTGGTTATAAAGTGCTCCACCCCGTGCTTCACCACCTTAGCTGAAAACGTGGGAACTGAGTGCTGGGAACTGGTTTAGGAGAGTGTGGAACTTACCTCTGCTGCGGCGGCGTTGGCCTGTACTGACGGCGGGGACACTCGCGCTGCACAGGGAATAGAACAAAAAGAGTGCATTAACCAAGCGTCTATTAGCCAGATCTACCAACAAGCCATGTGAGCACAAAAAGTCGGCGCCTAACATGTTGAAACTCACCGCCGCTACTATGAAGGTCCATTCATAGATGCGGCCGTGCAAGGACAGGCGCAGAGTTCTTTCGCCAAAAGTCTTGATCGACGAGCCATTTGCGGCTGTTGCCCCATCTCCGCGGGGACCGGCCACCTGGTCCACGTAGGTTGCGGTGATGAAACTCCTCTGTGCCCCGGTGTCAACGAGGAATTGCCGTCCGGAGCTCGCGTCTGTCAGGTACAGCAGCTTGTTCCGTTCGCCGAGGGTCGAAGCCGCTAACGACCCCCGGCTCTTGGGTTTCCCTGCTTCTTGAAGTTGCATGGCAGGACGCATCTGTGTGCCTTGTGCGCGAAGCGTCGATGGTAGAAACACGGATCGTTCCCTCCTCTGCTTCGGGACCGCGCTGCCGCTGTTGTCGCCGGGGTCTGTTCTGCTGCCACCGGTTCTCCATCGCCCCCGGCCGGCGTGCCAGGGTCTGCTGCTGCCGCTGCCGTCTCCTGCTCGCCGCATGCGTCCAGCAGCCGCTCCGCTTCCACGGCCAGCGCGTGGAAGTCCTGCTGGTCCACACACCTCCATGCTGGACAGGGAGCTTCTCATGTGCGCTGGAAGAGTCCTGAAGATGTGTTTAAATAAAAACGCATCGTTGTCTGCCCCGATCATCTGCAGCATGTCCTCCATGAGGACGGTCGGCCTGCGTCCTCCTCTGTCGCGCAGGTCCAGAAGTGTTCTGGCCCTCACCTCGGCTGATGGCACAAAACTCCGAATGAGGGCGGCTTTCAGGGCGTCGTATCTGCCAGCAGTGGGCGGCTGCTGCACCAGGCTCCGCACACACTGGGCTGTGCGGCTGTCGAGTCTTGCGATGACATTATGGAACTTAATGTCATCTGCTGATACCCCGTTGAGCACGAACCGCGACTCCACGTGTTGGAACCATGAGTGCAGGTCCTCTTGCCAGAACTCGGGGAGTTTAATTGAGTTTACGCCGGTGCGGGCGGTCTCCGGTGAATCAGGTTCGGAGAGACAATCTCCAAGCCTTTCCATATTTCTCACGTGTGGGTCACCAATGTAGGAACCATGAAATGAAGAGACTGAATGATTTCTCAGTATTGGTTTATTTCATCTCACGTCCTACAGCTCCTCTCTGTCAGGGAATGAAGAGGGCGAGCTGCGGTAAACCACATACCTTTATACTCTCACATCAAACAAAAATCACATTCACATCAAACACAGAATTACATTCACATTTAATCCTCCCATTGTCCTCTCTGCTTCTCTGTCTGACCCCAGGAGTCAGTCCTTTCAGGTCCACTCCCAGATCTTCTCACTACTTCTCCAGTCCACAGGGGGTCCAGACTCAATGTCCGTTTGAGGCGTGATGTCAATACACACTGCGAGCTCAAGGTTTCCTCATGTCTGGGTCTCTGCCAAGGAATATGTGAGCTACATAATGTTACGCCACAATACATTCAGATAACTTATAAACCGTGAAATGATCGTTTACCATCACATTACTTTTAACTGTGATGGTAACAGAATATGGATACATCTATAAAACCATGGACTTTAGCATGAACTTGGAAGAGCTGAAATGAAAGACTGAGAATAAAATTGGATGCAAATTTATGGAGAAGATTAATTATATGGAAAATTCTGGACTTCTCAAAGTAAAAATGGATTTTTAATAAATTATTTCTTTTAATTTTGTATCTGATCAGATGCCGAATTATTCTCAAATCTCAGATGTTTTATTCAGCAGATGGAAACGAAGAGAAATGGCTCATGTGACTCCTTGCATTGTAGTCCTGTTGAGGCTCCTCCTGAAGCTTTAGTTGCAGATGGCACCAAAACCAGAATATCTTGCCAGCAGATTTTCAGACAAGGTACAGCAGCTCTCAAAGTCTAGTCACAAGAGGAGATTTTGACTGCGATAATGGTTGGAGCTTAGGCCAAGCAAAGATGGTGATGGTGGCTACCTTAGGGCAGCGGCTTCTCCCAAGGGAATTTGAGAATAATTACAAAATCTGATCCCAATAGCAAAATTAAAAAGGTATTTTTCTGATTTTGTGGAGTTGAAAATGGCTTCCAGTATGGAGATAAGCAATAGGTTAGTCTCTTTAAAACACAAAATACACAGTGGATTTAAAAGGATAAAAAGTTAGGAAAAACAGAAATGCCTAGAAACATGGAGTTTCACTCCATATCAAGATTTGAGGTGAGGAAAGAAATGATTAATTCCCAGATGTTTAGAGAAAACATTAAAACAGACTTTCTCAAGACAAGAGCAAAACTGAATGGACAAAAACTCAGATACTCTGAACTGCTCTGTGAAGGACAGCGTCTCCCCTCTTTATAAGTTCAGACAACTTTCGCGCTGTTAGGGTGATTGACGTAAGCCCAAGCCAATAGTCTTCCTTTGTGGGTGGGTTTTATGAACTTTAGTCCAATGAGCAAACAGTCTTTTGTCTGTTACGACCATTAATATTGAGAGAGCTGTTGCTAAGCAGAGACTGGCACATCCCAGTCATACGACTTTGGGGAAAGTTAAACATGCAAGAATAAACATTCATTTAAACATTTTAACATGCACATATTTAAAATCAAGGATTAATAAGCATTTCAAACCCAGATGATTGTCCACACCGAACATCAGAGTCCATTTGCTTTTCTATGGTGTCCTGGAAATTATTCTGGGAAATGAAACTTGAAGAGGGTTAACTTCAGTTCATCAGTGTACAGTTAAAAGTTAGCATCTGATCCAGAGATGTCCACCACGGGTAGTGTCAAGCTGTGGATAATCCTAGGGCCTTAGGAAATGCCTTTAAAGCTCATGGGATGCCTGTTGAATGTCAGACAACTGATAACCAACAAACCTGTCTTAGTTGGGGAAGACCGCATGCCAGGCCGAGACCCTGCAAGCCGAGCAGACTCCCCTCTGGGAGTTGCAGACTGGGTCCAGCCTCGAGTGGAGGCGAGATCAGTGGGTACGGGCCAAACGGCAGGTGGAGGCACACCAGGGACAGCTATATGTTGTGGCTAGATGGAGTGACGCCTACCTCCAGCTGTCAGATGGCTCATGGAGGCACCTGAACGAGCTGCGGCGTGCCCGGGAGAAGACTGAAGGACGTGGGCCCAGAATTCAATTCAACTTTATTTATATAGTGTAGAGGATGCGTTCAAAGATGAGACTGAGTTTATTTCTCAGGATCAGTTTTATTGAAAGCACACATCCTCTATCAATCTCTCAAACAGAAGAGACAGAACAATCGCGTATCACACTTCTTATACCCTGCAGAAGCCACACAACCTAAGTCACATGATGCTTATGCAAACATACAATCCATGGTACATAATCTCAGTCCCAATGCCTCTTTGCTCTTCCCCTATTGTCTCTTTATCCCTCGATGTTCCGGGACTCCCACCGGGGCATTCTCTCCAAGACAAAGGCCCAAACTCGCACCTCCTTGTCATCTCCTGTAGACTTCTACAGGCCCAGACCTCCTTTGTCCTCTGAGACGTGAAGCCCCCATACTAACTAACTAACTAACCTGCACTTACATAGCGCTTTTCTAGTCACAAAGACCACTCAAAGCGCTTTCATTAATACTAACCCTCTATTCTAAGGGCCTATAGGAAACTGATATCTAGGGACAATTTAGAACAGCCAATTAACCTAACATGCATGTCTTTACCTAGGGCCACTTTAGAGTCTCCAATTAACCTAACCTGCATGTTTTTGGCATGTGGGAGGAAACCGGAGAAATCCCGGAGTAAACCCACGCAACACGGGGAGAACATGCAAACTCCACACAGATCACTGTTGGTCGGGGGCTGGGATCAAACCCATGATCCCACGATGCATATGTGGGAAATATGAGTTCAATATATGCGCCATAATGGCACCATTTCACAACAGTCATCTCATAGCACTTGCAACTGTAGGGGGGACCCCCACAGTTGCAGAAAGACCTCAGCAATCAGGCGATCCCCTGTGAGCAAGCACTTGGTGATGGTGGAGAGGAAACTCCCTTTTAACAGGAAGAAACCTCCAGCAGAACCAGGCTCAGGGAGGGGCAGTCATCTGCTGTGACTGGCTGGGGGGTGAGGGGACAGAAGATGGAAAGAACAGACATGTAGAGAGCAAACAGCATGATGGGAACTCAATCTATGGGAGAGAACAAACAAATGTTAATGACCAGCAAAATAAATATTTGAGTGAAGAAAGGAGTGAGGCCCAGTGCATTATTGGAGGTCCCCTGGCTGACTAAACCTATTAGCAGCATAACTAAGGGAGGGTTCAGAAATGCATGATCCCTCCCTAATTGTAGGCTATATCAAAAAGGTAGGTTTTAGCCCTATTCTTAAACAGAGATCGAGTCTGGCAGCTGGTTCCACAGGAGAGGAGCTTGATAACTGAAGGTTCTGCCTCCCATTGTACTTTTGGAGATTCTAGGTATTACAAGTAATCCTGCATTTTGGGAGCGTAGTGCTCTGTTAGGATAATACAGTAGTATCAGATCTTTTAAATAAAAAGGAGCCTGATTGTTTAGAGCTTTGTAAGTAAGAAGGATTTTGAACTTATTCTAGACTCTATGGGAAGCCAATGAAGGGAGGCCAGAACCGGAGAGATCTCTTTCTAGTACCTGTTAAAACTCTTGCTGCAGCATTTTGGATCAGCTGAAGACTTTTTAAAGATGTTTTAGGACAGCCTGATAATTACAATAATCTAATCTCGAGCTAACAAAAGCGTGGATCAGTTTCTAAGCATCACTCTGAGACAAGATGTTCCTAATCTTGGCAATATTAAGCAAATGATAGAAGGCAGTCTTAGAAACAAATTTAATATGTGAATTGAAGGACAGATCTTGATCAAAAATAATTCCAAGGTTCCTCACAGAGCTATTAAGAGAGTAACTGCATCCAAACTGAAAATTTGATTTGGAAAGGTATTTCTAAGGTTTTTTTGGACCAACAAGAATGACTTCAGTCTTATCTGAATTTAATAGCAGGAAATTACAAGTCATCCAAGCTTTGATTTCCTTAAGACAGGCTTCCAACTTGGCTAATTGATTACTATCATCTGGCTTCATTGACGGGTATAATTGTGTATCATCTGCATAACAATGAAAATGTATAAAGTGCTTTCTAATAATGTTGCCTAACTGAAGCATATATAAACTAAAAAGAGTAGGGCCTAGCACATATCCCTGTGGAACTCCATGACTAAGCTTTGAGTTGAAAGAAAAGTCGTCATTGACATGAACAAACTGGAACCTATCAGATAAATAAGATCTAAACCACTGCAACAAAGTCCATTAAGTCTAACCTAGTGTTCTAATCTATCAAGTAGAATATTATGAGCGATAGTATCAAAAGCTGCACTAAGGTCTAAAAGGACAAGTACAGAAACCAGTCCATTATCAGATGCGATGAGGTCGTTGGTGACCTTCACTAAGGCTGTTTCAGTATTATGATGGATTCTAAACCCAGATTGAAACTCTTCAAGTAAACCATTTCCTTGCAGGTGGTCAAATAATTGCGTAGCAACAACTCTAAGATTTCTGAAATGAAAGGGAGATTAGAGATTGGTCTATAGTTAGCTAAAGCTCCTGGATCTAGCGTTGGCTTTTTGAGTAAGGGTTTAATTACAGCCGTTTTAAAAGCCTGCGGTACATGGCCTAAAGTTAATGAAGAATTGATTATATGAAGAATAAAGCTACCAATAAGTGGGAAGACTTCTTTAAATAACCTGGTAGGAATAGGGTCTAAAAGACAAGCTGAAGGTTTGGATGAGGAAACTGTTTTGTCTAACTCATAAAGGTTGATTGGAGTAAACTCATCAAGACAGACATCAATTGAAGGAGTTGTAGTAGTTACTGTATTTAAGTTAACTGTGGGAAGAATCTGATTTTATCTCTGATGGATGAAATTTTATTATTGAAAAAAGTCCATAAAGTCCTGACTAGTAAGCTCTAAGGCACAGGTGTCAAACTCATTCCATGGAGGGCCAAGACCCTGCAGGTTTTACCTCCACCCAGTGTCTTCAACAGGTGATCTCACTGAATTTCTTCCCACTGACTGCTGATCAGTGAAAACACCTGCTGGAGACATTGGGTGGAAGTAAAACATGCAGGGTCTTGGCCCTCCATGGAATGAGTTTGACACCCCTGCTCTAAGGGAATGCTAGGATTGACAGAGTCCTGACTCTTTGTCAACCTGGCTACAGTGCTGAAAAGAAACCTGGGATTATTCTTGTTCTCTTCTATTAATGCAGAATAATAACTCCTAGCTTTTCTAAGATTTTTTTATAAATTAAGAGGATTTCTCCAAGCTAAATAGATTTCATCTAAATTAGTGGAGCGCCATTTTCTTTCTAATTGACAAGTCTTCTGTTCTAAGTAGAATTTCCTACTTTCTGAGAAAACCCAGTTGAGTCTAATATTGAATTAAATGCCACATTAAGGCAGTCACTATCTACATCTACATGTATATTAAAGTCCCCTACTATAATTATTCTGATTTCAGCACCAAATCGGCTAAGAAATCAGCAAATTCGGATAAAAACTGAGTAGGTTGATGGAGGACGATAAACTATGGCAAATAAAATTGGGTTTAACCTAAAATTGCTAAAGTGCCCAATACTGAGGACCAGGCCCTCAAAGGAATTATAACATGTTTTTTGCTTTACGTTAGTAATTTGGTTATTTAAACTGTCAAAATCCCAGAAGTTCTGGTCGTGGAGAAGGAGTAGCAACAATTTACCATTCCAGAGGGAGTTGATTCATTTAAACCAACATAATCCTCTTGCCCTAACCAAGTCTCTGTAAGGGATATTAAATCAATCTGATGATCAATTAACAGATCATGGACTAACAGACTTGGGAGTTAGAGACCTAATATTTAATTTTTAAATTATGAGGAGGAACAGAGGCCAAATCATTCAATTTAGAGGCTTTATGTTTAATTTGAGTTTTACCAACTTTTTGCTTAATTACTTTGGGATGCTTATACATTATGTTTTTATTTACTTTTGAGGGAGCAGACAATGATTCTCTGATGGGGAAGACGGGGGCTAAGTTGAGGGGTGGCGGATGAAGAGGAGCTGCAGAGAGGCGTGTAAGACAGCGACTCTGCTTCCTGGTCCCAACTCTGAGTTGTCAAGACTTTGGAAATTTGGATAAAAAAGATGCCAGATTGTTAGATAAATGAGATGCACCATCCAAAGTGGGATGGACGCTGTCTCGTCTCATAAGACCAGGTTTTCCCCAAAATGAGCTCCAGTTGTCAATGTAGCCCACGTCGACTAAGGAAAGGATGGTCCAGGGGACCCACAGGGTCGTCTTCTCCAGCTGTGTGTGTATGTATGTGTGTGCGTATATATGTATATGTTCTTGTGCATGCATTTGATCTGTTTTGCGCATGTAATTTTGGGGATTAATGTGAGTGTTTTGATTTTTAGTTTAGGAGACACAGCAGGATTTTTTTTTTTTTTTTTTAAATAGATGGACTTTTATTTATTACTAGCGGCAGAATAATCCGAGGGGGCCTTTATGGTTTCCCACACCTGGGACCACATCCTTCAGAGACCATCTGATGGCAGAAAGCAGGGCTGGCTCAGTGGATCTGACAGGTCTGCTGGGCTGGCCCTGCCTACGAAAGTCGGCTAATAAAATGACACCTGGCAGCAATCAGCTGACTCTTCTGACAAAGGCTGCAATGCACAGTCGAAACATGTAAAGAAGGTAAAAACATCTTTCTATTTTTGTCTTAAGAACAAAAGGTAAATAATTAAAAGAAGACAAAATGAACCTACTTGAGCCAATTCAAAATATCCTCATTTAGGGTATTTATTTACAGAAAATGACATCTGGCCAAAATGACAACAAAAAGATGTTACTTTTAGATGTGCTTTTAGATCAAATGATGCAAAGAAAACAAGTTTTTGATCATTCTTAAACACTACAATGGACCTCTTGCATGATGTAGAGTGATGTACTTCCCCATTCCATTCTCTGAGCAGCTCCGTTTTATATTTTCCAATTCCCTGACGCTTTCTCATCAATTAATCAATTTTATCACTTTCACTTATTGTACATACTGGAAATAGTGTGCGGACAGATGTGGTTTTTTTTTTTCTTTATAAAGTTCATGTTTCACATTTTGATTGTTTTTGTAACCATACTGAGCCATTAAATACTTCCCCTAGGTATCTTAGCATGGCACAGCTATCGTATTGTTTCTGTCTCTGCCATTCCAAATACCACTACATGGGTTGCAATATACCTGTGAAACTCATTGAAACATATGTATGGCTCCCAGTTGTTACCTGACTTGTTTTAACATTGCTTTGTCAATGCAAAATTCCTTGGTTATTGAGGTTACCATTATTGATATTAGCCTAGTTAGCTTCCAGCTGCTAGTGTGTTTATTCTCATAATAAACTTTGACTCACTCCAGTGAGTCACTTTCTCACTTTGTCCAGTTTTAGCTTTAGGCCACTCCCCACTAGCTATGTTCATATGTTCTGTAGGAATGAGAAAATGGTTCGCATGAGAAGATCACAGGAGTATATGAGCGACAGACTTATCAAGGAGAAGCGATCACATTATTATAAGAAGGAAACATGATGTACAAGCTGTCCGTCTGGAGTCAGTGGAACTCGTGGGTGATCTTGACAACAAATCCTTATCTCAAAATTCCAGCAAATTAAGTTGTGGAAAACATGGTGGTACATTGATACAAGCCTTTAGTTCCACTTGATTTTTGATCAAGTGATCTGAAAAGCGGGAGGGAAGGAGACGAACGGATGCACACCTTTGGGCGTGCTCTGAGGCGCAATTATCCATGAGTGATATGGGCATTGTGCAAACAAAGCGGATGTTGCACTCCATCATCAGCACTCTGAGAACAGCTAGTGTCCAATCAAATTGCTCAGCCAGACCTGTTGGTGAGAAAAAAATACAAATTTTACAAGAGAATGTTCCAAATTAATAAGAAATCGGTAGTACATTCACAAGACAAATTTATAAGGATAGTAAAAAATTTGAGAAAAACCTTACAAATCAGCATGAGTAAAGTCTCTGCTCCTACTCAAGTTTTCTAGTAAATATGTTACTTTTTTTTTAATGTAAAGTTACTTTAGTATGATTTCTGGTTGTGGTACCCACCTCTGAACCATAGAGCTCCTCTGGGGACAGTTATCAAAGAGCTTCTGGCTTTGCAAGTGGACGTTCAAGCCCTAATTTGTTTTCCTGAAGGCCACTGGTCTTTCAGTGCATTTCAGAATGCACCATCTCTTGCCTCCACAAACTGTTTAACGTTATGCAACAAACCCAGATGAACATGACTGGGAACTTGCTCTAAGACTACAAGCAGATTTGAAGAAGGAAAAAAAAAAACTTGCCAAATGCCATATTCTTGGATTTGTTGGCATGTACTCTATGCTCTGTGCTGTATTTGTATAACGTGTGATGTTTGTCCTCTGTGAATGGGGTGCTCCTTCATTGTCACATCTTTCAAGTCCTGATGCTGTTACGTTCAACAATGTCCTCAACAACCTTCTGTATCTGACAGCTCAAACATGAGTGCCTTTTTTTTCTTTTTAAACACACATTTTTAATTTATTTATTTCTAGATAAGATGTAGTAAATAAAACCTCTGAAAACTACAGCAGTGTTATTACAGGACAAGCTATCTGTTCTTTCAGTTTTATTCTGTGGCAAAATGGACAGCAAATGTTTTACTTTATGAACAAAGAACAGATCAATAATATGGCCTTGTTTCACTCAAATAATGATTCTTCAGATTGTCTTAAAAATGCTATGTGGTTTTGCGTAGCTGTCTTAAGTAATTCCCAGGCTACCTTATTTTTTACTTGTTTATACTCAGTGCTTTGATTATACCATGTTTAACTATTATATGATTTTAGTAAACAACCTATGGAGAACACACACACACACACACACACACACACACACACACACACACACACACACACACACACACACACACACACACACACACACACACACACACACACACACACAGCTCTGTTTAAAGTAGTTTTCAGTCTGAAGCCATCTGTCATATAGTGGCATTTCTCACGTGCATTGAATGAAATCTGCAGTTCATATGCCCACACAAAAGATCGCAGTACTTTGCCAGTAAACTCATCTGAACACCCAGAATCAAACAAAATGAAGAGAAAGAACACAAAGGCATCCAATTCACTGTGAATGATGGTGAAAGTCAGACATATTATTGAGGAAGAAATTGATCACACTCACTGTGCAGTCATGTGCATGTGGACATAAATCCAGTCTAACCATCAATGTTGCCATGTCAGCAAGTCCAAAATTGTAATGCTTTCACTGACTTAGTCTTTGGAAAACTGTTTTGTTCCGTTAAAATTTTTTTACATGGTTGTAGTAAGTATTTTTACTTTATTTTTCTGTATTTTAATTTGTTCTAATTAGGTTGCATATATACAATTTAAGTTACAAAGACTCAGTGCAGTCATGCATCTTTTTCATTTTATTGAGTACATGTTAAGAAATTATTTTAGCAATTAGCAGAGTGTTACCATTTTATCAAATTTTTAAATACATCTGTAGGAAATCATATCTAATTAGAACGCTTTGCTGCTTTAACTTAACCTAAACCATATTTACATTGAATTAAAGCAGCTTAAAGGTGACAAACAATATCCTGACCTCCTGGCCAGTAGGTGTCACACTTACGCTTGCCCCAGCTGCTTGGTAGAGACGTGACATCAGTTAAGCTATTGGCTGTGACTGAATGTAACAACTTTATTTCTGCATATTTCTAAACACTTTATTGATGCAAATGCTTGTTTTAATGAAATTACTGTCTAGTTCACCTTTAAGAACTCGAAATAAAATTTAGCATAAAGTTCACTTGTGTCCAGACTCTTCTTCCCTTTTTTTCTTGGTTGATGAGAAAACCTTGATTTATGAGAATACTGCTCACGTTAAGTTATATACTACAAAAATGAAATCTTGGTAAGAAAATATTTGCACCACAAGAAAAAAATCTTTTCAGAAAAAAACAAGAATTATATCCTTGATTTCAGTTTTCTGCAAAAACATTTTTACTTGTAATTTTTACATGTTTTAAGCAATTTAATCTGGTTTTAAGCAGAAAATTCTTCCAGTGTTATGTCAGTAAACGAGAACAAAGGATGAGGCTGGGTGCTGAACTTAACACGACTTTATTGTAGACTCACTTGTATAATACAAGGTGATACCGTCAGGCTGAGAGAAGGTCAAGAGACCGCCCCTCTTCCTTACAGCTCTCTTATACCCTGGGTGGCAGTGGAACCGGAAAGGTGGAGCCACCACCCATGTCACACAATGCGTCCTAACATAACACCCCACCCCCCCACCCCTTCAAAAAAATGGTCCAACTCACGCGTACAATTGAAACCCTCCCCAATTTGGGACCCGAATCATGCACTAAAACTAAGCAGAAATACGTAAACAATCTATCACACTCACTCAAAACCAACTAAACTAGGGGTGGAACAGGTGGACTACTGTTCCACCTCCACACAGCAAGACGAATTATTCTGCCATCTATACTAAAAGCACAGTCCATTAAACAGAACTGCAGTGTTCGTAAAATAAATGGTATAAAACAAGACAATCCCATTAACAGAACTAATATACAAGTCGGTTCTCCCCCATTTCCATCACCCAACCATCAGTCTGCCCCAGTAGAGGAGTGAGTGCTCTTGTTTAGTGCCATGTCAGCATCTATGGCTATTTCATGGCAAAGTTAGAACTAATAAGAAAACTGAGTTAAAATTATATAGACAGGATGATAGATGAAAGAATAGAGTGAGATAGATATGTAAATACAATAAAATAGAAAAATTAAATAAGGTGCTTCAGATGCACATGCTAAAATCCCTAAAATTTTCTTTGGTGGTGCCTTATTAAAAATATCCTTCAGTGACTTAAGTATAAAAACGTTGTCTTGCTGTCATGAGAGCAGGGCAGTCAAGTAAAATGTGCTTTATTGATAAAAAACCTCCACAAAACTGACAAGATGGTGGGACTTCACTTTTTAATAAAAAGCTGTGCGTAAGCCTTGAGTGGCCAATATGGCATCTAGTGCACACTACCTCATGTCGGTTTTGAAAGTGATGCAAGTGTCTATGGCTTATGGCAGGTTCAATATCATGCAGTTTAAGTGGCAGACTGGGACGCATGTACTGCAAATGGAGGTCTGAGGCTGGCATCGGGCATTGAGTGACTTCTTGGGTAAGGGCTCTCTTGGCAGCATTGTCTGCCTGCTCGTTACCTGGCAGGCAAACATGGCTGGGGATCCAACAGAAGATATTAAAATTGTCCATCCATCTTCTACCGCTTTTCTGGAGGTCCGGGTCGCGGGGGCAGCAGCTCAAGCAGAGAAGCCCAGACTTCCCTCTCTCCAGCCACCTGCTCCAGCTCTTCAGAAAGGATACCAAGGCGTTCCCAGACCAGCTGGGAGACAGTCTCTCCACCGAGTCCTGGGTCTGCCCCAGGGTCTCCTCCCAGTGGGACGTGCCTGAAATACCTCAAGTGGGAGGCGTCCAGGAGGCATCCTAATCAGATGCCCATACCGCCTCAACTGACTCCTTTCAATGTGGAGAAGCAGTGGTTCTACTCTGAGCCTCTCCCGGATGACTGAGCACCTCACCCTATCTCTGAGGATGAGTCCAGCAATCCTACGGAGAAAGCTCATTTCAGCCGCTTGTATCCGCGATCTTGTTCTTTCAGTCATTACCCCAAGCTCGTGTCCATAGGTGAGTAGGAACGTAGATTGACTGGTAAATCAACAGCTTTGCCTTAGAACTAAGCTCCTTCTTCACCACAACAGACTGGTACAACGTCCGCATCACTGCAGATGCTGCTCCAATCCATCTGTCAATCTCTCGCTCCATTTTCCCCTCACTCGTGAACAGGACCCCAAGATACTTGAACTCCTCCAATTGGGGCAGGAGCCTGTCCCCAACCTGGAGAAGACGATCCACCTTTTTCCGGCTGAGGACCATGGACTCGGACTTGGAGGTGCTGATTTTCATCCCAGCCGCTTCACACTCGGCGGCAAACCGTCCCAGCAAGAGCTGTAGGTCATTGCTGAATGAAGCCAACAGGACATCATCTGCAAACAGAGATGAGATCCTGTGGTCACCAAGCATGACACCCTCCGTTCCCTGGCTGCACCTAGAAATCCTGTCCATAAAAATTATGAACAGGATTGGTGACAAAGGGCAGCCCTGGTGGAGTCCAACTCTCACTGGGAATGACTCCGACCGAGTGTTGGCAATACGAACCAAACTCTCACAACGGTCGTACAGAGACCGAATAGCTCGTAACAACAAGCCCGATGCCCCATACTCCCGAAGCACCCCCCACAAAAAACCACGAGGGACGCGGTCAAATGCCTTCAAGTCCACAAAACGCATGTAAACTGGTTGGGCAAACTCCCACGAACCCTCGAATTCTCAAGGGTAAAGAGCTGGTCCGATGTGCCAAGGCCAGGACGAAAACCACATTGCTCCTCCTGAATCCGAGGTTCGACCAACGGCCGGACTCTCCTCTCCAGTACCTTGGCATAGACCTTCCCAGGGAGGCTGAGGAGTGTGAACCCTCTAAAGTTGGAGCACACCCTCCGGTCCCCTTTTTTTTTTTTTTTTTTTTTTTTTTTTTTTTTTTTTTTTTTTTTTGAAGAGAGGAACCATCACCCCGGTTTGCCATGCCAAAGGCACTGCCCCTGACCTCCACACAATGTTGCAGAGGCGTGTCAACCATGACAGCCCAACAACATCCAGGGCCTTGAGGTACTCGGGGTGAATCTCGACCACCCCCGGGGCCCGGCCACCAAGGAGATTTTAAACCACCTTGGCAACCTCAGCCCCTGTGATAGACGTCGTCTACAATATCCCCGGTTGAAGTCAACAGTGCCCCATCCGCACCATACAGCGTGGACAGGGAGCTGCTTTCCCCTCCTGAGCCGCCGGACAGTTTGCCAGAATCTCTTCGAGGCTGACCGAAAGCCTTGTTCCATGGCCTCACTGAACTCCTCCCATACCTGTGTTTTTGCTTCAGCAACCACCCGAGCTGCACTCTGCTTGGCCTGCCGGTACACCTCAGCTGCTTTGGGAGTCCCACAAGCCAACCAAGCTTGATAGGACTCCTTCAGCTTAATGGCCCCCCTCACCACTGGTGTCCACCACTTGGTTCGGGGGTTGCTACCACAAGATGCACCGACCACCTTGCGGCCGCAGCTCTGGGCAGCTGCTTCAGCAACAGAGGTGGAGAACATGGCCCATTCAGACTCCATATCTCCAGACTCCCTCGGAATGTAGCTGAAGTTCTTCAGGAGGTGGGAGTCGAAGACCTCCCGGACAGGGGCCTCAGCCAGACATTCCCAGCACACCCTCACTATATGTTTAGGTCTACCAGGTCTGAATGGCTTCCTCCCCTGCCATCGGATCCAACTCACCACCAGGTGGTGATCAGTTGACAGCTCTGCACCTCTCTTTACCTGGGTGTCCAAGACGTATGGTCGCAGGTCTGATGACACGATAACAAAATCGATCATCGACCTGTGACCTAGGGTGTCCTGGTGCCAGGTGCACATATGGACACCCCTGTGCTTGAACATGGTGTTCGTTATAGACAAACTGTGGTTGGCACAGAAGTCCAATAACTGAACACCACTCAGGTTCAGATCGGGCAGGCCATTCCCCACCAGTCACCCCCCCCCTCCAGGTTTCGTTGTCGTTGCCCACGTACGCATTGAAGTCTCCCAGTAGGACAATGGTGTCTCCAAGAGGAGCACCCTCCAGCACCCCAGTCAGACTCCAAAAAGGGTGAGTACTCTGAAACATCATTTGGTGCATAGGCACAAATGATGGTCAGGACCAGTTTCCCAACCCGAAGGCACAGGGAAGCAACCCTTTCGTCCACTGTGGAAAACTCAAACGTAGAGGCAGCAAGGTGGGGGGGGGGGGGATACAAGAATACCCACCCCTGCTCGTCGCCTTTCGCCCGGGGCAACTCCAGAAAAGGCCAAGCTCCAGCCTCTCTCCAGGAGACTGGTTTTGGAGCTGTGTGTTGAGGTGAGGCCGACTATATCTAGCCGGTATCTCTCAACCTTGTACACCAGCTCAGGTTCCTTCCCCACCAGAGAGGTGACATTCCATGTATGAAAAGCCAGTTTAGAAAGCTTGGGATCAGTCCGCCAAGGTCTCCGCCTTTGACTGCCACCAAATCCACATAGCACTGGACCCCCATGATCCCTCCTGCAGGTGGTGAGCCCTCTGGAGGGCGGACCCATGTAACTCCTTCGGGCTGAGCCCGGCCAGGTCCCATGGGTGGAAACCCAGACACTAGCCTTCAAGCCCCTCCCCCAGGCCTGGCTCCAGGGTGGGGCCCCGGTAACCCCATACCGGGCGGGGTACACTGAATCCTTGATATAGAATTTATCATGAGTCTGTTGGATTGTTTGTCTTGGGTGACCCTATCAGAGGCAAACTGCCCCAGACAACATGCTCCTGGGATCACTGGGGCACGCAACCCCCCCCCCCCCCACCACCACCACCACCACCACGATAAGGTGACGATCCATGAGGGGGTATTAAAATTGTTTCTGTGTTAAAAAAAACAAAAAAACAAACTAGTTTCTCTAAAATCTGGACAACAATGGGGTGATAAGTCTTTAAAAACCCAAGTGCCTGAAGATAGGACCTGGAGTCAGTAAAAATTAAGGAGCTGTGTTTGGTTCTTTCAATGTATTCCAATGCTAGAAGCAAAACACGAGCCTCTGCTGTAAAAATTGAACATTGTTTGGGAATCAGCAAACCATGCTGATTGTGCACAGTGACAATTGCAGCAGAGACTGAGCCATCTACTTTGGATCCACCCAAGGATATGGAAATATGGTGAGGAAAACGACATTTTATGTCTAAGATCTGCTGCTGGTACACATTTGGGTGAGTGTCTTTTTGTTTTGGCTCAGATCCAGAATGATATTGGGTTTCCTCAAACTCCATGGTGGAATGGGACAAAACTGTCTGTTACATTGCTCCTATCAGGGTTTAATTTTACCAGGTGAGGTTCTATACGGAGTCCAAAAGGAGTGATGCTCTTAGATCTGACCTTATACATCTGCAAAAATCAAGGGTGAAAAACTGTAGAGTAGGCTGGATTTTTATGGTCAGCTTTAAGTTTAACCATATACTGGAGAGCCAATTTTAGGCGCCTGTTTTGAAGTGAAGGCTCGTTTGCTTCAACATACAAACTTTTAACAGGAGAGGTTCTGAAAGCCCCCAAGGCAAGCCTTAGCCCCTGGTGGTGGACAGTTTCCAGCATCCTGATGTAGGTCTTCCTTGCTGATCCATAAACTATGCTCCCATACTCTAACCAAGATGTTACAAGTGGTCTCTAGAGACGCAGCAGCACAATAGAGTCCACACCCCATTTAGTTTTTGCCAAAACTTTAATATCAAGGGCTTTAAAACATCTGATTCATAGAAATTTTATGTGGAATGAAAGACAGCTTATTATCAAAAATAAGTCCAAGGAATTTGGTTTCTTTTACCACTTTGATAGCTTCTCTATCTATGAAAAGCTCAGGGTCGAGGTGAAGAAATCGCAGCAGGCAAAAGTGCATGCAGACAGTTTTTGTTTTTGAAAATTTAAAACCATTACTGACTGACCACATATTAATCTTATTTATGCACAGCTGTAGGTGCTTTTCGATTGCGCTCAGGTCTTTCCCCCTGTAGCAAATACAGAGGTCATCTACGTAAAGACTACATAAGGTGTTTGGTCTAAGAGCACCAACGACACTATTAATCTTAATGCTAAAAAGACTAACAGAGGATGCTTCCCTGGGGGACTCCTTGTTCTTGCACATGGGGCTCTGAAAGGGTAGCTCATACTCGGACTTTGAAGTGTCTATTGGACAAAATGTTTGAAATGAAAAAAGGCAAATGTCCCCTAAAACCCATGCCATGTAGGTCTCTTAAAATACTGTATTTCCATGTCATATGCTTTTTCTAAATCAAAAAATACAGCAACTACATGTTCTTTTCTAATAAAAGCATCACGTATATAGGCCTCTAATCTGATAAGGTGGTCTAAAGTGCTTTTACCACGTCTGAAGCCACACTGGTAAACAGTTAAAAGACCTTCAGACTCAAGCACCCACACAAGGCGATTGTTTACCATTCTTTCCATAGTTTTACAGAGGCAACTTGTCAGAGCGATTGGACAGTAGTTGTTGGTATCAGTATGATCTTTCCCGGGTTTTGGAACAGGTATAACTACTGCTTCTTTCCAGCTTTCAGGAATACTGCCTGACTTCCAGATGTTATTGAAAACCATCAAGAGTGTGGGAATTATGAAATGACGAGACTGGATGATTTCTCAGTATTGGTTTATTCCATCTCACGTCCCACAGCTCTTTCTCTGTCAGGAAATCAGAGCGTGAGCTGCAGTAAACCACATACATTTATACCCCCACATCAAACACAGAATTACATTTAATCCCTCCATTGTCCTCTTGGCTCCTCTGTCTGACCTCAGGAGGTCAGACAGACCTTTCAGGTTCCCTCTCCAGTTCTTCTCACTTCCTCCCAAGTTCGCAGGTGGTCCAGACTCATTGTCCATCTGAGGCGTGATGTCAATACACACCGAGCTTAAAATCCTCTTATGCTGGGGTCTCTGCAGCGGAATATGTGAGCTACATAATGTTACGCCACAAAGAGAATGGATAGTGCACTGGGGGTAAGTGTTAAAAACTGAATTTTATCTGGCCCCACAGCAGTGTCATGAGAGTTCCTTATTGAGAACAAAAGTTCTTCCATAGTGAAATCTTGGTTGTATTGTTCTGAGTTATCTGAAGAAAAGTTTATTTTTGTTCTTCTTGTGCTTGTATGATTTGGAACTCAGGATGATGGCTTCCAATAGATTAATTCTTCTCAAACAATTTTGCTAGCTATTTCATATTTTTTTCATCAGCAGATTACCCTGATGATTAATATGCTGCATTTGAAGTCCATTCTCCTTACCCTTCATCTTTCTAACTAAATCCCAGATCTTTTTGGTAGATGTGTTGGTTGTGAGGCTTGATACAAATTCCCTTCAGCTCTCTTTGATTCATTGATGATCCTGCGTGCTTTAGCTTGACAGATTTTAAATTTGGTTAGGTTTTCTGTTTTTGGATGTTTATTGAACACCCTCTGCTTTTTTCCTTGTCTCACTGGCCTTTTTACAGTCATCATTGAACCATGGGTTGGACCTACGATGTGGCTTTGCTGATGTTTTTGGAACAGTCTTATCTGCAACTGTAATTAAGGTTTGAGCAAAGCTCTAAACAGACTGACAGTGTGGTTGAGGTTTTTGGCTGAATTTCTCTTTGCACAGAGAAACAAAGGAAGACCAGTTTGCTTTTTTTGAGTTGCCATCGCGGAGTTCTTGATTGCACATCCACTTCTGTAGACGTCAATATTAGTGGAAAGTGGTCACTTCCACAAAGATCAGGGTCTGGACTGATGCCGCTGGCGGAGATCACGTGGCCTAGGAAGGTCACCTCAGACTTTGACAGATCACACTTGCCAATGTTAAGTGTGATACCTGCCTTCTGAATCTTTCTTAGCACGGTATGCAGGCGAGCATCATGCTCCCCTTGTGTACGACCCCACACCAGCACGTCGTCAATGTGACAAACCACACCTTTGAGCCCTTCTGTGACCTCCGTCACCATTCTGTTCTGAAAGTATTCAGGGGCGGACGCAATGCCAAAAGGTAGCAGTTTGAAATAATGGCGTCCAAAGGGCGTGATGAACATTGTCAGTTTCGCTGAATCTTCTGTCAATGGGATTTGCCAAAACCCCATATTTGCATCCAGCTTACTAAATATTTTGGCTCCAGCCAGCCTCCCAAGTGTTTCCTCTACTGATGGTAGAATGAACTTCTCTCTACACAGACTCATTGAGGTTAGTGAGGTTGACACATATTCGCACAGGATCCATCTTGTTCGTTCTGGGCACTACCACGATGCCAGCACACCAGTCTGTAGGCTCCTCAATTCTGCATATCACCCTGAGGCTTTCCATCCGGGACAGCTCTTGCTTGACTTTGTCCATTAGTGGCAATGGGATCCTCCTTGGTGTCTTGAGTGAAAATGGTTTGGCACCTGGTTTGAGCTTGATGGCATATGCCTGGCACACCTCACCTAGTCCGCTGAATAGTTTTGGATAGTTCTCCTTTAATGTCTCTATAGTGACCCTGTCAAGGCGTGCAACAAGCCCTAGTCTGCAGCTCAGATCTCCCCAGCAGGGCAGTGTGCACATAACGGACAACATACACCTCCTAGCTCCTCTTTCCCACCAATTCTTAGCAACAGCTTGGCAACGCCCACAACATCAAGTGGCCTCCTCCCCGGTCCCAGGAGCGGCTTAGGTGCTTTGTGGAGCGCAGGTGGGTTTTCTCTGAATATTTTCTGGAACACAGCATGTGGCAAAACTGACATTCATGACAGCAGTGTGACGTTCAAAATTGACACGGGTGCTGATGTCAATGTTGACCATCCAAGGATCACCGTCTGTTGTAACACTGCTGAGAAAGATGGGATCCTCATCCTCTTCCACCTCAAGTACAGATTTTAAGGCCTTGCACACACGTTTATAGTGACCCTTTCTCCCACAAGCATGACAGGTCACTTCATTTGCAGGACACTCCTGTTTTGAATGTGATGGAAAGCTGCCACATTTGACATTTTGACTGTCCCCTTTTCCTTGCTATTCTGAATACTGTGCAGTTTGAGAGCATGCTGAGGTTTGTTTTTAGCAGGGTCGCTACTTTCCTTGAACACTCTATCAACAGACATTGCCTCACTTGCCTGGGTTCTGGTGTCTCCTCTCAGAAGCTTGCTGCTTTTTCACCTCCTCACTCTGAAGAAAGCAATCAGGATGGCACGGCAAAGTCAGCTCTGCATCTAGCTGCATGCGTTCAGACAGCCTCTTGTCTAACAGACCGATGACGAGTCTGTCCCGAAGTAGCTCATCATGCAGCACACCGTAATTGCAGTGTTCAGCCAGTGCATATAGTGCAGTGACAAAAGAATCTCACTTTGTTTTCGCAGGTTGAATTTGGCACGTTCATAAATTACATTCTTTTTAACCAGAAAGAAGCCTTGAAAGCCGTCACGCACCGCTTCATACGAGCTGCTTTGAGCATCAGAGCCAGCCCACGTAAAACATCCGCCTCGTCTCCCATGCAATATATCAGAGTATTAACTTGATTCTCTTCAGAGCTTGCATTCAGATTACTTGCCAGGCGAAATCTGTCAAATCTCCGGATCCATTTGGTCCACTCCTGCGGCTTAGAAAAGTCGAAGGGCTCCGGCGGCTGGATGTTAAACGTAGCGCATGGACCCGCTGCCACAGCGGCGCCCGGAGCGGTTGCTATACCTCCATTTGCATCTCCGTCTTCACTCATCGTGTCCGCAAACTCCCCTCTCTTCCTCCGCCGGTGTACAAACGATCCTTTCTCTTTCCGGGCTTATCTCTCTACATTAACTACAGGACTTCTGACACTGTGTCATGTTATTAAAACACTGCGTGAATCCAACTGTAGTTTTTAACGTCACTTTTTTTATTGAACCATGTCAACCTCGCTGCTAGTCTGTCACTCTCCCCTCAGTCGCCCCTTGACGTCATCACTGCGCGACTTTGTAGTTCTTTTCCAAATAACTCAATTACACCACATGAAACAGCCTTAGTGAAGGTCACTAATGACCTCCTTATCACATCTGATAATGGACTGGTTTCTGTAATTCTTTTAGACCATAGTGCAATTTTTGATAATATCGATCATCATATTCTACTTGATAGATTAAAACACTTTGTTGGACTTAATGGAACTTTGTTGCAGTGGTTTAGATCTTATTTATCTGATAGGTTCCACTTTGTTCATGTCAGTAATGAGTTTTCCTCCAACTTTAAGCTCAGTCATGGAGTTCCACAGGGATCTGTGCTAGACCCTATTCATTTTAGTTTATATATGCTTCTGTTAGGCAAAATTATTGGAAAGCACTGTATACATCTTCATTGTTATGCAGATGACACACAGTTATACTTGTCAATGAAGCCAGATGATAGGCTTCTAACTTGGCTAATTGATTACTGTCTTAAGGAAATCAAAGCTTGGATGACTTGTAATTTCCTGCTATTAAATTCAGATAAGACTGAAGTCATTCTAGTTGGTCCAAAAAAAACTTAGAAATACCTTTCCAAATCAAACTCTTAGTTTGGATGCGGTTACTCTTTTTCTGAATAGTTCAGTGAGGAACCTTGGAGTTATTTTTGGTCAAGATCTGTTTTTCAATTCACATATTAAACTCATTTCTAAGACTCTTCTATCATTTGCATAATATTGCCAAGATTAGGAGCATCTTGTTTCAGAGTGATGCTGAGAAACTGATCCACGCTTTTGTTTGCTCTAATTAGATTACTGTCACTCTTTATCAGGTTGTCCTAAAACATCTTTAAAAAGTCTTCAGGTGATCCAAAATGTTGCAACAAGAGCTTTAGCAGGTACTAGAAAGAGGGATCATATCTCTCTGGTTCTGGCCTCCTTTCATTGGCTTCCCATAGAGTTTAGAATTAAGTTTAAAATCCTTCTTCTCACTAACGGAGCTCTAAATAATCAGGCCCCTTTTTATTTAAAAGATCTGATACTACCCTATTATCTTAACAGAGCACTATGCTCCCAAAATGCTGGATTACTTGTAATACCTAGAATCTAAAAGTGCAATGGGAGGAAGAGTCTTCAGTTATCAAGCTCCTCTCCTGTGCAACAAGCTGCCAATCTGGAGCCGGGAGTCAGACTTGATCTCTGTTTTTAAGAGGTGGCAGTCTGGGCTTCCCTACTCGGACTGTGTCCCTCATGACCCATATCACCAGTTAAGCAGTAGAGGATGGATGGATGGCCTTTGCTGTTTGGAGTAATATTGGAACTAAAAGAATTTCTTTTCCTTGGTGTCAGCAACAATTACCAACATAATGCTTCTAATGTTTCTGCGAGACTGAAGTTTTCCTTCCTTCTTTTCAATGATACAATCACTGTAGTAGCTCCTGCTTTCTCCATTTCAGTGCTCTGTTTAACTCACAACATGTATTTTGTTCCAGTTCTGCCTATGTTCAATGCCAATATCAATCACCCAAGGCAGGTGTGTGGATCATGGGAGATCAGTTTGAATTGGGCACCTGTGGGAGAAAAACATTAGATAAGAGCAAAGTTTATAAAAATCTGATCTGAATGTGGATTTTGTCACCTAAAATAGATATTAAAAATATTAGAGGTTTCAGTATATTAAACACATTATTGGCAGATTTAAATATATTTGTTCCAAAGTTGATATTTTTAAAAGTTCTTTGAATAGTTTCCTTTTAAACAGTTTTTCTTTATTGACAAACTATTTCATCCTACACTGAACTGGCTCAGACTAAAGCAGCCAAAGGGTTCATTGTGTGTGTAGGTGTGTGGCCATGCATGACTGAGGTAATCATATCAGCACTGATTTAACATGCAAAGCCCTCTGCTACTGAATTAGTCTGTTTTTGCAAGGTTAGTCTGCCCTGTTATCTGAGGAAAATCTTCGTCTGTGGCCTTTGCTCAAATATTTGTTTCTTGATATTAAATTCCGCCTGAGTATGGGTTTCATCAAATGGAAGTCATTTTCCCCATTAGAGAGGAGTCATTGGAGCAGAGTGGTTCTCCTGCATTCACTGCCTGCCTGCATTAAAGCTGAACTACTTTGAGCTTTTGTATGACGGTTTGCTAGCCTCAAACTTCTGAGACATTGTCTAAATCATCCACATCCATGGCTGATTTTCACTTCATTTATTTTGCCGCTCATGCTTGCATTAAACATTGCTATGGTGACCATTATGGACAGCATGGAAGGAAGAATCAATGTTACTATCTATATAGTATCTACCATGTACTTCAAGCTTTATTCCCACGTTCTGGTGAGGTCGCCAGTGTCTACCATGTACAATACTTGATTAAAAGATACGTAGGCTAAGAAATTCCTTATGAAGATCCCAGTGTTGACTTTCAGTGTTGCAGTCATAAGATATGAGTTTTTAAATCCTCAAGTCACTGTATAACCAATCGATACAAGCTAATCTCTCCTGTAGCATGGCGTGCATTAATGCTGTTGTGCTCACTGTCAAATGTACAGTTTGCACATAACTGCAAATTGACACTTGAATTTCATGATATTTGTATCTCAGACTTCACAGACTAAGATTTTTTACACACAAGTTTGTTTGCTTTGGTCTGAATCACGTCAGGATTTATATATATATATATATTTTTTTTTTTTTTTTTTTTTAACGTGGCTCATTTCCCCTTTGGTTCAGTTTCCTTTCACACAGGAAAAAAAAAAAATCCAAGCATCACTTCAAACTATGCAAGCACATTCTCCACTTACTCATCAGATGGATGTCATGGAAACAAGAAATATTGATGCTATATTGTTGACCAAAAATTTCGATGATGTGGAGAGAGGATAGAGGTTATCATACATGAGTTTGTCATCACCTTGGTGATCATATTATGTGCATTTAACAGTTAAGAAAAATAAAGCAGGTAGGGCTTAAAACATTGTTGATTCACTTGACACACCAAGGGCACATATTTGAAAAGAAAGAAGGCGGCGTGCATTAATCCCTCTGAACTATGGCTTGCTCATCAAATGAAAAATTTTCAGAGATATAACAGGAAATGTTGTTGGTCAAGACCAGTGTTGGGCAAGTTACTAAAAATAGTAATTAATTACAGGTACTAGTTACTACTTTTCAAAGGTAATTGTGTTACTTTACCAACTACTGCATGATTAAAGTAATTAGTTACTTGGAAAAGTAACTCTCACATTTCTTTTAAATGCATACTTAAATCATTAATTCACATATTACACTTGTTTCTAAGACTGCCTTCTATCATTTGTGTAATATTGCAAAGATTAGGACCATCTTGCCTCAGAGTGATGCTGAGAAGCTAATTTATGCTTTTGTTAGCTCCAGATTAGATTATCGTAACTATTTATTATCAAGCTGTACTACAACATCTTTGAAAAGTCTTCAGCTGATCCAAAACACTGCAGCTAGCATTTTAACTTATCGTTCCAGCCCATTTCCCTTCGTTGTGCCTGAAAAAACATACCAAAACTAAATTCAAAGTGCAACGGGTTGAAAAACGGCTATCTTCATGGGTTGGTCTCATTCAAAAGAAAATACTCTTAAAAAAAAAAAAAAAAAAAAAAAAAAAAAAATTAGCAAAATAGTCAGAATCCCTCTAAGTGCTTCAGCCACTGAGTAACAGCGATCATACTAAATTTGAAGAAAATTTGTTAGTCTGATTATTTTCTGTAATTTCCCCACTTTAGTATTTATTCTGGTTGGTTTTGGATGTATTTTGTTTGAGTTTGCCATGTGTTTTTGCCTATGAAAGGTTTTGTTAGTTTTTAGTGTCTGTGATCTTGTAATGTATAATACAAAACCGGATGGCCATGGATGCATAATATAAACATCTGCCTGTTTGCTCATGAGCGTCCTTCACCCTCACTTTAGTTTCCTTTTTTGAAGTAAATATTGCCATTTACTGCTATTTGGTCCTTGTCTTTGTATATTCTTTGGTCGTCCTCTGTATCATGATTTATTGTTATCCATCCCAGTCTGTACTTTTATTTTGACAGCCATCTCTGTTTACTTCCTCTGTTAGCTCATGTTCGCGGGCTGTCAGTTGTCATTAATTAGGGCCTGAGCCACTGACAATGTCAGTCGGCGAAAGCCCTATTGTATCTGCTTCGTTTATTTATTTTTCGTTATTATTCTGCCTAAATGATGGCATTTTTCACCCTCTGAATGTTAACCAAAACGCCATTTTTTTAAAAAATTTTTTTTTTTTTTTGCAAACCCCTCAGACCCGGCAAAAAATTCGATAAACTGGAAAACAGATGTTTCCCCCCCCCCTCATTTTTGTGGGTGGGGCCAAACGTACAGGGTCTATGGAGACTGCAGACCATAAACTTTGCCGTAGAGACATAAAATTTGGGTGAGGTGAGCATCACCCCAAGATATGCAAAAAAAAAAAACAAACCCATCATTGTGGCCCATACCCACCGCCAACAGGAAGGCCGCCATCTTGCCTCAAAGTTGCCCCACCTCCAATTCGGAAAAAAGTCACACCTCACATTTGAACGAACTAGTCCTAGGGACCTGCTCCGATTGAGCTAATTTTTACATGGCGGCATCTATAGGCATTGGGCATTAAAAATTGTATAAATTAAGACAATCTCAAAAGGTGTGGCTAGGGTGCCATGGCAAAATTTGACTTCTACCCTTACAATTTCAACCACCTGTAAATGGGGCAAAACTTGTCCGATGTGCACCAGACTTTCCATTATGGAAAACAGTCCCACCCCGAACACAACTAAATCAAAATCCCTGACAAAAGTTATAGCGCCACATAGTGGTTAACGAAAGAATTGCTGAAAACATTTTATTACTCACGCGCGGCTAGCCAGAATGAGGTGAAATTTTCTGAGATTCATCAGAACACAGCGATGATCATAAATGAACATCAATGTTAGCATGACATCAAATGTGTTACCATGGACACACCCTCCTCGCCATTCAATCCGTGAGCTTATGGGGAGGAGTGTGAAGGTAATGGAGTCATGAAATCTGGAACATATGTTGAGGTGACTGTCACACATAGTCCGGCACGGGTGCACAACACATAACTGGCAAGGAAGTGTTGCCATGGCGAAATTTAACTCCTCCCCTTACAAATTCAACCACCTGTAACTCGGGCAAAACCTGTCCGATGTGCACCAGACTTTCCATTATGGAAAATAGTCCCACCCCAAACACAACTACATCAAAATCCCTGAGAGAAGTTATAGTGCCACATAGTGGTTAACGAAAGAATTGCTGAAAACTGTTTTATTACTCACACGCAGCTGGCCAGAATGAGGTGAAATTTTCTGAATCACCAAATTTTTGACAATGGATAATAGTCCCACCCTGAACACTCCTATATATAAGTTTTAGCGCGGCTTAGTGGTAACAACATTAGACCCTTGTAAATTGGACAAACCTTGTATGATTTGCACCAAATTTTATACGATCAATATTCTCCCTTCCCCGAACTCGTCTATATACAAATAAACAAAACTCCTAGCGCCCCCTAATGATTAAAGGAAGAATTACTGATGACTGTTCTTTATTTTTCTCTCACCAGCTTAACAAAATTACATGAAGGAATGACTTGGGCTCATTGATATTACATGTACATAGTACAGAACTGTTTCCATGGCGATCGGCATGCTTCAATGGCTTTCCCGCCAAACAAAACCTGATGGTTACAGCTCAGACAATTCTCTCCTGATTTGGAAAAATCTTTGCACAAATCATACTGATCCCACTCTGAACCTGTCTGTATATCAATATTCACAAAACTGTCACACCCATACCTACTGCTGACATGAGGTACTGCACAAAACTGTTTCAAATTTTGCACAAAGACCAGTAGTCACAATGACATGACCTTTTTAATGGTTTCTCAAGTGACTTCCACCGAGAGTAGTCCAATGCACTCTTTGTCCTGCGATAAGCACAGTTGCCATGGAAACGCACTCCTTGCCTTTCAATAATGGACATTTGTACATGGAGCAAACTTGGTACAATTTCACCAAATTTTCTACGATCGATATTAGTCCGGCACCAAATGTGTCTACATAAAAATAACAAACAAAACTCACAGCGCCCCCTAATGATTAAAGGAAGAATTACTGATGACTGTTTTCTTTATTTTTCCTCACCAGCTTAACAAAATTACATGAAGGAATGACTTGGGCTCATTGATAGTACATGGTACAGAACTGTTTCCATGGCGATCGGCGTGCTTCAATGGCTTTCTCACCAAACAAAACATGACAGTTACAGCTCAGACAATTCGCACCTGATTTGGAAAAATCTTTGCACAAATCATACTGATCCCACTCTGAACGTGTTTGTATATCAATATTCACAAAACTGTCACACCCACACCTACTGCTGACATGAGGTACTACACAAAATTGTATCACATTTTGAACAAAGACCAGTAGTCCCAATAACATGACATTTTCAGTGGTTTCTCAGAGTGAATTGGACTACCCTCAGTGGAAGTCACTTTTGTACTGTGATAAACAGTTGCCATGAAAATCCTCTCCTTGCCATTCAATATGTCTTATACTTTGGAGGGTTGGGAACATCCAAGAGTCACCAACTATTTATTGCTCACACTCGGCTGGGCAGAATGTCAAATTTTCTGAGATTCATCAGACCACAGCCATGATCATAAGCGAACATCAAGTTTAGCATGACGTGAAATGTGTTACCATGCACACGCCCTCCTCGCCATTCAATCCGTGAGCTTATGGGGAGGGGTGGGAAGGTCTTGGAGTTACAAATTTTTGATCATATGTTGAGGTCACTGTCATATATAGTCCAATTTGGGTTGACAACCTTTAACTTACAGGGAAGTGTTGCCATGGCGATGGTTGACTACTCGCCATGAAATTTCGGAAAGTTGCATCTTTGACAAACTGTCTGATCAAAGTACCTGAATGACATCAAAATACCTGAAAATGGATATAGCGCCAAATAGTGGTTAACAAAAGAATTGCTGAAAACTGTTTTATTACTCACATGCGGCTGTGCAGAATGATGTGATGAATCTCAGAAAATTTCACCACAGCCATGATCATAACTGAACATCAATTTAAGGATGGTGTCACTGCTGTTAACATGGACACACCCTCCTAACCATTCAATACTTGATCTTGTTGGCAACGACCTGGAGTCAGTCATCTCAACCAGTATTCCAGATTTCATGTCATATGCAGTCCTATATGGGTTGACTCCTTGCCATGGAGTATCTTGTATTAATTGGTAAAAAAAAAAAAATAGTCTCTGAATCAGTTCTTCACTTACCATGTGCTCCTCGATCTTTAATCACACCTCACTACAGTCAAGTAAATGGTGTATTAACATGTGAAGTTAAAAAAAAAAAAAAAAAATGTCCACTACTGTGATAAAATACTTTCTATAATTTTCGTTTTGCTGCATAGAAACTAAAGCTGTAACATGTGATTGTCAGACAGCGCTGTCTGGATATTATAATTGTGATGGCATCACCCAAACATTTGCCAATGCATTTCCTGAAGACTGCTTTTCTTTTCTTGTACTTTGCCTCCCTCTTGTGGTTGTATATCCTAACTGCAACCCTTTGACAAAACATTTCACTGCATGAAGTCATTTGACTCAATAAAAAAAGAACTGTTTAAGACTTCTGTGCACAAACCCCCCAAGAAAAGATTGATAACATTAACAAACATTGCATATTGACTGTTTTGTTTTAAATCTTAGGTCTGATCTGCAGCTACTGGAATAGCTTGGTGTTACTGCTAACAAAGTGTAGGAAAGTCAATTTTGGACAACCTCTAGTAAACCCCCAGAAAAGTGTTGATTAGATGCCAATGGCTAATATAAATATTCCTAATGTATCTAAAAGACTGATTTAATGGTAAATAGGAGCATTTATAGGGAATGTAACTAAAGGACTGTACAGCGTCTAATCACTACTGAGCGCCACCTGTGGCACAAAAGCGCTACTGCTTTCACTGACAGGTTACATCTAAACACTTCAGATTCGGTGTTAGAGAACAAGAGAAGAGTAGCGAATATTCCACAGTGTGAAGATGGTGTCAAGTGATATATGGCCGTTGCTGGCTGATGTGCTGTGTAAGTGGGCCGTGCTGGGTGTGGTGGAAAGTCAATAAACCGCTGCAAAGTCTGACAGCTTGGCCCTCATCCTTTCCCCTTCGCCCTCCGGGGTGTAACAAAAACTTGGTAGCAAAGGACGGTTCAGTCGTGTCTAAGACGGTGAGTGTGCAAATAAAAAAAAAAAAAAAAAAAAGGCCGTAACGATGGAACTGGAGCAGCTACAAGATGAGCTAAGCGAGGCCTTGGTGCCGTTACGAGCTGAACAGCTAAACGAGGTCTGTTTATTTGCAAAGATAAGCCCAGCCAAGCCATCTAAAAAGTACACGCTGATACGACTGTTAATCAAGGAGGTGGAAAAAAACCATTGAAAGTGAAGAGGAGGATGTAGCCCGCATTTCTGCTAAAGCTAATAGCATGTGCTACTGAAGCTAAGCAAAGCGAACCGTCGACGCAGGTGGCCGGCACGAGCCGGGAGACAGAGGCACTCACCAGTTTACAAAGCCAATATGCCACTCTGCATGAAAGTATCCTTGATTCAGCTAAAAGGGTTGAAGAGATGGCAGGGCTGGCCGATGACGAGGCCATGCAGCCACCGAGCTGCCATTTTGTGACACAGCCCGCGGTCCCCGCAGCGCCCCTACTGCCAGAAATGACCATTAAACGAGAGTTTAGGATAAATGGGCAGATGGGAGAGAGGGGCCAGAGAGACAAGTTGTCTTATTCCAATCTCATTCACCAGATTGAGATGGGCCTAAAGAAAAAGCACAGTGAGGCTGAGATAATTGAGGCTGTTGTCAGAGCAGTGAGTCCCGGATTGAGTTTGTGCGCTATGCTGGAGATCAAGTCAGATCTCACCCTGTCACAGCTGCGCATCATCCTGCGAGGACATAAAGAGGATAGTTCCACTGACTTGTATCATCGTCTGATAAACCTCACACAAGACAGTAATGAGTCACCTCAGAACTTCCTGTTTTGCGCCATTGAGCTAAAGGAAAGACTTTGCAGCATCCAGAGATCCTGGCACGGAAGAACAGTTTAGTTCTGATCTTATTCAGAGGAAGTTTCTGAGGGTGGTGGAAACGGGACTGATCAGTGTTGATGTGAAGTATCAACTGAAGCGCTATTTGGAGGATCCTGCCATCACAGACGAGCTTCTAATTTCTAAGACGAATGCAGCAGCCAGTCTTGAATGGGAACGACACCAAAAATTCAAGAGGCACACAAAAGAACCAAAAGTTCGAGAATGCAGAGTGGAAAACCTGATGGGTCAGTATGCAACCATGGAAGGAGTGGATGGCCAAGAGCGCCCCCCACTATCGACAAAAGGTAAAATCTTTAAATCCCAAAGCACAGTGACCCGTACGTAATCTAAGCTCCTGGACATAGTCATGCAGCTGAAAAGTGACATGGAGCACGTCAAGAAGGCCATACGTGAGTCTCCCCGAGCACCTCACGCTCAAAGAGCCAGGAGGGCATGTGGCTGCAAGAGCTGTCAGTCCACCAGCAATGGCGACCAATGCGACCACTGCTTCAGATGTGGAATCAGCGGCCACATGTCAAGGGAATGTTGGATAGGAAGGAGACTTGGAAGAAGGATAGGGCAAGTAGACACGGCGGCCAACACTGTCGCAACTACAGCAGAACAAGCTAACACACAAGAACTGTATGAGCTAGTTACTGACAGTATTCGGAGGTTGGAAGCAAGGCTGGTAGCTAATGCCGAGGCACCTCCTGAAGGAACGGTCCGTGTTAATCTACTGTCCCCTAATCGCCAATTACGGTTACTCAATTTGGTTGGGAAAAAAATGTCATCACCTGCTTCCTCGATGACAAGGAGACACAAGCATTGTGGGGCACAGGGTCACAGGTCTGCTTAATGAATGACACCTGGAGACAGGAGCACCTGCCACACACCACTGTCAGAGACTTAGCCGAATTGGTGGGTCCAAGTATTCTGAATGGGAGGGCAGTGAACCAGACACCGATTCCATTCTCAGGGTGGGTCGAAGTCACTTTCAAGCTGCTGACAGTTAGTCGTCCACCGGTGGAACTCTTAGTTCCTGTGCTAGTGGTGCAGGAGGATGGAGTGGCAGAGCTGCCCATCATTGGGTTCAACATGATTGACCATGTCCTGAAGATGGGCATTAAACCCCCTTGTGCCATCAATGAAGCTGTTAGTGCAGCCTTCTCATTTGACTGTAAGAAAACAGGGGTATTTTTGAAGGTGATGCAAAGTGAGGAGGATAGGCTGGGAGAAGGAATGGTAAAAGTTGACAGTGAGTTGGTTACCATCTCTGCTGGCCAAACCAAAGCAGTCAAAGGTTGTATCAGAGCAGGCTCACTTCCAGACACACAAGACGTCTTAAGCCGAGTCAGTACACCCAATTACTGGAGGGTTTGCAGATGCAAAGTGGGTTGGTGCAGTTATGGAAAGGGAAATGATCTATGTTCAAAATACCTATAACAAACAGTACGTCCCGTGATATCCAGCTGCCCGCTAAGACCATTTTGGGGGAAACCGAGTTAAAACTGCTTACCCGGCAGACATTAGACCCCCTGCTGTAAACCAAGCGACAGTCGACCTGACGAGTGAAACGGGAAGAAATTGATGGCACAGCTCATTTCGGTCTCTAAGAGACTATGGACATGTGGGACCCCCCCCCCCCCAGTTCCCCATGATCATCTCTCACCCATACAACAAGAGCAAGTGAAACAGCTCCTACGGGAGGAATGGCAAGCATTTTCCCGTGATGAGTATGATGTAGGGACAATTCCCTCTTTACAGTTGAAGATCCAACTCAAGGATCCCACTCCTGTCAAAAGAACTTATGTTTCTGTTCCCAGACCACTTCATAAAGTAAAGGAGTATTTAGAAGACCTGCTTAACAGGGGCTGGATCACCAAATCCAAGTCATCGTATTCCAGTCCAATCGTCTGTGTGCAAAAGAAAGATGGAGGTCTGCGTTTGTGCTGCGACTTCAGAGAGCTGAACAAGAAGTCCATGCCTGACAGGCACCCAATTCCCCGCATACAAGATATGCTAAACAGTCTAAAGGGGAGTGTGTGGTTTTCAGTCCTCGACCAAGGGAAGGCGTATCACCAGGGTTTCCTGGAAGAGTCGAGTAGGCCCCTCACTGCATTTATCACTCCCTGGGGTTTGTTCGAGGGGGTAAGAATTCCATTTGGTTTGTCCTCAGCACCAGCAGCATTCCAGAGATCTATGGAGGAGTGCTTGTGGGGGTTGAGAGATATTTGTCTGCCTTACCTCGACGATAACCTTGTTCATTCACAGACTTTTGAAGACCACTTGCGAGACCTGAGAAGCGTCCTGCACCACTATCAAAGCCATAGGGTGAAGCTGACTCCCCGGAAATGTGAGATATTCAAGCAGCAGGTACGTTTCCTTGGTAAAATGGTAACAGGACAGGGCTACACCATGGACCCTGCGGACATTGCCCTGGTGCAGACACTCAAACAGCAGCAACCTTCCACGGTTGGAGAGCTAAGGAAATTGTTAGGTTTTATTTCATATTACTGCAGCTATATTCCAAACTTCTCCCGTATAGCAAAGCCTCTTTACGACCTTCTTGCTAACGACCACACAGATGAAGCAAAGAGAAACTCGAAAAAAACATGTCAAAAAGAAGGATGGTGGCCAGTTGCCCTCATCCCATGTAATCAGGTGGCGCCCAGAGCATCAAGCAGTAGTTTGTCAGCTTGTTGACTTTCTTTCCCAACCCCCAGTGTTAGGTTACCCGAACTTTGAGGAACCCTTCATTTTGCACGGTGACGGTTCACAGGAGGGGCTTGGAGCGGTGTTATACCAGAGACAACAAGACAAACTGGTGGTGATGGCGTATGGCTCCAGGACACTGTCAAATCCAGAGAAGAACTACCACCTTCATTCAGGAAAGCTGGAGTTTCTTGCCATGAAGTGGGCCATCTGTGAGAGGTTTTGGGATTATCTGTACTATTCTCCACCATTCATTGTCTATACGGACAATAATCCCCTAACGTATGTGCTCACCACCGCAAAGTTAAATGCAACCACACAGAGGTGGGTAGCAGAACTAGTTGATTTCCAGTTTGTGATTAAGTATCGCCCTGGAAAAGCAAACAGAGATGCAGACGGTCTCACGTATGCCCCTAGATATGGAGCAGTACATGAACAAATGCACACAAAATGTTGATCCTGATGTAATGAATTGTGTGGCGCAGGCAGTCAAGGTAAAGTCACAAGAAAATGAACCATGGCTTTGCCCAGTCACCATTTCTACTCTCATTAGTGAAGCAAATCAAGAAGCCAGCTCTGTAGCTGAACTATCAAAGACTGCTCTAAAAAAAAGCTCAAGAAGACTCTGTGATTGGAGAAGTGTTGCGTTATGTGTTGTCAAAACAGTGGCCAAGAAGTGGAAAGCAGCAGAACAGTAAAATTGCAGCTTTAGTCAGGCAAAGACACAAGCTGTACTTGGAAGATGATGGACTGCTTTACAGGAGAACGGCATCACATGACCAGCTACTCCTACCCCAGAAGTTTCACAAGCTCGTGTTTAAAGAGCTCCACAAAAACATGGGCCATTTAGGGGTAGAGACGGTGAACTTGATAAGAGAGCGTTTTTATTGGGCTCATATGCAAAGAGATGTGGAACACTACATCACTAAAGTTTGCAGTTGTTTGAAGAACAAACGTCCCAAAAAGATAAGGGCACCACTGACTAACATTGTCACCACGTACCCATTCGAATTAGTGTCCGTTGATTTCCTGCACTTGGAGAAGTGCAAAGGAGGATATGAGTATATCCTGGTTTTAATGAACCACTTTACTTGTTTTGCCCAGGCTTATCCTTGTCGCAACAAAGTTGCCCACACCACTGCTGAGAAGATCTTTGGAGATTTCGCCCTCAAGTTTGGCTTCCCCACACGACTCCATCATGATCAGGGTAGAGAGTTCAAAAATAAACTTTTTGCAAAACTCCAAGAGTACAGTGGTGTGCAGGGGTCCCGAACAATGCCCTACCCTCCCCAAGGGAATGGGCAGGTGGAACGATTCAATCGTACACTGTTGGCAATGCTCAGAAATTTGCCCGAAGCAGCCAAGGAAGACTGGAAGTCCTCTCTGGCAAAAGCGGTTCATGCCTATAATTGTACACATAGTGAGGCTACGGGGTACGCGCCATATTTTCTGTTTGGCCGTAGTCCAAAGTTGCCTATTGATCTAATGTTTGGCCTCACAACATGACAGCAGAGTTTCTCAGCAGGACTATGCTGAAAAGTGGAGAGCTACAATGACTGAAGCTTACAAACTCGCCTCTAAAACAGCAAACAAAGAGGGGATGAGAAGTAAAGCACTTTATGATAAAAAGGTTCACGGTGCTGAGTTGTCCCCTGGATCCAGAGTACTGGTCCGAAACTTGACCGAAAAAGGTGGGCCAGGAAAATTAAGATCATTCTGGGAAGACGAGGTGTATGTCGTGACCCAAAAGAAGTACCCAGACAGTCCAGTATATGAAATCAGACCTGAAAATGGTAAGGGACGCACTCGGGTCATGCACAGAAACCTTTTGCTACCCTGTGACTTTCTTTCCATGGAAACACTCTTGTTTGATTAAAGACATGCTCCACTAACAGACAAAGGCATGTAGACAGACAAAACAGCACGGATGATGAAGAGGGTTGGGGTGCCATAATCGGATTACGAGCTGGGAAGGATCAAAATCACCGTCCACCGAGAGCCGATGCACCGGAATTCTACCCGCACAGTGACACTACTCCGGAGGATGAGGACCAGGACCCAGATGACGTCACGCAGGTGCAGCTGGCTCCAGAGGTCAACAATCCGGTGGTCCCAGATCCAGTTGAGGCAGACCAGGACCAGGGTGATGAGGTGTCGGAGTCCTGTTCCAGTGACCAGGAGGGAACTGACGAGATTCCTGCTAAAACGTATCCTTCAAGAATGAGAAAACTGCCATTAAGATTTACTTGTAAGTTAGGCCAACCTTGCACTTCATCTGTCTAGAACAAATGTTTAGAAGCTAGAGATAACCATTGTTCAGACATGAATGTTTTGGAAAGTAAATGAGTAGTGACTAACCTCATTACCAAGTTACTTTGATGGTTAATTTTTTTTTTCCTTTTAATCAAAGATTTTCAGTGTTACTAAGGCACAGGCATTACACAAAGGTTTATTTGGTAGGCTATGACTAGACTGAGTACCCTTACTCTCAGGAAAGATGCAGATACCCACCATGATGGATGGAGCGGTTGATGGTTATCGTGCACAAAGATCTCTTCTGCAAATGTATTGCATGGAATAGGAGATACATGCTGTACTATAGACTATTACCAGTTTGCATCTTTATGGACTTTAATGAACTCTGACTCCTGTTTAGTAATACCCTACTTGCATGAGATACATGGTTACCAAATGTGAACTGTGAGAGAAAAAAACAGTAGTTTTGGAAAAGGTGTAATGTCGGGACGACATTAAATTTTTGAGGGGTGAGTGTAGGAAAAAGTCAATTTTGGACAACCTCTAGTAAACCCCCAGAAAACTGTGTTGATTGGATGCCAATGGCTAATATAAATATTCCTAATAAATGTATCTAAAAGACTGATTTAATGGTAAATAGGAGCATTTATAGGGAATGTAACTAAAGGACTGAATCTGAAGTGTTTGGATGTAACCTGTCAGTGAAAGCAGTAGCGTTTTTGCGCCACAGGTGGCGCTCAGTAGTGATAAGACGCTGTACAGTGTTTGGAACATTCGCTACTCTTCTTCTCTTGTTCTGAGTGTGAAGAAGATGGTGTCAAGTGATATATGGCCGTTGCTGGCTGATGTGCTGTGTAAGTGGGCCGTGTGGTGGAAAGTCAACAAACCGCTGCAAAGTCTGACAGTTTGGCCCTCATCCTTTCCCCTTCGCCCTCCGGGGTGTAACAAAAGGAGGATTGACCAATAATTCGGTCAACTTTTTCAATTCAGCTCAAGTTTATTTATGTAGTGCCATTACACAAAAACAGTCATCTCATAGTATTTTCAACTGTAGGGGAAACTCCCACAACTGCACAAAGACCCCAGCAATCAGGCGATCCCCTGTGAGCAAGCACTTGGCGACGATGGAGAGGAAAAACTCCCTTTTAGCAGGAAGAAACCTCCAGCAGAACCAGGCTCAGGGAGGGGCAGTCATCTGCTGCGACTGGCTGGGGGTTGAGGGGATAGAGAAGACAAAAAGAACAGAAATGTAGAGAGCAAACAGCACGGTGGGGACTCAATCTATGGGAGAGAACAAACGGATGTTAATGACCAGCAAAAATGTTTCATTGACAGTGAAGAAAGGAGTGAATCCCAGTGCATTATTGGAGGTCCCCTGGCTGTCTAAACCTAGTAGCAGCATAACTAAGGGAGGGTTCAGAGATGCATGATCCCTCCCTAATTGTAGGCCATATCAAAAAGGAAGGTTTTAATACCATTTTTAAAAACAGACATCAAGTCTGACTCTTGAATCAAGATTGGCAGCTGGTTCCACAGGAGAGCAGCTTGATAACTGAAGGCTATGCCTCCCATTGTACTTTTGCATATTCTAGGTATTACAAGTAATCCTGCATTTTGGGAGTGTAGTGCTCCGTTAGGATAATAGGGTATTATCACATCTTATAAATAAAAATGGGTCTGAAGGAGGCCAGAACTGGACAGATACGATCTCTTTCTAGTACCTGTTGTACCTGTATCTAGTATATGTTGTTTCCAACCAACACTTTGAATGTTTAACGGATGTACTCCCCCCCCCCCCCGAAAGAGTCAGATCACATTTTATGACCAATTAATGCAGAAAAGCCAGGCATTTTGAAAGTGGTCACCTACTTTATTAAATCTATTGATGCCAAACACGCAATGTAAAGCTGTCACCATTCTAAAGCAAATTCTTGTCCAAATTGTTCAATTGTAAATTTTTATCTTCAAAAGAGCATACAATCCCTTCATGATCACTAAAATAAGTCAAAACTACTACACATTTGATTTCATACTGTTGTTTTTATATGTACATGATCAATTAATGTTCCCTTTTCTGTTGTGGGCGATGTGACATGTTGAACATATTCTTTACTTGACATAAAATTACTAATTGATGTCAGCATGTCATTATTAAAGTCTCCCATGACCACAACTGTCTCACTTTTTGGATGTATGGAATTGAGTAATTTTTCTAAATTGGTTTTAAACAGACATCGGATAGGATGGTGGGCGGTAGATAACTATAAGTACTATGCTGTTGTCAACAAAATTACAAGCCAAACATTCCAAATTACAATCTGACACTTTTACAATATCAAATGACAAATTTTCACGACAATACATACCGACCCCACCATGTTGTTGTCCTTGTATTTCAGTCAGTGCTGGATGGGTACTGCAGTATGACTGACTACGAAGAACACTGTTAAAATTGTAACCATCTACAGTGATCCCTCGCTACTTCGCGCTTCACCTTTCGCGCCCTCAGTGCATCGCGGATTTTTCAAAAATATTCATCAAAATTGAGAAATAATGGGCGGGCGCTAGCAGAAGGCAGGGAGACTACATTAGACCATCACGTGTCAACACGGAGAGCAGCACAACTCTCTGTTCGCTGTTGTCGTGTTGGCTGGGCTCGGAAATCTCGCAAGCTGATTGGCCGAGACATTTCACCCCGCAAGCTGATTGGCCGAGCACCCATGAAGGGAAGAAAGACCGCATTCATTGCTTTTTATCGCTCGTGTTACTTAGTCTCGCCGCGTGGAACTTTTTGCTGTTCTCTTGTGCCATTTTGTGCGAAATAGTCTTCCCGTCGAGGCACTACGCCGCCTCCTGCAGCTTCAGCTCTATCGGAAGCTGCCCTCGCTGATCCTGCGCCTCCAGCACCTCACGATGAGGCGTCACCTGAGGAGCAGTAAAGCTCTCATTAACCTGTGCAGTAAATCATTTTCATCTTGAGTTGCGTATCTTGTTATAAGAATAAAAGAGTTCTAAAAACATATTTATGTACTTTGTTTACATCTACGTATGTATGTACACGTACGTACACACACACACACACACACACACACACACACACACACGTATCATATGAGAGAGAGAGAGTGAGAGAATGAACGTACGTATTGTTTATGGATGACGTCATTGGGGTGACGCTACTTCGCGGTTTTTCACTTTTCGCGGTCGGTTCTGGAACCCATTAACCGCGATAAGTGAGGGATCACTGTATATGGATAGATTCAAGCAAAGAATTTTCTGTCAACCATGTCTCTGTAACAGCAATACAGTTAGGATGCAAATGCCGTGTACACAAAGCTAAATCTGATACATGGTGAGTCAAACTTTGTTCATTCATCAGAAACACAGTAAACAATAATGAACTCAAATTTTGTTACTGTGTTTTCAGTCAAGAAGGGAGGCATGCTGTCAAGTGCAGTTTTAATATTAGCATTACAGTATATTGCCTTCTCTTCGAAATCTTGAATAGTCAATCCAGACAAAGTTTGTACTCTGCTTAAAGCAACATATGCTTGTCCAGGGGAAAAGACTTTTTTCAAGGACACCACAGCTTCGACAGGAACACCCTGTACTTTATGCACCGTGCAAGCCCAGCATAAATTTAATGGAAACTGGCGTTGCATTCCTCCTTTATTGTTAAAGACCTCGGACCAGTCACATTTTTTTTTATTGAACCAATCAACTGATTGTATGAAAATATTCAATTCTGCCGATTCCAGCGATTTAATGTGTCACCAGCCTCCATAAATGACCTTATTTTGGTCATAGCCCAGCCTTCACTTAAGCCCCATTTCCACCAGTATCACCTGGGCTTTACTTTTTTTTTTTTTGTTTCGGTTTTTCGCCATTTCCACCCAAGTCCTCACGGTTTAACCGTTACGATTTTCGTGCCTGTTCAGAGGCAGGGTACAGCTGAGCGAAAAGCGAGGTGTGATTTTACGTCAATCGACTGCTAAACGCTGATTGGTCAGGGCGTAACGTCACCAAACGCGTCCGTTTTGTTTTCTGTTGAAGCTACACGACCGCCATTTGTAATTTCAGCGAGTAACTGCGGTGACTGGATTCACAATTGTGTTCTCATAACGATGTCCACGCGCAAATTTATTCCATGAACAAACGAGGAGGTGCGGACTTTTCTGTCCCTCGTAGCCGATGACTACATCCAGAGCGAGTTGTTAGGGCAACTCGCAATGAAAAAATATACCAGGAAGTGTCCGGCCTGCTAATTTGGACTCGACACGGCCACGCAATTGGAAAACGGTGATGGTGAGTGTTGTTTTGTTATTGTCCGTCTTCTTGCCTTGCAGTCAAAAGCGCACTTTATTTAAGCAATAAAGAAAGTTGTTTGATTGTGGGCAATTGTGGTGATGGCTAGCCCGCTAATAGCTAGCTACCTCTGTACCTTGCTGCTACCTCGCATCAAGCTGCTGAATCGCACTTTTATTTCAGTATTCACATGAACAATACGCTGACGTAAGCTTATTGTATTCTGGTTAAAAAGTTTTGTGTTTGTGGTACATGTTGCACTTAGTGAGCTTTATTGTGTGTTTTTTCCTTCTATACACAGTTTTCAAATCCCTTGGGGTCCGCCTCACTGGACTGCCCCGGCATCTCCCGGTCAAGTGCTGGTAAGGCACAACAAACTGAAAATTACCACCCGGTTGTTTTTATGTGATTATTTTCTATAGACGCATAAGGAATTTAAAATGTCTTTCTACGTTTATAAAAATACTAGATTCAGGGGTGTTCATAGCCACAGTGGCCCAGTGTTGTAGGTGTGTTGGTGGTGGAAATACTGTTGTATTTTCACAAAAAAAAAAAGGAGCACATGTACCGACTTCAAATCAAAATGCTTGATTGAAATTCTTCAAGTCAGCTAACACTATTAACCCATTCTGATTTATGAGGCCACAGTACAAAGAAATTCTTTTAAAAATAACCCATTAAATCAAAATACTTTTTACAATTAATCCTTTTTGAAATGAAGGGGGGCCTAACCACATCACCACAGAAGTTGCTTATAGTCCACTCTACTGCGGGGCAGCAACATGACAGTAGAGCTTGAAAGCCTGTGGTGGGATGCTTCGTTGCTGTATTTAACAGTTTAATTCCATAATATTTTTTCTGACATGTTTTGATCCAGTGTCATCTAAATACAATGACTTCTGTCTTTCATATAGGCAAGCTGAAAAGGTCCAACAACATTGCAGACCTTGCATCACTGATGGCCCAGAATCATGCTGAGGAGATGAGCATCCATGAAAGGATGCTCGAACAGCATCAACGGCAGCACGAACAGCGCGAAAGACACCTGCAGTTAGCCGCATTAAGAAGGGATGAGCTGACAGACGGCTTTCTTCCACGGAGCCTTCCTAAACCATTTTGGCAGTCTGGTCGAAGTACTGAAAGCTCCCCATTTGTTAACATGTTTTGGGAATATTTGTAATGTAATAAAATGTTAGTCTTTTGGATAAAAGTGTGGTTTGTATATTATAACACTGGATGATAAAGGCGAATAATTACATACACATTCCATTGCCTCATATGACCCTAATCCTGCTGTTCAGCCATAAAGGTGTCAAGATTTTTAATGGTAATGTAATTGTTATTGTTAAATTTAATAAATATTACCACTGCTGTATCCATTGCTCTACATTGGGTACAGTTTTTAAGTAAAATTGTAAGCAGTTGCACAGGTGTAATTTACATTCAGCAGTAGACACTGATAAAGGTAAAAGTCGAATTAGGTAAAAGGTAAGTACATGTGAATTGAATGTTATATCGGCATTCCAAATTCTGAGAATTCCAATAAATTATAATCAGTCTAGTATAATATAAAGTGAAAATACCCATACATGTAAACCCAAATATAACATTTTCGATGTTGTAAACGTTGACATGAATATGATAAACCTATGCTATTGTGATTCAATAGATCCATAGTGATCTTTGGTTTGAAAAAGAAAATTATAATTTGGTGTTGGGCAGAGTGACAATGTCACAGTATTTAGTAGGATTAAAAAAAAGTTTCATCATAAAAATTCTAGGTTCATTGGCAATTCCATCAAACCAAAAGTGAGTTGTCTAGCTGCAGCATTTTTTTTTTTTTTTTTTTTTTGGGGGGGGGGGGGGAGTCATTTCTACGTTGTTTGTGTGTAATTAGCCACCACTGAACAGATAACCCTTATAAATAACAATAGATGGGAAAAATGATACTCAAATGATACACAATGGGCCTAGATTTGGATTGGCTTTTTTACATATTTATTCCATCTAGCTACAATGCTCTGCACTGGGTGTGTTTATGTTTATATTTATATATCTATATATTTATTCCATCTAGCTACAATGCTCCGCACTGTGTTTTTATATATCTACATATTATTCCATCTAGCTACATTGCTCCGCACTGTGTGTGTTTATATACCTGCATATTTATTCCACCTAGCTGCAATGCTCCGTACTGTGGGTGTTTATATATTTACATATTTATTCCATCTAGCTACAATGCTCTGCACTGTGTGTTCATATATTCATATATTTATTCCATCCAGCTACAATACTCTGCACTGTGTGTGTGTGTGTGTGTGTGTGTGTGTATATATATTTTATAGTAATATGTACATATGTATATTAGCTGCTCTTGCTTGTTTTTTTTCTTGCCTTCTGATTGTTGCTCTGAGTGTTGCTATCCCTGTGCTGTTGCAATCCTGGAATTTCCCCGTTGTGGGACTAATAAAGGCTTATCTTATCTTATCTTATAATATAAATTATTTGGTAAGTTAAAGTTAACTGGAAGTATAACAAGTTTCCACATATAATTCCAAGGTCAATTGGCAATTCCATCAAACCAAAAGTGAGTTGTCTAGCTGCAGCATTTTCTTTGCAGTCATTTTCTATGTTGTTTTAGTGTGTAATTAGCCACCACTGAACAGATAACCCTTATAAATAACAATAGATTGTACAATGATACACAATACAAAAAATAGGCCTAGATTTGGATTGGCTTTTTTATATTTTTAATTTTGTAAGTTAAAGTTAACTGGAAGTATAACAAGTTTCCACATATAATTCCAAGGTCAATTGGCAATTCCATCAAACCAAAAGTGCATTGTCTAGCTGCTGCTTTTTTGGGGAAGTTAGTTTATCATCAGTGTATCATTATTACACAATACACAAAATGGGTCTAGATTTGGATTGGATTTTTTATAATATTATAAATTATTTGGTAAGTTAAAGGGGTTTAGGATTAAGCTTCTGCATTATTTTAAATTACCCCGGTGTTTCAGCATTTAATTAACCGTCTGTTAACATTTAACCGTTTTGAACAACAGAGGCGACGTAGTTTAAAAGTGCACAACATTTTATTTAAAAAACACATTTGACATATGTATGCACATGAACACTGAACAAATGAAATGATCTCTGCTTCATATGCAGCTGCTTCAGATTCCTCCTGGGCAACCGCTATTCTCCTCTCCTGCTCCAACGTGTGTTGTCTCAATCCACGTCGTCTTCTCCTGTAAAATTCTCTTGTCTCGTTAAAGATATTCATTGTGTTAAAAACCGTGGAAATCCTACGCTCGTAATCCGCTATTTTTTTTTCCTGTGTTGAGGAGTCGGTCGCGTTCTTTACTACGTCAGCAGTGTAGCGCCGCCTCGATCCCGCCCACCCCAGCAATACTCAGCTTTCCGCGGTTGTGATGGAGGCGCAGCCGCGGGAGAAACAAGTAGTAAAGAAAAGAAAAGAGTAGCGCAGAACTACATAGTGGAAATGTGGCTTTAGTGAGGCTGCAGTACCGCCATCTCTCGATAGGTGCGGGCATTAGTGACGTCACCCCAGGATTACAAAGAAAATGGCAGAACGAGAGCAAAGTGATTCGGACAGTGATTATTTTGTCGAGTTTGACGACCTCAATATAAATGAGATTGAAAATGAAGAATCGGATGATGTTTTGGGTGGTACTGAGGGGGGTATTCAGCCTTATTTGTTTGAGCCAGAGGGAGAGGAGGAAGATGAAACGGACGGGAACAGACCAAGTTGACGACAATCGGCTCGGAGATTTATCTTGGTAAAAGATGCTTAGAAATATTTTTTTTTTTTTTTTTTGGCGACATGCATGGTCACACACTTAATTTTCAAACTAAAACTACCAATTGGTCACTCGCTGCCTTATTTGGCGACTTAGAAACATTTTCATTCGAAATAAATGGATAATCTATGCGAGCGATATGTGTACTTTAACAACATGTCATGAGAAACTCGTAATCATCATGTTAATACTTGTCTCAAAAGCTACAGAATTCTCTAAGAATGATGGATCATGTTTAAGAATTATTGTGATTCATTGTTTTACTAAGTTTTCTTTCCAGTCAAAATTTTTTACATGCTTTTAATTTTTTCTAATCAAACTTCATAGACCAATTTACATAGCACTCCCACGAGCCATTAGTTTATTATAAGCATCTGATTATACCATTTTTATTTTTTTTTGCACAGGTGCACTTGTGAGAAATGTCAGGTTATGCCCAAATCAAGTGAATGTTGGTGCTGCCAGGAGATATTGAAGGTGAAGGAGAAAATGGACATAACGAAAACCTGGGTGATCAGTGATACACTTTGGTAGTTTATCATTGGTGCATCCACAGCCCTTCAGTTCTGTCTTGACATCTGGGTTTTACAGACAGCTTATCTGGCCTACAGACAGCAATATGGTGATCAAGACGCAAGTCAACACGAGTGAGTTTATAAACAATATTTATTCATGTGATTTACTTTTCCAGATGAATTATGAACAAATCATTCAATACATTCAATAATCAATGCAAATGATAAATTTAATAATGAAACCCCTTAGTTGCCTGTAGGCTATGTATCTGTATCGCCTGAAAAATGGTACGGTGGTGTTGGGTATTTCTTGGGAAAGAAGTGAGGGTTATATTGCCCGCCTGTGCGGTGAGCCTCATCAGAGAAACATTCCCATCTGATTGATACAAGGGATTTTGCCTACCAAGATTAGATTTGTGAACAATGATATGTAAATAAAGTTTGGTAAAATCATATATTGAGTTTATTAATGTTCATGCCAATGTTATAATTCTCATAGTTCAGCATTCATCAAAGTCGCATTTCATATACATTTGAATAGTTAGAACACACTAAATTCTTCTCAATTTGAAAAGAAATATTACATACTATACCACCTTTGTATGAATGTTTGAAAACGCAGCAGAAATATACAAAGAAATACAAAAATCAATGGAGTATCACTACAGATTAAGAAAATAACTAGTTTCCAGATATAGCAATTATTATATTCCACTAAATAACATTTGAGTTATAATGGGAACCATTTTATGGTAGAAAACTGGGGTTCCATTTTTAAAAGCACATTTCTCTTACAATCTTAGGCTTTGTTTTTCTTAGCAAATATGTGGCTTCCCTAAAAATTGGAAGCTGAACTGTCATTGGTAATTTCTTGTACTTTGACATGTTTGATTTTGAAAATCTAGATACATGTTGCTCAACAGTATCAGCTTTGATGGGACGCTGAAATTTGGCGCTCAATGTGGTGGGAACTCTGGCTTGTACATAGTGCCACTGCTCCCATAAGTGGGTTGGATCAACCAAGGTTTTGTTGAACAGAGTAGTCATCAGATCATCCATATATTCTGGAAAAAAAAAATATATTCAGTAAAAATTAGACATCCATTTGGCTAGAGTATGAAATAAAAATTTGATAAAAGCTATGAAATGTGAAACTTGAATGAAGACCAACCCTCCACCCACTGTAAATATCATATGCAAGCCTTGAAAATGATACTAATTTGTTATACTCACCAAAAGTTGGATCAACTTTCTTTGCTTGCAGTGTATATCTGCCTTTTTTGAATTTTGGGTACCTGATGACCGGCTCACCATCACGATTCTGTGCCTGCTTGCGGCCTGCATTTTCATTAAAGTGCATTGCAGCTAAACAAAGTCTGTAATTAGAATATTATCAGAATGATTTATTTTTGGCCATATAAGTGATCTATTAATTCTGTCTATCAGCAGAAAGTCTATGTAAATGGCACTTTTATTATAACTGCATGTACATGCACATATTGCATCGCCTCACCTTGTCAACATTCCAAGGAATGAGAAGTGTACACTTTGGTGCACATGTGTCTGATAGTACTGTCTGACATCCGGCATGTTTTCTCTCATATTTCTGTATCTGGGGATGCCGATCAGTGATGATAGTATCAACAGCCAAACCATGCTCCTCTAATAGATCCATGCTGCGGATGAAGCCCTCTTTCTCCATAGCATTACTGCTTCCTACCTCGTTGCTCTGTATAATGAAATAAGAACATTGTAATATGTGGCAGATCAGTTTAATATTCACTCCATATAAAATATGAAATTGCATTGGTCATTCATTTTGGGATTGCACCATATTTCATTTTCTAATATTGTTGTATTTATCTAATCATCTTGCATAAGACAAAATATTTCAAACAAATACTTGAGTAACCACAAATGAATAAGCAACTACCTGAACCAGTTAGATGCCAATCACTTTCTTGAGACTCAATTCCATAGTGGTATAGGAACCATATTTGGCGCAGGACTATCTGCACGTCAGTCTCCTCCCAAAACGAGGCCACCTGGCATGGACAGCAGCTGTCTAAATGGGTCCATCCTGCGGTCTGACCATACACCCCAGATTGTTGGCTCCAGATACTGCTGTGTGCGCATGTTTGCCTGGGGTGACGTCACACAGTCAGTGACCTACTTAACCGCTGATCGCTTGGCTGGGTCCGCCCGCTCTCGACGACGGCATACTTCAAGAGCGCATTGTCACCTTATGCGACATTCGTTGACACCAAAACATGTGCGGTTCGCCTTAGCTCGTCTCAGTCAACAATTTGAGAGATGAATTAGCGATATTGAATTTTCGTCTGTCTGAGGTCTTTAACCCTTTCTTCCTCTGCGTGAATAGCAGTGGAGCCATGCAGGTCAGCATTTGCACATTTTTTTTTTCTCTCCCCTGTGCACTAATCTGACTATCATCAAATTTAACATAGATGGCTTGTGGAAACGTTGATTCTTTCTCTGAATAAGATGTGTAACTGTGCCACATGCACCATTCACTAAACCATCTAACATCTATATTTTTGCACAACATTACTCGTGCACCAATACCCATTTGTAGCATTTTAGATAGCAAGTATTTTTGACTTTGATACCCAACCATTTTTTCAAGATTTCCAGTTATTTATTTATTTTTTTTTTTGCTCGGCATATAGTCCTGTGCTCTGATGTCTTCTATCTTTGGACATGTGTCTAAACACCGAAAATTGTGTTTGTCTACTTGTTTATTGGTGGGAAAAATGTGCAAAGCTGAGCTCTACTCACCGGTTTCGCGCTGCTTTAACGTCACTATATTGTTATCTAGCATGGGTGTCCCTTTACAGCGAGTTCGCATTCTATTTAACAATTGTGCAAAGTCAAGATCTTTTCGCCTAACAATTTCTTGAAGATGTACAACTTGAAATAAATTTGACCATAAATTCACATCAACAGTATTGATGTATAGCGCTTTTCCCTTCACGGGGGGTAACTGGAAAAAATACCGACGGCAATAATACTAACGTTTCCAAATGGGCAAAAGTCACCTGTCTGTTTTATCTTCCGTAATCTACCATGAATACATGCCAATAGTTTATGGTCAACCATCGATATCTCGTCAACTATCAAAATTTGCAAATCACTATATTTACCACGCAAAGAATTCAGCTTTTCCTCACCCAAGGGTGTGTAAGGTAAGCTAACATCTTTCCCAATGCTAAATGTACTGTGAATGGTTGCAGTTTTTAAATTGAAGGCTGCAATTCCTGTTGGTGCAGTTAACAAAACGCAAATATTATTGGGTTGACGACATAACGGTGACAATAACCGAGTGGCCTCATATTGAATAGCTCTAAAAAGGTCTTGCCGCTGCCTGCACCGCCTGTAATAAATACATGTAATGGTTCTGGATTTTTCCCTGAAATTTTGTCTAAGCACCATTGTCGAATTTGATAAAAAAATAGACTGCTGGAGCTTATTCAAAGATCTAATTAAAGCTAATCCTTCGTTTCTACACATTACATTATTTTTTTCTAAATGTGCAATTTCTGTTAATCACAGCCAAGTCAGGAATATTTTCTGCCTCCTGCAATGCCAGTTCGTTCTCATTTATTTCCTCACCCCTGATTTGTTCTATGCATTCTAATTGTTCCAATTCTTTTTCTGGACATAACTCACACCACACGTCTTCAAGGACACTAGCATCATTGACTTCATTTACTAATTTATCAAAGTCTTCCGTTTGTATTTCAAATTTACGCTTATTTGAATAAACAATCGACTGTACTGAATGTATGGAGCCATCGCTAAATGTAACTTCACCATTCGTGTAGAAGTTTTCAAAAGGTTCATAGCCTGATGGTTTTAAATCCTCTTCTACACGATATGGGAGAAACGGCTGCAAAATACTTTGATATAATTCTGGATTTTTCGTCTCAAAAATCGTTGTGGTTTTGTGACTAAAAGAACAAGAAGTAAACCTGCTGTTGTTCGTTATGCACGCTTTTTTGAGCTGAATGGGATTTTTAGATTTTTCACTTTTATGGAGAATGTAATATTCAGATGCAAATGTGGCGATACACATCTCATTGGAAATGTTATCAGGCCTATTTTTATACCGATCAATGCTAGTCATCCACATGTTGTCATTTTCCGACATTTCTTTTAGTGCTGAAATAGGTTTGCTCATTCTAACTACGTTGTCTCCTGTTGGGACAAACTCGACTTTCCTAGAATTTTCTTTTAAATGCATATTGGTTAATCGATAAACTGCTTCTTGTGCGCTAACATCGCGATTATGCAAATAAACGTTGCCTAGGTTTTTTTTTTTTTTTTTTAGTGCATCTTTTGTGCTTTCATTTCCATTTGAAGCCTCTTTCTGGGCATTTTGTAACCATAAGCCCAATTCTTTCTCCACTTGACTGTATGTCACGATATAAATGACACACACAAACGCATCCACCACAAATTGGATATCCAAATTACCATCCCAACATTTTAACAAAGACTTGTTATATGGATTAATCCATACCTCATTGACGTCCCTCTTTAATACATCCTGAGTTTTTGTATTGCAAGCTTTATATGCCATCTCAAAAATAACCTGATTTATGCCGACTGCTTGGTAGACTTTCAATACTATCGTAACTGTTATCTTTATCTGATAAAGCCTTTTTGACTGTAGCCAAAATGCCCTGCGCAAACTGTATTTCCATGTTTTTCTTCTCCTTTTCTATTTTACATTTACAGATAGTTTGATTAGTATTTGTATTATTGTTCTTCCCATTATTTTGGTTATTAGGATCATCGCACTTTGGGCACAGCTTTCGTATTTCTGTTTTACATATAAACGTTCTAGCTGAAGCTGGTCTGGGGAAATTAAAACATTTTTTTTTTTTCTTTTTACAGCTTTTTGAATGATTCCTTGAATGTTGCTGCACAGATGTTACTTTCTCCAATAATAATTCATCCTGGAAAGGTAGCTCACATGTGACCATATTTATCAATAAACTGAACAACTTTCTCGTCTCTCTTGATTTATTATAGGTGCATTTTCAATCCAAAACAGGCAGTGCACGTGGGGACTGCCACGCTGCTGGAACTCCACACGATAAAAATATTCAATTATTTGGCCAATTGGTTGTGCTGGTGACATAAGGACCTCCGTTAAAAAACAATGCCAGCGAAAATCAAACATCCGGGCTGCAGTGACAGGGTTACGTCACAACAGTTCACACCTGTCTTCCCATTCTAAATCATCAAATGTTTGTGCTCAGCCTTCCTGTTTTAAAATGTTATTTAAGAGATTTTTCCACCACGTATCGGCTAATGAAAATGAACAAAACCATGTTTGAATACCAAGCTGACAAATGCAAGCTAGTAGATCTTTGTGTTTTTTGCCAATACGAGGGTGTGCCGCGAATTGGTTTCAGGAAACGATACCCTTCATCATATTGTAGTAACTTATTTAATGACTCTTCATTATTTTTTACTTCAGATATCTTTTGTGGCATCGGACCACCTTTGCCTTTTCGCAGTGCTATTGATACATTTGATATAACTTGCTGAACCTCAGACATGTATTGAGCAAAAAAAAATATATATTCCACATTACGCGCAAATCTACCATCTGCATGTAAAATTCTATTATTGAAATAGCGTGATAATGTTAAATTATCCCCCCTACTTTCAAAATATGTATTTCTTCCCTGGGGGAATAGGACAGGAAAGCATTTGGCTTCGTTTTCATGATCACCAAGTAATCTCACTGGATTAATACCCTCAGCTGGTGCTAGATTTAATATATCATCAAAATATTGATCTAATACCTCCTGGCCTATGTCAACAGGCATGAGACACGTATCTTGAAACATGCAATGCGTTTGTCTATCATGTAGCCGTTTGTCGTCGTCGTCACATTTATCTGATAGATCTTCACCAACATTACATCCTTCAAAATTTCTGTCTTTAACATTACTATCTTTATCCAAAACTTCCTCCTTCTCTACAAAACTCATTAAGCCACGCCTCATTGAACTCTATATCTTTATAATCATTATTTTGTTTTAACCACTGCAAGGCTTGCCTTATCTTTACAGTATCAACAAACTGATATTCATAGTGACCTTTATAAGTTAGTTTACGCTTAAGATTGACACGCAACAATGAGCCCTCCATACTACTTCGAGGCAGCACAGTGGTCGTCTGCACAATGTTAGCAGGAACACAGGTTGCTGGTCCATGAACACCATTTTGACTACCTTTTGGCAATGCTAACATTTTCATGAATGGTATATGTAAAGCTATCAAATGTTGCTCTAAGCTGTTCAAATTTGATAACTCTTGGAATGGGATCAGGTTATAAATTAAAATATTCAGGTGGCATTTTACCTTTATCAGTCTTGCTCTTACATGTGTAACAAATCCATAAATGCCCTCTTGCTGTTGCTAACCAATAACAGGGCATGACACAGTCTTTATTACATTTGTGCAAATATTCTTTGCTTACACATGTATCTACTATTGATGTGATTTCATTAGTTTTCTTGAAAGAATCAGTATTGCAAAATACAACTTGCTGTCTGAAAAACAGTCTATGGCACACACAACAAACAAATTCAGGGCCATCTTTCACTTTTGCTAAAAACTTCTCCACAAAAACATTTAAATGTTTAGGCTTTTCCTTAGTTTCTTGTCTCTTTGATTTGATCTGTTCTTTAACCTTTTTTTTGAAAGCTGCATTTCCGTGATTTCTTTTTACTCAATTGTTTTACATTCTCCTGGTGTTTTGCACTACGTCTATATTGGTTGCTACTCATTAACTTAACTCTTTGCTGGTATTCTGGATCAAGTCTGAGACTCAATTTGACTTTTTCCCAATGCAAGACACATTTTAAGTATCTGTTAATACTCAATGCCTTTAGTTTGTCACTATGACTGGTCTTCTCGATACTTCCTTTTAACAATTTCTTTTTCTCTCTATGTAAAATATTTTGCTTGTACATAATTCTTTGAACTTTTTTTTTTGTTTTTACATACTCTGAAATACTTGCATTATTTCTACATTCAGTTGACGACATTTTGGATAAAGGTAGTAATGTTGAAGCAGTAACACCTTTGTCATCTTTACACTGTCCGCAAGTATTATCGTTTTAAGAATGTATCCAGTTTGTGTTTTTTGAGTCTGGCCTTCAGAGTTGTTTTGGATATTGCAAACTACTGACTCATAATGATTTCCGCTGGAATTGTCAAAGTATGTTATTTTTGGAAGAGACCCTTCCGTCACCGGCATAATTAAGCCAACGCCCATTGCAAAATGTAAATATATTCACACCCAATAAATTAGCCGTCCCTTGAATTTCCATTTCTGTAGCCCAGGTATTTACATAGCGCATTCTAGACTTTGTGATGTACTCTGGAACTGAAGAATATTCACTTCTTAAAATATTTGCATATTTTGTAGGATTTTCCTCTAACTCTAACTAAATGCCGAATTCTCCTATGAGATTTCTGAGAACCACTCACAGCTTGACAGATGGCTCTAAAAAAGCAGTTTCCATCACCTACAATGCTGTCCGTTGTGCATGGAATGCCCAACAACCCAAAACGAGAAGACACTCTAGAATGATGAGTATCAAAAGCTATATTTAAATGTTTACATAAAGCTTGACAATAATCTTTAGAAACAGGAGTAAAGTACTGCTTAAGCTGTGGCAAATCACAAATTGTACACATGGAGTTACCTCAAATATGTGGTTTGAAGTTTGATTCTTGTTTACTATCTGATTTACTCTCTGATCTACCACGCTTTAGTGATTCATTGGAAGATGTTACATATCCCATCAAATGCTTAAAGGCCTTGTCCCGACGAAAATTCAATATCGCTAAATCATATCTTAAATTTTTGTGTGAGACGAGCTAATTTGAACCGCACATGTTTTGGTGTCAACAAATGCCGCATAAGGTGACAATGCGCTCTTGAAGTACGCTGTCCTCGAGAGCTGTCTGGCTCAGCCAAGCGATCAGCAGCTAAGATGGGCACTGACTGTGTGACATCATCACAGGGAGAGACACGCACACGCTCGGCGGACATTGTTTGTTGTTTACGTTTTAAAATCGGCGATTACGGATATTTCTCGGAGTAATTGTGGATTACAAATAGATTAAGATTAGGATTTCAGGAATTGAATTATGGTTTGGCGTTGTGTTGTCTACGGGTGCGACGTTATACCAGCGGAGCATGCGGTGAGTGTTTTTGAATTTCCCGTCCTTGGGAAAATCAGAACGGCATGGGTGAAATTCGTTCAGAAAACGCGAAAAAATTGGAATGATGTCTGTAACTCACCCAACATGTGCAGTAGACATTTCGTTGACAGCGATTTTGAGAATAAGATGCAATTTGTGTCACGACTCGCTGCTCATCAGCGGCTTCAGCTGCGCGCACACCTGCGTAGTACAAATACAAAGATGCGAGCACTACATACGATCCCACAGCTCCTGAGAGACTGCAAAAAACAGTTTCACACAATGAAACAGTGCATATATATATATAAAAAATTATCCCATTGATTTTCATCATTTTTGGTCACATATCTCACACCTACAATTTATTTATTTCAGGGACAAAGGGCTGTGAAAAAGTTATGATCAACAAAACACGGGTCCTCAGGGATGTGCGAAAGCTGAGTCCAGGGCAGCAAACTTCAAATGTGGAGGCTTTCCACAGTATGATTATTCATTTTGCACCAAAGAGTGTACACTTCTCATTCCTTGGAATGTTGACAAGGTGAGGAGATGCAATATGTGACCAAAAATATGAAATGCAATTATAATAACAGTGCCAATTACATAGAGTTTCTGCTGATAGACAGATCACTTATATGTCCAAAAATAAATCATTGTGATAAATTACCCAAAAAAGGCGGATATACACTGCAAGCAAAGAAAGTTAATCCAACTTTCGGGGGGTATAAGAAAAATTAGTATCATTTTCTAGGCTTGTATATGATATTTACAGTGGGTGGAGGGTTGGTCTTCATTCAACTTTCACATTTCATAGCTTTTATCAAATTATATTAATTTGGGTCAAATTTGTATTTCATACTGTAGTCAAATGGATGTCTAATTTTTATTGAATATATTTTTTTTCAGAATATGTGGATGATCTGATGAATACTCTGTTCAGCAAAACCTTGGTTGATCCAACCCATTTATGGGAGCAGTGGCACTCTGTACAAGCCAGAGTTCCTGCCACATTGCCAAATTTCAGCGTCCCATCAAAGCTGATGCTGTTGAGCAACATGTATCTAGATTTTCAAAATCAAACATGTAAAAGTAGAAGAAGTTTCCAATTAGCAATGAAAGTTCAGCTTTCAATTGTTAGGGAAGCAACATACAGTGGGGCAAAAAAGTATTTAGTCAGCCACCAATTGTGCAAGTTCTCCCACTTAAAAGATGAGAGGTCTCCTCCAATTTTCATCATAGGTATACCTCAACTATGAGAGACAAAATGAGAGGAAAAAATCCAGAAAATCATTGTCTGATTTTTTTAAAGAATTTATTTGCAAATTATGGTGGAAAATAAGTATTTGGTCACCTACAAACAAGCAAGATTTCTGGCTCTCACAGACCTGTAACTTCTTCTTTAAGAGGCTCCTCTGTCCTCCACTTGTTACCTGTATTAGTGGCACCTGTTTGAGGTTGTAGACAGGTGTCTTATACTGATAACGAGTTCAAACAGTCAGACTCCAAACTCCACTATGGCCAAGACCAAAGAGCTGTCAAAGGACACCAGAAACAAAACTGTAGACCTGCACCAGGCTGGGAAGACTGAATCTGCAATAGGTAAGCAGCTTGGTGTGAAGAAATCAACTGTGGGAGCAATTATTAGAAAATGAAAGACATACAAGACCACTGATAATCTCCCTCGATCTGGGGCTCCACACAAGATCTCACCCCGTGGGGTCAAAATGATCACGAGAACGGTGAGCAAAAAATCCCAGAACCACACGGGGGGACCTAGTGAATGACCTGCAGAGAGCTGGGACCAAAGTAACAAAGGCTACTATCAGTAACACACTACGCCGCCAGGGACTCAAATCCTGCAGTGCCAGACGTGTCCCCCTGCTTAAGCCAGTACATGTCCAGGCCCGTCTAAAGTTTGCTAGAGAGCATTTGGATGATCCAGAAGAGGATTGGGAGAATGTCATATGGTCAGATGAAACCAAAATAGAACTTTTTGGTAAAAACTCAACTTGTTGTGTATGGAGGAGAAAGAATGCGGAGTTGCATCCAAAGAACATCATACCTACTGTGAAGCATGGGGGTAGAAATATCATGCTTTGGGGCTGTTTTTCTGCAAAGGGACCAGGACGACTGATCTGTGTAAAGGAAAGAATGAATGGGGCCATGTATTGAGATTTTGAGTGAAAACCTCCTTCCATCAGCAAGGGCATTGAAGATGAAACGTGGCTGGGTCTTTCAGCACGACAGTGATCCCAAACACACCGCCCGGGCAACGAAGGAGTGGCTTTGTAAGAAGCATTTCAAGGTCCTGGAGTGGCCTAGCCACTCTCCAGATCTCAACCCCATAGAAAATCTTTGGAGGGAGTTGAAAGTCCGTGTTGCCCAGCAACAGCCCCAAAACATCACTGCTCTAGAGGAGATCTGCATGGAGGAATGGGGCAAAATACCAGCAACGGTGTGAAAACCTTGTGAAGACTTACAGAAAACGTTTGACCTCTGTCATTGCCAACAAAGGGTATATAATAACGTATTGAGATGAACTTTTGTTATTGACCAAATACTTATTTTCCACCATAATTTGCAAATAAATTCTTTAAAAATCAGACAATGTGATTTTCTGGATTTTTTTTCCCCCTCATTTTGTCTCTCATAGTTGAGGTATACCTATAATGAAAATTGGACCTCATCTTTTAAGTGGGAGAACTTGCACAATTGGTGGCTGACTAAATACTTTTTTACCCCACTGTATTTTGCTAAGACAAACAAATATAAGCCTAAGATTTTAAGAGAAATGTGCTTTTAAAAATGGAACCCGAATTTTATACCATAAAATGGTAGAAAAATGATTCAAATGTATATGACATGCAACTTTGATGAATGCTGAAATATTAGAATTATAAAATTGACATGAACATTAATAAACTCAATATATGATTTTACAAAACTTTATTTAAATGTCATTTTTCACAAATCTAATCTTGGTAGGCAAAATGCCTTGTAGTGATCTGATGGGAATGTTTCTCTGAGGCTCACAGCACAGGCAGGCAATATCACCCTCACTTCTTCCTGTGCTGACGTCACTGCTGCCCGCCCCTATCGACAGATGGCAGTACTGCAGCATCACTAAGTGAAAGATGGGCTATTACCAAATAAAGTCATTTATGGAGGCTGGTGACACATATTAAATCCCGGGAATGGCCAGAATGGAATATTTTCAATCAGTTTATTAGTTCAATAAAAAAATGTCACCGTACAAGGACTTTAAAGACATTAGCTGTTCCAAACATATTCCTAGGACCACTGCAACTAATATGAACGCCAGTTATTTCAAAAGGCTTTTGGGTAAAACCAAGTTGTTTTGCCAAAGTACAAATGTGACAGAAGACCTCATCAAGAGAATTTAAAAATACAATGACGCTACTACCATTTCCATCCACTTGGCCGGTACCATTTCTAGAATGTGAATCGACGATAGCATAGTGCCCATTCTCAGCAATGATGGCACATGTATTCTCACACACTGTCAATAGACATGTGTTGTACTGTGCAAACATTACTTCCAGTCCTGAGTGCAGAGAGACATAAGAACCATTTTCAATTTCGCTACCACTAACTACATCAACATCACCATGAACATAATCTTCACCATAGTGAAATTTAAATTCCTGTCCATCAATGCAGTTCTCTTTGGGCAAATCAAAAACGCCCAAGTGAAACTCCCCACAGCTAATTTTGTTCCCATCGCGCAATGTAGTGTACAACTGATCTCCTAATTCCAGAACTCTATCTAAATCACTTGTGGCCCATGAAAAAACACTACAAATACTATGTTTTGCTAATGCAGTCAAAGCTATTGCCATGCACTGTACACCGCGGTATTTAAATCGACTGTTTCCCTGGTGAAATGATCCTCTCACATTATCTCTGCAGAATGTGAGCGGATCCTCCAAAATATTCATATCCTCATCACTTAATGCACTTGAAGATATTTGATATTTATCCTCTAATCCAGGAAGGTCAGGTGGCTCATAATAAATCAAAGATGATTTGTTGCTACATTTATCTGATTTACTCTCTGATCTACCATGCTTTAAGCGTTTGATGGGATATGTAACATCTTCTAATGAATCACTAAAGACATTAGCTGTTCCAAACATATTCCTAGGACCACTGCAACTAATATGAACACCAGTTATTTCAAATGGCTTTTGGGTAAAACAAAGTTGTTTTGCCAAAGTACAAATGTGACAGAAGACCTCAAGAGAATTTAAAAACACAATGACACTACTACAATTTCCATCCACTTGGCCAGTACCATTTCTAGAATGTAAATCGACGATAGCATAGTGCCCATTCTCAGCAATGATGGCACATGTATTCTCACACACTGTCAATAAACATGTGAAGTACTGTGCAAACATTACTTCCAGTACAGACTGCAGAGACATGAGAACCATTTTCAATTTTGCTACCACTAACTACATCAACATCACCCTGAACATAATCTTCACCATAGTGAAATTTAAATTCCTGTCCATCAATGCAGTTCTCCTTGGGCAAATCAAAAACACCCAACTGAGACTCCCCATAGCTAATTTTGTTCCCATCATGCAATGTAGTATACAACTTATCTCCTAATTCCAGAACTCTAACTCACTTGTGGCCCATGAAAAAACACTACAAATACTGTTTTGCTAATGCAGTCAAAGCTATTGCCATGCACTGTACACCGTGGTATTTAAATCGACCGTTTCCCTGGTGAAATGATCCTCACATTCTCTCTGCAGAATATGAGTGGACCCTCCAACCTGTCCATATCCTCATCACTTAATGCACTTGAAGATATTTGATATTTATCCTCTAATCCAGGAAGGTCAGGTGACTCATAACAAATCGAAGTTGAAGATTTATTGCTACATTTAGTTCTAAACTTACGTTTGACCCCGGCAAGCTTACCTCTTTGTGGGTGTTGTGAACTTACCTAAAATAAAAAACATTTACAAACCCACATCCTTGATTTCCAATAAGCAAAACATTGGTAACATTTCAAGCTCAGTTATACGTGTGTGCATTTTCAATATATTGGTTTTAATGTATATTTATAATGAATTTCCATCTGTTGCAATTCCCTCATAGTGGGAGTAATAGACTTGTCTTTCATATAAAAACTATGAAAAAACGCATATCAGACAGACATATCATTCAGTATTTGCCCACCTGTTGCTCCATTAAAGCAGTCTTGTCCATTCTGGTAGGTGATGCCAGGGATATCACCTCCACAACTTCTGCTGCTACCCCCACCTATACAAGATACATTATGATGCACTGATTCAATAGAATAGAACTATTTTCACAGTATTATATCTGAACAGCTACTAAAAACATTCCAAACAATGTGCTACAAAGTCACCCACTCCCAAGCCTGGATCTTGCTTGCTGGGAGCAGCAGCCTTTTGGCAACATGGTGACTGAGACATCTTGTTCCCCGTGACAACGGTCATCCGCTGAACCAAGATCCGATGGAAAAAGCACATCCATTGCATCAAGAATCACAGGACTGAAGCGGAGAGGGGACGGAGGGAGAGGAGGTGCCTGTGTTTAAAAAAACAAAAAAAAAAAAAACAAAAAAAAAAACAATATACTTACACCATCTCTGCTCCAGAGGGCCAAGTCATCCATGGGAAAGTGTTCAACCACAGAAATGTACTTGATACCTTAAAAAGCAAATATTCAGGATTTAAACACGTGAATATGGCTTCAACACTCTACCAATTACAACAAAGTCATACCCATACGTGCTGCAACACGGTGGTACTCCTGGTGCAGAAGTAGCTGCAGTTCAACCTCAATGTTCAGACGAGGTGGAAAATCCAGAACAAAAACCTTTGCAAAACAATAACATGATTACATCATAGTAAGTCTTTGTTGAACAAATATATTTACATTGTAAGAAAAAAGAAATGCATCTTCACCTTAGGCCAGCCATGGCCCCAGGAGTGGATGAGTAGCCAAAGGAAAGCCCTCCTTGTGGCATACTCACAAATCCATCTACGATTGTTCCTAGATGTGAGTCTCCAACAAGGATGAACTGTGGATGACATTTAGGTTCAGTACAAATTAGCACATAGTCTTAAAATCAAGTTTTCTGATTTCCTTTCATAACTTCAATAGTACCTTCTTGCTAGGAGACTCTGCTGGAATTACCAACTTTTGGCTGTGTCCAGAGAAGGAAGAAGTTGGCCATATTTGTGCGGTGTGTCGATGACCAGTGCCCCAACCTGTTTAAAAGAACACAGAATGTTACACACTTAAACTCAATTTTCCAACATCAAGGAAAAAATGAGTTAAATGGATTACTTACTACAGGTTGATAGTATCACAATTATAAAACTTACATGTGCGGGAAGGAACCACCTGTAGTTCCAACAGCTCAAGATGCTTGGCCCACCTCTTTTTGATTGCCTGGGATCGGCGGAAAGACTTTTTATGAGGCATCTAACAGGAAAATACAAAACAAATCTGACTGAGAACATTAAAAAAAAATAGAAATATATTGATTAATGTAACTAACATAATACTTTCATCTTTATTAGTCATATTTCTTGAAATGTCAAATTTGCGGCATCTATTTATGAATAATCTCTCTTTCAAACCAAAGACAACATGAAATAGTCATTTGTGTAATTAAACACTGATATAAAAACTTCAACAAAATGGTGGTCCAACATGCCCACCTATGAAGCAAATCCTCTTCTATGTTCAAAATAGACACTGCAGCAAAGACATTGAGTTGCTAGCTGTTAGCATGAGGCCTACATATCTCCCGAGAGAACACTCACACGTGATCTGCATTGTTGTTTATGCAAATCCGACGGCGAACGCTGGGACAGCGCGTGACGTCATCCATTCAGTAACCAGCAGGCTGCAGACAGAACACCCAGATGCTCTTCTCCTCATCTCAGGCGATTTCAACCACGTTTCACTGTCTCCCATTCTGCCCACTTTCACCCAGTATGTCACATGCCACACTAGAGACAATAAAACACTGGATTTGTTCTACGCAAACACTAAGGAGGCATACACCTCATCACAACTCCCCCCACTTGGGAGATCGGATCACAACTTGGTTCATCTCCGACCGGTGTACAAACCCCTAGTGCACAGACAACCTCCGGCCATGCACACTGTGGAGTTATGGTCTGAGGAGACAATGGACACTCTAAAGGACTGTTTTGAAGCCACTGCCTGGAAGCAGCTCTGCGATCCACATGGTGAGGACATCGATGGCCTCATTCACACCTTCACGGGCTACCTCAGCTTCTGTGTGGACAAATCCGTTCCCACCAAGACCATACGGCGTCACTCAAACAACAAACCCTGGATCAACCCTGAGATAAAAACACTTCTGAGAGAGAAGAAGAGGATCTTCAGGTCGGGGAACAGGGAGATGCTGAAGTCCGTACAGAGGGAGCTGAGGAGAAAGATCAGAGAAGGCAAGGACAGCTTCAGGAAGAAGATGGAGGACAAGCTGCAACAGAGCGACATCAGCGGGGTCTGGAGAAACCTCAAAACCATCTCGGGGCTCCAGAATACCTCCCCCCAGGCCACGGGGGGCAGGGAGTGGGCGAACAACCTGAATCTGTTTTTCAATAGATTTGACCAACCGCCCTCCCCCCTGTCTGCACAACAACCACTGCTGCCTCTAAGAAATCAAGTCCTGCTACCCACTCCCCACTCCACCGACACCCCCCCCACTCCCAACACACAGCCCCCCATCCTGACCCTGACCAAGACCCAGGTGAGGACGGAGCTGAGGAAGATCAAGGCGAGGAAGGCGTCGGGACCGGACGGCATCAGCGCAAAGCTTCTCAAGTCCTGTGCAGACCAGCTGTGTGGAATTGTGACATATATCTTCAACATGAGCCTGAAACTGGGGAGGGTACCACAGCTGTGGAAAACATCTTGTGTGGTACCTGTACCAAAAACTTCCCACCCCAAAGACCTGAACAGCTTCAGACCGGTGGCCTTGACGTCCCACTTGATGAAGACCCTGGAGAGACTGCTCCTTGCTCATCTCCGCCCCCTGGTGGAACCAGCGATGGATCCACTCCAGTTCGCCTACCAGCATGGCATTGGGGTGGAGGATGCGGTGATCTTCCTCCTTCACCGTTCTCTGTCCCACCTGGAGAAGCCCGGGAATATGGTGAGGATCATGTTCTTTGACTTCTCCAGTGCTTTCAACACCATCCAACCGATGATCCTGAAGGACAAGCTGCTGCGCGCAGGGGTGGACCAGCACCTGTCATCATGGATCCTGGACTACCTCACGAACCGGCCTCAGTTTGTGAGAACCCGGGACTGTGTTTCCGACACGATCATCAGTAGCACGGGGGCCCCCCAGGGAACGGTGCTGGCTCCCTTCCTGTTCACTCTTTATACTGCGGACTTCTCACACAACACATTGCCATCTACAGAAGTTCTCTGATGACTCTGTGATCGTTGGTCTCATCTCCAGCGGAGATGAAGCTGAGTACAGAGGGCTTATCCAGGACTTTGTGGACTGGTGCCATCGGAACTGCCTCCAGATCAACGCGAGGAAAACTAAGGAGCTGGTGGTGGACTGCCGCAGGCATGGGCAGCCCCTCACAGCACCAGTAAATATACAGGGAACAGACATCGAGATGGTGACATCCTACAAGTACCTGGGTATTCATCTGAACAATAAACTAGACTGGTCACACAATACTGACGCACTCTACAAGAAGGGACAGCGCAGGCTGTTCCTGCTGAGGAGACTCAGGTCTTTTGGTGCACAAGGGGCGCTGCTGAAGTCATTCTATGACACGGTGGTGGCATCAGCCATCACTTTTGGAGTGGTCTGCTGGGGCAGTGGCATTACTGCAGCCGATAGGAAGAGACTGAACAAACTGATTAAGAAAGCTAGCTCTGTCCTGGGGCAACGCCTTGATCCGATGGAGGAGATAGGAGAGAGAAGGACGGTGGCTAAACTGTCATCTCTGCTGGAGTCCGAGTTCCACCCTATGCAGGACATACTGGATGCACTGAGGAGCTCATTTAGCAGCAGACTACATCATCCCAGGTGCACAACCGAGAGGTTTCGTAGGTCCTTCCTACCAACGGCTGTCAGACTGTACAACCTAAGCAGGGCTGCTCGCAGAGATAGCAAAAAGACGTAACAAACTAATAGTTTTTTTTTGAATGCAAAAGATGCAATAGACTTACACAATGGTCCTCTCCGGCATACAACTAGGAACATACCGGTCGCTATGGAGGGTGAGAATATGTATGGGCACATAATCATACCATGTAGGATAACTAAATAGACGGTTATGCTGTTTCATCCCACCTAGCAACAATGCTCTGCACTGTGTGTGTTTATATATTTACATATTTATTCCATCTAGCTACAATGCTCTGCACTGGGTGTGTTTATATTTATATATCTATATATTTATTCCATCTAGCTACAATGCTCCGCACTGTGTTTTTATATATCTACATATTATTCCATCTAGCTACATTGCTCCGCACTGTGTGTTTATATACTTGCATATTTATTCCACCTAGCTGCAATGCTCCGTACTGTGGGTGTTTATATATTTACATATTTATTCCATCTAGCTACAATGCTCTGCACTGTGTCTGTGTGTGTGTGTGTATATATATATTTTATAGTAATATGTACATATGTATATTAGCTGCTCTTGCTTGCTTGTTTTTTTTCTTGCCTTCTGATTGTTGCTCTGAGTGTTGCTATCCCTGTGCTGTTGCAATCCTGGAATTTCCCCGTTGTGGGACTAATAAAGGCTTATCTTATCTTATCTTATAGCAAGAGAAAGCAATAGGGAAAACTGTCACAGAGAGCATACTGTATACACTAAGGGCTGGATCCAGTTTTTCATTTTGGCCTGCAGCATATTCACCCTTAAAATTGATTCAGACCAACGATATAGTATATTGAGCCATTTAATAATAATAATAATAATAATAATAATGGATTAGATTTATATGGTGCTTTACATGTCAAGTGACATTTCAAAGCGCTTACAGTGAGTCCATTATTCATTCACTCCAGGCAGACACTGATAGTGGTAAGCTACTACTGTAGCCACAGCTGCCCTTAGTGCCTTTAGTGAAAATTACAAAGGTAAGAATAACAGCAAATTATTTGCACATAACTCTTAAAACTGGTCTTGATCAGTCATACTCCGCACTGTGTGTTTATATACTCATATATTTATTCCATCCAGCTACAATGCTCCGCACTGTGTTTATATATTTATATATCTATTCCATCTAGCTACAATGCTCCGCACTGTGTGTCTATATATATATATATATATTATATTTATATGTACATATGTATACTCGCTGCTCTTGTTTTTTCTTGCCTTCTGATTGTTGCTCTGAGTGTTGCTATCCCTGTGCTGTTGCAATCTTGGAATTTCCCTATTGTGGGACTAATAAAGGCTTATCTTAAAATGTTCATTTGTTGCCCATATTGAATTTTTGCATATGACATCAGGGGGCGTGCCGCACTGGCCCGTTAGAGTGAACCGCCATATTGGATGGCAAGAAACAACAGCAGCAGCAGGGTGAAACAAACCACATAGCTCACGTGTACCTACAAACTTGGCAAAATGGTGTACTCCTGTTGTTCCCCCTGATAAGGGGATAAGCGGGGAATGAAATGGCCCGTGTGAAATGCAAAAAAAAAATATAAAAAAATTGGAATTTTGAATAATTACCTTCACTGACGTAATCTCTCGCTTTCTCATAACGGGCTGCACGGTGGCGCAGTGGTTTAGCACTGTGGCAGCACAGTTTACCCTCGGCCGGGGGATCGCGGGGATCATGAGACTGTGGGCTCGATCCCAGCCCCCGACCAACAGTGAGCTGTGTGGAGTTTGCATGTTCTCCCCATGTTGCGTGGGTTTACTCCGGGATTTCTCCGGTTTCCTCCCGCATACCAAAAACATGTAGGTTTAGGGCGCTCACGCACGCAGCGGCCGGTGGCTTGTCACCAGACTGCAAACCAAATCTACCTACAGGTACAAATAAGTAACAAAAAAAAACCTTTCTGGTTTGGGGGCGCCTCTCTGCTTGCGACAAAGGACAATGCACACATGAAAGGGGAGAAAACTATTGTAAATATGCATAAAATCAGGTACGTTTTAACGCGGTGCGCCGTGGAGAGCCTTTATAAAAAAAAAAAAAAAAAAAAAAAAAAAAAACACGCAGCGCGCTTCGCTGGTGAACGAGTCGGAAAACAGCAGCTCCTCGGACTCGGAGGTGAGTGAAGACTTCACATCATCCACATCCCTTTCCGCTGACACGTTTTCCAATATCTTTTCCTCCTGCTCCCCTTCGTCTTTGAAAGATATCATTTCATCGTTTGCCCCCAAATCATCCCCGCTGAGCAGATTACTGGCAGTCATTGTTCTGCTAATTGCTCCAGTTGTGCGCTCTGCTTGTCCGTGGCTGTGGGGGTTACCCCACACCCGCCACCTCCGTTCAACTGAGGCATTTCGGCACACCAGAGGAACGCACGGGAGCACGATTAAAAACACTTGTCTGTTGTTATGACTGCTGACAATGACTCCACTGAATCTGACACAGACATCGCAGACACAGTTTCAGAGACCATAGTGTCAGTTGTTGAAGAGGATGATAGGGATGTTATGTCAGACTGTGACTGTGTGTTCTCCTCACTCATTCTGATCGCTAAACAGTACAAGTTACGCCTGGGTTGTCACAGTGCAACTGCTGCTCTTGCCATCCAAGATGGCGGCACCTACGGCATGTCAACCTGACGTGTTAATGCAGTTATTTTTTCATTTCATAATGTATTAACACCAGTTTAGAAAGCTTGGGAACCAAGGCGTTCCCAGCTAGTCTGGGAACGCCTTGGTATCCCCTCTGAAGAGCTGGAGCAGGTGGCTGGGGAGAGGGAAGTCTGGGCTTCTCTGCTTGAACTGCTGCCTCCGCGACCCGGACCTCCGGAAAAGCGGTAGAAGATGGATGGATGGATGGATGTATTAACACACTGGACCTAAAATGACACAAAAACATGTTTCAGTAGGAAAAAAGTTCATTTTTTAATTGTAAAATCCACAAATATGTCTAATGCTAATGAACCATTTCTATAGCTCAGCATGCAAATTTTAAGTGTAAATTTCAAAAACATATGTTTTTTTAAAAAAAAAAAATGCCAAAAAAGAAATTTATATAAAAGTATTTACATGAAAATGCAAACAGTGCTCAGGCGTTTTTTGTAAAACTATTTACAGAACAATCATGTGTCCCAAAATGATGACACAAATTATTTGTGCCACTCAAAAACAGTTCGTGTCCACAACACAGACTTTGGAAGGCACATGCTGGTCATGACGCGCGAAAACATTGTATGCACGCAGTAGCAAAAGCACAGGATGCCATTTAGCCTTGTCATTGCAAAATGATTCAAACTCAGTGTGGAGCAGTCTGAACGATTTTTGCGCTGGCAGCAGGAGAGGCCTGTGATTTCTCCCTCTGTTTATTGATATTGCTACACATACAGTATACTTTTAATCATCAGGGTAAGAACTGTTCACTACATATTGTCAAAACGACGTACCATCTATCAATGCATCTTCTACCGCTTATGAAGTGAATTATTTCACACGATTACATGTGGAACTGTATGCATAAACACAATAATTCTTTTGTCTTACCCACGTGTCAATTCCATGAAAAACCTCTCTGAAATGACTGCTAATCTTAGTACATGAATGTTGTATAGTGGCCCTATAGTTATGACCATTAGGATATAGTGCCTATAAAAAACAACTTGTGTGGAATAAAAATGTTATCACAGCTACAATGAATGCCTCCGTGAAGAGTAAAACAATACTGAACAAATGCTGATTCAAACTTGGTACTTACCGGTCCTCTGAACCAATCACAACATGTACAACGGTAACGTGACTTAAAGTATCCAATCACAGTCAGTAATTTGGGAACACACGTTTTTTACATGTTCACCACGAGGACAAGTGCTTATGACTACTTCCTTATTCTTCTTGTTCTTCTCTTACATTGACTGGCGGTTGGCAACTAGCTTACAAGTACATTACCGCCACCTACGGGATTGGAGAGTGGACAAGCAAATGCAGGAAGGTGTAGCAATCACTGTATCTGCATTTCGGTACTTGGTTCGGTTTGGAAAGTTCACGCACTCACTCACTCACTGCTTACTATATAGTGAATTTACATATAGTGGACAATATAGTAAACGCAATATAAAAATAAAATTAACAGCTTTCAAAGACTACTGTGCTTGTTTTTATGGCGCAGTTCATGACGTCATCATAGTGAGACAGTAAAACATAACAGACTAACGGTGGCGGAAAAATCAATTCCTGCATATAATTTGTAGTGAATAAGTACTGTCAAATCATTTTTGCTGAATTAATAAGGATAAATACCTTAAGGTACTTCATGTTGTGATGTGGGGACGGCAGTGGCTCAGGAGGTAGAGCAGGTTGTCCAATAACCACATGGTCGGTGGTTTGAATCCCGCTCAAACCCCAGATATCCTGCTGTTGTGTCCCTGGGCAAGACACTTCACCTCAGTTGCCCCTGGTGGGTTTGGGAGCGCCATGTTAGCAGCATGCCACCATCAGTGTGTGAATGTTTGATTGGGTTTGGATTTGTTTAATTGGGTTGTACTGTAAAGCACTTTGTCTGTGAAAAGTGCTATATAAATAAAAAACCTCTCCCCTCACTGCTGTTAGCTGTGCGTTGCATTATGGGCTATACTGTATGGGCTAATGTAGTGACCATCCATTGTACACTACTTTTCAAAATGCATTGTGGGATTTTTTTGTGTACTATATAGTCAATGAAATGTTCAGTTTACATTTCCAACTGCACTTCAAAATGGCTGATTCACTATATAGTGCACTATATGGGGAGGGAGTGAACATTTCAAAAGCAGCATACACACCTTTACATAAAGAAATTGCTTCTGTTTTCCCCATACCTTTTTTGCCATTAGACGTTTGCCTGTTTGTAATGACATTAATTTAAGGTTTATTTTTGTATGTAATGATTTATATTGTTCTGTCTACTCAAATAATTATTGCCATTTCTCAAAGACTTTTTCTTGTCTTCTATTAAAGTTTTTCACATGTACCTCCTCCAAATTAAATACTTTGACACAGTCATGAAAGCTAAAGTCCATGGAAAAGTTTTTTCATCACTGACATTGTCTCTGTACAAACGCAATGCCCTTTTGTCCCATGGAACAATAACAGACTTTTCCATTTTACTTTCTGTCTTTCGGAATCATTCCCACTATTTCTTATGCATACAAAAAATACATGGATATACTCAGTTACATATTTTTATTAATAACATAATCAAAAACAAAAAACAGCACTATAAATATACATAGAAAAATAACATTGCACACAATACTTAACATTTACAGGTAATATACTTGTCAAGAAATCCTATGGGAATAAAATCCTATTCTATTCTATTCTGCCACCATTTCACCTCCTCTGTCTTCTGCCTCCTCAATGTGACTGTCCTGTCCTTGACAATCCCCTTCAATTTGCTCCTCTTTTTCCCCTTTTTGCCTTGTTGTGTCCTCTGGACACTGCCTATAAGAACCCTCATCGATTTGCAGGATGTCTTCATCCGTTATACTGTTGTCCCACACATCTGAGTCTTCCTCACTGGGGGAACCTGGATGGTTCTTTGGGGTTTCTGTGAATACAAAAAGTATGCTTATTTCATGTCACCACTGAATGTCTGTGTCCCTAATATTCCATATTCACATATACACCACTTACTCAGTAATAACAGCTCTTCCTCTTTCTCCTTCAATCTTCTCCGCACTTGGGTCAACTCTTTTCTTAAACTATTTTGTTGCATGAGTGCTCTCTCGTTTCTCCAGCTTATTTTTTTTCTCAAGCAGTTCATGGACCATGACTGTAATGTCAGCCATGGCCTCCCTTCGATCTACCTGAGGGTCTCCACCACGATACTACAAAAAAGAGAAACAAAAGAGAAATAACTTTTTGTTTACACTTTTTAACATAGTAGAAGTGACCAAGGGATATTGTATTTACATGTTGGCAAAGGGAGACTGTTACAATAATTTGAGTACTTTAAAAACATCTAAAAAAAAAAGATGGAGAAAGGCATATATTAAGGGTTATTACCTTATTATAACAGCATGTGAGTCACCTCAGCATACAATGTACCAATATGTACCTTCATGATGACATACGGGACAAAAAGGACCCTTTTCAAAAGTTGTCAGGAAAATACATTCCCCATACACTGTTATAACTGGCAGCATTTACATTTAAAGCTGTGGTTGGTATGCACAATTTTAGTACAACATAATGGACATACCCTATAAAGACAAGTAATTCACTTACATAATTACACATACAATCCCAATATTCTGATAATTACAGGTATATATTGCTTATTGATAGTTGAAATGCACAACATCCTATCTGAAAAATGCACTTTTTTGAGAAAACTAAAGAGAGCTTTTTGATTTCTTGCACAATGCTTTTTGAATACCAACCACAGATTACAGTTTTGGACTATATTATGTGTTAATAGCACCTCTTATATCCACTTACCAAGGCACCAATGTCTAACTCCATTTTTCAGAGGCTTTGCATTTCTGTCATCATTATGCTATCTCAACAAAACTTTATAACTAACTAACTAACCTGCACTTATATAGCGCTTTTCTAGTCACAAAGACCACTCAAAGCGCTTTCACTAGTACTAACCCTCTATTCTAAGGGCCTAAAGGAAACAGATATCTAGGGACAATTTAGAACAGCCAATTAACCTAACATGCATGTCTTTGGATTGTGGGAGGAAACCGGAGCCCCCGGAGTAAACCCACGCAGCACAGGGAGAACATGCAAACTCCACACAGAAAGGTTTCAACCCCTGCCAGCCTGGGAATTCAAACCAGGAACCTTCTAGCTGTAAGGCAACAGTGCTAACCACTGCACCACCGTGCTGCCAACCGTTTATGTATACGACTGATCAGACGATACTGCAAAGTAATTCGTGCTTCAGGTAAAGTGTGGTAAATTGTCTTTATTTGCCTTGTTTTGTACGATTAATTGTCATAATAAATCTGATAGTGGGGGGGGGGGGGGAAACAAAAAACCTCAGTATTGCCTTTACACAACACTCTCCTAATTTGGGTAGTAAAGTCCCTGCACTCCAGTCTCCTCATTATTACAGTTCCATTATAGAACAATTCTAAAAAAATCAATTTATTTCAATTAAACAAATCTCACCCATGATGCCAAAACTAGTTATGTTGAGGGCATTTTGTAAACTGATGTAATGTTATTTCCAGATTCTATATTGAAAGCCCTTCAAAAGTCCTCAGTTGTCAGCTATGCTTTAACTATGCATATTATTATTTGTGGGTGGGGTAGAAGAGGGTTGGAGGAGTGGGCTCTAGCATGGGTTGCAGCTCAGGCGGATGTATGCTTTGCATCAGAGTGAGGGTAGGGGGAGGGCTTTCTTTGTCTTTTTATTGCTTTGTTTCTGTTTTATCTGGAATTTTTTAACTGTAAAGAGCTTTGAGCTGCACTTTGTTGTACGAAAGCAGCTATATAAATAAATACAGTTTAAAGTTTAAAATGACATTTCATTTGAAGCACGTCCACACAGATGGACCCAAAAAATGAGAAGTTTTTTATATTTTGCCCATGTTAAAAACTTGCGTTCGATAGGTCCACAGATGCATCTTCTGCAAAAACATTTATTTTTAGAAAGCACGATTTCTAAGATTTCAATGATAATAGGCATTGATGGCTTTCCCCGGGGCTTTGCGCCAGCAAGGAAACAAAGACTCATGATTTGAATTCGGCTGCCTATAGGTCGTAATGACGCAGTACGCATTCCCACTCATTTTGCCAACATGGGTCACAAATACTCTATTATGACTCTTACTTACCTAATTATGCATCTTTTGACATGATTTAGGACCCAGGAGACAGACACTGACACGGGCAGATTGTGACAATCCTTTTATTTGATAGTGAGAGTGTGTAGTGCGTGAGTGAGTGCGAGGATAGGGTTCTGGTCGCTGGAACTGAGCAGCCTGGACGGAGACCCGGCAACCCTGGAACAAACAAGCAGATATAATTACTTTTGCTCAACACTAGTGAGGAGCTGCAGGTGGAGAGGCTTACTTGGGTGAAGCACAGGTTACGCCCTGCTGGATTCCAGCGGCCATGCAGCGTGGTGGTGAAGGTGTCCGTGATCGTGCTGGAGATTCCACCCGTGGCTGTGACGAGGGAAGTCCTTGTGAAAACACCAGCCGTGACTCCACAGACCGGGATGATTGTTCTGACGATGACGAGGTTAGTGATTCCACAGAATGTGGCGATGATAGTACAGATGATAATGATGACAATGACTCCACTGATGGCGGTGGCGAATGTTCCTGCAACTGAGATAACAGTTCTCGTAGCTGAGGAGCAAAACGTACCGGTAGTCGTGGTGGTAGCGATGAGCTACGTGGGCGAGGTGGCGTTGCCCCGTCAGCTGGGGACGCAGGTCCGCCGCCTAGGAGGTCCACCTGTGCACAGGGGTTAAGACAAGGGGTTGAGTAACAAATTGTTCTCTTACTTGGTTGAACTTGACGAGGTTCTTGACGAGGCAAGAGAGCGGAGTTCATGCTCATACTCCGACGAGGAGGACAGACGACTCCGTGACGGGCTGTCAGCGACGCTGGCTTTTAACAGCCGTTGAGTGGCACCTGTTGGTCTGTGCGCAGCTGGAGCTGATGACGCCAATGACGGCCCAGAGGCCGCCATGACAGTACTCCCCCCTCTAGCAGTGCCTCCAGGCACCTGCCCAATTCTACCTGGATTCGCCCGATGAAAATCGCAGATCAGCTGTTTATCCAGGATCAACGTTGGGCGAATCCAAGAACGATCCTCCGGTCCAAAGCCCTCCCAGTCCACCAAATACTGAAGACCACGACCCCACCTGCGGACGTCCAGGATGGCAGTCACCCCCCAGGCCGGATGGCCATCGATCATCCTCGGGGGGGGGGGGGCGGGGGCCGCGGGAGCAGGGCACAGGGGATCAGAGACGTACGGTTTGACCTGGGAGACATGAAAGGTGGGGCAGATACGCATCGAAGAGGGGAGAGACAGGCGCACAGACACAGGGTTAATAACACGTCTGATGGTGTAGGGGCCAATAAAGCGCTTAGTGAGCTTACGCTTTTCAGCCGGTACACCAATATTTCGGGTTGACAACCAGACTTTCTGACCCACCTTATAGTCCGGGGCGGGTCTCCTATGCCGGTTGGTCACCTGGATATTGCGTTTGGTAGTTTTAAGCAAGGCTTGGCGGGCAATGAGCCAAACTCGCCGGCAGCGCTTGATGTGTGCCTGGACCGAGGGAACCGCTACCTCCCTTTCTTCCTCCGGGAACAGCGGTGGATCAAACCCAGAAGATGCCTTGAAGGGGGAGACGCCCGTAACCGTAGAGATCGTGGCGTTATGGGCGTACTCAATCCAAGGAAGATACTTGCTCCAGGAGGATGAGCAGGAGGAGATGACACAGCGTAGGGCGGCCTCAAGCTCCTGATTAGCCCGCTCACACTGACCATTACTCTGGGGGTGATAACCAGAGGAGAGGCTGGCTGTGGCTCCCAGCGCCGCGCAGAAAGCCTTCCAAACTTGAGAAACAAACTGTGGTCCTCGATCCGACACTGTCAGCCGGGATACCGTGGAGACGGACCACATGCTGTACGAGAAGGTCTGCTGTTTCCTGGGCCGAAGGCAAACCCCGAAGAGGCACAAAATGGGCTGCCTTCAAGAACCGATCCACGATGGTTAAAACTGTGGTGAAGTTATCTGAAGTGGGTAAACCAGTCACGAAGTCCATAGCAACGTGAGACCAGGGACGTGAAGGAACCGGTAACGGGTGTAGCAGGCCCGCCGGGGTGGATGATGTTGTCTTCCCGGTGGCGCACTGAGCGCAGGCCCGGATGTAACCTACAACGTCCTTCCGAAGCCCCGGCCACCAGAAAGTCCTCTGGAGAAGATCCACAGTCCAACCCACTCCAGGATGACAAGCCAGCTTGGACGCGTGACCCCACTCAATCACCTTGCCCCGGATGGCGCGTGGAACAAACAGGCGACCCGGGGGGGGGGGGCATCCCCCAGGATCCAGCTCAGTCCTCTGAGCCCGGCGAACCGTCTTGCAGATCCCCCAGGACAGGGCACCCACGACTCAGGAAGGCGGCAGGATAGGGGTCTCCTGGTCTTCAGAGGACGGTGCGTCGAACTGTCGGGAGAGGGCATCCGGCTTACCGTTCTTGCTTCCCGGCCGGTAAGTGATGGAAAAGTTAACGGCCGAAGAAGAGGGACTAACGAGCCTGGCGTGCATTCAGGCGCTTCGCCGTCCTGAGGTACTCCAGGTTGCGATTATCAGTCCAAATCACGAACGGCTGAGCAGCCCCCTCCAGCCAGTGTCTCCATTCCTCCAAAGCGAGTTTCACTGCCAACAGCTTCCTGTCTCCTATGCTGTAATTCCTCTCTGCAGGGGTAAGGCGATGAGAGAAATAAGCACATGGGCGAATCTTACCGTCCTCGGGAGACCGTTGGGAGAGTACCGCTCCAACTCCCGAATCAGAGGCGTCCACCTCCACCAAGCACTGCAGCTTCGGGTCCACCTGGGTAAGGACTCGGGCCGAGGCGAACTCCCTCTTGAGCTTCTCAAATGCTCCCGCTGCCTCCTCACTCCAGCAAAACGGGGTCTTAGGGGAGGTGAGAGCAGTCGGAGGACGGGCAATATTACCAAAATCAGGCACAAACCTCCTATAAAAATTAGCAAACCCCAGGAACCCTTGAAGCTGCTTTCTGGAGGTGGGTGCAGGCCAATCCACTACCGCCTTGACCTTGGCCAGGTCAGGGAGCACCTGGTTCCGAGCTATTATAAACCCAAGGAAAGAGGTTTGGTCAGTGTGGAACTCGCATTTCTCAGCCTTGACGAATAGTTGATTCTCCAGGAGGCGCTGTAGGACCCTGGGGACATGCACCTGATGTTCTTCTAGTGTGCGGGAGAAGATAAGAATGTCGTCAAGATAAACGAACACAAACGAGTTCAGAAAATCCCGTAATACATCGTTTATCAATCACTGGAAAACGGCTGGGGCGTTGGTTAACCCAAACGGCATTACTAGATACTCAAAATGCCCGCTAGGGGTCCGGAAAACCGTCTTCCACTCGTCTCCTTCTCTTATGCGCACTAGATGGTAGGCATTCCTAAGGTCCAGTTTGGTAAACCAGGACGCCCCCTGGAGGGAGTCAAAAGCGGTGTTCATCAGAGGCAGAGTATATTTATCTTTTACTGTTATCTCATTCAGTCCCCGGAAGTCGATGCAGGGGCGTAGTGAGCCGTCCTTCTTCCCGATGAAGAAAAACCCAGCTCCCACTGCCGAAGACGATGGGCGAATGATTCCAGAGGCCAAGGACTCCTTGATGTAAGTATCCATGGCCTCGCGCTCCGGGGCTGACAGGCTGTAAAGGTGGCTTGCAGGAAGGGGGGCCCCAGCCTTCAGGTTGATTGCGCAGTCATAAGGGCGATGGGGGGGTAAAGACAACGCCCGAGACTTGCTAAACACTAGCCCTAGATCATGATAAGCCTCTGGCACCTTGGACAGGTCCGGTGGAGATGAATGAGGCGGAGGCGGATTGGAGGCAGGCACTTAGGCAGAACGTGCTCCACGCTGTTACTCTCCCAGCTTGCCAGTCAATGGTGGGGTTATGCAAGCGAAGACGGGGGTACCCCAGGATAACGGGCAAAGAAGAGACGGGTAGGACTAGAAACTGAACTTCCTCCCTGTGGTTTCCTGACACAATGATCGATACAGGGGCCGTCTGATAGGCAACGGTGGTCAGACGCCTTGGACAAGGTGATCAGTTTGACAGGGGGGTCTAGAGTCTGACAGCTGAGGCCCATCCGGGTTGCCAGGTCTCTAGAAATGAAGTTCTGCTCAGCTCCGGAATCAACTAACGCTAATGTGGAGTGTTCTGTATGTGAATGAATTAGTCTGAGGGGTAATCGACAACAAGTAAGGTGTTCTTCTGAGTTCCTTGCCCATGAATCCCCCTACTGCGATCCACGGGCCTTCCCTTTTAACTTACTGGGACATTCAAAATCCCCATGTGACTCTTTCCCACAGTAGAAACAAAGGCCCTGATCCCTGCGGCATTGTTTCTCAGCTGCTGACACTTTAGACCGACCAATAGTCATAGCCTCTTGATCCGGGGATCCCTCTGACGCGGGTAAAGCGAGAAGAGAAGAGTTAGGGATGCGGGGGCGGAGTCTAACTGAACGGGAAGTAGTTCGCCGTTCAGCCGCCCGCTCCCTTAATCTGCTATCCAGACTAACCGCTAAAGCGATCAAATCCCGCAAATTGTCCGGTTTATCCCGTGCCGCTAACTCATCCTTTAACTCATCGTTAAGACTGCGCAGGAAAATACCACACAGTGATGGCTCCCCCCACCCAATCTCTGCAGCCAGGACCCGGAAGTCAATAGCGTAGTCAGCAGCTGATCTTTTCCCCTGCTGTAGGCTCAACAGCCGTTCTGTTAACACCTCACCCCTATCAGTATGGTCAAACACAGACCTAAATTCTGTCACAAACTCCTGGTAAGTAAGCATGGGATAGCTAGGTTTAGCCATGATAGAATAGGCCCAATCTAAGGCTCTTCCTGCCAGCAAATTTATGACATAACCAATCCGGCTAGAATCAAGGGTGAAATCTTCACCCTTCATTTAATAGCCAATTTGAAATGTTTCACATAAAAAAGGAAACGTCTATCAACCAGTCATCATTGCTCTGGTGATTTGCTGATTTACGTAACATGGATGCTGAGTACAAGGCGCCAGCGTGATGGGGACATGCGATTGCTGTGGGAGGCACAAACCCAGGCTCTTTTCCACTAGCCCAGCACACCTCGGCACGACTCGATTCACTTCAACACGGTTCCGCACGCTTTTGTCTCCATTACAACCGTGTTGAGCTCGGGTGGGTGGGATTTCTATAACAGCGAGGCAGCGCAACACTCCCGTGACGTAACGCATGCGACCGAATCCTCCATAACAACAAAGAAAATGGAGGATCACGATCCGAGGATTATCACATTGCTCGCTCTGTGGTTTTTTCTCACAATTAAGGCCAGAGAGTTTAACCAGAGAAGACAGTATTACCTGAGGCGACGACGTGAATTGAGACAAAACACGTTGGAACACTACAGGAGACTCGCGGTTGCCAGGGAGGAATATGAAGCTGGAATGGTGAGGTTACTTAACCGGCAGAGGAGGGAGCAGATATCGGTAAGCTAACGTGTGCTAGTGCTTTCAGTTGTCATTTTAGTCATATTATTCTTGTGTACAGCATTTTGATGTTGACAGGTTATCATTATTACAGTAATTACATTATGTATGCTGTGTGTGTGTGTGTGTGTGTGTTTGTGTGTGTGTTTCAGTTGGCTGCGTTGTTGAAAAATACTCGCTGCAGACCGTGGGCCTGGACAGTTAACCGTAGCTCGCATTGGTGGGAGGATGTTGTTCCCAGCTTCTCAACCCAGCAGTGGTTGCAGAATTTCCGGATGTCCAAGGACACTTTTACCTACCTGTGTCACAAATTGCATCCATGCATGGAGCGGCAAGATACGACGTTCCGCCTATGTGTGCCATTGAGGAAGAGAGTGGCCATCGCACTGTGGAAGCTTGCTACCGGTTCAGAGCACCGCAGTACTGGACATCTTTTTGGAGTCAGCATCACAACAGTGTGCAGGTGTGTGCAGGACTTTTGTGCAGCAGCAGAGTCATTGCTGGTTCCAGAACTACTTCATTTTCCCAATGAAGGGAGGTTCACGGAAATGTCGGCCTACATCGAGAATCGGTGGGGGCTACCATTATGCGTTGGTGCCATCGATGGTTCCCACATACCCATCATAGCACCAGAAGAATATCACACTGACTACTTTAATCGTAAAGGCTGGCACTCCATAATCCTTCAAGGTGTGGTTGATGGAAAGGGTTTGTTCTGGAATGTGTTTGCTGGGCTTCCAGGGAGCATGCATGAGGCTAGGGTGCTGAGACTGTCCACACTGTGGGAGTTAGACAGTCAGGGAAACCTCTTCCCACCTAACATCAGGAACATCGGTGTGGTATGTATGGGATACTACATCCTCGGGGACTCTGCTTATCCATTGCGAAATTGGCTGTTGAAAGCATTCCATGACACCGGACGACTGACTGAAGAACAGCACACGTTCAACCACACCATCAGTCGTGTACGGGCGGCTGTGGAGAATGCTTTCGGCAGGCTGAAGGGAAGGTGGCGCTGCCTTTTAAAAAGGAATGACTGTGACATCAAACTGGTGAAATCCATTGTGGTGACTTGTTGTGCACTGCATAATCTGTGTGAGACTCATGGAGAGGACTTTGACACTACATTGGAAGATGCAGCAGATGAAGTAGTGGTGTCAGCTGCAGAGGTAGCTGAGGACCATGGTGGAGATATGAGATGCTGTGATGCAGTACTTGTGTACCAATAATTATACATAGAATTTAGTCATTATTCATGTGTGTACATATGTCTAACGTCTGTGTTTAATGAATAAAATGTTGTGCACTTTTCATCTACGTCTCCTGTTTTTCATAAGGTTTATTTTTTTTTTAGGGACTGGTAATTACATGCAAAAAAACCAGAAGTTGTCTGCCAAAAAATGCAGTAGCAACATAACTCACCTTTGCTTTGATGGAACTGCAAATTGACGTAGGAATTATGTTTAGAAACATGTTATATTTCAATTTAAGCCTATCCCACTTTTACTTTCAAAATAAGTGTAAATATTTTTAAAAAGCACACATTATTAGAAATACGTTATATTTCAATTCAATCCTATCCCACTTGTACTTACAAAATAAGTGAATATTTTTAAAAAGCACACACATAAAAGGTAGCACCACAACCAGTGGGTCACAACGGTTTTGGGCAACAGCAACACAATTAGATTTATTTGACAGGGACAGTGCAATAAACAGACAATTAATCAATGACAATCAATCTGATGTGTTGCACAGAGTGTATAGCTATTAGCTAATTTGCAACTCTTGTCCCTGGATGGGTTTTAGAAAGGAGAAACAAGTAAAAAGAAAAAAAAAAGAAGGAATACACAATAACCACATACATCAATGCAAAAAACATAAATACATTATAAATACACAAATATAACAACCTGACACACATTTGCCTATTTCAGGCCTCCCTCCCTTCGTCACTCACTATAAACAAACACATTCATTCCTTCCCTTCATTCACTCTCACCCTGCAGACAATCATTTCATACATGGGTACATTCTTGTTTATTTTTCAGCCAGTTTTTAACCTTTTTAGTGAATGTTTTAAAGTCCATTATTATTTTAATTTCATTTGGCATTGTGTTCCAGATGTGACTGCCCTTTATAGAGAAAGCTGTTTGTCCAAATGTGGTTCTGCGGTGGAATATTTTACAGTTCAGAATCAGAATCAGCTTTATTGCCAAGTATATTTACAAGTAAACACACGAGGAATTTGACTTGACATTGGACGCGCACGTTAGGCGCATCCAATGACGCGTCGCCATACAAGGCGCCTGTCAACAGTGGGGGTAAAGAGGGGAAGGGAGGGGGAGGAAAACACAATAGGAGAGAGAAAAAACATAGTAATCAGAATAGTGCGCGTATATGAGCCAGATTTTGACTACACAGAAAAAAACCCTCATGCACAATTAACAGGCAGACAATAGATCACACAAACAAGAGTTGAGAGAGGCAGTGTACAGTATATATGAGTCAGTATATGTGTGTCAGTTCGTGTAATGTTGTGTGTGCATTTGTGTAGTGTAGGTGTGACAGTTGCTAGTGAACAGCAGAGGGCGCCTCCAGGCAGTAGATAGATGTTAGTCATGTGACTTATAAACAAGTCAGGGACAGTCCATGTGCCTTTATTTGCAAGCGAAGAGACAGACTCCGGAGAAGTTCATCCGCTGAAAACAGCAGCTGTCTGTCGATTGCTTGGGTTAAGAGCCGCTCCTATCACTTATCTTGCAGTATGTAAATACCGGGCACCAAAGAAGGTCAAATCTGCACAGCACTCAGAGAATAGAATTTCCTCACCTGAGCAATTCTGTGCTTCAGAATTTCCATGTGCAGGCTTAAACATTAACATACTCTGAAGAGCACTAGCAACTTCAAGATGTATTCCACCATCTGAATCTCCATTCAGTTCGCCATGCCGCCTCGTGCCTCCCCAACTAGTCGAATTGGTGAGGGAGCTTGCTTGGATCCGCATTTGAACAGCTCCCATCTTCCTCAATTTTGAAACAAACACCAGGAAACTCCAGAGCCAAAAATAGAATCCTGTGTCGTAGCCAATAGATGTCTTCTGCATCTCCAGTCGAATCATACACTCAGCAGGTTCCAATTCTTGGGCTCCCCCTTGGCCCGATTCTTGTTGAAAAAATAGTGACAATAGCCCGTTTAAGCCGCTACCAAATCCATAATTTCCGTTTAGATTAAGATTCAGCAGACAAGAACGACTAAACACAGACAAAAACGCAACATTGCAAGCTGGGATCAGAAGGGAAAAGAGAGGATTAGAAAAGGCGTCTGCTCTCTCTCGAAGCCGGAAGCGAAGAGGGAGTTATTGTTAACAAAACTCCTGGTGGCTCTGCTGCTGTCCTGTCTTTGGATGAAACCAGCAAGTGGCTCAGGTGCTGGTTTATGGAAACATTTGAAAGTTAATTTCAGTAAACAGAGGTCAATGAAACTCTCAAAACTCAATAGATTGTATTTTTTTTTTTTTTTAAATATTAGTGATGCCACCTAATGGGCTTTTTGTCCAAGATTTTTAGGGTTTGATTATATAATGAACCTATGTCTTATTGTGGAAGGGGCTGCTTGAGCCCAGACTGTCAAACAGTATATATGAGAAAAAAAACCATAGAATGCATATACAGTACAGCAGGTTCGTAAGGTATGTAATATCTAATTAATTTAAAGCAGTTCAGATTTTTTTTTACTGTTTTTGAAATTTTCTTTATATGAAGATTAAATTTGAGTTGAGGATCTAGTACAACGCCAAGGTATTTGAATTCTGTAACTAAACTGATGTCATGATCATGTATATTAACTTTAAAACATTGCAGGTTATATTTTTTGATTGAAAAGCACATTGAAACTGTTTTCTGAAGGTTCAGCAATAGATGGTTCTGGAGGAGCCACTCTTGGACATCAACCATACTTGTAGACAATACATCTGCAGCCTGTGCTGGAGTCTTGGCAGCTGTGTAAATAACTGCATCATCTGCATGAAGTTGGCATGTTGCAGCAGAGCAGTGTAGCGGCAAGTCATTAATAAAAATGCTGAAAAGTAAAGGACCAAGAATAGACCCTTGTGGGATACCCATACGGTTGTTTAAAAGTGAGGATTTATCCTGGTGAACTTTTACACACTGTTCTCTATTCTGGAGATAAGATGCAAACCAGTCTAATGTGTCTGGAGAGAAGTTAAAAGATACCATTTTGGATAAAAGCAAACTGTGGTTTACAGTATTGAAAGCCTTTTTGAGATCTAGAAAAACAGCTCCTACCACATTACCCCTGTCCAAGGACTGTTTGACATTTTCAATAAGGCAACAATTTGCTGTTTCTGTTGAGTATCCTGGTCTAAAACCAAATTGATGTGGATGAAGAAGTTGACTGTCTTGTAAGTAGTCTATCAGCTGTGTAGCTACAACTTTTTCAAGAACCTTAGACAGGACTGGTAAAATAGTGATTGGGCGGTAATTGCATATATCGTCTTTACTGCCTGATTTATGAACTGGTATGACAGCTTTTTTCCAGCCAGATGGAAATGTACTAGACCTAATGGAGAGATTAATGAGATGAGTCAGTGGTTTGATTAATATTTTGCTGTGCGTTTTGAGAAAGGAGGTGCTCATGTTGTAGATATCATTAGTTTTTGAGTTTGACAGTGTTTTGACGATACCAGCAATTAACTCCTCATTTACCTCATCGATGTGAAAAGAATCTGTTGGAAGTATGGAATTTGTGTTGTTGAACACATTTGGCGGCACAAAGTTTAAGTCTTCCAGAGCCCACAAAATATGAATTAAATTCATTTGCCAATGTAGCCTTGTCACTGATGGTCTTGCCATTGATTCTAAGTTCCTTTACCCCCTTCTGAACATTTTTATTAGTTAAGTTATTTAAATGCCTCCATAGGGAACTGTTGTTACCCTTTGCATGATCTATCAGTTTATTGTAATAAGATACTTTTGATTTTCGCAGCTCTTGTACCACTTTATTTCTTAAACTTTTGTACACAAGGTGATCATTTTGCAGTTTAGAGGTTAATGATGTTTTCAATGCAGAGTCTCGCCTCTTCATAAGTTTTCTTATTTCATTATTTAACCATGGTAGGTTAATCTTCTGTTGTCTACTTTTAATTTGCTTTGTAAATTTTTCTATGGACTTAGTAATTGTTGCAGTTATAAAATTACAACAATCATCTACTTCATATATAGAGATGAGCTGCTCCCAATTTTGATTCTCTAAGTAATGTTCAAACTCCTCATTTTTTGATTTGGGAATAATAAAATTTGATTTGTCAATATCGACTCCTCCAAAATACTGTAGTCGCTTTTTAGTGAGTTTTCTGACAGCAAGAACCATGTTATGATCTGAGAGACCAGTTACAAGATTATAGGTTCTGGTTATTCGTTCTGGTTTATTAGCGAATACCATGTCAATAAGTGTTCTCGATTGTTTGGTTATCCTGGTGGGTCCTTTGATCATTTGTTTGTAATTAAATTTAGTCATGAGGCTTTTCAGTTTCTGTTTTTCCTTATCAGACCAGTTGATATTGAAATCACCATAAAATATTGTTTCTCTGCTCCTCTCAATTTGTTCAACCAGATCACTTAATTCATTATAAAAAGAATTGTGAGGGTGGGTTGTACAATACTGCGATGTTGAAATTCATTACCGGTGAGAGGCATACATTAACAGCTAAACATTCAAGTGAAGTATTCAAATCAACCAAATGACATTTAAATTTCTCTTTGATGTAAATTAAAACACCCCCTCCCCTCCCTGGCTGCCTGTCTTTTCTAAAACACTGATAACCCACAATATCGATCATATTATAGGTCTTTTCCACTGGCCCCGCTTAGCCTCGAGTTGAGAACCGGACTGTTTTAACCCTGACTTGGTTCTCCCGCGATTACTTTCCCACAAGCCCACCCTCCCCAGGCTGAGATGCCAGGGGTGGGTGGGATTTCTTGAACAGCAAGGCGGCGCCACACTGTCGTGACGTCAATGACGCGACTTAATCCTCAACAACAAAGAAAATGGCTGATTATGAGGCGAGGATTTTTCTCGTTCTTTGGCTTTTTACGAAAATCAATGCCATCCAATGTAACGTTTTTAGACGGCGTGCATTGAGACGACGTGCATTGAGACAAAGGTATGAGGCAGTGACCATGAGGCTCTCGGCTGCCCGATTTGAATATGAAGCCGCAACACTGAGGTTAAATGCTCAACACATGCGGGAGCGTCTGTTGGTAAGCTAACGCATGCTAATGTTTGCAAATTTCATTTTATAGTCATGTTATTTTTAGGTACAGCATTTTTAGGTCGCCTGGTCATTGTTATTAAATGCATTACGGTGTGTGTGTTTCAGTTGGTTGCTTCGTTGCGAAATAAACGGTGCAGCCCGTCGGTGTGGACAGTCGACCGTGCTTCGCAGTGGTGGGAGGATATTGTTCCCCGCTTCTCAAACACGGAGTGGTTGCAGAACTTCCGGATGTCCGAGGACACTTTTACCTACCTGTGTCACAAATTGCGCCCATGCATGGAGCGTCAAAATACAACCTTCCGCCTATGTGTGCCTGTGAGGAAGAGAGTTGCAGTTGCACTGTGGAAGCGTGCTACTGGATCAGAGTACCGCACTATTGGCCATCTTTTTGGGGTCAGCATCACAACGGTGTGCAGGTGTGTTCAGGATTTTTGTGCAGCAGCAGAGTCATTGCTGGTTCCAGAACAACTACGTTGTCCTGATGAAGCGAGGTTCAATGACATTTCTGCCTACGTGGAGAATCGGTGGGGGCTTCCATTGTGTGTTGGTGCCATTGATGGCTCCCACATACCCATCATAATGCCACCAGAATTTCACACCGACTACTTTAATCGTAAAGGCTGGCACTCGCTGATCCTTCAAGGTGTTGTTGATGGAAAGGATTTGTTCTGGAATGTTTTTGCTGGGCTGCCAGGGAGCATGCATGATGCTAGGGTGCTGAGACTGTCTACACTGTGGGATTTGGCCAGTCGTGGAGACCTCTTCCCACCTATCATCCGGAACATTGGTGCGGTACGTGTGGGCTACTACCTACTCAGAGACTCTGCATATCCACTGCAAAACTGGCTGTTGAAAGCATTCCATGAGACCGGACGGCTGACTGCAGAACAGCACACGTTCAACCAGACCATCAGTCGAGTACGTGTGGTTGTGGAAAATGCTTTCAGCAGGCTAAAGGGAAGGTGGCGCTGCCTTCTGAAACGGAATGACTGTGACATGAAACTGGTTAAATCTATGGTGCTGACTTGTGCTCTGCATAATCTGTGTGAGAGTCATGGAGAGACGTTTGATATTACATCGGTTGATGCAGCAGATGAACCAGTGGTGGCAGCGTCACAGGGAGCAGAGGAGCAGGGTGACGATGTACGAGATGCTGTGATGCAGTACTTGTGTAGCAATAGGTAGAATTCTAAGGTCATACAAATTGCTGTACATACATATTGAAAAATATATTTTTTGGAAATAAAATGTTGTGTTTTATATATGTACCTGTCCTCTGTTGTTCATAACGCTTATCTCTTACAGTAGGGGTAATTACATTCAGCAAGACCGCAAAGGCCATCTTCAAAAAATTCCGCTGGAGAAGCTACTTTTTGGTTATGTGGGAATAAAAATTGAACTAAGTATTGGTTTGCTAAATGTCGGATTGCCAGATAATGTTCTCCCACTTTTACTGAAAACTTTATTCTTAACAATTTTGAAAAGGTAATACTAATCTCTCAAGTTATTTTCAAAAAAAGTTGTGGTACTGTGAAAAACATGCATAAACACCACACAGACAATGTTCGAAAAATGAAGCTAGAAAAGCCAAATTTTCTTACGTGGGAATGCAAATTGTACTATGAGGCATCTGTTGATAAATTTCACATTCCCACACAATGGTCTCCCACTTGTACTTACAAAATGATTTGTAAGATTATTGAAAAGCTAATATCAATTCTCCTCAAATTGTTTTCTAGTAACTGTTGTGGTACTGTGAATTACAAGCAGAAACGCCACACAGACCATGTTCCAAAAATGCAGCTCGACAACTCACTTTTTGCTTATGTGGGAATGCAAATTGAACTAGAAGGCATGTGTTGATAAATTTCATATTCCCATGTAATGGTCTCCCACTTGTACTTACAAAAAGATTTTTAATTTTATTTAAAAGCTAATATACAATTTTCCTCAATTGATTTCAAAGAACTTTTCTGGTGGTGTGAATCACAAGCAGAAACACCACACAGACCATGTTCCAAAAATTCAGCTAAACAAGCCACTTTTGCTTACGGGGGGAATGCAAATTGAACTAGAATGCATGTGTTGATAAATTTCATATTCACATGTAATTGTCTCCCACTTTTAATTAAAAAATGAATTCTAATCATTTTTAAAAGCCAATAGAAATTTTGCTCAATTTCAATTAAATAACTGCTGCGGTAATGTGAATTACGACCAGAAAAACAACACAGACCATGTTCAAATAATTTAGCTTTACAAAGACACTTTGGAATAGGTGGAAATCAAAGGCTAATTGAAATTTTGCACAACTTGTTTGTAACATTTTTTTACCAAAAAAATACTGTTGTCTATCCTTCTCAGATGGGTCTAGTGTTATTATTGGAAATTTTTCTATAGATTCCGTCTTCATTTATTAAATTTTGAATGGTGACGCAGCATTCCATTTACATGTACTTACCTTTATCACTGTCAACTGTGGAAGTTAAAGTGCACATGGAAAAATGCTTAGAACATAAATAATCTACATGATCGAGCGCAATGTATTAAGCTGTGCAAATTTGGATATAATTTAGCAAAGCAGAATAATCAAAAACATACTAAGACTATACGTTTTGTAGTGTTATTATAAATTAAATTAACATTACAATGCTATACACCTAACCAGATGGACAGCAGCATGTGGAGTGAGCACACAATGTAATGTATATGTAATTATTGTCTTTTCCCATATGGTGTCATAACAGATAAACCAGACTTTTGATGCAAACACTACAATTTTATTACAGAAGGTAAATTTACAAAGAAAAAAACAAGACTGGTTTTGTGGAGACATAGTTAGACACGCCTATTAATTGCGTCAACAAGCCGGCCAAATTGGCTCATGAAATCGCGGTGGAATGTAGCAATCTCAGCGAGCTCTTCCCTTCGTAAGACAGCTTCCTGCTCCAGGGCTTCACGTGCATCTGCACGCGCATCTGCACGCGCATCTGCGGCCACCTGTCGCAAATGATGTAGGTATTCCTCGTGGTGTTGTTGCCGTTGTTCATGTTGCTGGTCATGTTGCCGTTCCAACAGCCACAACTCATCATCATGCATGTTCACCATGGCTGAGGTAAGTTCAGTGATGGAGTTATGCCTTTCTGTGTTTCAATATAGTGAAGAGAAAAAGGGACGTTTGTTAAAGATGGATCAAAACATAGAATCACATATTTCAAAGCCTACTATGCTGCATTGCTGTATATAAGCTGTACTGCCATGTAGCTGTCCCGCAGTAGAGCGGATTTTGCAACACCCAGGGTGCTGTCATCGGCAGCAGCCCCCCGGCAAACAAATTTGCCTTCCCAAATAAGCTAAAGTGGTTTTTCTAGCTGCATTTTTGGAACATGTTCTGTGCGGTTATTCTGTATTTAATTTACACTACAACTACTGTTGTAAAAAAAAAAAAAAAAAAAAAAAAAGTTTGAATATTTATTATTAAATTTAAAATTGTCTATAGGCTGCAGCCCCCACACAAACTAAAAAGGGTTAAGATAAAGAAGATGGGTGGATGGATGGATGAGTAAATATTGGGTAAATATTTCAATATTTTCCTGTTGTGTGGTCTCAGAAATCAAAATTGGTTAATACAGTCAGCTGGCGCAAAAAATTTCAATGAAGCATGTTGATTTCTACGGCAGTTAATGAGCTGGGATTTGTTTTATAAAACAGGAGTTACATCACTTCAGTCACCACACCTAAAATGGAACCGAGTTGTGGACCACTGATAATTTAAGACCAAAGAATAACCCTTTTGTACATATCGAAAAACACTTTAAATTCATTATTATGCACCAATTGGAAATTCCATAAATCAATTTTGTAGCTAAATTGTTTATATTTTTCTTTTTGGAGCCTGTTGTCCGCTATACCTTTTTAAAAAAAAAGGGTGGTTATGGTTCCTTACCAGCAGCCGGACGTGAAACCCAAGACGATGGAGCTGGTGAGGGGCCTGAGATCTGTCGATTCATCTGGCCCTCCGGCGGGAGACGCAGGACAGTCCGGTGTGGTATGTCCGCTGAGGTGGACCCCCGTGAAGTCCGCTGAGGTGGACCGCTGTGATATGAGCAGTGACTCTAGAAAGAAAATGCACGCAATAAACCTCATCAGTGCAACATGTACACAAAAATAGTTTTTAACCAGAATACAATAACTTCAGCGTTTTTTTTCGCGCGCGAATAACGATCACAAAACAAGCGTGAATAAGGATTTGGCTGCACAACAAATGGGTAGCTAGCTAGCTATTAGCTGGCTAGCAATCCTCAGTAACAACCATTTGTCTACAACCTTATGATGGATTAAAAACATTGAGCTTACAACAGAAAGGATAAATTGGTGAAAAAAAGCGCAATATAAAAAAAAAAAACCACTCACCGTCTACGGCTTCCAATGGTGTGACTGACGCCGTGTCGAGCCCAATGTCTCTGCCATTACTAGCAGGCCTATGTCCATAGATTGCATCCATTTGGTCAAACCACTTCCACTCCTTCCGATTCACCCCACTCCGACCGTTGTAGTCCTTCACCGCTCGGTAGTCGCTTTTCATTTTTTTAAGTTTCTCCCGACACTGTTTGGCAGTACGGATGTGTCCTTTTATTCCCATGTGCTCTGAGACCTGCTGGTAGATTTTTTCGTTGCGCGTAGCTCCATCCAACTCGCGCTGGATGCGATCGTCGGATAAAATAAAAAGAAAAGTGCGCACCTCCTCGTTTGTCCAGGGGATACCCTTATGGCAAGACATCCTTATAACGAAAATACTATATATGCCGGCCACTGTGTTTACTCACTGCTGAACAACTTTACAAATGGCGCCTGTGGAGATTCAGCAGAGTCGCATTTCGTGATGTTACAACCAGACCAATCAGCGGCGAGCAGTCAGTTGACGTCACTTTGCGGCCGAGTCGGGCCATGGATGGACCCTGCCCTAGATCAGGTACACTGGAAAAAAAAAATCTGTTCAATTTACATGAAAAAAATATGTACATCGGTTGCACATACTAAAGGTATGTTTACCAAAAAAAATGTATTTGTGTTAAGTATACACAATTCTTATTTGTTCAAAGAACACAACTTTCTTATAAAAATTTAAAGTTTTTCTTTTATGTCATGCACTGAAAAAAAACTTTAAATTTTTATAAGGAAGTTGTGTTCTTTGAACAAATAAGAATTGCGTATACTTAACACAAATACATTTTTTTGGGAAAACATACCTTTAGTATGTGCAACCGATGTACATATTTTTTCATGTAAATTGAGCAGATTTTTTTTTTCAGTGCATGACATAAAAGAAAATCTTTAAATTTTTATAAGAAAGTTCTCTTCTTTGAACAAATAAGAATTGCGTATACTTAACACAAATACATTTTTTTGGGAAAACATACCTTTAGTATATGCAACCGATGTACATATTTTTTTCATGTAAATTGACCAGATTTTTTTTTTTTCCAGTGTATGGCAACAGCTCACTGATGGAGTCTGTTTTTTAGAACTTGGGCTTTCTTAGAGAGAGTGTCACTGTCAAGCTCCATCACAACTTTCTGGAGCACTTCAAAAGTACACTTCAGTTCAGTGGGGTAGTTGAGGTTCAAGGCATACATTAAGCCAAACAACATTGCAGCACCAAATGCAACGTTGTCCAGATCACGCAGTACAATCTGGCCTTCAAGGACAATCCCCATGTCCTCTGGTTTACTGGTGGCATCTCCTGGTTTGACAACGTATATTCCTACCGTGGTGTCCTCAATGGATCCTTGGAAGGCTTCATCTCCAGCCTGCAAAGTGTACAGTTAATAAAAGGCAACAAATTAAATCAAGTAAAACACAATTATACAACACGTAGATCCAACCGAGCAATCTGATTGGTTCTCAACATTCTTAGAATGTTAAAGGAGTAAGACAGCACGGCTAGCCATGCTCAAATGAAAAACCCTCATCACTGAAAATATTACTCCGCCTATCTTATTGCCGCTATCTAACATTAAACGGGAGCGGCACACCCCCAGCTGAAAAGAAACATCTGCTGGTGAGTTTATTAAAAGGCAGATTTTTGTTCTAGTGCTAACACTGGAAAACCGTTGCCTATATTTAAATAAAACCGTAAATACAAGTGTGTTGCAGATAAAGATCAGCTGAGTGGTTGTCACGACACCTGTTAGCTTAAAAATGACTGAGACGCCAGAAGAAGTATAACTATCAGTCCATGAAAAAAAATATTTTTTCAGTTATTCTAGTTACAACACAATTGAGCTGCAAAGCAGTTTTGTGTTGCTATGTGTGGTATTCAGTTTTGGGAAATCACCATGTCTAGAAAACATGAGCCCAAGTTGGCTGCTGACAGGGACTAGTTTACGTCAGATCTCATATTTCTACTGAAACAGAGAATACTAGCAAAAAACTTTTATATTTTGAGAGTGAAATGTCCACAGTATGAATACATTTTGATTATACATTTTATTTTGTTGGCAATGGTTGTATAATCACATTTACTGTCATTATTGTCACTTCAGTGATGCTAACACTGACCGCATCACTGTCATGATAATGACGGTAAAGCACACCCTCTCATGTAATGTTTAAATATAAGACTAGAAGTATTATGCTGTAGTGGCTAATTTAATAAGAATACTTGGTCAATTTTAGTGAGAAAACCTGTTTTGTGATGATCTTGTTATTTTTATTACTGTATAATGCTGTTAAAACAAATTCAACACAACATGCATCTGTGTCAATTTAAAAGCCCTCTACCTTAGCTTTTCAGTGGAAAGAATCCCTTAATTTCTTAACGTGACTTTTATTATGAAATAGTTTATGGCCTGTATTAACCTAGAGGTCACAAAGGCACCTCCCTCGCTGCCAAAACATATAAATCTGAAATGTGACAAACGTCACAAGCCAAATTAGTTGGGAATCACAGATTTAATCTTTTAGAATTTGCTGTATTTCTTGAACTCTTCTTTTTAAAAGTACATTTTAAATATGAAAATTAGTCATTGTGGAACTACTAATTGAGTAAAAAGTATTCTCTCTCAACTGCAGGTAAGTGCAAAATGCTGATTCATTTTTGTTTCAAAAACTTCATGTGTAAGAAGGAAAAGTTTAAGTTAAATCTGAAAACACTGGCTGCTAATAATCATACTCACCATGTACTCTCTCACAAGATTTTCCGGGTCCTCATTTAGATACACGCACAGTCCCTTGATAACGCATTCCCGTCTTACATCTGTATCTTCATTCTAAGTCAAGAAGGATAAGCAGAACAAATCAGTTACAATCATTTTTCCTCAATCAAATATGTACACTGTCAAAGCAATATTTTCCTTTTCCAAAATGCATTCTTACTTGAGTCATGTGTGCCAAAATGCTCTGTAGTTGCTTACCAATTTGTCCTCCTCTTCTCAAAAAGCTTCAGAAGTTTGTCAGATAGCACATCTAGCTGTGAGAAAAATCTGGATTGCAGTGGTACGGTGGTAATGCGCTTAAATTCGGCATTTACCTGAAAACAAGAGTTATCACAGACAAAGACATTAAAACAATTAGAAAGTTGTTCATTGAAAGGTTTTATACTGATTAACCACCGACTTGTAAGAAAGTTAAATTCAAATATTTATACATTATGAATAATCTTAGAATTCATAAGTTGATTTTTAGTCAGTCTATGCACAATTGTCTTAAAACATAAAGCCAAGATCACATTCTAAGCAAATTTTATAATCACTCACCTCACTTGTTTCGAACAGCGCTGGCCATCTTGCCTGAAAATCTTTTATCATGGGTGTGTCACGAACCACTTCATATCTCCTATAGGCAAATGTCTTTTCCATTTTCATCTTCACTACTTCCCTGTTGTTCCTCTTTTTAACATCTGAAAGAAGTTCCACTCTGACACGTTCAAGGCTTGCATCAGATTCTCCAGTAGGGTAGGGGGGACAATAGTTCACTTCAGACCGTCTTGGTCTTTTGATGCCAAAAGCAGGACTTGTTTTGCCCTCTGGTTTGTGCTTCAAAGAGTTTATCATCACCTCTCGACATCCCAGCTTTCTCAAGTGAGTGCGATAAATTACCAGTTTGTTTTTTAAGCTGGCTTTCCATCCTGCATATCCAGTCAGGGAGCCCTTCTCAGTCAGGCAGGGATGCTTAGAGATGAGAGCCTCTCCTATCATGTTAAACTGTTTATTGGTTACATAAACTTTGTACCGGACTATTTCTTGCACCAAGCCCTCAAGAATGTTTGACTTCAGTTTAGGATCTGGAATAATTAAGGTACCGTTTTCCCTGTATGCCACATTGCCCTGCTTCAGTTTCAGCTCCGCATCATAGCTAAACTGAGGAACATGGAAGATGCTTGGCCAAAATGACCTGGAGCTGGGTGACTCTGATGATTCTGTTGAAGAGAGTATGTCTGTGTCAACACACCCATCAGACACGGACGTAGATTCTTCTGTAACATGACTGCACAAACTAGCAGCAGAGGTGGAAGACTGGGGAGTTGAGGCTCCTGTCAAGGGAATCACTCTGATGGTGCTTCTGTTCTGTATTTCATCCATTGAAGTGAGGTTCATAAATTCATTCCCGAATAGTGCATCCATAAACTGAAGTCTGAAGTCAGAGTCAAGGCCACATTGTCTTTGTACCTCACCAACAAGTTCATTGACTGATCCAGGAAGTCCATTTTGGAAAGTCAACCTTTGGCTGCTGTTGTCACCCAGGATGACTTTGAGAATGGTAGAGGGATCCATCCTTCTGTGTCTTAATCTGAGAAGAGGATAAAAAAAGACAGAATTTTAAAACAATTACTGCATATCGTTATGTTAAGACACATTTCATTATATTAAGGCAAACATTGATTCTATCTGATGGCAGGTTTCTAATTTTTAAATTACTCAGCCAAATTAAATTAAAAGTCAGCAAGATAAATTTTAAGGATTTAGGTACGCCTAGGTACAATGAGAACTTCTGTGTCTTAAATACAATATGGTAAGACATGTTTAAGACATCAAAAAATTCTATTAAAACAAAAGTTGTGAAATTTTTATCAGCAAACTCAACCTTGCATTATACAAGTGCCTCTGTGATGATTTCATTTGTATACTTAATATGCAAAGCTGCTCCCAGTTAAATAGTGCTACACAATAATTTACTTAAAACTGACCCTGTGATCCATACCTGCCCCAAAACCCCTAACTGGACCACCCTAGTTGCTTTATTTACTTCCTGCCATTTTTTAAGGAAAATCCAAGTCATTCTGCCTTTAAAATGTATACTACATTAAAAATAAAGAAAAACTATCCACAGAGACCCTGCCTGGATTTATCATCTTACTGTGCTGTCAGTCCTATCTTTCTCCAGAATCAATTAATGCAACAAAGAGCAACTGACAAATCTGAATAGTGTGCCTTCAACTGTTAATTACCAATCTGACTGTTAACCAACCTTTTACGCAGATATGCCTTTCTAAGGTCACCATACGCCTTGATCCAACCAAATAATCCGCCAGTGGACAGGTGTCATTGAGTTGACTGAGTGCCACAAGCTTTGTTTCTCTTGAAGGTGACAGGCTTAGTTCAAAGGCTCTGTAGTGTTCACTGTACCACCCACACAGTGCTTCAACAATGAGGAACAACTCCTCATTTAAAACACACATCTGAATGATTTCGGCAAACTCTGTTAATCCACTTGCTGATCCATGGGTAACTATCATACCTTTGCTGTAGGCTACACCACTACTTGATGCACTCTTGGCAAGATGCACCTCAGTTAGGTTGGGATATTTTGACCTAATAGCCTGAGCCACCTCCCCTTTCAGTACATCAAGTGGAACTGTGGACACATTTGGTAGATGGAGGCTAGATTGACCATACGTTGGTGAGTTTATGTGAAATGCAATCATCAGCTGATGTTTTAAAGCCAAAGTCAGGGGTACATTCTTAAAGCAACTTGTGTACCTCACGATCTGCTTAAAAAAGCTATGTTTGGCTTCAAATCGCATTGTCCAGAGTGCGACAAGTGGGCCAAAACATTTTATCATCTGAGGATAGTGCTCAAGATAGTGATGCTTAGGTAGAAGTCTTTTCCCAGGAAACAGCTCTTGGTACCTCTGTCTGTGCTCAACTATTTTGCTTTCAAGATATGCAATGGATTCATCTGTATGCACAGGAGCAACAACCAACTCAACAATATCTTTTAAATCCATTAAGACAAGCCATGCAGGCTCATCCTCTGGAACTAGAAGTCCAATCAAAAATGGGAGAAACCTCAGTAAACTCCAATTTTCATGGGCATTGCCTCCAATAGTTTTCCGACCAAAAAGATTTTGTGGTATAACATGTGGCTTATTTGTTTTGTCTGACCATTTAAAGGGGAAAGCCAAAATAGCTCTGTTCAAGTCCTCTAATGTAAATAACTTATTTGATACCAATAACACCAAACAGTAAGCCAGCTCGA